>JAQFVV010006213.1:9270327-9922827 GCA_028023455.1 Epiperipatus broadwayi | reverse complement strand
AAATAGATTCTAATTCAACTTTGTTATTTGTATTAAGATTCAGTAAGAGCACGATGATTAGGGCATAATTAATATAACTTACAAATACTTTCAAATAGTTTGTTAAAAGCTCGTTTGACTTTAATGAATTGATCAAGTTATCACGTCGAGGATTCTATATGGGTTTTAGTTTTCAATGATAACTATCAAGTCATCATCATCGAACGTTGCTGACGTAGGGCAATGTTCCGCTCCGTTAGGCTGGTCGGTGATCATATTTCTCTTATTTAAAATTATCAAGAAGAAAGTACTTCCGCTCCCTTCATAGTAGTCAAAGGGTATAAGACTTGTTAAATGCAAGCTGCCATAGGACTTCGATCATCGCCTAGCAATCGTCTTTCAAGTGGATTTTCCGGAAAAGCCTGCTCGGATGCTCGTAATTCGTGATGAATTGATTTAAATTAAAGTCGAACAAATTCTCAAGTATATTATTAATTAAATCTGTTTTCACATCAAGATTAAAGTTATGCCCTAAAATACGTATCTTGCTCTTCGTGAATAGATTTTCGAATGTGAAAATAAATATCACATTCCATCGTAATCAAATTAGAGCAATCATTTCCTTCGTTAATGAATACCTTTATCAGCCTTTATATTTCTTGTTGGGGGCATAGGCAGAGACTTTCAATTTACGTAATACTTGTTGGCATATGATAAGGACCGCCACTCTTATTATAATTGTCAGATATCTTAAAGACTAGTGGTAATTAATGCATTCTTTATTTTATGAAACAAAACAAATTATTTTTATTAAATATTTTCTAACATACTTGGTTTTCTTAGTTCATTATTCTTTTTATAATTATTTAAATGTTAATACCCGCTGTCTGTGTTGGCAACCCGAACATAAATATGATTCAATTTATAAAATTATTCAAAGTATATAAATTCTTAGATATTAGTGTTACTCAGGAGTCTCTAGTCCTCACCAACCGTTGAGCTAGTTCTTGGTGCATAGCACTGTGCTGTCGATTGCTGCTATCTGAGCTGTTGAGTTGGGTTTGAATTCAGTTTTGATTCAGCTGAGTTTGAATCCGATTTGACTTGCGGTGGTGGTGGGTTTCGACCGGTACATTATATAACAAAATGTTTTTCCCATATTTTAAATTTGTTTTTCTAGTAAGGATGATGCCAGAAAAGTTAATCCCCTCGCAATAAAATGACCCAATTTCAATTTAAGGTTAAAATTAGATTTAAATTAAAAAAAACTGAATAAATTACTATGAGTGACCGAGGTTAAATTGACCTAAAGGAAAAACAGTCACAGCAGGATTCCACAATTTTTTAGAAATAGCAAGAAAGCTGGAAGAGCAGGTCTAAAGTAATATAACGAAGGAGAGGGGGTGAGCTAATATAAAAACTGCTGCAGCCATTTTGAATGCAGTCAATTCAATCTATTTTTAACAAAGTACATGTACATTGATTGATGATGATAATGTTGGGGTAGTAGGCTAAACTACTTGCCTTATCAACCTCGATGAGAAGCTACCTGATGTGGGAAGAGATGAAGCAATAGCCACCACCACCTGAAGAAGCTCCTTGGTGTTCAAACAGCCTGTTAGCAGAAAAAAAAGAAAATGGTAATATATTTTTTTTCCATTCTAAAGCCTTTCAACTAAAGTCAACTAATTCTAAAATGCTAGCTTAATCTAAAGTCTATGGCCATAATAATAATAATGTAAACTAAATTTATTTCTAAATGTAAATTTTATTTTATTTTAATCCTAAAATCTTGCCTGATTTGATTTAATGATTTGATTTACTATTTGATATTTATACCTGGTATATTAAATAATTTCCTGATTTATTAAACAGTTCATTGAGTTATTAAATGCTTTATAATTTGGAATCTATTGATTTACACACCCAACCCAATAACACATTTGATTTATTAATTTGAGTATTTATGTAATGGTTTACTTATCAAACTCATTAAAGATTGATTTAGTTTTACGTATTTAGTTTAATATACTTAAATCTATTTATCTTAAATGTTTAATATAACTTTTATTACATATAATTTAAATGATATATTTTGAAATAACAGTTACATTTCTAAGCTATTTTACATATTTTAAGTTAATGATAATATTTCCCTTCATTAATTTTATAAACAACTTCAAATTATCTTAAACTAAATAAATCAAATCTTAGCTAATGTCACATAAACCCTTTTTAAAATAGGCAAAAGCAAAGCCAAATATCAGATTTCACTTACGTGAAATCTTATCTTATTTTAAATCTTACATTTTTTTTAGTTAAATCTTTTCCAAACCTTATTATTTTCAATTATGTATTTGTTTATGCTATATTTATTCAAAACCAAGTTTTACTATTAATTAAATCATTAGTGAGAAGTAATTATATTCTCATGCATATATATGTATTTACCAAATATATGTTACTTCACATACATGTTATTTCGTGTATATTGATGCACAATCTGCAACTCTGTTTTAAAATTGATAAAATATCTTATTTAAGATAGAATTACAATATTACCACTACTTTCAAATAGATTTGCTTTAAATATAATATTTAAGTAATATTCAATTGAAGTAATAAAATACAGTATAAATCTATAATTCTATATCGTAATTTCCCATAATATACTGTAATGCTCTCTAGAATTATAAATGCCTATATAGATAGCTTTACAAATTAGATTCCTAAGCTTTCCTTAATAGCATGATTATAGATGCTATCTAATAAACTGATATAAAGTAGTTTCACGAAGGACACTATTGTTTAGCGTCTTAATTTTATTATATGATAATGTTGTCAGTGGTGCATATGTGTCCTTTAGAAATGCTATAGTGTACTCACTTGTTACTGTTTTCCTTACTGAGTATATGTGTTAAGGCTACAGCAGTACTCTTATTTCAGGCAATTATCCTCACCAGATGGTGGACGGGTTCAGACCTCCCCATTCTGTATCCTTAGGAATAGAGCATGAGACTCCCACTTAAATAAATTGTTCGATCATTCAGACTAAAGGTCTCTTATTTCACAGCAATGAGTACGGTAAAAGGGAACTGGTACTTGGTATGATTCCTTTGAAAAAGGCACATATACAAGAAGCAGAAAATCAGAATTGTATGTTTTCTATATACCTTAGTATCTGAAGTTTGGCTGTCAATCATCAGTTCATCCCACCATTATAATTGTATTTATCAGCATTGATCTGAGTTTGAATCTAATTTCATAGGCATATTAGCTATATAGAGAATATATTAATTATTAATGCTTAATAAAATATGTTCTTTAAAAATGTTTATAATCACTTCTAAAGCAAATCTAAATCCTGTTATATAGCATAAATTAGGCATAGATAATCATGAACAAATTCATTTATTTATAAAAATAATATTAAAGCTCATGAAAATGTAAATTCAACTGTATTATAATTTTATCACCTGTGAGTGATTTATACGTATAGCTAAGTAAATTAAATATTTATAACCTAAAAATTACAATTACCTGTGAGTGATTAAGATGCTATATATATATAAACCGGAAGTATTTATACCTAAACTCATCACCTGTGAGTGATCAAAATGATATATATATATATATATATATATATATATATATATATATATACCGGAAGTGCTTAAATATAAAATCATCACCTATGAGTGATATACATATATATGCTGGTCGAATAATTTGTAACTAGAAATTTAATATCATCTGCGAGTGATTTCACCCACCACCTATATATGTAAACCAAGTTATGTCTAACCCAGCCATAAAGAATTATATATCTAAAACAATCACTTGTGTGTGAACCCAAACTTTAATGTAAACTATCCCTTAATCACCTGCGTGTGAGACAAAACACCTAACTATTGTAATTTTGTTTTATTTATTATTTTAATATTTAACTTTCATTAAATTAATTTTAAATTTAACTTTGTTTCATGTCTCAGTCTTGCTCATCGGCTCATAATCATTACATCATTTGGTAATTATTTATTATTGGTTATTAAGAATCACTTCCTAATTAATAATTATATCCTAGCCACATAATATCTATATATCTATACTAGTTAGAATGTCAACTTTGTCCCAGTCTTTTGCTCTTCTGATGTTCTACTGCAGGATGTGAAGAGGGAAAATACTGCTGTAAATTCAGGTGTGCTATACGTAAGGTGGTAAATCTCTGAGCAATAGTAAAAAAACTAGGGCTATATCAGAACAGTGGTCTCCACCACCGTATTCTGGTTGGCCTTGGGATGATTTACTAAAACTCTAGATTTTGTTATGTGAATGTACATATTTGACTATTACAGTATATATATATATATATATATATATATACTGTAATAGTATATATATATATATATATATATATATATATATATATATATATATATATATATATATATAAGAAATATTTTATCTAGCACCGTGCTTGCAATTATATTTCATTCCAATATCAGCCTTTCAAGCTAATTGAGCACGCGCCTTTTGAGTGTTAAATAAATGAATACTCTCTTCTTCAATCCAAGATATAGTATTTATGCAGGAATAAAAAGAATCCCCTCTTATTACTATGACTCAAATTCTTTTTTTATATGAGCAAATCTGAAGAACTGTTAAAGAGAGCGTGAGTAGATTCTCACTTTAAATTATTATTTACGATGTTTTTTGGCTGAATAACGTCGGGGTAATTACTTAGAATTTACTAAATTCTTACTGAAACTTAATTATAAGTAAATAAGCAAACATTTTATCTAGCACCATGCTTGCAATTATGTTTCATTCCAATATCAGGCTTTCAAGCTAATTGAGCACACGCCTTTTGAGTGTTAAATAAATGAATACTCTCTTCTTCAATCCAAGAGATAGTATTTACGCAGGAATAAAAAGAATCCCCTCTTATTCCTATGACTCAAATTATTTTTTATATGAGCAAATCTGAAGAACTGTTAAAGAGAGCATGAGTAGATTCTCACTTTAAATTACTATTTACGATGTTTTTTGGCTGAATGACGTTGGTGTAATTACTTAGAATTTACTAAACGTCATTCTTACTGAAACTTAATTATGAGTAAATAAGCAAATATTTTATCTAGCGTCGTGCTTGCAGCATTTCCTGTAGCTCTAAAGCATTATTTGCAAAAACAACTACATCATCTGCAAAATGTAAATGACTTAAATAATCTCCATTTACTTTCACTCATTTAGCTTCCCATTTTAATCCACAAAATACTTCTTGCAGCACTACTGTAAAAATTTTGGACATATGAAGTCACCTTGTCTTAACCCTTTTCAATGTTGATTTTCCTACTGTCATTATGTAATCTAATTGGTGCTGTTGCATTTTTATAAATATTCTTCAAAATATGACAATATCCTGGATCTACAACCTTGATGATCCAATGCTTTAATCACTGAAGAAATGTTTATAGAAGCAAATGCCTTTTCATAGTCTAAAAATCCTAAGCATAATGGCAACTGATATTCATTTGTCCTTTCTATAATTTCTCTCAATACCTGGATATGATCTACTGTATTAAAAACTCCTTTTAAATCAAGTTTTTTCTCTTAGTTGGTGGAAATCCAGTGTTTTCTGTAGACGAGTTATAATTATCTTAGTAAAAAATTTGTATAAAACTGATAAAAGATTGATAGGTCTGTAATTTCTAATATCTTCTTTATCACTTTTTTCAAATATTAATATTAATACTACATTCTTCCAATCATCTGGTACATCTTTATCATTTAGACATTTGGTATATAACTTTGCTAAAAAAATATATTTCTTCACCTGCTTCTATTAATATATCAATTACAATTCCATCATTACCTGGGGCCTTCCCTTTCTTCATAAATTTAATTGCATGTTTTACTTCCTCATTCAAAATTCTGGGCAATTCGGAAGATATAATATGTATAGGACACACTTATTGTTTATTACTATATAATTCTTGATAGAAGTTTTTTACACAATTTATGATGTCATCTCTCTTTTTAGTAATAATGTCATCTTTTTTTTCTTATTGCAGATATAAATTTCCTACCAATACTAAAATGTTGTTTTACACTCTTTAAACTTTTATTCTCTTCTATAGCTTTACTTGCTAGTTCACAATTATACTTTCTTATATCATTTTCAACTCTTTTCCGCACCATTTTACAAAATTCGAGATATTCAATCTTGTTTACTGCATCATTGTTGTATATCATCATACTCCTTATTTCCTTCATAAATTCTCTAGTCTCAACAGAAATTTTATTGGTCAGTTGCTGCTTTTTTATACCAGCTATCATTATTGCAGTTTTTAAAAGTGTATCACTTATTTTATTATTAATATCATTCAAATCTGAATCATGTTCAAAATCTACTAATACTTGAAACCGATTTGTATGTTCTAATTTAAATTCATTAGAATGTTTCTGAAGATTAGGAATATCAACTGCAAATATTGTTTTTCTTAATAGTCTTTGTCCTTCTAGTTTTGCATTAACATGTATCTCACATCTTACTAATCGGTGATCACATCCTGTGTTAAATTTATTAAATAACATTACAATCTTGAAATATGTATTTTCGGTTAGTCAAAATATAATCCAATTCTGACCTACCTTCATTTGGATGCTTCCATGTCCATTTCCTTTTAACATTTTTCTCAAAAAAGAAATCCATAATATAAAGTTTTTCTTTTTCTGCAAACTCCACTAGTCTATGCCCTTTTTCATTTCTATTACCATAACCAAAATTACCTACACCATTTTCATCTTTCATTTGTATACCAATTCTAGCATTAAAGTCTCCCATAACAATTTTAAAATATTGCTTACGCTGATCAAAAGCCTTTTTTTACATTCATATAAAAATCTTCTATTTATTCATCATTATGAGAACTTGTTAAGGCATAAACCTTAAGTATCTGCATTTGGTATCTGCTATTAAGTTGTAAAACTGATCTTTTCACTCTGTCTGATACACCATCAATCTCAACAATGTTATTCTTCCATTTTTTATTTATAATGAATCCTACTCCACTTGTATTTCCAATATTTGTGCCTTTATATTATAGTATATGTCCACTTTTTAAATCAATTGTTTCTTCACCTTTTCTTCTAACTTCACAACGTCCAATAATGTCTCATTTAATAATAGACAGTTCTTTTTCTAACTCTTGCAGTCTTCCTTCACTTGAAAGTGATCTTCAGTTGTAAGTACCTAAATAAATAGTTGACATCAAATGACAACCTGAGTCTGCATACAGGGGATTCTTAGCACATTTGGCCACCACCTGCTGCCTTGGTTGGTGACTTTACAGCATCCTGGGAATAAGGGCCATGTTTTATTTGTGTCTGTCTTAATTGTATATATTGAAAAAATATTCTTAAACTCGGAGGTAAAAAACCAATAAACACACCATGCTGGCTAATGCGTGTTGGTGAGTAGCCCATCCATGTCCGTATACTATATGAATAATCACATAGTAATAGCAGCTGCAATGACAAGAACGTATGGAGTGGACATTAGGAATTCGCCCTGCTCGGTTCCTTTAAGTCCTCCAAGCCAAATCAAAGGGTCTCCTTTCCGTTAATAGCAAACTCCTTTCTGCAGCCATATATATATATAAGAAAATGCATATTTTAAATTGTGTGAATAAATTGTTAAATGCCAAAGTAAAATTAATGATTGTAATTTTATATATATATATAAAATTAGTGATTGTAATTTTATATATATATATATATATAGTGTATTTAAATCGTGTTTATATATATATATATATATATATATATATATATATATAAACACGATATATATATATATATATATATATATATATATATATAAAATAACAGATGTCATGTATCAATTTTGATTGGAAATAAATAAATGACATTTAATTACATAAGATTTATGTATATATATATATATATATATATATATATTATAACCTATATAGATAAAGATAATCTCTAACTATATGTTTTAGTTCTTTCTACATACATCGATCGCCCTATAATTAGTTATCTCATTTTCTAACCTAATAAAGTATATTCTCGGTGATCTGCAAACTCACCAATGTGCATACTCAGCCTACCTCAGTGGTTGGTTAGTTATAAAAAGATTCAGCTGCAGAGATATGCAGTTAAGACAAAGCAAGAAATTAAATCATAAAACAAATTATCATTAGTAAAATAAATATATCGGGAAGATAAAAAAAAAACAACTGTCATCATTCCTTAATTAAAAATTTAGAATAAAATAATATCCTCTCTTTACCAAAAACACATTCTCTGAGCTATAAGTATTTGCACTTTTAAACAATGATGATAACTTCTCATGTTCTCGTTAATGTTACTAAAATAAAAAAAATATATCCAATATGTAAATCATTTGCCAATATGATATGAAAATACTTTTTAGATAGGACAATTACAAGTTAAACTCTTTTAAGTCACGCCACATAATCTCAGGGTTTCTTTATTTAATTTAGAAAAATGCTGGATAGTACTGTGCTGTCACATATGACTGGCATTCTGGTCGGCTATATGAAACATTTATTTTACTTCAAAGTCAATGTGTCTTCATATCTCATGACAACTACTATATTATTTAAAGAGGTGATAATTATACTCAATACTGACATACAATTTTGAATAATACAGTCTTTTTATCCAGAATCTCAGCCAGAATAATAAAAAGACAAGGGTGCTTTTTGTGTCCTTTCATCATCCATGACAATGCAATAAATTAACTAAGACTCATTACTTCGACAATTTAACTAAATGTGAATGGAATAATGTGCACCTACATAATGTTTAGTCTGCAGTTGGAAACTCCATAAATAATTCTCATTAAAATAAAATGAAATAAAATATTCAGATCTGCTTAAATTTGTCTATCTGGTATATTAAGTTTTGAGAGTTTGAAATGATTTTGGACTCAAGAAAAGCTTTTGCAAATACTGTGCAAACACACTTATATTTAGCATACACAAAAAATGTACAACAAATATTGACATGACTATAATTGATTACTATTACAGAACAAAAAAATACACAAATTTATTAAGTAATCTCACACTGATACAAAACATAAGCCAACATTAATCTGTCTATTGTTTATGTATAGAGTAAAATTATACCTTCACCTGTTTTCAATTATGCGATTGCATCGAATTGATTAACTAAAAAGTACATCTCATTTACGAATACGCTAATTTATAAGTTTGGTAAACTTTCTATAAGCTTTTACTTAAGTTATTGACTATTTTTGTTTTTAATTGATTAATATTATAATATGAGATATGAAAATATTAAATTTATTCCTAATAAAATTAATTAAGTTATGGTTTTTAATTGTATAACCTATTCTAATTATGGGCCATTTATCAAAAGTCGCACTCACCATCTTACATTTAACTTAATGTTAACTTAAGCTATGATAAATATTTTATTCATAAGTGTAATTTAAACTATGAATATTAATTAATTATTAACTAACATTAAACATTGCGTTTGAATATTCCTCCAGCAAATAAGCGTTTTAAATTACGCAATTTTAACTTACTTTCTCAATTGATTTGCTTGTCAACTACTAGCAAAATTCAGCAGCACAATACAGATATTGATCCCAGTTACTAACACAGTATTTATACTAAAGTACACCTTGATGAACTAACACCTCCAAAATGACCTTTATCCTTGCCCTATCTTTTAAAATCAAGCACAATAATCAACACCTTCCATGGTGGAACTATATTTATATTCACATGAGGAATGCAGAACAACAACGAATGTCTGCAGAGTAAACTACTACACTAAAGTATTTTGGTGGTTTCTTGCCTCTTTCTTGGGCATAAAATGAACACACACCAAGTATAATCCTCTCCTGGGATTTAAACAAATTAAGCATCCTAAATGCTATATAAACTCTTGATCGTTCTATTCATGAGAATCGATCACATGGGCTATTAAACATACCCTAACATTATATCTAAATCTATTCCTCTCATGCAACAATAAAGTTTTTTGGGGAGATCATTTTCATTCCACAAAATGAAATACATTATAAATATTATATATGCTGTTATTAAGCATATATCAACGCTACATTTAGGCAAGATAAGAAAAACACACTATTCATAATAAACCTATGTTACCATACATACTTCGATCAATATCTGAAACCAATGGACATGACAGCATAAAAGTATAATAATTTTAATTCTAATGAAGGAACATTCAAAAGCACTAGATAACAGATCAGCGTCAACTAAATAAAGTGGATGTGCTATTAAAGAAAAACTATTACCAAATTAATATAATATATATTTTGTTGACCCTTTAAACAAAAAATATCTTGTTATAGTCTTTTTTTAAAGTCACTTCTGATAAATTAAAATATTTATTTTACCCGTTAAATATATATAAAATATTTTTTTCTTTTAAGTACCAAACATGCAAAGTTTATATCTGTAACTGCATTTAATAAATCGGATATGCTTCATAGATTTCATCTTAAATTCAAACTTAACCCAAAATAATTATAGTAAGGCATATCTTTGTCATTACAAGATTCTTAAAATATTGCATGACAAATATATCCTAGCATATAATAATATTAAATCACAAAATAATATTTTATAAATTGGTTTTCAAAAAAAAAAAAAAAAAAAAAAAAACATTCAATAAACAAATGCATATTATCTCATTAGCAGAACTATTTTTCTGTGAGCTGTTATCTAGGTGAAAAGTTTTTATCCAGTCAAATTTTACGAAGCACTGAAAGTAATAAACACATTTTTTTTAAAGTTTTCCTTTATTTAGCCCTTATAATAATAAAAACAGACACACAAAAAATAGCAAAACGAAGCTTAATTCCCAATTGGATTAGACTGATACAAATTTGGATCCTAAAGCAAACGAATATTATCACATTGACAATAAACAGACATATTATTTGAATATTATACGTATAATTAGCTAGCTTACTTATTGATGAAAATGCACACTTCTGAGAGATTATTATGAGAATCACTGTAGTTAACTTATATTATATATGAAGTTTTAACAATTCCACTTGGTTTATACTACAATATATAATTTGGTTTTATTTTTAGGTCACAATGTATATAATTTCCGTTCACAACTTTAGAATTTGATTTTCCAATAGTTCCCCCCCCCCCCGTAAGAATACACGGATATACTTTCCCATTTATTTCTAAAGAGTGGTTCTTTTTCTATAACAAAAAAAAAATGCAGGTGTACATGTAACTTAATATATTATGATTATTAATTATTATTATTATTTAAATAATTCTTGGTGAATAAAAACATACTTTAATGTATAAAGGGCATTATTTTTAAATGCAGATGGGATTCATAGAAAAAGCGCTAAAATGTTTCTAGTTCATCTTCCTTTGCTTTTTGATATTTCTTTCATATATATATATATATATATATATATATATATATATATATATATATATATATATATTTATTAATATTGTCTTGGTATATATATATATATATATATATATATATATATATACCAAGACAATATTAATAAATGACAATAAGTTACTAAATAATTATTTCCCACTTGGAAATTATTTGTTTTTCTTAATTTAGACACAATAAGATTTTTCCTGATTCTTTTAGTTAATTCTTTCATTTTAACTTGTTGAAAACTTAAACTTTCATGTGAGGCAATAAATTTTAAATGTAGAAGGTTTTTAAAGTGTAGAGAATAGCATAAAAAGTTGCAAAATGCCTTACCAGAACTGTTTATTTTTCCATTGTAAATAAAATTTCCATTATCTTGTCAATTCTTCTTTTACAAAACAACAAAAAAAAGTCTTACAAAATTTTGTACTGTTCAACCTTTTAAGACTAGCAAACTATCTCCAAAAAATGATTGGAGTGTGTAATTGGTCGTTTTTTTATGCTAGTCACCTCTTCTAGGGAAAACGATAATCATTTGATTATCACATAAATAAAAGAAAGGAAAAAACTTATTACAATCATATAGTTTTCAGTATTATTTAAAATTGTGTAACAAAGCAGTTTAATAGTGAAAATAATAAATATATTTAAAGCAACAATAATCCTCAGTGACTTCAATTCTACATAAATTATTTTCTACAAATGAATTCACCAGAAGTTACTGTTCTTTAGAATAAGCCATTTATCTTTTCTTTTCTTCTCTACCCATCTAAACATGAACTACTGTTTACGATATTTGTTTTACATTATATTAATTTGCTCTAATAAACAATATCTTAATTAAATTATTCATGTTTTTTTTTTTTTTAAATATGATATTGCATTAGAAAATCTATTAGTTATTCACACAAACCATGCCTAGGTGAGTGAATAGCACACTTTATTAACCAATTATTACTATTGTTATTTTATCTTTTTATATTTCTAAAAGAATAGCATTGATTTCTTGCAGAAATAATGCCAAATTAAACCAAGTGCCAAAAGCACTGGGTTACAATATATATATATATATATATATATATATATATATATATATATATATATATATATATATATATATATATATATATATATATATATATATATATATATATATATATATATATATGATAACAGATGGCGTTCTACCAAAAACACCGTCAAGCATAGTTTTCTGTTTACATAAACACCAGAGCGAGCATTCACTATCTCTAACTTTAATTCCACTTTCAGATCATGATTTCAAGCTATTTGCTATCGTCAGTGAAAGACAGGAATAAGAAACTAGATCTAAACACAAACTATAATTAAACCTTATAGCTATCAGTCTGTATCTCATAAAGTAGCTGCTTTAAGGAATTATTGTCATAGGAATATTAAATTAAATAATTATAGTGGGGTAGCTTTGTTTCAGAAATATCAATTTTATAAAGATTACTTGAGTGTTGGATACTCTGATAAATTTGTTAAAAGTATTTTTTTTAATAGTAATATCTGTAAGGATGTAATGGTTAAAGAAAAATATGATTTTATTTATTTGCCATTTAAATTGTCTTCTTATAAAATTGTGTGTAGAAATAGTATATTGTTTGGAAATAAGAAAATTGCTTGGAAAAGGGGTGTTACATTGAATAATTTATTAAATAATAGAAAAGAAGTTTTTGATAGAAAGACTATTCCTGGTGTAGTATATTTTATTCCTTGTTTATTTTGTAAGAAGGTTTACATAGGTCAGAATAGTTTGAGTTTAAATGAAAGAATAAAGGTTCATAAAAGTAGAGTTAAAAATAGATATCTTAGTTCTGCTTTGTATGTCCATGAAACAGATACAGGCCATACTATTGATTTTGATGAAGCTAAGGTTGTTTTCTTTGAGAGAAATGAAATCAAAAGAAGAATTAAAGAGTCTTTATTATTGAAAATTTATTATTCTGAAGCAATTAACTTATTTAAGTGTTCTTTTAATATTAAGGGTGGATGGAAAGTGAAAGGATTTGTGGGTAGTTTTTAATATATATATATATATATATATATATATATATATATATATATATATATATATATATATATATATATATATATATATATATATATATATATATATATATATATATATATATATATATATATATATATATATATATATATATATATATATAGTGTGTAGTTTTTGTAGTTCTTTACACTTGAGAATTCTGTTTGTAGCAGTGAAACCTTAGATTGTGTTTTTTATTATTTTTATGCTGGTCTGTTTTAATTTTGGATTTGGGGTAGTTTTGATTTTTTATATTGACTAGTTTAGCTTTATGCTTGTAATGTTTATATATTGTGCCCTTTTCTATAGGTCAATGATGGTTATAAATGGTCAATTACTAAAAAAATTTAAAATTAATATTATATAGTATTTAAAATTATAGACTATATTAAGCAGTAAAAGATTAATATGATATATTTAATAATAAATATTGTGATGGTGAGAATTGTATCTAATTCTATATTTTTCTAAATTGTTTTTCAAAATTTTATATAATTATTTTATATAATATAAGTAGCAAATTTATTAAGATAGATAAAATTAGACTAAACACCGGAAATGACTATGTGACTGTCTGGAATATTCTATGTATAAGCACCGGTTTAAATTAATACTAATAATTAAAATATTTAAATAGTATATTATAGAAGTGGATGGAATTGTCACACATCATAATAAAAATAAGTAGTATACATCTTTATTATTTATTGTTTCAAAATTGTTTTAAAGGTAGTTAAATTGTAATAGACAATAATTGATTTAAAAATAATAATGAGTTAACATTTAACTCTATTACGTCATGATTTTAAAACTTTAGAAATTGTTTATAAATCCAAGTAGGGATTTACTAATAAAAAATAGATCTTGGCAGACAACCAAAATCGCGCCAACTAATTGTATAAATGGGGGGAGAACAAAAATGTGTTGACTCCAGAGCAGAGGTAAAATTTTAAGCTCTCTAATTTTTTTTCTTCAATTTATTAGTCAATTTTATTATAATTTTAATAATATCTTTGAAGGAAACCAACTGACAATTTAAAAATCATCCAAAGAGAATCTTAGAATAAAATTTTTTTAAAAAAAAGTTTTTCATAGTAATGTTTCACTAACTTTACAGTAACCTGCCAGTGGATTCTATCGAAATATAATCGGAGTTTTCAATAGAAAATGGATAGATTCTTAAAACCAAGTTGTAAATTTTATAATATTCCAAATATGTTAATGTTATTCGTTGATATAATTTATATAGCGTATCACTATGAAAGCTATTTTCATGCGTATAAAATCAATGAAGGACATTGTGCGCAAAGTTAATGAAGATAATGGAAAATAAAAATAAGTATTATTCGTATAAGAATAAATGGACAAAAGGAATTTTAATATTGAAATAGTTTGAATTGCTTTCTTTAAGATGACTTGAGAAAATACTCTAGAAAATAGTTAAAGATTGGAAGTAGTGTATATATAATAATAATGAATGAAAGTGAAGTTTACCAAGGAAAACACTTGCCTAAAGAAAAAAAAATTTACAGAAGAGAAATATAAAATATTGGATCCATGGAAAATGCAATTGGTACCGTAATTATTAAATAATTGTAGTTTAACTAGAAATAAAGATGCATCAACGCACCGAGGTAATATTCACCAGAACATTAAAAAGCTTCGTGGGAGAACTAAATGAAATGTTTTCTAATAATTTTGGATTAAACACTAAAACTAAAGATCGTCTAAACAGTTTATTAAATGAACTAATTTATTTAAAACTTTAATAAGCAGAAAGGAGAACATTTGGACAAAAGAAGAAATAATAAATATTATGGGACTAACTAAGATTTACCGTCAGAAAAATATGTGATTATGGTTTGAATTATTTTCTTTACTAATCTAAGTTAAACATTAAGTTTTAGATAGAAAAAGGGAAAACAAAATACATTAATTTGTGATATAACATTGTATGAAATAATATGTTTTGATTTTTGAATTTTAAAATAAAATTGTATGTATGTGGAAATTTGTATATTTGCGATGCTCGAAGAGAAAGAAACCTACTACGAACTCTGATAGGAAGACAAAGATTGTTTTTGGTAACATTTATAATTATTAATGATATATAATGTATGTTTTATTTATTTAGATCAGCTGAGAATCGAATGAATGTAGTGCAAAAGTTTTATTGTTGTTATTGTTGTAAAACACATTTTTGAAAACAACACTCTAAAATATTTTGAGATGTGATTAGATTTTTAAAAAATATGAATACGATAATCATTTTATGTGTTATTAATATAGTTCAATATAACTGATGGTTATGTGATATTTTCTGTTAATTTTCCGATTGGGATATTTAAATGTTATTTTAACAAAACGTAGATGTTGAACCTACAGTGTAATAAAGCAAGACAAATTGTTCTTATGGAATAGGGAAATGTTTTATATTAGTGAATTTTGTTTATTGTTTTAAAAGGTAGTTAGTATTTTATCGATGTTGGATACAGTAAAAATCTCGAGAGATAGTTTGGGTAGTGACTTGGTAGTACGTGGTGATTCGGAAACCAAGAGGATGTATTAAAAACTAGGATGCTACAGGAAATGAAATATTAGGTAGTTTTAGATGTTAATCAGCGTAGTTAACAAAGCCCTACAACTGGTACACATGTTGTCTTGGACAGCGGTATTTTATATTTTTCTTGTGAGTCGTACTAGATGTTTGGTAAAGCTGAGTAAATCGCTGCCACATCATGCTTATTGCCAAGGTTATTAGACAATGAATGTCAGACCTATTCACACTGTTCCATACATTTTTTGAAGTATATTGCGGATAAGTTATCTATCTATCTTCCAATATCCTATACATTTTTCGCTATCTTTATCTGTATTTCTTGCAACTACATTGTTATATGATAAGTCTATTAAAAGGGAAACAATAGATATTTTAGAATGTATGTCATGCTATTATTTGGAATAAGAATAGTTAAGTATTAATGAAGAGTATATTCTGATTATTGAAAGAAAGATGCAGATATCCTAAGAAGGGAAGGAGTTAGAGAATTATTTTAATTCTTTTTTAAGAAATGAACTATAATTTTATAAAAGTATATCCAAATAAAAATATACAAAAATATTAAATATAATTTCACGTTTTCTTATTGTTAATTATATTGTAAAATATATATATATATAAGTATTGCATATTTAGAAAATACAATAACATTCAATAATTACAGTATATGTGAAACTGTAACAGGTGATAATTAAACCCGTGTTATAGTATTATACATGAGTATGGCTTAGTTTACAAGCATTGGAGAACAAATGTTAAAAGTAATAATAATATTTGAATAATATGCGGAGTGACTTATATAAAGTTACAAGAAAATGTAATTTTCTTTTAAAAACCATATTGATTGTAAAATTATGATGTTATAAAAGATGTTTATCCACATAGATAATTTATAATACAGTAACTTTAATATTAAAAGGTAAAGAATGGTGTTACCCATAAAATAGTTAAAATAAGTGATATGATAAACCTAATGAGAAATAAAAAATAACTTTTAAAAGGCATAATAAGTTTAATTAACGATAAAAGAAATATAAATGTGTATAATTCAGCTATTGTAGTGTAAAGAAAAATGAGGATATCCCTTGTAAATAGATGTAGATGGATTTTTTTGTTTTATTTATTTTTTATTGATGTTAATAAAATTTTAAAATTTGTTTATTAAAACTTGTGTCTGAGTTTTGTTTTCTCTACATCATTGCATGAACTCACAGGGTATGTTCACAACCATTAAACTAAGTATATGATTGTTTGCACAAAAGATAAATAGAGAAGTATGTTTAATCTTAAATATTTATTGATGTTCTTGTAATTAAATAATTATAAAATTGCATTGTGTTATTGCTCATCAATCCATTATCATAATATTTTGCTAAATTATATGCTATTAGTTGCCACTTGCTTTATTTATCAGATTATCTAAACACTGCCACTTATTAATTTATTTTATTACTTAAAGATAAAAAAAAGGGGATATTAGATTATTAACTAATTTATTACGGTTATAAATTTGCGATGAAAGAAAAGCTGTACTAGTTGGATTAAGCAATGAAGATTGTGATTATTATTATTTTATTATTAATCTAATTTCAGAGTGGTAGATTATGACATAAAATCCCTTATCATATTTTGCTACCATATGTTATTAACATGCGAATAAATTTAAGAATCTGAGATTATTTCATTTGAGCTAGATGATTACTATTATTGTTATTAGAGATAAAAGATTAATACTTTAATTGTTAAATGAGTCTTAGAGATTAGAAGTTGCGGAAGTCATAAGAATACTATGTAATTATTATATGTAATAGTAGTATAAGGGGGGATAGTGTCCTTATGCCATTGAGGTGGTATCCTGTGAAATATTGTCTCAATGTAATCTACCTTGCCACCCGTATTTACACTTCTAGTCTCATAAATTCCTGAATATTTATTTGAGTTAGTTTAAAACAGAACCTAAGTTAATTTTAAAAAACTTGAGCTAGTAAAGCATTTAATTGAATATTTCATTAATTATTAGAGCTAGAACCCAGTTAGGTGATTTTCACTATATTATATTTATTTTGGGGGAAGTGGAGATGTGGGAACGGGGCGGTTAGATTGGCCTGATGTGTTAGAAAAGGGCAGATTGTGGCCCCCAATGTGATTAGCCTGAGGTGTAGTGGAGCTACACACGATGACAAGAGCAGAATATATATATATATATATATATATATATATATATATATATATATATATATATATATATATATATATATATATATATATATATATATATATATATATATATATATATATATTGTAACATAAATAAAGTTACTCAAAGAAATATTTAAAGGAGTCCAAATATCAAGATATTAAGTAAATTATTATAGCAATGTATTGTAATTCAGGTATATGGAAATCACGTGAAGTGAGTACACTAGTAATTCAATAAAATATAGCTCAGGTATACAGACAGTAATCTTATCCCCTTTCATTTCCTGGTTTGATGTTAAGTGCATGTTTAAACAAATACTAAGTGAATATGGTCTAACAGGGCGCCACTAGATTATCTGAATCTAGACACGGTTATATCTGATAACCTTTCACATGTACCGGGTTTGAATCCCTTCTTGGTACTTTATTTATAATAAAATGGAAGATTTTGCTTTTTGAGCCATATCACTATAAGCACTAATATTTAGGTAAAAGTAAAACATCTTTAAACCAAAGTGGAGTATATTAGACATAAATCGTTTCTCAGATCTTAGCATAACAAATGTGTTTCAATATTTTTTTAAGTTCACTAGCTCAGATTATATATAACTAATTTAGGATGGCAATTCACTCATCCTTGCATGAAATAGATGATGGGATGTGGTTATAATAATACTAAGAAATCACTAAATATTATAAAATCAATATTTATTTATGGCCTTTAAACAGTTAAACAGCTCATTAATTAAAACGTTGATGACGATGATGATGATGATAATAACGATAATGACAAGGGTTTCAAATACAGCTCTAGGACTAAGCCTAAACATAAAACTAATTTTTATAAAGAAATTCATAATTATTGCTTAATTTTAGCATATTTACTTATATCTTAAATAACTAATTTTCAACCATTGATGATGATGAATAATCACACTTAACAAAGACTACACTTAATGAAATATATACGCCTCGTTTAATAAAACAAACTAATATTTATTACTACATTTCTAACATATACATAAAAATTTCTGAATAAATATGAAAATTGACATGAATAATAATAATAATAATTGATTTTATAACAATCCTCAGATTAATTTTAAGTTCTTCCCCCTTTCCCTTCAAATGTATTTTGTATTAAGTTGAACGTCACATTGACCATGAAAAGTATTTCAAGAAAAAAAATATTATCTGCTCATTGGCACACATACTTTAAAATCCAACATGTAAATAGAATGTAAAAAAAAATGTTAGTAAAATTGAAAGAGCAAGTATTAGAAAAGAGTTTTAAATTATTTTCTACCCCTCCCTTTCAAGCGCTGAAATCTATACTTAACTTGAAACAAAATAATCCAATATTCTAATACTACTCATTATTTCACATTCACTCCCAATTATACACATATAAAAATATTATTATGTATGTGCGTGTTTTATCCCATAATAACAAAATATTATTAAAAACCAAAATAATAATAATATATCAGCTAAAACTAAAATCATAACACCATAAAAAAAAATTGTTTTACACATTAATATTTTTCATAACTGTAAAATTAATAAACAAATAATTTTCATACATTCAAGATAATTTATGAAGCTCAAAGTTATTATTAGTAAGACATTCTTGTTGTTGATTGATCTGAATAGTCTTTAAAAGTTCTTTAAATAAAATATACCACTTTATTGCTAAAATGTTTCTTAAGACTGATATCATAAAAAAAATAGATATAAAAAGTCATATTACCGATCTTTTGTTTGTGGCGAATTTCCAAGGGTTCAAACTTGTCTTGTATAAGGTTTATATTTCTGCATCTACCATTTCCATCTTACTGGGAACAATCTCTTTCTTGAGGTGTATAACTATTTGATGATGGTGACTCTATTGAGGTTATTTGCTTTAGTGGATAATTTGGAAATCATTATATTAATTTTTCTTCTCTTCCTGTCAAGCATGTGGATGAAATACAGCAGTTGTTTTCACATTTGTAAATTTTCTTGAGTTTAAAATCAGTTGTTGTAACAATTAATTGGACTTGATGACTAATATTTATCAGTAGATTAATTCATCTTCTTTGAATGCAGGTGAATGCTTTCTATTGAGGTTATTTGCTTTAGTGGATAATTTGGAAATCATTATATTAATTTTCTTCTCTTCCTGTCAAGCATGTGGATGAAATACAGCAGTTGTTTTCACATTTGTAAATTTTCTTGAGTTTAAAATCAGTTGTTGTAACAATTAATTGGACTTGATGATTAATATTTATCAGTAGATTAATTCATCTTCTTTGAATGCAGGTGAATGCTTTGTTCCTTCTATTAAAAACATCTTATTTATCTGGTCAGTTGAAAGGTGTAGAATATTATTTTAGACACATCTTTTCTTTCCTATGTGATGTGCAACTTCCTCCAGATGGTCCAGCAAATGGGACATACATATAATTTTTCTAGCCCGCCATTTCTTATATTTTTAACATTCAATTTGATAGTTTAATAATCTGAATCATTAACAATAATCCTCATAATAATTCAAGACACTTTTTATATCCAATTTTTAGCTAACTTAACCAATCAGAGATAGCATCACTTGCTATTTTTGGACAAATTTGTTTTAATTAGATCTCTAATTTATTTTCAACTAAATGATTTTTCAACTGAAAAGTTTAATCCTTTTTTCCAGACACTTTTGTTTAAAAAAAATAGACTCAATCCTTATTTCCTTTCTTTTCTTTTTCTTTTTTCTTTTAACATCCAGGTAACACTTCAAATCTTTGAGCTTCCTTTCTGTAGATCTTGAGATAAGACAATTTCAAAATTTAGAGCTCTGACTCATTATAAGCTTCCAAAGTGACAATCATTTACAAAAAAATTACAACAAAGATCGATATCTGATTAAACAGATTTCCTCTTTTAACAAAAAAAATTGTACAAAAAAATAATTTGACAGGTTTAATACTTCCTTTTCTTTCAATATTTAGGAAATGTAATTTTTTGTATGTAATGTACACACATCCTTCATTCTTTCAAATCATTCATAAACTATCCTTAAATAATATGATTGCTAGCTTAGTAATTATAACCCAATTATTTACTTAAGTCTGTAACTTTTAAATCCCAATTATAATTAAAGAAAAACAAAATAAAAGCATAGAATAAAATATTAGAATTGATCAAGCATAGGTTAGTTTTAAAGAAAGTTAAAATGTTTAATATTTGAAATATAAAACAATTAAATAATTTACACATACATTGCCTATATGTATGCATTATAACTTTGCTTTTTAACAGGAAATTTAAATATTAAATAGTTTAAATGTGTGTATTACCTTTCTATCAACACACAAACAAGTAAAGCATGTAATTGTTGACCCATTCTTTCTCTGTTTAAAGCTTTTAGAACTGGACCTTGTAGGGTTTGAACTTGGATGCCCTACAGCTTCATTTATGATTATATAAAAATGTGGTGATGATTTTTGGTTTACCTTTTCTACATGCACATTACTATAAATTTAGCTAGTGACTAAATTGTAATGGCACAACTTTCTCCTTCTTCGGATAAAATCATCAGCACTTTTGTTTTAACTATATAAAAAAAATCCTAACTAATAAATACACTAATAATAATAAACACTTATAATATATATATATAAAAATTAACTACTGCTAAATATATTTTTCATTAGAAAACCTAAAAGTAATTTATTTGGAGATCTTTGCCAGGCTATTCTGCTGAAGTATAAGGGATCAAACTCCTAGCATTATAGGTTCCCTTATTCCCATCCAGAGCAGCAAGCATAAAGGCATTCTCCCCTATTTTCTTGGTAATTTGGAATGGCTTTTTCTTTTCAAACCATATTGTGGTCTGCATAAAAATGCACCTGTACATCCAGTCCCTTTTTAATATTTCCATTTTTCATCTTGACTGGATATTTATAAAACATATCTGGAGGTTTTATTTTATATAACCTCCTATTACAAACTCCATTTAGAAATATGGACTCTTGGTACCTTATGTAATATGCCTTGAAGTTCTTTAGAGAGATTGACTCTCTATACCATACATACTTTATTTTTAAACTTTCCAGAAAGATTGACTCCCTGTACCATACATAAGGCACTTTGAAGTTTTCTAGAGAGGTTGGCTTTTTATACCAGATATCATTTATCCTTACATCTTCCAGAGAGATTGATTCTCTGGGCCACATATAATTTATTTTTAAATTTTCTAGAAAGGTGGATTCTTTGTACCATATATAATGGACATTTAAACTCTTCAGAGAGATTGACTCTCTGTGCCATGTATAATTTATTTTTAAACTCTCTAAAAAGGTTGACTCTTTGTACCAAATATAAGGCACACTTAAATTTAACAGAGCATTTAAATTTTTCAGAGAAATTGATTCTCTGTCTGATACACACTGGACATTTACATTTTTCAGAGAGATTGCCTCTCTATACCATATATAAGGTATCTCCAATCTATTTAAGAAGACAGATTTTTGAAACCACACATGCTGGTTTGTTACTAGATTGAGAACTACAGACTGTTGAAACTTTTGCTCTCTTTCTAAAATAACTGGTTTCATCTCCCTTATTGCCTCTCTTAAATCAATCATCTTATCTGATGCATGAAGTTTTTCCTCCAACTCTCTTTTCCTTCTTTTCACTTCATGATCTATCCCAATCTGCTCTTTGGTCATCATATCATTTACTTTCTTTACTGGGAGATTTGGTATTATGGCTAATATTGGCCTTTCTACTTCTTGGAGCCTATTCTCTATCAGTGTATCTAACTTTACATTATTTTCTTTATTATCAGTGGTCGGACTATCCAGATTATCTTTTAAAACTGGTAAGCTCTGACTACCTTTCCGTTTTACAAGTCTAACATATTCACCCATCTCTCCTGCTCTATCTTCTAAAGAGGTTTCAGCATTATCTTCTAATCTTTGACTACCTTCTATTATACTTTCTGCACTCTTTTTGCTATCCTCTCTTAGAATTTCTATCCATCTTTTCACAGAACGACAAACCTTTTGTTCCAGACTTTCCTTATTTCTTTTGGATTTGTTATAATCTTCTTGTATGTTTTGATACATACAATCTTTCATCAGTCTGGTCAATTTTATACCTGATAGTGCTTCCTTCTTTATTCGAATCTGAAACTCTTCAGTACTTGTTATTATCCCCTTTACTTTTACGGTAACTTCTAATGCCATTACAACCTCTCCATCCTCTTCTTTATAAAGATTATTAACTCCAGGAATTGAAGCTCTTTTCCCATGTTTCTCTATTTTATTTCCCAAAGCTATAGGAATTTTATTGTTGTTTTCAACAGAGCTATTGATATTTTCTTTTAATTCATCTTCACTCCTCTTATCCTCTTTTTTTAAACTTTCTACACTTTCTATGCCTTTTTTATCATCTCTTAAACTTTCTCTCCAGATTCTATTATCTTCTCTTAGACTCTCTATACTTTTATTATTTTTCTCTATCTTTTGTTCTAGATTTATCATACTTTGCTTACTCTCCTCTCTCATACTTCTGAGCATCTGCATTATCATGTCCATGTCTGATGGTGCCATCTTTGTTATCTGAGCCTGGCCCACTTCTGGCTCCTCATCTATCATTTCTATACTTGAGGCCTTATTATTGCTACTGACTTTAGAGGCATTTCCCTCTATTTCCTCTTTTTCTTGAGCTTCAGTATGAAAATGATCACTGATTCCTGGTATTGGGGCACCTTCCTCTTCCATAACCTCTTCCATACTATAATTTAGTTCACTCATGTTATAAAACTATATATCCCATCTGTACTTCCCTGACCATCAAAAATCTAAACATCTTCTCCCTGTCTGACACCTATTCTGACCAACTGACTGATTTGATTTTCACCTTATTATGCATTTACAAATACAACAAAAAAATTTTAATATCCTTATTTAATGAACTACACAACAACAATCTATATAGTACATGTCTGTCTGTAATAGCCCAAATTATACATTCATCCATTCTCCCAGAAATCTGACAGATATTGACAGTCCACAGAATGACTAGCAGTTAACAATCTTGAGATAAATAAAAGAATTCAGTCACAGCACTATAATCACACAATGCATCACGAGCACTCAGAAGATCATCCCAATTCGATCACTATTAACTACCACAACCCTTGATTGAATGAAGCAAACTCTGTTGTAATAAAAGATGTATTTTAAGTCTTAGGGAGTAAAGTAGATAAACAATGCCTTGCTCTCTCTCTTGGAGTCTTATGTGGCAAGTATCAAGGAATGCCCTGCTTATTATAGACTACAAAAACGAAACCTTGCTATCTCTCTCTTGGAGACTTATAGGCTGATATCATGGCAGGACTACTGTTAACTGCTTCATGATCAAATAAGAATAACATATAAACTTGATTGGAAAACTATGCTGTGCTCTCTTTCTTGGAGACTTATAGGCTGGTATCATGGCAGGTCTGCTGTTAACTGCTTCATGATAAAATAAAGATAACATATAAATTGGGTTGGAGCAGTGAATGGGTTTGATCATTCATAAGTTACACGAAATACATAGCATTCTCAAGGCAATGACAAAACTCTTCACTCATCATCAAAACTGCAATCTAACCAACCAAACTCCAATGATCAACCATCCAATCAAACCTCTAAAATCATAGACTTTTTTACAAAATGAACTCCCCAAACACACATGAGACTACTATTCCATAATTCAACACTATTACTGTGCCTATCCTATCTGGCAATAAATTATTTTAATGTTCCACAAAAAAAATCTATTATTTATTTCACCTTTGTCTTAAGTTGTGATATTCATCTCTATTTTCAAAATTGATAAAAAAATTAAAAAAAAAGCTGTTTTATGGCTGTACCCATTTTATCATCATCAATGAAAAATTAAATCATATTAAACATCATCATTTAAAATAAGACTGTTTGGCCAAGAAAATTTTGTAAGACAAAAAAAAATTTTTACTGAAAAAAAAAAAAAATTTTACTAAAAAATTTCTCTATTTTTAACCACACATCTCCCATCATTCTATAGATTCTCTTTTTCAGGTATATGGCAAAATATCAGGCCCCACGTTGGGTGCCATTGTAACATAAATAAAGTTACTCAAAGAAATATTTAAAGGAGTCCAAATATCAAGATATTAAGTAAATTATTATAGCAATGTATTATAATTCAGGTATATGGAAATCACGTGAAGTGAGTACACTAGTAATTCAATAAAATATAGCTCAGGTATACAGACAGTAATCTTATCCCCTTTCATTTCCTGGTTTGATGTTAAGTGCATGTTTAAACAAATACTAAGTGAATATGGTCTAGCAGGGCACCACTAGATTATCTGAATCTAGACACGGTTATATCTGATAACCTTTCACATGTACCGGGTTTGAATCCCTTCTTGGTACTTTATTTATAATAAAATGGAAGATTTTGCTTTTTGAGCCATATCACTATAAGCACTAATATTTAGGTAAAAGTAAAACATCTTTAAACCAAAGTGGAGTATATTAGACATAAATCATTTCTCAGATCTTAGCATAACAAATGTGTTTCAATATTTTTTTAAGTTCACTAGCTCAGATTATATATAACTAATTTAGGATGGCAATTCACTCATCCTTGCATGAAATAGATGATGGGATGTGGTTATAATAATACTAAGAAATCACTAAATATTATAAAATCAATATTTATTTATGGCCTTTAAACAGTTAAACAGCTCATTAATTAAAACGTTGATGATGATGATGATGATGATAATAACGATAATGACAAGGGTTTCAACTACAGCTCTAGGACTAAGCCTAAACATAAAACTAATTTTTATAAAGAAATTCATAATTATTGCTTAATTTTAGCATATTTACTTATATCTTAAATAACTAATTTTCAACCATTGATGATGATGAATAATCACACTTAACAAAGACTACACTTAATGAAATATATATGCCTCATTTAATAAAACAAACTAATATTTATTACTACATTTCTAACATATACATAAAAATTTCTAGATAAATATGAAAATTGACATGAATAATAATAATAATAATAATAATTGATTATATAACAATCCTCAGATTAATTTTAAGTTCTTCCCCCTTTCCCTTCAAATGTATTTTGTATTAAGTTGAACGTCACATTGACCATGAAAAGTATTTCAAGACAAAAAATATTATCTGCTCTTTGGCACACATACTTTAAAATCCAACATGTAAATAGAATGTAAAAAAAATGTTAGTAAAATTGAAAGAGCAAGTTTTAGAAAAGAGTTTTAAATTATTTTCTCCCCCTCCCTTTCAATCGCTGAAATCTATACTTAACTTGAAACAAAATAATCCAATATTCTAATACTACTCATTATTTCACATTCACTCCCAATTATACACATATAAAAATATTATTATGTATGTGCGTGTTTTATCCCATAATAACAAAATATTATTAAAAATCTAAATAATAAAAATATATCAGCTAAAACTAAAATCATAACACCATAAAAAAATTGTTTTACACATTAATATTTTTCATAACTGTAAAATTAATAAACAAATAATTTTCATACATTCAAGATAATTTATGAATCTCAAAGTTATTATTAGTAAGACATTCTTGTTTTTGATTGATCTGAATAGTCTTTAAAAGTTCTTTAAATAAAATATACCACTTTATTGCTAAAATGTTTCTTAAGACTGATATCAGGAAAGAAAATAGATATAAAAAGTCATATTACCGATCTTTTGTTTGTGGCAAATTTCCAAGGGTTCAAACTTGTCTTGTATATGGTTTATATTTCTGCAGCTACCATTTCCGTCTTACTGGGAACAATCTCTTTCTTGAGGTGTATAACTATTTGATGATGGTGACTCTATTGAGGTTATTTGCTTTAGTGGATAATTTGGAAATCATTATATTAATTTTCTTCTCTTCCTGTCAAGCATGTGGATGAAATACAGCAGTTGTTTTCACATTTGTAAATTTTCTTGAGTTTAAAATCAGTTGTTGTAACAATTAATTGGACTTGATGATTAATATTTATCAGTAGATTATTTCATCTTCTTTGAATGCAGGTGAATGCTTTCTTCCTTCTATTAAAAACATCTTATTTATCTGGTCAGTTGAAAGGTGTAGAATATTATTTTAGACACATCTTTTCTTTCCTATGTGATGTGCAACTTCCTCCAGATGGTCCAGCAAATGGGACATACATATATTTTTTCTAGCCCGCCATTTCTTATATTTTTAACATTCAATTTGATAGTTTAATAATCTGAATCATTAACAATAATCCTCGTAATAATTCAAGACACTTTTTATATCCAATTTTTAGCTAACTTAACCAATCAGAGATAGCATCACTTGCTATTTTTGGACAAATTTGTTTTAATTAGATCTCTAATTTATTTTCAACTAAATGATTTTTCAACTGAAAAGTTTAATCCTTTTTCCAGACACTTTTGTTTAAAAAAAATAGACTCAATCCTTATTTCCTTTCTTTTCTTTTTCTTTTTTCTTTTAACATCCAGGTAACACTTCAAATCTTTGAGCTTCCTTTCTATAGATCTTGAGATAAGACAATTTCAAAATTTAGAGCTCTGACTCATTATAAGCTTCCAAAGTGACAATCATTTACAAAAAAATTACTACAAAGATCGATATCTGATTAAAAAGATTTCCTCTTTTAACAAAAAAAAATTGTACAAAAAAAATAATTTGACAGGTTTAATACTTCCTTTTCTTTCAATATTTAGGAAATGTAAATTTTTGTATGTAATGTACACACATCCTTCATTCTTTCAAATCATTCATAAACTATCCTTAAATAATATGATTGCTATCTTAGTAATTATAACCCAATTATTTACTTAAGTCTGTAACTTTTAAATCCCAATTATAATTAAAGAAAAACAAAATAAAAGCATAGAATAAAATATTAGAATTGATCAAGCATAGGTTAGTTTTAAAGAAAGTTAAAATGTTTAATATTTGAAATATAAAACAATTAAATAATTTACACATACATTGCCTATATGTATGCATTATAACTTTGCTTTTTAACAGGAAATTTAAATATTAAATAGTTTAAATGTGTGTATTACCTTTCTATCAACACACAAACAAGTAAAGCATGTAATTGTTGACCCATTCTTTCTCTGTTTAAAGCTTTTAGAACTGGACCTGGTAGGGTTTGAACTTGTATGCCCTACAGCTTCATTTATGATTATATAAAAATGTGATGATGATTTTTGGTTTACCTTTTCTACATGCACATTACTATAAATTTAGCTAGTGACTAAATTGTAATGGCACAATATATATATATATATATATATATATATATATATATATATATATATATATATATATATATATATATATATATATATATATATATATATATATATATATATATATATATATATATATATATATATATTGTGCTAGGAACATTTTATGTGGCAAGCACAAGATAAGGTCAGATAAATTAATGGACGAAAATATGTAAATTGCCATTAAATGGGGGGTGGGTATACTATTTATATAATTAAAATTTGTTATAAATTAAGAGAGAGAGAGAGCTGTGGCGATAATATAAACTCACATACACATATGATTAAAGCCAATGTTTAAAGGCTTACAAATATGTATTTGCAATTTTGATTTTTGTTTTTTTATTTATTTTTTTTTTAAAGAAAAAGATAATGCCAAAGTGTATTTATAATTTTAAATATTTTTGTTTGTTGAAGAAACAGCATTTATTTAACAAATTGTTATCCTCTATTTATATTTTTTGAGTGTTTACAAAATGTAAAAAGGAAAGTTTTAAATATTACGGTTAATTAAAAATATTTAAGAATAATTTCAAAATCGAGGTTTTAATGGTCATTTTCTCTTCAGTTGCATTTGAGCAAGTCATTGTCTTAAATTTAAGAAAAGCCTAAAGGCATTCTGGCTTCCTGTCAATGCTAAAATAATTTTAACAGGACAAAAGAGTTTAATTAGACTTGCGATAATGCGTGGAGAGAGGAATGTTCAAGTTATATGAAACAATTTTTCGTTAAAACAGAAAAAAAACTTCGATTCTGATAATGTAATTAATCAAGAGTAAAAAAGATGCTATCATTTCTTATAGTGATCTGAATGGAAATATAAAAAAATAAGAAAAATCTAATTGGAAATAAAATTCTTAAAACAAATAGTAAAACCAATTCAATGAGATTTAATTAATTTTTGTGTTGTGGAGGGTATACCTGAATTGAGATTGTATGGATGTGGGATATTCAATTTTCAAATAAGGGAGTTCATCTTAGATTTTCTAAGTAGGCAGTTGACTTTACTTTTTAGAGAGAGTAGTTCTGTTCTGGAGTTCACCTTTACTTTTCAAAGAAGGCAGTCTAACTTTTTCTTGTCAAAGATAGCAGTTCACGTTTGCTAATCTTATTGGGAAGCTAATGCTATTTTGAAACATGCGAAGTCATGCAACTGTTTTAATTAATATTCATTCTGTCATTCTAAGTCAATGAACACTAATCTAGGCCATCAGTGAAATAACCTAGCAGTTAACCAGTCAGTTGATTCTGATGGAAGCACAACTACAACACACCATCAAAGTCTGCAGTTAACCTAGGATCCTTAAACCAATAAAGTATGATTGATATCATTTAATATCCTGTTGAATATCCATTCTCCAACCTAAATATGCCCAATAAGCATTCACTTGCAGATAAAATGATCATGGAATAGAAGCCGACCAGCAATTCCGTTCAGCTCCTCTCCCACTGTCCCACAAGAATGTAAATGCTGAGATTCGAATACCAAGCAATGATCAAGTCATGAACTTGTGCCACAGTCAGGTCCAGCTCTTGTTGCAGTAGATGAATGTATAGTATAGCCCACTCAAAACCCATACAAGAATGAAGCTTTTAGACTTTACTGGGTTCACTATTTTTTGTGTTTAATTTATTTTAAATTTAACACCCATTTCATAAATATATATTTCATGTACATATGTACATAAACACACCTGTATATAACTTGTTATTTTTTCTTTATTTGCATAATGCATATGTGTGAGTTTACTTATAATCCACAGATCACTATCTCTCATGTATAATTATTTCATACATTTTCTGATTTAAGAAAAAAAAATTCTTTTATTTAATCTAATTATTGCTCTGTTAAGTATTTCTTTATGATTAGTTTTGTTCTATTAATATTATTTGTGTAGTGTCTGGGGATATTAATTTTGTATTTATGTTATAAATGTTAGGGGGTATTGGTTTAATAAAAGATTTTATAGTTTAAAGTGACTACTGCCATATATTCCTTTTTTTTTCGTGCAAGTTTTCCGAGCCCCAATTCTATTAACTGAGTATAAGAGTACGCTGAGCTAGCGAATGGGATACCTTCTTACCGGAACCTAAATGTTTATTTTCATGAGGATACTTATTTATTTATTTTTTATGAATAATTATTTATTGGAACACATGCCCTAATATCATTTGAACTTGCATATCCTTTCAGGAGGAGAGTTAAATTTTCTTTTGGGAATGGCCTGAGAGGTTGATTTAGAGTCATCCCCCAAAGGTACATAAGAGTCACGGTAAAGTTTTGAATTTCTTCTTACTCTGGCATGTCGCCATATTTTTCCTCATGTTCTGTTTATGCCCATGCTCATATTAATGGAGTAAACATTAACCGGTATAGAAACGAAATTTGTTGTGCCTAATGTGTAAGCCTTACTTAACATGGCCAGTATAGGAATGACACGGCCGCTAAATGTAACTAAAAAAAAGAGAAAATCTCGCAAAATCTCAAAAATATTGGGAATGATTTTTTTTTATAGAAACAAGATTTGAAAAAAGAGAAAAGAATTTACGATTGAGAATCTTTATAGATTAAAATTCTAAACTTTTTTTTTGTTTTTGAAGTGACGTTTGTCACTACAGTAGTACTCGTTTAGATTATATTACCGTGTGTGCATATTTAAAATAAAAAAGTTTACGATTGAGAATCTTTATAGATAAGAATTCTAAGGTTTTTTTTTTTTTTGAAGTGACGTTTGTCACTACAATAATACTGACTAGGTTTATTTTGTCATATATATGTATTTAATAAAAATAAAAGGCAGTATAAAAGTATAAACTGCGCAAGTAATAAAAATAAACAGCAGTATATAGGTGTAATCAAATCTTAATATATAAAAATTTTAAGCTTTATTTTGTTTTTGAAGCGACCTTCTTCACTATAATAATGTTGATTTAGATTATTTTAGCTATATATAAATATTTATAGTAGAAATAAATTAATTAAAAAAGTTAAATAAATAAAGCAATTGTAGAAAGAAATAGACTGCAGTATATTAGCATAAACTACATATTGTATAAAAACAGGCCATGAATCTTAATAAATAATAACTTTAAAAACTGTATTTTGTTTTTGAAGCAACCTTTTGTTGCTACAGGAATATTGATTTAAATTGTTTTAGCTATATATAAGTGGTTATATAAATCAGCATTTATTTTTTATAGCGTCTGTATACAATTGTAATCACATTCATATCGGCTTTTTCAAACCAAATTGTGCAAACACTTTTTGCGAGTGTTAAATAATAAATGAATACTCTCTGACCCATACAAGATATAGAATTTATGCAGCAATAAAAGGAATCATCTTATTACTACGACTCAAATATTTATATATGAGCAAATCTGAAGTACTGGCACATTCATTCATAAGTTATATATATATAGTAATTCAAAGTAACTGCTCTATAGTCACACCTTCTGTGCCAGTACTTCAGATTTGCTCATATATAAATATTTGAGTCGTAGTAATAAGAGGATTCCTTTTATTGCTGCATAAATTCTATAAGTGGTTATAGTAAAATAAACGATAGTATACAAGTGTAAACTACGTATTGTATAAAAACAAGCGGCGGACTGCAAAAATAAAGATTTTTTTTTTGGTAAAAAGAGAAAGTGGTGATGTAAATCTTTATTAAATAACATAGAATTGTGAAATTGCATGATAGGAAATTTTGTTTTTGACAGCACGTAACAGTTAGAATCGTAATGCCATTCATGATCAATTTCTTATTCATTTTGTTTTGAAAACAATTCCAATACGTGCACAATTTAATGTCAGCTTGGTGTTTATATGTTTAATTGTTGTTTGAAGGGTGATCTCAAAATAATTTTGTTATTTATAGTAAATAAATGAATGAGAGAAATATAACATGTAAGGGAAAAATAAATGATGGTAGTAATAGGGGAGCTTGGTACGGTGCGTGATGAATAATTTTATGAAAAGAAATAAATAAAGAGAACATAAGTTAAAATGCCATTAAAGTATTAAAAAGTAATCGAAAGAAATATAGGTAAAGATGTATAACAAAGAAAATATATAAATAGGTGAAAATAATACTGTATATGTGGACAAGATCCAGTCCAGAATTAAAATTTAGATATGAGTGAGGAGCACAATGAAATAAATGAGGAAATGGCAGAAGTAAGCCAGCCTAAAATAACTGAAAGTGATATAGAGAAAGCAATAGAGACTCCAAGTGAAGGAAACTGATGGGGAAAAATTAAACGTAATGAAAATGATGGAGATGTTTGTAAATACTATAAGACTCCACCTTAGTCAGATGTCTAATCAATTAAAAGAAAGGTATGTAAGAGTCAACCTTTCCATAAGTAACTTCTGTGTCCGTAACACTGTTATGATAAAGTTTTGAATTTCTTTTTATTCCAGCATGTTGCCATATTTTCCCACATGTTCGGTTTTTGCGCATGCTCATATTAACAGAGTAATCATTAACCGGTATTATATATATATATATATATATATATATATATATATATATATATATATATATATAGAGAGAGAGAGAGAGAGAGAGAGAGATAGTATCATATTTACAAATTATATCATTATTTAATAATTATCTTAGTTCTTCAATTATTTTAATTGTATTAACAGTATATGTATTTTAAAAGGATTGGATTAATTTATAGTATTAAAGAAGAAAGTGATATGCATTACTACCCCACATTTGTATTTAAAAGTTGTCTTGATTTGTGTATGTTTTGCTTATACCTAAGGGCTGAGGTGATATAATATTTTTATATATTGTGCTAGGGTTAATAAACCCTAAGTTAATAAAGTTGTGGAGTAAATGTTGATCTTTCCAGGCTGGAATATGTCGTATGTTAATGGAAAAACTCAAGTAGTTGATGCCTTATATTTATATTTTTTTAAAAAAAAACTCATGTAGTTGATGTGCTTTAATAAATAAGAAGCCCAAGTAGTGTATGGTCCTCATAAAAGATGTGGTGTAAGATAAAGTTAATAAATCCTTATAGCATAGTGAGAAGAAGCTCTTGATATCATCTTCTGTATCATTTTGTTTGTTAATCCCACCTTAAAGAGATACATATATAACCAAAATTATTAATTTAACAAGATATCTACAATTTATTTATTTATTTGTTTATTGATTTAATTTCATAACAGCTTTATATAATTCCTATGTAAAATAAAAAAATGCATGTTATCTGTATTGTCAGTAAATATTGTATTTGATTTATATTTTAAAAAAAATAGAACATTGGAAAAACAAAACAGTTTATATATATATATATATATATATATATATATATATATATATATATAACTGTTTTAATTTATTTCCATATATATATATATATATATATAAATAAATTATTCTTTAAAATGAAATACATCCAATTTATAGACAACTAAATACTATATATATATTGTAACTGAGAGATAAATAGAACAGACAATAAATAGATAGAAATTATTACGATAAAATATGTTTATAATCTGCGCCATTTGTAACAGTAAGAAAAATTTGTAACAGCATACAAATTAATGTAATGATGAAAAAGGCTGCTATTTTGTAACCGTTTAATATATATAGATTGGTGATAAAATGATAGTTGCTATAATTTTAATAACTAAACACTAAATAGGATATATAATATGCTACAGCGGTTCATCATTTGTAACCAAGTAAAATTAAATGTGAAATGAATTCACTGTGTTAGCTAAAATACAATTCATAATTAAATATGGATGATGCTAACATATAAATAAGAATATATGCATATCATGCTCTATCTGGGTGTCTATTTCTAATTAATTAAATATAACATTATAGACCGTTTGCAACTATCCTAACCATTAATTCTGTCACGCTAATAATGAAATAAATAAATTATCTCATTTTTCCATATAAAATAACCAAATGAAAATTAGAACTATCATCATTAAAGATTTAAATATTTAGATATTGGGGAAGTCATTTGAACAATAAAACATACTGGCCATTGTCATCAAATAAAATAATATTAAATATAGCAACTGAATAAAATTACCCACTGTGAGATCCCTGGAGTGCATTTCGATTATCTCCAATACTAGGTTATTTTAACCAAGAATCCTTCTCATTCCTCTTTCCATGTATATACGACCCTTCACGGATCACACACACACATTGGTGCTATTTATAACAACGTATAAAATTATCATATAAACTTAATATCATTAAGTTGGAAAGGGATTAAATCACTCTTTATTCAGTTTAGCTAAGTACATGTGTTTTCCCATGAGAGCCACTAGATTGTTTTAAATCTAGATACATGTCTGTTTAGAGTGTACTGAGTTCAAACTCATTCGGTACATTTTTATTACACATGACTTGGATGATTAATGAAAAAAATGACACTCTTATAGATCCCCATATCACAAAATTTTATATAGATCAAAGACTCTTATAGATATTAATAGCTCATTTTATGTATATTGATGAACAGATAAGTATAATCCTATTAATGTCTTCTAAACAAGCATAGTGAAGACCATTATTGATATTGATGGCCATTTAACTAGATTATTTATCACAATATAATGGTAATAATGATGATGATAATAATGATGATGATAATAATATCTTAATAATAATGATAATAATAGTGATGATGATACCAGCCATAGCTTATTAATAAACTCACAACAATAAATCTATCCTTATAAACTCATAGGCATTTATTAAAATCATCCTATTTCAAACTGAGATTTAAATATTACAAATGATGATGAATGATCATCACGAATATCCCCACATGATACTCAACCTTCTAAAAACCCATATTTACTAAATATATTAACTATGTTAAACACTAGATTTAATGCTTATAATTTATTTCATCAATAATGGTGATCATAACTCATGTAAAGTACTATTTGAAACAGTGTTTCAAATCAATAATACGATATTCATCTTTGATGGAGATGATCAAAACTCATGAGCATAACATAATTTTAGCTTCTTATTATACACCTATAATTATTAAAACTTGGTTATTATCAAGCATAATCCTTAAATACTTAAATGCAAATCAACATTCTAGCTTACTTAACATTTTGCGAGCGCTTTCTTAATATTTGCGAGTGCTGATGATTCTTAATATCTGCGAGCGATGATGATGATGATCATTTAAGACAATAAAATCAAGACAAGAAAATACAACATTTTTTAATAAGAAAGTGGAAACCAATTAAGATATATATTTATATTTATTAATAGTATTACTCTTTCCTTCTTTAAAATCAAATTTACTAATTAGATAAATGGCTTTTTATTACATTAATTCAAGAACAACATTTTATATACAAGTTTGTCATTTTTGGATATTTTAAAATAAACTGGTTTAAATGACATTTAAAAATATATTTCATGGAATGCTTATTTAAGACTTTCCTAACTTATTATATCATAAAAATAAATTTCATATGTAACCTGTGTTTTATTTCACTTCCATTCATATGTATGCCTTGCTTTATAATTTACCATATTTAAACTAATTACGTATAACCTATTCTTTTGACGTATTTGTATATGCAGTTACACATGAACACACACCCTGTGATATGTCAACATATATTTCTAAAATGTGTTCCTTTATATTAGAGATTAATACAAAAATTACATATATAAAAAAAATATTCTTGCAACTTTGAGCAAAATAAAATAAAATACATTATATCAATTTTAATATGCAACAAGATAAATAAAAAAAAAACATCATAAATGCATATATTTATAGGTTGCTCATTATCATAACAAATGAAGAACAATAAAAAAAACATTTCAATATTACAATGTATAATATAAAAAAAATAATAATAATGAAAATTTAAGTTTAAAGATTTAAACTGTGTTTGTGTTATGTTATGTGATATTGAGAATGATTATCGATAAACAAGCCCTTAATGTTTCTGTATCAAAAGAAAAAAAATAATGCTTTGACCAATAAATTAAGGTTTACTTTTAATAAGCAAGAATAAAAGATCTGTTAATGAAATTTCATAGTTACCTGATTGTTTTCACTTCTTATAAATGTCCCGAGTTTGAATTTTCCGACTGCTTGTCTTTGCTCCATTAAAAAAAATTGTTGATACCTTTTAATAAACATGAATTAATTGACTTGCTGTTTCCACAACTTTAAAATTATTTATTGTTGATACTTTTGATAACGCTGAACTCGTTGACTGGCTTTCTTCTAATTTTCCCAAAAATCATCATTGTAGACACTTTAGATGACTGAGGAAAACTCTAACAAAAATTTGATTCATAGCTTCAAACCTGGCTATATATGGCTTTTATTCATCTTTCCTTTCTTCTTGGCTCATGTCAAAGATGATTATTAGATGATGTTTTTGGTTGGTTTTAAATTTGTCCATTCTTTTGGTTACTATGGACCGGTATATGAGCCCATAATAGATCAGTGATTTTAACCCATTCTGTATTATTCTAGGAAGCATAAACAATGGTTGTAGCAATGCAAATTCATTGTATTATGCACAGCAAAATATATTAATATAATTTTATAGAATTGTCAATAAATTCTTCCAAGAAATTCAATTTTGTTCCATTTCTTTTTCTTAATATTGTGGAAATTACTTATATATATATATGCACATCTTCGTCTATACTGACTTTAAAACAAGAGTCATTTTTCTCCCTCCTTAATTTTTTCAAAAAATTAAAAAATTCAATTGCTCACTTTCTTTTGAAAAAAAAATCAGAGCTTACATCTCTTCTCTAATCATATTAAAAAAAAAACTGACTGTCACATCTTTTCCTTTAAAAATATTTTTTAAAAAAACTGATCATAGTAATATTAATGATTGACTTCCTTTTAAAACTACATATTCTTAGATCACACTCCTCCAAAAAAAATGAACTGCCTCTGAATATTGTTTCATTCATTTATATTGTGAATCTTGATCAAAGAAAATGACCACCTGGAACTCTTATCTGGAGATAAATAACAAAGATCACAAGTTTGATGGTCTGTGGCAATTTTACAAGAAAATTAATAAACATGTTTTATTACATCAAAGCACCCCCTTTATAAAAATAATCTTAGACACAGATAACACAAGCAATAAAGCTGGCAATCTATAGTCATTAGAAATAGGTGTAAAAGTGTTTTGTTGTTTATACAGACGTTCTTATTCTTTCACACTCTTTTGCACATGCACATTTCTTTTTATCTACTAATCTGATGCCTTATTTTACACTTTCTTTCTGACATGCTTTATTTTAACAAAAAAATTAATGTTAAATAAGTTAACACATTATTTAATAAGACAATATAATAAATCCATATTAAATATTATTACCTTCTCTCTTTACAACTGCTTATTTATTAACTATTTATAAATTATATAATAACACACACACACATATATATATATATATATATATATATATATATATATATATATAAGAAAAAAATTATTAAATAATATATCTGTGTGTTTGAAATGAGTCCTATACATACAATATATATTTATATGCTATTATAAAATATAAAATCACAATCTTGGAATAAAGCTTATATCATTTGGTTTCAATGAAGGAATGATTTTGAGTTTTTATTTGAAATTTATTAATATTTTTTTTTCTTTTTAGTACATCAATTATTAATTTTTTTTACAAGCCATCAGTAAAGAAAATATTAAATTACATGTAATCTTACTTGTGAATGCATATTTTGGATTCAATAAAATTCCCTTTGTTCCAATTTATATTTAGTAACCAATCAAATTGTTAGTTAAGTTAACCCTGAGAAGTAATCAGTAACATGCCTTAGTCAATGCTCTGTATTATTTAAGTTTATTTTGTATAGCTAGCCACAATTAACAGTATAAGTAATGATTAGATTACATTCAGCCATGAGTAATATATTTCTATAATATAGGTCATTTATTATTTGTAAATTTATAAATTAGTAATTTGTTCAATTCAAGTTAGACATTAAAACCTGATTTATTGTAACTCATATTCAATGGCTGGATATTGGTATATTTTTTTATATTCATTTTTAAAGCAATTTATTTTCTTTTGACATGTATATGGTATGCTATTATACATACTATTACATTTTTATATGTACCATATTTATATTAATTTTAATGATAGAACTATGTCATTTCCTGATGCATTCATATACGCTACTATTACAAATGGTTTTCCCAACAATTGGGGCCATTTCAATTGGCAACAGGCATTCTATTACAATATATATATATATATATATATATATATATATATATATATATATATATATATATATATATATATATATATATATATATATATATATATATATATATATATATATATATATATATATATAACCAAAACTCTTAAATAAAGCAAATAACCTTTCAGATAAGTCACATCTGAATGAAGAAATAAATAATATTAATAGTGTTTTGTTAGCAAATAGTTCTATTTATAATTTTATAAAAAAAGCATTGTTTCAAGCCCAAAATGGACAAACTAGGAAACAAAATAATGATAAATCTGCTATTAGGATTTGGGTTCCATATGCAAAAGGAACTACAAAAAGTTTTTTGACATATATTAAAATGCTATAATATAGATACAGCAATCTCTACTCATCAAAAGATCAGTAATATAATAACAAAGACTAAGGATTTAATCCTTCTTGAATCTCATGGTGATTATCAAATCTCATGTGAAAATTGTAAATCTTCTTACATAGGTATGAGTAATCATTGCATCAGTGTTAGGGGAGATGAGCATACTAATGCAATTAAACAACACTCATTATCATCAGGACTCTTACTCCTTATTATAAATTCAGTTCATAAAATTGATTTTTCTCGGACCAGCATCATATTCAGATGTGATAATCTCTACCAGTGCAAAATTAGAGAAGCCATTGAGATACTTAAAAGGCCCAATTGTATCAATATGTGAGATGATACATGCAAACTTCCTTTTATTTTGAAATATTTTTTTAAAAAAAACATTCTTAATTTAACATTTTTGCTATTGGTGGAACATTAACATTTTCTTTCAAATCAGTGATTGTAGCACATCTACAACCATCTTTCTACCTTTCACACCCAGTGGACAACTTGTGTGATCAAGTTCAAACATAGGTATATCAATATTTAAATTTTTTAACACAGATGAATCCACAAAATATGGCTTATATATATATATATATATATATATATATATATATATATATATATATATATATATATATATATATATATATATATATATATATTAATTCTGATATAACTATCACAATGATATCATTTTTATTGGAAGTCATTATATTAGATTTTCAAAAGACTGCAAATCTTTTGAGAAAACTTTTTATAGATTTATCCCTTAATTTTTTTTTTTTTAATTTTAAATAAAAGTATTGATATATATTCACACAAATCTTTGAGCAGATTAGCTATTGAGAGAAAAGTGTGATAATTTATATCCTAGATTTTGTTTCATGAAATTTCATTGTTATGAAGTTTATTGTCATTGATGTTGACAGTTTTCTCTTTTAAGAATCAAATTTATCCACTGATTCACTTTATAAAAAGTTATTTCTCTAACAGACCAGCATTCCATGACATTACATTTTTTAAAAAAAAACTTTATTAAATTAAATATTAAAATATGTTTTAAAATAATAAAAAGGAATATAATTTTATAAATTAAAACATAAAATATATTTAAAAACCAAATAAAATAGACATTCCTTTATATTTATCTATATTTTACACTATATTCAACATTTCAAATACCCATTTTAAATAAATTTAACATATTAAAATAATATATTGAATATGTAAAATTCAATGCCTTACAAGCATATAACACACATATATATATGCAACCTATACTTTTGACAACAATTTAATATCTTATTTCATTACAATTAAAGCTGATTTTTAAACAGTTTTCATTAAATAAAACATCAACAAATAAATTTATAAATGCATACTTTATTTTATTATTGCCATAGTATAAACTGTTTATATATTTTATTAACGTATTTTTAGCATATTATATATACATTGTGTTTTCCTGAAGGTTTGTGATGATTGTATTGTAGTTACATTTTTTTGGCTTCAGTATGTGTATGATACATTTGTTGTATGGTGACATGGTGAATCGTTGTTACAAACTTTTTGGAAACACATCAACAACATATCTCCTTCAATTTAATTTACAATAGAATTAGAACAAAAATAAAAAGTATCATTCTTATATATTCTTTTGACAAGACTTCTTCATGGCAAAATCAAAACTACAGTTTACCAATAACCTATTCATCCAATCACATCAGAAACACAAATCTTGGGTATTATACTATCCTTATGGCAGAGAGAAAAAAAAGATTGTTCAAAAACCAGTGATTTGGAAAAAGAAAAGATTTATATAGAACAAACTCTTATAAAAAATGTTTATTTATCAGCTGGTATTAAGAAAACAGTAAATTGACAACAATAAGAACCATCAAGATAAAAGACAATTATTGGTAGGATAGTGTACTTATACATTTCAAAAATAGAAGATAAATTAAGGAAAATCTGCAATCAGTATAACATCAAAACAGCTTTCCAGAGCCATTTCACATTAGAAGGGATTCTAACATCTGTAAAGCCTAAACTTGAAATGCTGAAAAGAAAAAAAACTGCATCTATGAAATACCATGTGAAAAAACATATATTAGTGAGACTAGTCATCCCATTGAAAAACACTTACAAGAAAACAAATTGATGATTAGAAGAGAGAAAACAGATGTGGCAATGGTAGCAGACCATGTATGTGCAAAAGAATATTTGTTCAATTAAAAAAAAACAAAAAAAGTTGGATAGAGAAGATAAGGTTTGAATAAAAAAATTATAAAGAAGCTGCTCACATGACAATGGAAAAAATTCCATTAGCCAACCTAGTGTGACTATATATAATGTTTGAAAACCACTAACCAATTTTGCTCTTAAGAAAAAGTGGAGAAATCAGAAAAAACCTCATAGATAATTATATGAAATTTTTACTTTCTTGCCTTTGGCAGGATGGATCAGTTGGTTACAGCACTATCTTAAAATTCAATACTGAAGAACCTAAGGGTCCATGTTCGAATCTCATGCTAGTACTGTCACTGGTCAGACAGCAACACCTGAAAAAGAGGGGAGAATAATATTTTTTGAAATGTTGTGCATATACTAACCTGTTTGATGTGCTATTACAAACAATTAATTGTATTTGTAATATTTAAATAAAGTTATTTTTTCTTAAGACATTCAATACTTATATTAGATGATGGAAATAGCCCAATATAAAAAAAAAATGTAAATATAATATATACATTATTACTTTTATTATATAGTTTTAGAATAAAAAAAATAATCTTAAAATTTTACCATGGGCTAAAATAAAAATAATACATTTTGATATATCACTTATTATAAATATGTAAAGCCATTTTAGATTTCTATGAATTATTAAAAAGTTTATTTAATAACAAGATTTGCTTTTTTTTTTTTAAACAAAAATTTAATTAACAAAGTTTACATGGTTTCATGATACTGTTTTCATACATGGTATACTGCATGACTGATTGCAAAAGTTCATAAGATCAAATGCTTGGTAGATCAATCCTGGACCAAGTCTCTTTGTATAACCATTCTGGTGCAAGCAGCCGGTCCCTGGTACTTATGCTTTTGGCAAGACCTGTAAAGGTCTCTGTGACTGAAGATCCTGAATGACAGAAAACACATTTGCATCTGGTCAACCAGACTGCAAAAGTAAGGAAGACAGAGAATCGGATAAGAGAAAAAATTCCTGTCTTGATGGCATTCTGGATATTTAAGGCTTCTCTGATGTCAGATGTAACTTTCTCTGTGATGAAGTTTCTGATTTGGAAAAGAAATGGACAATTATAAAGTAAATGTTGGATGGTTTCATCGGCAGTATTACATAGCTGGAATGGAGAATTGATTTTGGTGAATCCTCTTTTCCATACTAAGAAATGATTAGTGGGTAAGGATGAGATGTTGAGCTTTAAAATAAAATCTATGTATTTTGGTTCAACAAACCAGTTCTTCAATTTTTTAAGCAATGGTTTATTGTCTATGTTCAATGTGGTCAGGAGGGCAGTCTGAATTTGAAATCTGAGGTTATAGGAATGCCAGTAGGTTATTTTACCTTCAAAAGAGGTTTTAGATAGATTTGTCAGCTTGGTGACATGTAACCAAATAATTGTGGTCCATCTGCTAACAAGAGGTGTTGTTGTGTCTGTAGGTTCCACTGGAGTGGCTAGGTTTAGTTCTGGCTGTTTTAAGTGAATTGCACATAGAACTGCAATTGTCTTCTGTAAATAGATTGTTGAAACAGAGTGCTATCCATGTCCATTTAACTCTCTGGGCATTTGCATCTTACAGATGCTGATGGCAACAATCTTTCCACTCCACATGAGCTTTGAACACAGTGAGTTAATTGATGACTCAAATGCTTTAGTAGGTTTAATTATGGGAAGATAATAATTCAATCTTGGAAACACCAGCATGTTGAGAAGGGCTACTTTGCCCGACAGGGAAAGAAAGATTCGGGACAAAGATCGAACCACTTTGCTAGTTTTTTCCAAGATGGAGTGTTGGATATCTTTTGCCATAGCAAGTCTGGACTTGGCAATAGGAAAACTGAGGAAGAGTTGCGGCTCAACTGTAAAGACTGACAGAATCACTGAGCCAGTGCTGATTTTTTACGTGGAGGACTTGCTATAGTTGATGTTCAGATTTAGTTTCTTTGAATATTTATCAATGATTTGTGTGAGTGGTGGAAGGTGTGTTTTATCGGGGAGGATGACGGTGACATTGTCAACATAGGTTATGTGTTGTACATGATGTTTCAGGGCTGGCACAAAAATTCCAGGGAGTCTGCGCTCAATCTCTCTGAGCATAGGATTTAAATAGGTGATGAAGCAGAGAGTGGCAAGTGGCGATCCCTGGGGAATGGAAAGATGAGGTCTGAAACCATAGGACAGTCTTCCATCCAGTGACGTAAAGATAGATCTGTTCAAAAGCAGATTACAAATAATTCTGGTATAGATGCCAGGGACTTGATAATCAAGGAGAATCTGTAGTAGGACAGTGGGTATAACAGAGTCAAAAGCCGAGGCAAAGTCAAGTTGAATAACTATAGGCTTGGATTTTTTGTGCAGTCTGATGTGTTCTACCAGAAAAAGAAAATGCTGTGCAGTATCTGTGGTGGAAGAGCCCTTGTGTGCAAATTGATATGTTGTGATGTGTGTATAGAGTTGATCTTGTATTTTGTCCTTGACTATGGCCTCAATGATCTTAATTAGGAGGGGAATCATGGAAATGGGCCTTATGTTGGATAGGGTAGAGGGATTGATGGTTTTTTTTAGGAAAGGAACAAGGGCCACAGGGTACAGGTCTGGAATGTTTTGAAACTCTCCTGCAAGAACATCTATCATCTGCAGTACAATGGGGGCTGTGAAATGTCTCAGGTGGACAAGTACAAATCTCGGAATTCCATGGAGTCCCAGATGAACACTCTCCAGATAGGCCATGAGCTTTTGGATTATCTGATTTTCACTGATATCATGAGTGACCCCATCTTCCAAGTGATTCCAGATGTTTCCAATTTCAAATTTATAATTCTGTAGCCTGGCCTGAAAGTGTTCATAAATCTTTGCAATCATTGCTGGGCCATTGAGGCAACCCTGATCTACTGACAATGAAATAGGTGTGGGTCTGCCACCGAACCAATTGCCCGTTGAATGTGGATGTGGGTCCAGCTATAAACTGTGGTGGTGTGATCTATATGAAGTGAAATTAGAAGAGCTAAATGATCAGTGAAGGGAACCAATTGAAGCTTGGCGCACATGTCAAAGTGAAGTTCAGGTGAATAATAGAGAAGGTCAATTAGGGATTTCTTTTGCAGTGTGTAGAAGGAGAATGATCCAGGAGGGAAAACCCCTCTCCACACAACAGGACTCTATTAATTAAGTGAAGATGTGTTTTGTTGAAGTTATCATAACTCATGTTGAAGTCACCCAAAAAAACCAATAGGGAAACATCTGAAGAGAGTAGAGATTTGATTTTATTGATTACTACTTGTGATGAGTAAGCATCATTTCTGATGTACAAGTAAATAATATTTATTGCCATATTTCCAAAAGTGAACTTAATGACTAATAGATCATTGCTAAGGTATAATGTTCTGAAAGAGCTGTAGGTCAGGTTCTTATTGAATATAAAATGAACTCACAGAACATGCTGTGTTTGAGGGTACATAACGAAATAGACCATATTGTTGCATCAGTTGAGTTATTTGGTAATTTGAGTTTATATGTAATTTAGTTTCGGAAAGACAGACTATGTGGGGGTCTGTTTTGTCTAGCCATCTTTTAAGTGCAAAGACATGGCCCTGAGAGTTAAAACCCCTTATGTTTATTCCGGCTAATTTAATAAGCATGTTGAGTTGTTACAGAGATTTGTAGGTTATGTTTACTAAGCTGTGATTAGTACATCACATAGGGGAGATTATTGACATAAAATTCTGATTTTCACTACGTGGCTTGTCAGGGTCATGTGACACCTGTGACACCGTTACCAGTTTAGTTGGAACAGGTATTTTGGAGCTTAAGTAGGGGTTGGAATTGTGTTTATCTTCATTGTGATCATTTTCAAAAGCTGTGTTTTGGAAACAGCTGCTTTCTTTGTGCTGAGTGATTGAGCTAGTTTAGTTCTTTTTTCTCTCTTTTTTCTCAAGTTAGTAGCATGGCTTGCTGCTGGTTTGTTGCTTTTATCATCATTGTCCAAGTCAGCTGTAGATGAGTTAATGTCTTCTGGCTGTGAGCTGGATGAGTCATGGGTTTTTCTTTTGTTGTTTGGAATGGGATGTTCTTGTTGAGACTTCGTGACTGGAAGAGTTTGTTTTGTTAATAATGGTTCACTGTTGGGAGCTTGTGTTGGATGATCTTAATTTGAGTGAATTTTGAATGCATCTTGCATCTTCTGGGGTGTCATGTTGATAACTGATGTTTGTTGTTTTGGGTTCATATGGGTGCTGGTGTGGTTTTGTGTATTGGGTTGTAGAATGGGAGGCTGGAGTTATCTGACCGGTGTGTAATCATTAGATAAGTTTGTTGAAGTGCGATGGTCCATTTCTAGATTGTTTTCCAACAGTAAGTCAGTGTTGGAGTCTTGTATCTGCCCTTTTATGTGATCCTCTGTGTTAGTGGGTGAAGAATGTGATAGCTGAATTAAGTTTTGCGTATTTTTATGCATCTATGATTTTTGCTTTTCCTACTGTTGCAGACATCACAAATTCTGTTTGGGCATGACCTTACCAGATGTAATCGGTCTCCACAGTGGAAACACTGAGATTGTACACCTTGAATAGCTATGTAAATTGGACATTTTTTCTTTTCCAGAGTTATAGGAATATCTGATGGAGTGATGCATTGATTGAGCTTGAGAGAGAAGATAGCCCTGTTGGATGGAAGCTCAATATCTACCCTTCTCTCTGTGAGGTACTTGAAACTAGTTAACACACCATATCTAGCAAGCAGCCTCTGTAGATCAGCATCAGTGAAATTAAAGTAGCAGTTATGTGCTATTCCATAGGCTGTTCTTGGTTTATTCATATCTATTTTGATGAGATATCGGTGTTTTAAGAACAGTTGTTGTCTTTTAAAGAGTTCTTTCTGTAGTAGATTCTGAAACTCAATAATGAAGTAGCGTCTGTTAGGGTGGTGATAGACCCTGCAAATTGATTATGTTAACTGAAGACTTTTAAGAAGCAGAAAGAGATCATCCATTGGAAAGGTGAATAACTGACAGAGGTCATTAGTGGTAGTTATAATCAATGTGTTATCGGTGTGGTAGTTGAGGAAGGAGTTGAATAACACTGAAAGAATTCTAGAAGTAAATTCTTGGCTTATGGCTTCATAATTGTTCATATAGGACTGGGAAAGTTGGTATGGTTCTGTGTTTAACTCATCATTGATTGAGATAAGGTTATCATCATCAATGAAGTCCATGACATTGTGTTGAATATCTGGTTCAGTTGCTTCTTGGATATGGGCTTTAGATTTATTGTTTCCCATACCATAGCATAGCTTCAGTTTTTTGTTGGGTTGGAATTGACATTTGTATTTGACATTGAAGGTTGAAAACCTATAGTATGATTAGCTGCTAGATTGTGGTCAGAGAGTGCATTATTGGTTTGAAAATTGGTGTTAATGTATGGAAAATCTGTTTCAATAAAGTTTATTTCAGTCGGTGATACTAGCGGTTTTCCTAAATTTATTATTGGATAGGTATACGAATTGTGTATTTTGCTATTGGATTTCGAATCGAATTTTCCACTTGAATTTTGTTTTATGGGTATAAAACCATCATATTGTGACTGAGGCTGAGTATTTTTACTTATTTCTCCTTTATAAGCTTTTAATTTTGTTTGTAAAGTGACTTTTGGTTCATCTAAAGGATCGTTACAGAGATCTATAGCTGTTACCGGTGATACGCCACCTTCATTTTAAAACTTTTCAAAACTTGTCGTGCTGAAATCTCCAAAAAGATTTTCTGCTAGATTTGGGCTATTTTTGGACATATGATGTTGTTTTGGATGTTTAGTATGTGGGTTTTCAGGTGCATTGATAGATTTAGATAGGTCTTGTGAGATATTAGTGGGAATTTCTGATCTTTTAAGGTTTATGGTCGAATTTACCATAACAACTTTTTGCATTTTAGAAGTTGTGGTCATGTTATTTTTGTTTGGATTCACTAGAGTTTCTTGTGATTGCTGAATGCTTTTACTTTTTTTTATTAAGAAAGCCAAGGCCTTCCTGCTTTGTATCAACCGATTTAGAGTAATTTTGATAGCTTATATTATTATTTTTTTATTAGGGCTTATGTTAGGCATAGAAATAGATTGCTTTACATTATTATCCTGTGCGATCTTGTTAGCCAGGTTGATCTCACGTTTTCCCTTTCTAGGAGTTTATAGCTATGACTCATTTTTGTAAATAAAACACAAAAATAAAGCTTACCTGCTCTGATGAGCAGCTTGGATTGAAAGCCTTTATTGATTTAATATTTTTAATAAACTTTTTAAAATAAGTAGATGTGAAGAAATGAAAGCAAATTGGCGACATCTAGTGGATCAATCAAAGATTTGCTTTTTTAATTAATTATATATTAGTTTATATAATCTTTGAATTAAATAAAAATATAAGCTTACAATATTTTTATGAAGTTAATGTTATTAAGTTTAAATTCAAATTAGAAAGCTGCAATATATATTTTTGTTTTATTTAAAAACAACAAATTATTTTATTTTCTTGTTGATATAAAGTAAAATGGAATGCAATACAAAACTTCCTTATTAAGAGTTCATAGAAGGCATTCTTTACTTTTTGTCAGATGTTAGTTGATTTTGAAAAACAAATCCACTCTTTAATTGTTTTCTTTTTACATTAATTTTAATAATTCAAATATATTTATTTATTTTAGACCATTATTAGCTATTAATTTTTCATTTCTCTTCATTTAAATTCTAAAGTAATTTTTTTTGTTTATGACTGAAATTATTTTAAAAAATTAATTTTTGTATAGGTATATAAAGTCAAGTTTTGTTTTTAATTTTTATAATTCTTTTTTTTTTTTAATTTAATGTTGTTTTGTAAATAATTCTAAAAAAATTGTTCATATATAGGCATTTTTTGTTGAAAATGACTTAGTAATATTTTATTTGTATTTTCCTTTTTCATTGTTTATATTTTTATTTGTTATTTTTTATTTTGTTTAAACATATTATTGTAGAATTTATTATAAATAATTTCATACTTAATCAAGCTAATTGTTTTGCATATATCTTCCAATTTTTTTATATATCTGAACCTTTTTTTCACAATTAAAGTTACAAAAAAAATATCAAACAAATTATAAAACTTCTTGATTCATATTTTTCTTTCATATTTTTATTTAATTTATATTGAATTTCCATAAAGATAAATTTTATTACTTTTTTTATATTCCTATATATTTCATATCAAAATAATATAAAATACACCAAAATGAAAAAAAAAATGATTTAATAAATATTTTTTTATATATTTATTATAATTAAAATATATATTTTTATATTATGGATTAAGTCACAAACTTTTTTAAAACATGCTATTGGCAAACATAATTGATCATAATTTATCTCAATAGAAAAAAATATTTTTCAATGATATATATGGTATAATCATTAATAAAATAAATAAATATTTTAACAATTTATAATAATAATATTTAATTCTAATTGCAGCTTTGTGCAAAAATAAAAAAAAAAATACATTTATATTTATGAAACATAGGCTTTTATTGGCAAACTAAAAACAGAGTTTAACCTAAATTGTTTATTTTCTTATTATTCATTATATATATATATATATATATATATATAATGAATAATAAGAAAATATCAAATACTTATTAAAATGCATATATATATATATATATATATATATGCATTTTAATAAGTATTTGATATTTGCATTCAGCCTCTAGTTGGATAAATTATTTTTTTAGTAGATAATTCATGCTATTGTAAATTTACTGGCATCAAACAGAAAACTTTTTTTTATTATTTTTTATTGATTATTCTATAATTTAAAATTAGACTTAAATATTTCAAATAATATTTCCATTATTGAAAGTTATATTTTTTAAAAATATATATTTAATATAAATTTTTCAGAAAATATTTTTTCATTAATTTTATTTTTTTAGCCTGAATGCACAAATAAAGTTTATTGATTTTATTGCTTCTGTATACTCTTTTATATTATTTGGAAAATTGAATAGTTTGTTGTTTTATATTTATAACATTTTTTTTGGAATTTACAATTTGAATGAAATTTGTAAAAAGTGTAAATATAAAATAGGGAATATGTTTTTGTTGTTATAAAATAAGCAAAAAAAAAAAACAACATAAAAAAAAGATTAACAAATATACCAAGAAACATTTAAAAGATTATTTTAGAAATTATATATTTGGTTTTTATTTTTATTTCTGGATTAATCAATGTGCATCATACATTATGCATATCTTTCATTTTATCAACATGGCTCAGTTCAGCTTTTCTTGACATTTATAATTTTAAAAATTTTCAGAACATAGAAAAAGAAAAAATATCTGCTTATTTTTTGTTTTAGAAATTCAATAGAAATAAAAAAAGACATAAAAAGTAAAAAAAAAAAAAATAAATTTTATAGATTATTTATAAAAACAGTATTTTAATTTTGAAAAAAAAAAAATAGGATTTTAGACTTTGGATTTTAAAATTTAATTTTGTAAAATATCCATTATTATAATTAAGTACAAAACATTCTAAATGTAATAATGTTAATTCTTATGAAATGGAATACTTTCTTTTGTTCTACTTGGTGAGAGTTTTTAAAAAGTCTCAATCCTACACTTTTATATATAAAAAAACTTTATTTTATATTGAAACTCAGTAAGTTTAACTCAATGTTTTTTAAAGTTAATTTTATAAGTAAATAATATTCTAAAAAAAACACATTTGACATTTTTAAAATTAAAAAAACTGACATGTAAATCAAAACAATATACCATAAACATTGTCATCTACCTTTCTATGAAGTCTCTCTGAGGAGAAAAAAAATAAAGGTATTTTTAATGTGACTGAAAGTAAATTTATGATAAATCTATTAAATTCTGCTTTAAAATCTTATATTTGTTTGATAATAATTGCAATATTTTAAATGATTTTATTACCATGTCAGTTCTGACAGATATTGATGTAATAAACATTGTGTGTTTTCGTTATATATGGTGAAGTTTATTAACTACTATTTCTAAAAATAAAAGATAAATGAATAAATTGAAAATTTATGTCTGTATTTCTTTTTGTTTTAAATAATAATTAACCAATTTATATATAATAAAAAAAATCAAAACATATTAGAAATAAGCAACAAATAGTTTGATTATTCCTAAATATTTATGTAAAAAAGTATACCAGAAGGAAGCAAACATTCCTTTGGTGTTTTTTTTTCTATCAGAGAACTATGGTGTAAAGCCTTTAGATGTTAGCCCCAATCTGTAATTTGCTGACCTCCTCATTTATTTTTCAATTAAAAAATTAAGAAAAGCATTATGGAAAAATCTATGTTTTATATATATATATATATATATATATATATATATATATATATATATATATATATATATATATATATATATATATATATATATATATATATATATATATATATATATATATATATATTAGAGTAATTAAGTTAATGTAATAACTTAAGAAACAAAAAGTATTAATTATCAATATTAATGTATTTATATGTTATTTACAGACAATTTAAAGTCACACTATCTTGTAAAGACTCTAATATTTTGAACTTGATCTAAGATCTTCTGTATTACAAGTTGCCTTATTAAATATAGATTTTAAACTAATAAATTATTGACTTTAAAACTTAGATATATGATAAAAAAGAGAGAGATAAAAACAATTATTAAAGCATAACTGTTTAAATGGTAATTCACATAGTTAAGATAAATATATATGTTCACTAATCCTCATACTTTGTGGTTTAAAGACATGTGTATATTAATAATTTATACTTTAATATAATAAAAAAGTCAAGAAATAGAAATATTTTGATAAAAAATGTAAAGTGATAAATGTAAACAAAATTGAGACTAATTTGCAAAAAATATGTAATATTAATTTCTTCTTTTTTTTACAAAAAAAAACTTTTTTACACTATGTAAAATTGAAAAAAATAATATAATTAAGAATTATGTACAAATAGTGATAATTATAGTATTTTTAATAGTTCAAATATGAAGCATACATTGAAGCAAATTATTTGATGAACTCTTAAAATGAATTAAATAAACAGCTAATCAAATATGTTCAGTGAAAAAATATTTAACTAATTATGTAGTGTGCTTTGGGTATACACATTTATTGATTTAAAATATGTATTTAATATAATCACACCATGATTACAGAATATAAGACTCATGGATGATGGGTATGGGTGTTTTTTTGAAATAACAAATTTTAAATAGGAGTAGAAAAAGAGAAGTGGAATAATGTTGAAAAGGAGAAGACATTTTCGAAAAAGAGAAAAATTCCACATTAAGTATAGTTAATAAATAATATTTAGACATTAAGACTAATGAAGTATTGAATCACTTTTTAATGCTATTCAATAGAGTGTCATCTAGCAAATCATTCTTTCAACACAAAAGAAACAAGATGAGATTTTATGCAATGGAAGCTCTTAATATGATGGGCTAGAATTCATCAAAGTCAACTAGTTATAGCTCTGAAGTATGTAGGTTTTCCAGCTTGAATTTTTCATCTTGTCAGAGTAAAATAATGATGCTGTAAGACATAGCCTATGCCCGATTATAATGGACATCACTTATTGTTTTAATCTTACAGGATGGAAATGAAAACAATACATGGAAAAACTGAATTTATATTAGTCACATATTTCCGTTAGTAAATTTACTATATTATTATAAAATGTATAATACTACAGTAAGATTTTCTTTAATCTAAAAACACAAAGCTTTAACTCATTATTATTTGTTATATTATTTTTTGTTCATTTGTATATCTAGTTAATTATTTGTCTTCTAAAATAGTAACAATAATAAATATAGATTTATAATTTCATTAACAATTTTTATTTTGAAACCATTTTATTATATTTATTATTTTATCCATTGATGTCCATTGGAAATAACAAATTAAATCAGAAATTAATTAAGTAATCAAACCTTACATTTCTACAGTTTTTTTTTTTTTTACATAGATGCACCAAAACTATTTGAAAACAATGTATAGCTTATATGTTATCATATAATATTAAATTCATATTTGTTTTTGCTATAAATATTACCATCAATCCTATTTTGTCCTATTTCAAGCTTATATAACAGAAATTTAATGCAGTCAAGAAAAAAAACATTCTCTGAGATGGACATTGGATTGTTAACTGTTTCCATGGGAATTTTATATCTCTAGACATTGTTTCCAAGTGGAGAGCTGTACTCAGAATAAAAGCTAGTTTAACTGATGGCTTATATAATAAAATTATACTTATAAAGCAGAAGTAATAATGATAAAAATGCTATTTATTAGAAAGAATATAATTGACTGCCTGGGAATTTTTTGGATGGTAATCAGTAAATATCTCTAATGCCTTGTATGATCATAATCTTTAGTCTTAATGTAATGTTTCTGTAGCTGTGTATTATACCTGCTTTCATCTGAAATTGCATTAATTTGTTACTTTTGGAAGATCTGTGGTTAATGATATGAAGTATAATCAATGTTCAAATATTTACCACACTGTAGACAATCTAAATCGATTATTAACTTCTAACTATAGAAAACATGAGAAATATCAAACAGTAATATTGTTTACATTTAATGAGTCTTACAAAACATTCTTATGATTACTAATATAGGTTTATTGTCAGGAAATAATCATCAATATATTGAATATCGCAATAAGTTGGTAGTGTCAGTATTAATTAATGTATTTATAATTATCACGTGAGTTTTAAATTCAATTTAAATGACTTACATTTATAATACTATACATTTTTTGGTTTACACTTTTCAAACTTGAACTCTTTTATTCGTTATTTATTACATTTGTTGAGCTTTTTATGACATTAGAGTCCATGTCTCTAGAATTACTTACTTATCTCCTTTTTGTAGCCACGTGATTATGCATGTCACCCAATATGAAATACAAATCTCTAAATATTAACTCAAACAATTTCAACTTCTCTTATTAATTTAAAACTTTGGATTGATTCTGAAGGTAGATATAAACATATTTATAAATTAAAGGAGAATATTTTAATTCATTTGATGTCTATTGAAGATTTTAGAAAATGAAGAAACTTTTATAGAATCTCTAATGCATAAAATAATCTTTGATGTCTTTTAATCTGTGTATTGTATTTGGTTTTATACTATATTTGTTTTAAGAAAGAAACAAAAAAAAAACTATTCTTTTGTAAATATATTTGACATAAAATAAAAGTTTTTTTTTAAAAAAAAAAAAAAATAACCGCTTAAAAATCTAGACTATAACAAAATAATTGTATTTTTATATTCAACTATTTCCATCATCTAATATAAGTGTTGTATATCTTTAGGAAAAAATAACTTTATTTAAATATTTCAAATCTATTCAAGTCCACATCAAACAGGTTAGTATATGCACAACGTTTACAGAAGTATTATTTTCTCTTTTTCAGGTGCTGCTAATCTGGCCTGTGACAGTACTAGCAAGGAATTCGACCCTGGAATCTTAGATTCTTGAGTATTGAATTTTAAGGTAACACTCTAATTAAATAAGCCATCTTTCTAAAGGCAATAGTCAGTAGAAATTTCATATGATTACCTAGATTCCTTTTGATTTCTCCACTTTTTTTAAAGCAAAGTGGAATAGCGGTTTCCATACATTATGCATAGTCACACTAGATTGGCTTATGGGATTGTTTGCCATTGTCATGTGAGCAGCTGTTTTAAATTTTCTTTTTGTACCTTTTTTTTTCTATCTAATATTTTTTATATTTTCCCAAATAGTTCAAATCTTGCTGAATTTCACTGCAGTTTTTATTATATACCTATAGCTTCCACCACCATTCAAAATGCATACATTTACACATGATAGTTGAAGCACATATTGTATGTCTTGACAGTAGTGACCAGTCATTAAGCATAAATGAGAGCCAAGTAATCATGCACATTCTCTCACAAAAATTATAGGTACTTGCCTATCAGTCTGGTTATAAGTTTCTAACCATGTCATCTTATAAAATCTACACAGTATCATCTGACAAATTCAATCCATCAATTTTGATAAATGATGACAACATTTTAATGAACAACAGTCTTCTTATCAGGATATTATATAATATTTACTTAAAAATGATTTTATTTCCTTTATAGAAGATTGAAAATATGTTTAATGTAGTATTTATATAAAATTTGTTTTATTCCAGTGACTCTTATTACCACTGAACCTTCTTGAGGTCTCCCCACAAAATATTTCGTAGACTCATGGGAAGCAGCAACTCAAACTTTGAGAAACATGGACTTAGATGCTAAGATTTTCTATCAATGTAATACAATTTCAAAACTACAAAAATTGATAAATTATTTTTTTCTCATAATGATATATATATATATGAAATAAGTTGGAGAACTAATGAGTAAATGGAGTAACAATTATTAAAAATGATGATGATGATGCTTTGAATAAGTATATTATTGGATGCGAATAGTTTTTTTATTAAAAAATATTATTTATTTATTAAATTTGCGAGTTTCTATAAAATAATAATACAACCCAAATTTAATATGTTGAAAGATTATAAAATTTATACGTAAAAATAAAAAAGGAATTCAACTTTGTGTCATTAAAATTTTGCAGAAAAATAAATTTCCTCCACTTACTAACAGCAATTTATAAATTATTTTAAAAAGCTATGACTAACAATAAAAAAATATTGATAGTTCAGTTGAAATTATTGACCATTCATTGATCAGCGGTAAAGAAAAAAAATGTTTTTTTTTTTATAGAAAAATATTTTGCCATAAATTCCTGTCTAAATCTAATCGTGTTGGAAAAAATTGTCAATTTGTCAATAAATTGCAACTGATCGGAACTTGCAAATTCTTTGAGTATTAGTTTTTTTTTTTTTTTTTTCCAATTTTAACAGTTGTTAGAAATATATATATAAAGTAAAAGCAACTTTTAAAAAAATGTCAAAATCTCTATAATAATAAGATAAATCAATTGCTATAATATAATATATATATATATATATATATATATATATATATATATATATATATATATATATATATATATATATATATATATATATATATATATATAAAGACGAGTAGATATGTTACCTTTCTATAATAATGTAGAAACTAAAGAAAGAAACAATTCGAAATAAATAAAGTTTAATTAATAATAATATCGGAAAAAGATATTATTAAGCATAAGAATATAATTTAAAATAAATTATTATTATTATTATTATTATTATTATTATTATTATTATTATTATTATTATTATTATTATTATTATTATTATTATTATTATTGGTACTAAATTTTATGAAACGAAATAGTTTGTATTTTTTTACATTGTTGTTATTTTTATTATTTGCAAAAAGTTTTATTGAACTATTAGTTTACAAAACAATACTTAGAACCACATACATAAGGTAGAGTAAGAAAAGTCTATAAGGTTTTAAGCAAACTAATATATGCTGTTTACATTATACGTTCTGATTTTTTATCCTATACTAGTGATGGTCAAAATTAGAAATGTATGTGTAACTGAAAAAAATACAATCTTGAAAGCAGATTAAAATTTGCTGGCTGCTGTATAGCATTTACATCTTTCTTTGTACATCATTGCATTAACGTATTTTTTTGCATTTAATTATCTAGTTGTCATTTTATAATACGTAGTCATGTTATAAATTCGAGTGAAGTTGCTTTAGTGCCCATGTGTCCGAATAAATGTTAGTTAATTAATTTTTTTCATTCCTTGTGCATATATAATCCAATTTGTTTCTAAAAATATTAAGGGGTCTTCTTGTTCTTGAAACATAAAGTGCGTGTATACTGTAATCTCTATTTTTAAATATTGTGGAGATAGCACATGTAATATTCAACATAAAGCATGTAAATAGAAAATGTGATTGTGTTTCTGATTCTCTTTGACATAGTTTGCATATGTATTCCTTGTTAGTGCATTTCTTTTTTATATGTGTAGAACGAAAGGATGTGAAATACCACAATATTTAATTTTAGGAGAAAAATTATAGTATTTTGACTCTAATGAGAAGTATTCGAATTTTTTTGGTCAACTGCTTCTTAGTTATGTTTAAATGGGGGTTGTCATTATCATTGAATGGGAAAGCACAGATTAAATATACAAATCAGTATTTTATTTTATTCTTGGGAGGATATTTTATTAAATTGGTAATACATATATAAAAGAAAAATTAACTTATTCCAGTAATTGCATATGGATGGCAGCCTGTCTGTAGTTGTAATTTTAAAAACTATTTATAAATATGAAAATATTATTTGCAATTGATGATATAAGATTAAGTGTTATTAATTTTGGAAAAAATTATTCAATGTAAACCCAATGTATTTTTAGATAGAGGATTAAGAATCTTCTTTAGTGATATTGATGCCATTTTCTTCCCCACAACAATTTTTTACACATTGAATAAATTTAGATGTAAAACCTTGTGTGTATATTATTATAGGATTATAGTATGTAACATATGTCATTAATGGAAGATTGAAAATAGTCATTTTGGCATAGAGTGATAAAATGATTTGTATAGAGATTTAATTATATTCTCAACTTTATTCATTAGATTTTCTGTATTTGCACTTGCTATTTAGAGTCACTCAAATAAAAAGAAAATCCCACAAGTAAGCCAGGCTATTCTTCATAGTATTGCTATAGTATAGATTGGCATCCCAGGGACATAGACCATGCTCTGTATTTTTTTTAAATGAGCTTCAGTTTATATTTATCTGAGTAATTATTTAAATTTTTTATTATTTTTGTGATGTTATTTTTTGTTGGCAGAAATATTGTGATGTCATCCATGTATGCAATGCTGCATGAAACTTTTGTCTTAATTCCAGGTATAAATACTCCATTCATTTTACTTTTAATTACTTTAATGATAATATCAATATAAAATGTGAATAAAAGCCCACTTCATAGTAAAGCTTGTGGAATCAAGTTTAATGGAATGAATGATGATGACTACTTTCCACTAAGAGTTATCTGAGTTTGTCAACTTTAGAAAAATAGTCATAATCAAGTAGATTATTGTGCTTGGTATTGATGTGTCTGCTAGTGCATTAATTAAAATATCAATTGGTTTCATATCAAATGGTGATTTAATGGCCAGAAGAACTACAAATGGGCCACAATTTTTGTTGATTCTGACTGGATTTATTACTGCCTTAAATATAAAAAATTTGCATGCCCAGTTAATAAGACTTTCTTTTCAAACTGCATTTTTGATAGCAATGGCAAAATATAATGTTCAATTCTATCTTTAATCACTGATTCCAGGATCATAATCCTAAGTGGACTTTCTGATATGTGTCTGAGGTTTTGTACTTTGATTATATTTTATGTCATTTTGACAAATGAAACCAGTGACAAGGGATAAAGCCTATGTATGTCATAGATTATCTTTGTTGGAAAGTTAGCTAAAATTTGTCAGCTATTTTATTGTTAATTGATTTAAATGTCTGTATAAAAAACAAGGTATTCCATTTATTTCTCGATAAAATGAGTTTGGCACTGAAACAAGTTTTTCTTCAAAGTCTCTTAGTACAAAAGTTATATTATCTTCTCATAGTTTCAGAAAGTTTTGTGAAGGGTTAAATATTTCACTTTTTTGCAATTAGTATGAAGTGGCTCCAGCATGTTGTCACTTGCAATGATTTGCCCTTTATTTTTATTGTTGTTCGAATGCAGTTTAGTGGAGCTTGCCCCAGTGTGCAATGAATGTATTGCCTAGACCACACATGGATTTGATTTACGTATATTTTTCTCTTCTTTAGTTTTACCTGTTGTGATCATAGTTATATATGAGAAATTATTTTTGAGACTGACCACCAGCAGAATGATCTGAAAAAGATGAGATTTTGAGTGATATGCTGATCATATGAGGCAATGCTGGTGAATAAAAAACAAGATCAATTAAAGATGAGAATCTTTCAATGTTGGAGTGATAAGATTTCTGTAGAATAAATCCTTCTCAGACATAAGAGGGAATATCAGCAAATATAACCATTGTTTTATAAATTTATTATATAACATGCTGAAATCTCCTATTAGAATTATAGGATGTGTCAAGGGTGCAAATTGTAAATTTAATGTATGTATAAGTTTATTAATTATTATTTTACCTGAAGAAATGTACATGTATCACATGTTCAGTGTTTTTGTGTGGTATAGTGTAAGACTTAACATATATGCATCAATATAACTCTAAATGAGCTGAATGGATAGGTTTTGTTTATCGCAATTGCTGTTCAGCTGAAGGTGAGAATCCTATTCTGAAAAATAATAAATATTCTTTATTATCATAAAAATTTGATGGATCTGTTTGTGATTTGTTGTATATGTTAGTTTTCAGCAAACCAATTATGTGAGGCTGAATAACATGAAGCCATTTTTTAAGTTTATGGGTTTTTTACATGGTTTAATTCACTGAAATTGATAGACCCTATTTTTATTAACATTGTTTTATTTAGTGCATATATATAAATAATACAAGAAATACAATGATGTTAACTGTTTAATTGTATTTAAAGATATTAAGCCCTTATGTGACAACTATAGATTTATTATAAGCAATTACATTCAAACATGACTCACTTATTTCTGTTATATTGACTGGCTCATTTGAGGTGACACGTGCATTGGAATCTAGAAAGTTTTTCTTTGACTTTTTAACTTTTTAATGTGGGCCAGAATCTTTGGTATATCCTCTTCAATTAATCCTGGTGTGTGCAATTTAGTTTTTTGTTCCCTTTTTTGTGTGACAGGTGATCTGGTTTGCATTTTTAATCATTGCATTTACATCCATCCATGTGTGATGGACAAGTTATTGTTGACTTTATAATATCTTGGGTAGTTTTATTTATTAAAATTATTTCATTATTAATTTTTCTTTTAAGGTTTTGTGATAGAAAATGTTTTAATATAATAGTTGACCTAGTGTTTAATTATTATCATCTGTTAATATATTTTGAGTATAGATATATTAGTAGTCAATATTAACATCAATTATACCAGTGATTAAATTTTGGGTAATTCACTTTTTATGATTTAAAATAAGGCATTTATGTAGGCAGTAAATAACAAGGCACTAAGAGGGATTCTTGTGGGATGGATTGATGAGGTACTATTGGGGATGAAGTTTTGCCCTTTAGAGTAATATATATTTCATGGTTTATTAATAGGTTAACAATCAGACTTAGGTTGATTTTTGGTACTGTGTATTCTAGTATTTTTAGTAGTGTATTTATAGGTATCATGACAAACACTGCTACTATGTCTAGTTGAACAACTATAGGAGTATATTTTTGTTGTTTTTTACTGTTTGTATAGTTGTTTTGAATAGACAACCTGCCTCTCCAGTTGAAGATTCCTTTTAACAAATTTAATTTTTAATAGTTTTGGTATTATATATGGCTCTATTTTGTCTTTAATAACTGATTATATTATTTTTATTTCAAGGTAGGACATTGAAATTGGATGTAAGTTTGTTATTGATGAAACCATTTTCTTTTCATAAAAGGTACAAACAATATTTGATAAAAACCTGGTATTTTATATATGTCTTTAGTTAAAAAATGTGTAAGGTTAGACATATACTGAGCTAAATTTGGGAATCCCATCTATTCCAGAATGCCATGAATCTGATATTGACTCGATTTTTGTATGAAGTCATTAGCAGCAAATTGAATTTCGTCTTTTGGTCTGCTGTATAAAAGTTGTGATGGATCTAAGGGAGGACATTTTTGAAATTTATCTTTAAAAAATGAAAATAATTGTTCCAACATAAAATCTCCACAGACAGAATGTGATTGTATTTTTATTGCTGATGATATTTGAACTGGAGAAGGGTGACCTAATACCCATATGCTGTAATTTCTGGTAAATATGTGAGGCATGTTTAAGTATACTTTTCTTTTTTGTGTGGCACTATATTATTTAAGCTGTTCTGATATTGACTGATATGTTTTAATGCTACTTATCTGGGATGATCATAGATTGTGATGTTGTAATATTTTTTATAAGTGTCATCCATAAGATTTAAAAGTTTAGTTGGGCATTCATGTGGTCCTGGTAAATGGTTAATATTAAATGATAATATATTGAAAAATGCATTTTGTGTTTGGATTGGGTTCATTTGCATACTTTTTATCTTTTGCAGATAGATATATATTTCTTAAAAGAGCAATTTTGGAGTGCATAATGTAAGAACTCTGATGGTTCTTCCAATAATTATTATTGATCTGACATTGTAATTATGTTCTAGAAATACTATGACCACAGCATGATCAGATAAAGGGAAGTTCTTTAGAAAAAGCTCATCATGTTACACAATGATGGAGAAGAGAAGACTAGATCTATTAATGATGAAAATTTCCCATTATTAAATGACACAACTCTCCCTGGCAGGAATTCGTTCTCACTCATCATGGGAAATGTCAGAGGACGAAACCATTTATTGGTAAAATTTGTGTATAACATGTTAAAGTCTTTTATAAATAATACTGGATGTGCAGTATTCACAAATTAGGAGTTAAGAAGTAGAATTAATCTATTTATAATGATGGGGCCTGGAGGGATATATACAATTGCAATGTTTAATCTTATAGCTTTGTGGTGAAATGTGATAATTAGTATGTGCACATCAATATATATTTTAAATGAATTGAACAAGCAATTTTTATTGATGATGATGCCTGTTCCTGCTGATGGTGTGTCAGGTGTATTTAAAAAAACTGTAAATCCTTTGCTGTTTTGTTTGTTGGATGTATTAATTTGCAATCCCCTTTAAATTTTTGTTTCTATAATACCAAGTATGTGTGGTTTAACAATGTCATACCATTTAGTAGAAGATAAAGTTTTTCAAAAAAGTTTAACTCTCTGACATTAAAAACTTGTATAATAAGCTTCATTTAGTGTGTGGTTATTCTAGATATTGAACATTGCAGTCTATATCAGATCTTAATCGTATATATAAAAAAATCAACAATAAATGCGAGAAAAACCCATATTGACAATTCTCTAAAAGTAAAAGTAACATTATGATAATAAAATATCAGTTTACATTCACTTTCATGTTCAAAATATTTTTCTCATGATTATAATAAGATTTCTGACTTCGCTTTTGGGAAAGATCCTGTCGCACATCATTTAGTAAAGTGATAATATTTCAGAATGTAGAGTCATCGTATCGATTCAACTTCTGGCTCTTATATTACTTATAAACTTGCAATAAATAAAAGTCATTTGATTATTTGTTTTTAGAAAATATCTTGAAAGTATTTGTGCACATACAATTAATATCAAATAATAATTTTTGCCATAATATTTTTTGTACTTTAGTAGAATTAAAGCTTTTATTCGATTTTTTTAATAACATCAATTTTTAACTCAGGTTTTAAGATTATGGCAAATATTACTATACATTGCAGTAAACAGAATACTATCATATCCAGGTTATTTTCATTGCTTAAGCTACAACCTATCAAAAAGTGACTTAAATAATTAATTTAATCCTTACATTTGAACAATGTCTTCCATTCTAAATGATTTCATAATAAACTTCCTCTGCATGTGATTTATAATAAATTAGGTTTATAAAAAAATAAACATTATTATTGCAGGGTTGCTTTTAGAAAAGTGTAAAAAATATGATTTTTTAAAATTTATTGCAATTTTTTTTGCTAGAACACTATTTATATATATATATTCTAAATTATTTTTCATGAATTTTTTAGCTTTGGTTAAAAATTCAACTATTTTCTTAACTATGCTATTTGCTTAATTATATATATATATATATATATATATATATACATATAGCACACACACATATATATATATATATATATATGTGTGTGTGTGTGTGTTTGTAATAATTTAAGTTTGCTATCTGTATTCATTCCACAATATAGGTAATATACAAATCAATATATATATATATATCAAAATACAGTAAAATTTACATAAATTATATTATTTTTAGAAGTACTTTTGACTATACATTTTGTAGTCTTTACCTGCTATATAACATTGAATAATCAAAACGAGACACCCTTTAACAATACCTCTAGTTCAATTCAGATTTCCCACAATTCTGTTAACTTAACATTTGATGACTGGCGATTCATTAATATATATATATATATATATATATATATATTAATGAATCGCCATATTTATATATATATATGTATATATATATATATATATATATATATATATATATATATATATATATAGTATACAATATTAATAAATGCTATCAAATGGTAATATCATAAACTCCAAAATGGCTTGCAGGGAAAATGCTGTCAAAATATCATAAACTAATAAACTAATCATTTCATGTATCTGTCATACTTCGATCCCTAGTTGGGAAGCCATTATACCCTAAATAATATGATGTAACACATGGTAACTTATTTAAAATGGTATTAAACTAGTGGGTGAAAGTCATTGGTAATCTAATAAAAATACTTCCAAATAAATCCAACAGTATTTTACCCACTTTTTATCTATTAGTTTTATTAAGTGAATATGTAGTGAATATAGTCTATCAGGCCTAAACTAGGCTTTCTGAACCTAGACAAAGTTATATTCTATACATATTTTAAATGTACCAGGTTTGAACCCATTTGGTTCCTTATTTAGAAAAAAATGTAGGCTTTTTGGATTTTAAACCATATCACATTTGCACTAACATGAAGGAAAACATAAAAACATCCTTATGCTATATTTGTGCATATAAAAGTCATGAGACAAAATTATCACTTAGATTTTAATTTTATAAATGAATTTCAACATTTTCATAAATTTTGCTCACTCATATTAACCACTATCAATTTATGTAGGCAATTCACTCCATCTTGAATGATGTTGATGATGAAGTGGTAGTTATTATCTTATAATGACTTACAAATGTTAACCAAATACAGTGAAAATCATTATTTACTATGGTCATTAAACACAATTATCTACATTATTTATTTAAAAACAGGATGATGATGATGACAATGGTACTCCTGCAACAGCTTTCGAACTAAACCTAACATAAAATTTAGCTTTTATAAATTTATAATTATTTGCCTAACTTAATTATATTTTAACTTAACCCTTAATATTCAACAGTGATGATGATTGATCATAATCAGTAAAGCAAGAAATACCCTCTTTTAATAAAATAAATTAATATTTATTACTGGATTACTAAAATATATATACAATTTAAAGATAAATATGAAATGTTATATGAACAACAAATATGAGTTATTTATATTTAAATCACAATATTAATAATATTAAACACCCCCCCCTTTCCTATTAATGATAGTATTTAATGTTTCTCAGAGTAAAATGTTTGTGTATCGATTTGGTTAATAAATAACTAAGAATTTACATCTACAATAAAAATATTTCTTTAAAAATATAAACACTTTATGCAAACACATACTTTTGTAACCTTATAAATTTAAACATAACACATAACAAGATAATTAAGTAGAAAAAGGTTAGTTAGATTTTAGAAGTAAAAGCATTTACAGAAACAAGCTTTAAGTTACATATCTCCCCCTTTATGCTATTGAGGTCACTAATCTTTTTTTTTAAAAAAAAGTACAACTCCACCATTGCTACCCTTTCTATCACTTTCAACATTTATACAACACAGCTATTCATGTGACAAGTATAATTAGATTACTATGTGTGTATGTAAGATTCCCATTATGAATAAAATATTATTATTGAACAAAAAGCATTTTAACACACAAAATATTATATAATTTTTAATTAATCCACAATAATAAATCATTAATAAACCTTATAGCTATTATTACTGAAACTCTTTTTTACTTGATTTTGGTCTTAAAATTCAGAGACAAGAAAAGATAAAGAATTTTGTTGTTAAAAATTATGTGAATAGTCCCTGATATAACAAAAAAGAAAATATATACTTAAAATTTATATTACCTTTCCTTTTATTTTCTTGAGGCAGCACTTTCCAAGAGTTCAAATTCAGCTTGTAGAATGTTTATAAATTTTGTAGAAACCACATACCCCAATCTGTAACACATGTATATTATCAATTGCAGTAGATTATTGGAATAGTCATATTCTTTCTTGGCTTGAATCTTGTGATTATTTTACTACAATGATGATGGTGAAGTCTCTTGATTCCATAGAAAGTGAGCAGGGGTGATGTGGAAAAGAGAAGCTAAAGATCGAAGAAGATGGATTAAACTTGGAGAGACCTTCATCCTGCAGTGGATTGATAATGTTTGATAACGATAATGATATATATATATATATATATATATATATATATATATATATATATATATATATATATATATATATATATATATATATATATATATATATATATATATATATATATATATATATATATATATATATGTTTAAGTTTTCAACTAATAATGATAAATCATAAATTGTAAAAATTTCACAAGCATGATTAAGAAAATCATGTGATAAGTAATTTAAAGTGATTAATTAAATCTTCACACTCTCAGTTCCAAACATTTCAGATTGGTCCATACATATAGCTTGGGTGAAAAAAATAATGTGGATCCATTCTATCTTTTAAAGAGATTTTATCTTATGTGTGGAAAAAAGAGTAAAGCACTTGTGCTGTTGTGTAAGCTATGTTCTTATTATATGACTCTATATAATGTGGCTTTTGATTTTGCATTATCAATATACAGAATAAATGTGTAATCTGACAATATACCATTTTGTTTAACTCCTCCATTAATTGTGACATTTGCATGATTCAACATAGCATATAGTCTCCATCTATATATTGTTAATGATGAATATATTTAACAGAATTGCATTTAGAATTATTAAACTACTTTTAATAAAGCACAAGTATAATTTTAATTATGTTAGCAGTGATAACTTTATAATATTAGCATTACATTTTATTTTACTAAGGTTGTTTAGCATTAGGACTTGTATAACATATTTACAAAACGCATTCTCCATCAAAATGTATATAATCTATTGTTATTTATTTATATCCTCTTTAGAAATTTATAGAATTTTACACATAAAGTAATATATGATGAAAACTTAAATAACATTTTTCAGAAAAAAAAAAACATGTTTCTGTTAATAACATCCACAATCATCAATGGTTCTGCTAACTGACATAAATCTTGGCAATATAGTAAGTTAGACTATACTTAAGTAGATTCAAAATTCTCAATTTAATATTATACTGGTGTCAAAGCTTATTATTTAGTAACAGTGTTCTAATATATATATATATATATATATATATATATATATATATGTTTATATCTTATATATATATATATATATATATAAGAAATTAATAATATAAATAGATTGAACTCTCTTTGTATGTAAATTTCTATAAAATTCTATTTTTTGAACATAGAACACATGTTTTTTTTTAATTAATAGATATTGAAGCATTCGGATCTGAGTTCAATCCTAGCTTCATGACCTCTAGCCATAAGACCACTTCAAACCCTAGTACTAACCTTATATTTCCAATGCAATGGGGTTTTATACGTTCAATCCATGCTAATTTCCATAAAGAATAACTTATTTCATAAATGTGTATTCAAATAACTAGTTTCAGATTTAAATTGATTAATTTTATTAATAAATTCATGATATAATTTTTCATGAATTTATATGTATTATAACTGCGTGGATTGTGCGTATATATTTGTAAATATTTAAATATATATAATTATTTGAAACTTTCATTGCGTCGGGAATGTTTGATTTTATTTTTAAATAATTTGTTAAAGTTTTATTGATTAAAAGCTACATTCTTTCGATAAGCTTTCAGATTTTCCTTTTCCAAAAACAACAGTTAAAGTTTTATTAATTAGATAATATAGTAATTTATAAAATGAAATCAAGTTAATGAGTTTGAAAGCCTTATCAAAGGAATGTATCTAAAAACAACCAGTAAATCTAAAAACATTGATAATGAAAGAAGTGCTAGCCTGAAGGCATCAGAGGACAGATATATAGCTCTGAAAAGTTTGGAAAAAAAAGAAACCAACTTTGTTGTAGAGAAGTGCAGTGAACTCTGTGCATTTTTAAATTATAAAATTAAATAGTGTTTCATTCATGGTGAAGGGCTAAAATGTCAGGAATCTTACTATGGTTTCTGAAGTCACCTAACAATCTTCAATGAGGCTGCTGAATCTTTTCTGGACCAATCATGCTGCTAAAATTGTGAAAATTCATTAAAATACTGTTCAAGTAATCAACCAAATGTGTGCCTATGTTTTTTTACCAACTTGGACGTGTAACCTAAGAACCATCCCCAGAAGAAATGGGTAATATGTTTCCATAATGAACCTTAAACTTTCTGGCCAGTTTCAAAATTTAATTTACACCCCCTTTAGAGATCTTTTATTCTTTAATGTAATAATCTTTATAAAACCTTTTATTCATGCTACTGTAAACTTATATTGTAATTCTCTCAACCTCTAGTCTTGAAACTTTCTCTTTTCTTACTTGGCGATTCATTTATAATATTATATATAGATATTTGTGTGCTTTATTAATGTTGTTTATTTTTAATTATATGCCAATAATATTTCAACTCGATGAGCTCCTTTGTATATATATATATATATATATATATATATATATGTGTGTGTGTGTGTGTAAGTGGGTGATGATAATCTGGACCAACTGATGAGTGATGGTTCAGCATGAAATACACTTAATATCAGTTAGTTAAAGATCAATTTACAGTAAAAGATACAAAGACTGATTTAAATTGGCACTCTAGCTGTTATTGTTCTGGATGGCTGTACATAAAAAATCTAAAAGACATTAAAAGGTGGTATTGTAAAAAGTTATAAAACTTGGCAGCTAGAGGGCAGTTCAATTATTATTTAAATAGATTTGTACATTTTCACATGTCGTTATATTATATATATATATATATATATATATATATATATATATATATATATATATATATATATATATATATAGCGTGGGGATGGTAATCTGGACCTACAAATGAGTGTTGGTTGAATACAAAGTATTTATTCTAAATGTGTGTGGTCATGTGCATCAGTAGTATGACATAGTGTGAATAGTTGAAGGTTGCTTAAAAATCTGAGTTCAAATCTCCTTGATTATATATATATATATATATATATATATATATATATATATATATATATATATATATATATATATATATATATATATATATATATATATATATATTGTAACAGTCATATTTGAACATCTACACAACAAAATCCAGAGTTTTGGTAAATTATACCAAGGCTGATCTAGATGAGGTTTGAGACCAAATCTGACCGCACCTCAGCTCCTTCACCAACACTCCCTGACTTACTATCTTATGAATGACATATATGAGGTTACACTCATAATCTCTCAACTTCCGTGCCGGCAATAGCAAAGGGTAAAACGAGAGACTTGAGGATATTTAACTAAATGTTTTCTAGCTTAACCAAACACACTCACACAACCTATGGATGATTATCTCATGCATATAAAATCATTATGGATGGTGATTTAATATAAATAAAGTGAATAATACTGCAGACATTAATAGATTTTAAAATTATTTAATACTGACAAACACAAACAATCACAATTAAATATACTTTATATTCCACTCGCAGGTAGGATGGTGAAAATACGAACTACACATTCTGTAATCAATTGTACTTAATGATCATTATTTTATTATATTGTTTATACGTTAATAATTATTTATGTCTATACAGATTTCTAAATTATGTCTGCCATTCCTACTCAGTATGTTAAGGGTTAAACTCTAAGAGAGTGGCAAATTTATACAATGTGTACTTAAATTTATCAATACGTGAGGAGCAGTCAATGTGCTCTTTATGTAGATATTCTTAGATAAACTAGATCTTAGGTTCAGATCAATGCTGAACAATTAATATACAGCAGATGAACTGGTGTTTTGTAGCATAACTTCTGAGGCTACGGTGCTATGCAAATTACATAAGATGCGGCTTGAATGTGCTTTTACTCATGAGATTCAGTAACGTTTACTCGGTTCTCAGATACCGCTCGCCTGCTATACATGAACTTTTAGTTCGGATGCTCAAACAGCCATGATATAAGATGCTGGATTCCAGTGTTCCAGTTTTTAAAGGAGGAAATGGGAATGACTCTTAAAATCATTATCCCATTCAAAAGAAGGCTGTCCGAACTAAGGATGATAAGATAGCCCTTAAAACCTAATCTTATCTTAATAATTATATGATAGCAAGGCAGAATGCACCTCAGTGCTTCGTAAAAACTCATTCACAACACTTTTGGAATCTTAATTATAACAACTAGTAAAGCGCGAAATCTATAGTTTCTTCTGCAAACTACCCTACGCCAGTTAATTAAATAAACACTGAAATTGTGCTAAAGAGGACTTTATTAAAATTGATCTAGTTTATTAATTAACTACATATTATATGCAATTACATTAATGGCATCTAAAGCATATCTGGGGCTTAAACTTGGCTAACTACTGAATATGCCTTAAATTATCACTCTCTTTTATTTAACCAAACAAACCTTTTCATAAGCAACATATGTGATATTAAGCTACGCATAGCAGTTCAAATAATACATCAAAGTAGGTTTCGGACCAGAGACAATCTATAGATATGCCAAACAGCATAATTACTTTACTTGAGAACAAAACGTGTCTTTAAGTTATAATAATTAATAGTCTCTGCTCCGAAGGCAAAGCATAAATCAATAAATGCATTTTAACAATATATATATATATATATATATATATTATATAATATATATATATATGATTTACAAGAATGGAAATATATATATATATATATATATATATATATTTCCATTCTTGCTATTAAAAGGTGTGAAGGTTGCCTTGACAGCAGTTAGAGATATTGGTTGCTATATTTACTGTGAATGTTTAGGTGGTTACTGGTTGGAAACTAATTATATATATATATATATATATATATATATATATATATATATATATATATATATATATATATATATATATATATATATATATATATATATATATATATATATATAAGAGAGAGAGAGAGAGAGAGAGAGAGAGAGAGAGAGAGAGAGAGAGAGAGAGAGAGAGGGAGATGCAAAAGTATAGACGCAAATAGAGAAAATAATAAGGCAAATAAGCTTTTATAAGTTGAATTTAAAAAAGAGATTTAAGAATTTGAGATCAGGCAAGATTTACATTTAACTTTTAAAGTATTTTAAAATTATACAGGTTGAGATACGTTTATCTAATACAGTTAATTACTTTAAGAGAGAATACACCTTTTAAACATAGTGTGATTAATTTATAAGATTTGAATGGAAGAGTTTGTGCACATTACTTATTATATAGCTAGCTTTAGGAAAGATTTATAGATGGCTATAGCTTTTAGATTTAGTTTGATTGAGAAGTGGTTACTGGTTATTTATCTGGAGGCTTGCAGCTTGAAAGTATGAATTACACACATGGACTGATTTATCTGAGCTGGTTTCATTGGGCTATTCTTTAAGTAGGGCTGTGGTTTGGGTCTCCTGGCTCCATAAACGGTTCTTGACCATCAGGAAGATGGCCTTAGCTTTTCTAGCCACTTATTTGCATGGTAGAAACTGGGCTTGCTGCCTGGATATAAGTTGAAACATGAGTAAAGCAATAATGGATGATGATTTCCTTTCAACTGCTTTTTTATATTCTTTTAACCCCCCCTCTTACAGTTCATTCACAATCTTTATTTTTAGACATTAAAACCTAAGAAGTCTTAATTGCATCAGCTTCAAATGAATCGGTTGATTGATTTCAGGTTTATTCATTGTTCCTTCTTATTTTTCTCAGATTCCAGTTCCAATCTGTATTTCAGTGCAGGTTTAATTGTCCAAATTTTATTTTATTAAGAATCCTAAAATCTGGATTTGTACCAGTGGTGTCTCATGAGATTGGTAATGTTCTTTTTTTAAACATTGGATTGCTTCTCCTTTTCTTTTACTGAAAAAGATTTAAGCTGCTAGCGTTTTATCCTAGACGTGAGACATCTACATTTGTTTTTAGTTGCTCTACCTGATTAAGTAATTGGGTAACTTCAGGCCAGTTTGAAATACTTTAGAGAATTCTGTTCTTATCTAATACAATTTTCCCAGCTTGAAACCAATTCAACTATTTAAAATCATAAGATTAATATTTATAAAATTATAAGGTGTGTACGTTATATAATGATAATATCATTCAGATGTGAATATACCATTTTTAGCAAATAGAATTATTACAAAATATATACAATTATAGCAGACGTGTGTGCATATACAATTACACACATATACGTGTAAATATACGTTTTTATACATGTTAAATTCCCAAGTATATTGTTATATATATATATATGTGTACCTTTAGGGTTTGAACTAGGGAAATGAAGGATACTGATTTCTAGAATAGGTGAAACGTATGACGATGAAATCATACTGTTTCAATATATATATATATATATATATTGTGCCCTTGTCTGTAGATCATAGGTAGGGTAGAAAGGTCAATTATGAAAAAAATTTTAAATTTTAAGTTATATTTAAGCGATATAAAAGTACTAATAGATTTGTAATACAATTTTAAGCTAGAATACCTAGTGTATCATAGTATAATAAAGTATTTTAAAAAAGTAAACAGTTAAATAAAGTTTTAATATCATTGCTTATGGTTGTGAAAGCTGGCCATACAAAATAACACAGCTATAGATAGTTAAAATTATAGTAATAATTGGAATATAATATTTAGAATTAACAGATTAAATAAATGAAATGTAATATTATAATTAGTCAAAATTAATAAGGGATATTTTTTATTAATAAGCTTCGGGATGGTGAGAATTATATTTAGTCCTATAAGTTTCAATTTATTTTTCAAAAAATTAGAAAATACATTAGTTTTGGTAATTTAAACCGAGACATAAATAAAAGATTATTTTTGTAAAGTGAATAGACACGTGATCGTATATTACATGCTTTCACGCACACACACACTTGGTAAATAATAATAAAGTTTGTGAATTTAAAACTAGATATAATTGTCATCTATCATAAAAATTAAAGTTTAAAATATTATAGATTGTCTTAATAATTATTTTAAAGATCAAATAATAATTTTATCAAACTATGATTAAATTTAATAATATTAAGTTAAAGTAATATTCCAGACATTACGTCATAAATATTTATTTAAAAAGTACAATTTATCATCCAAAATAGAATGACTAATATTGTTCGCGCTAAAAACAAATATTGACCAATCAACGGATTTAAATTGGCAAGAAAAAAATCTAAGATAGACAGAAGCGGGAGATGGAATGTGAAAGTTGAAGAGGAAGGTAACCTTTTTGAATTGCTTGTAACATCGAAGCTGAAAAAAGTAATATAAATTTATAAATTAATAATTATTCTAAAGTTAGTCTTTAACAGATAATATAATTTGTATCCAGAAAGATGATTTGCTAATTTCTACGTGATCTTACCAGTGGATTTAATCAAATTTGACCATTCAGCCTACAATAAAATGGAAATACCAAGAATAATAATTGAAATAATTATTGAAAAAAAAAATGAGTGAAAATTGTATAAGTTTTGTATTATTTGTGCTCAACCAGAAATTAAATCCTATAACTTGGAAAATACAAAGGAAAAGCTGTGTGAAAATATAAGAAAGAAACTATTTGCTATCGAGAGAATCTTATGACGAACATTTGTTTTATAAGTATTTAAAGCTAAGTCATATTTCTCTATGAGAAAAATCATAATAAGCGTTCAAGTATATAGAAAAAGAATGAGGAAGAAAAGTATGTTATATTAAAGGAAAAACATTATTTAAAATATAGTTTCTAAATTAAAAATAGAAGAAAAGCCATAGTCCTGTATAAAGTGCTATATGAACTTACTAAGAGGAACCTAACATTTTTATCTCATCATAGAAAAAAGGAAAAGATATTAAATGGAAAGAATATTATTTTAAACAGATATAATTAATCACTAAAATGAGGAAAATGGATCCATGGAAATAAAGAAAAATTTATTGAATTTTTAAAATAAAGTACAAGATGCATCGAGGAAAACCAAGCGCGCGGGGGAAAAAGCTAGCAGACTATGTAAAGGAGATCTCAAGAATAAGTGGAAAAAGATGAAGAAAATTAAGGATCATCGTCCAAGAGGAATTAATAAACAGAATTAAAAGTTTAAATTAGAACATTAAGTGACTGAAAAAAATAAAATATAATTTTTTTTTTTAGCTTTGCAATGAACGATTTTCCAAGCGAGTCCAACAAAGCTGTATCGTAAATATAGTTTTAATTATTTTTTTTTATTGTATTTAAAGTATAAAATTTGAATTAGCTTAGGGAAACATATAAACATAAATTTTATAATAATTATATTTAAATATACGAGCTAATGGAATGAGAGAAATATTAGTATAAATAAAAATGTGTGTATGGAAAATTTTAAATACCTACTAGAAGTCCTGGAATGGAGAAGTTTACAAATACGATCCAGAGGATAGAGATCGTTGGTAATTTTAATATTATTGGTAATATGTAAAATATTTTTTTTTATAGATCATCTATTAAGGAATGAAGTGTGAAAGATGTTAAAAGTTATAAGTACACATTTTATCCAACATCAAATATATATTTAAGAGAGTAGTAAAATTTTAAAATGTGCATGCAATAAATAATCTAAAAATGATTAATAATAAGTAGCATATTAATTATGTGATTCTTTTGAGTTTTATATTGAAAATATTCAAATAGTTTAGAACAGTAGAGATAGAAATATACGAGAAGTATAGTAAAGAATTTTCTTAAGAATAGCTGTATAGTTAAATAAAAATGAATTTTATTATTATTAGCAAGGTAGACAGAGAATTTGTCGATGTAATGAAGAGATGAATCTGAAGAAATCAATCAGATAGTGACTTGGGAGTACTGATGTCAAAGGAAACCAAGAGGATGTTTTATTAAACTATAAGGAATGAAATATGTGGATCATAATTATTTGTGTGACTTCAGTGTAGATAACTTCGCCCTACAACTGAGCACATATATTCTGGACAGTGTTTTTACATATCTTTGAAACTTTCTGATGTGATGAAGCTGAAGAAATAGCTTTAGCATCCTTCCAATACTAGAGGCAGATAGACAGATAAAAGTCACTCCTCTATGGCGTCCTTAAATTCACTGTGCCATGATTGTCAAAGTTTTATAAAGGATAATATCTTGTTTATTTTGATCCAACGCATCTATATCTTCGCTATCTTGATTTCATGAAAATACATCGTCAGGGAGATAATTTTATAGAAATGATACATAAGATAGAAAGTAAGTTAGATAGTAGTTATGTAATAATAGTTATTTACTAGAGTAAAGTAGAATTGTATAAGTCCAAAGTGAAAGTATAAGTATTATAAAAGATGAAGAATCATATGATATAATTTTAAAGCCAATTGCTAAACTGATATAATTTTAAAGGAAAAACCTTAGAATTAAGTTTTAAAACAATAATAAGATTTTAAAATATTGTACGTGAGATTTAGTAAAAGAGATTGCATGTTTATTTGGAAAATGAGTTAAAGAAGTGTATAACAAAAATGTGTATTTGTACATAGTGTGTTGATAATGGTAATTGCTATATAAAGTTAAGGATGGGATCAAAATTTTATCAGTAATTATATTATGATTGATAATAAAAGGAACATGAAAATATCATAAGGATTAAATTCTGTAGGATTCCATACTAACAAGAATAAGTATAATTTTGTAATTTTCGTATAATTTTACATAAAAGTAAAGATCTTATAGAAATATAATTTTGAAATTATAAGGACATAATGTCAATAGAAAAGTTTCATGGATAGAAATTTTGTGTATTCAGCTAAGCTCAAAACATGTATCCAATAATAATAATATTGTAAAATACTTTTGTAATTATTAATGGTAAAAGGGTAAAATAAAATTCGATAATAATAATGTTAAGACATCAACGGGTATAAATAAAAGTTTGTGATAAGTAAATAGGGATATCCGCTGTAAATAATGTACAAAGTGTTATTTGTTATAATGTTAATAAAATGTTATAAAATTTTATTAGTAAGCTTTGTGTCTTGGTTGTTGTTTTTCCTACACATGAAATGCATGAAATCACAACGCACGTTTATAATTAAACATATTTATGATTTAGCACAAGATAAATAAACATTGGAAATTTTAATAATTTATTTTGTTTTATTTACATAATAAAATAGAAGAAATATAAGTAGAACAGGTATTGGTCATGGGTTAATTGCCACAATATTTAAGTAAAATATATGCGAACGTTACCACATGGATTTTGATTATCGGATTAATAAATGTTACCACGAAAATATTTAATACATCTAGAAAGAAAAGAAGATTATATTATTTTATTATTGTCATTGTTCTTATTAATTAGTTATTCGTTACTTAGTGAATTATGACATAAAATTCCCTTATCATAGTTTACTATGGCAATATGAAATCAGTTTTAATTACAATTTATGAACCTGAGATTTAATTATTTATTTACTTATTGATTTATCTATTTGATTTGATATGATTTGATTAATTTAACTCTATTTTATTTAATTAATTTATTTTATGTGAGCTAGATTTTATTTTAAAAATATTAAGATATGATAAAAGTTTTAAAAGTCGTGGGAATGCTATTAGTCAATTATTTAGGATAGTGTTCTTATGCCATTGGGATAGTATCTCAATGATCTCTCGTCTTGTTCCTTTGTCATTGCTCCAGGTCTCATGGGAATAATAAAAGATGTTTATGTTGATTCATTTCACAGACATAACTGTGTTTATAAAGTTCTGAGCTAGTGATTATTTTATTTAAATTATAATAATATATTTGATAGACTGAGTTAGAGAACCCGGAATTATTATTAATGTTAATTATTATTGACCGGAAATAAATAAGTAAAGAAAATCCGGAATAGTTAGTATATTCTTGGCATGTTGTTATTATTATGGAGCGGGGGGAAAGGTTACAATATATATATATATATATATATATATTATGATATTTTTATGAATATATATATATATATATCTATATATATATAAGAATACAAAGAAAGTAAATCATCTTCATGCAGGCTATGACTTAAAAGTATTCTAAAGGTGCAACAAAGTATCAAGAAAAGAATGAATCCAGCTATTTTTGAGATGTCTATGTTTATAAGCATCTCTTTGTCAATATTGTCAGTTATTCAGTGTGAAATTTTTTTTTATCATCCAGATGGAATATGACATTTTAAGAGTTATTAAACTCATAATAAATTATCCAAGGCTGGAAAGAGTATCTCTCTTTTAATACCTTTATATATATATATATATATATATATATATATATATATATATATATATATATATATATATATATATATATATATATATATATATATATATATATATATATATGAGTTATCTTTAGGTAAAAATTTAAAAATGAAACTATTTAAAGAATATAAATAATGATTTTGTTAAGAATTAAAAAGTTAACATGTCAAATATTTTTTTAAATATATTTATATTTAATTCTGCTATTGTTGCTATAAATCATAAATAATGTATATGAATGGAAGAAATCCATTTTAATAAATTGATTGTACAAATGTTAACCCTCTCACATTAAATTGTTTTTGCCCACATTTATTGACATTTGGGTTAGTAGTTTAACATCTAATTTTAATGTTTTAACTTTTATTTAATATTAAGAATCAATAAATCTGGCTTATTTTTAAAAAAAATTAAATTTACAAATAAAAACAAATGTCAAAAATCATACTTAAGTTTTCTAAATATAAAAAAATATATAGAATATGTAAAACATGTTATGGAAATATTGGATTTACTTTGATTGCTTTTTTTTGTTATAATGTTATTGTAAAATGAAAATTAACAAAATATTTATTTAATGAATTCCAATTTTTAACATGAATGAATTATTATAAAGTCGTAACTAATCTATGAAATACTTTTTCTGAAATTGAAGATTGGACTTAAATTTAATAACACAAAAAATTCAGGACTACTAAAATGCTTGCCAGTTATGTGACAGTGTCACAGTAATAACTTATGCTTCTAGTTTAATATTATTTCAAGTTTCTTTTAGTAGTGAAACAAATTTTAATAGTATCTAAAGGTGAGTATGAAAACAATTATTTTTTTTTAATTACAAGGAAAATATTTTGTAAAAATAATTACAGATAATTAAATACACTAAAAAAATGTGTATTTTTTCTTTACTTTTGAAATATATACAATAGAATGTTTTAAATATTTGTGTTCAAAAAAATCAACCAAGGAGAAACTTTTCAATTTGTCAGAATCTTATTATGTTATATTCAGCAGGTAGCTCTTACTGATTTATTAACAATAAAAATGTGACAATGCTAATACTTTACAGAGCAGGTTAATTTTTTTTTAATGCAAATTGATTGCACCTAATAATAAAAAGACCCTAAAAATGTGATATAATGTCATGGCACTGCAGTATCATCAAAGTACCCCATAAGAAACGATAGTAACTAATGATAGAATTAATATAAAAATGCATTGTATGATAGAAGGTGAGATTTTAATTTTAAGTTAAGTTCTTAAAATTTTCTGATCAAAACAAAATACAGCATACTTATATATGTAAAGCAAATGCATATTTCCGTTCTTGCACAGCATTGGATTTTGTTTACATTACAAAAGATTCCACTTTATTTAAATATTCAGATCGTTAGCCCAAGTCACTAGCTCATTGGAGTAGCAGAGATAATAAAATATAAATTTTATATCTTAAATATAAAAGAATAAAAGCCACTGCCAGAAATTAACACATAAAAACATTTATTTACGCACATATAAAACAATATTTAAATCCCGAGGAACAAATTTAATGTTTATAATTTTATATCGATCTTTAATTCCAAATTTAAGTAGATTTCAAATAATGAGTTTACCATTTATTTAGAGGGTCGAGTATGAATGGACTACATAGGTCTGCATTTGAAAGGAAAATATTCTTCCCTGATTTAACCTTAGGCAACAAATTTCGCAATCAACTGGCGCCAATCCATCTGATACATTCATGTATTCAATGTAGCATGATACGACAACACAAAATACTATATTGTCAGGAATGTACATCTGAACAATAAGTAGAAATAGAGAAGCAATTGACTCTCCACCAACAGGAATGTGACATCTGTTGGCAAGTAGATCAATAAACTAAAAACTCCATAAGAATGAACTGCGGTCTTCTGCTGACTTACAAACCCATCCATAGGCATAAAGAGGGTGTGTGGCGTATATCTATAATCCTGCCCGTAGCGGACCTTATACTACATCTACTAATTACACAAATATATCCAATCCATTGAACCAATTCAACTACGAAATGAATAACCCAAGATTACCCTCTCTTAATATAACTTTACAAACTATATAGCCATTCACGCCTGACTTAATTTTAACATTTATATACGTTCGCACAGATTTGTTTAAAAATGTTGGGTATAGATCGATTACACAGATTCCACGGTCAAAAACATTTCAAATAAACATAAACGATCAAAATACAAAATTATTGATACCGACAATTGCAGAGGGAAACTTATAAGTAACCCAATAGTATTCACCATAAGATACTTGCGTTGTCACCAATAACTTAAAAGACATCCGAATAAATACATTTTAGATACTCACCGAAAGGTATCATTATTTATCGAATGTCTATATATTTTGATCAGATATGAAAACCAAAATCTAATTAACCGCAAACGAATCCATGCAAGCGTCTATAGACAACTTAAATGTAATGCATTTAATAATTTCTACAATAAAATATTACTACAAATAAAAATATTAAAAGGGAAATGATTCTTTTAACAATCGGGAAAGATATAAAATTAACCATTATTAATTTGATTTAAAACTTACAAAAGTCAGATAAGAGTCCATTTTAAATAAGTTGGCTTGTTTATTACATTGTACAACTTGACGAAAGTTTTTGATTGATTTTAATAATTGTTCATTTCCTATAGCTTACAGTAGCAGAGCTTTCGGTTCCTGGTGTCAATGTCCACGAAGTCTTTAAATGCAAGATCAATCTAATGTTCAGGAGGTGGCATTTGCTGGTTCATGGTATCAGTCGTTTCATTTCAGAGATAAGTGAGAGAGAATGATAAAGTGCGTCTTTATTGCTCATCTCACCCAACCAAGTTGAAAAAAGCTTCTTCAACTCAATATTTTTTTCTTTTTATATCATCCACAAGGATTCACTGAACAAAACGTCACTAATCTGTTTTTTCATTATGGTCCGAGCCAAGGCTTAGTGCTTCCATTGGTCAAGCTAAAATTTCTTTCTTCTCTTATCTAACTTTCCATCTGACTTTTTAATTAAACAGCTTTTAGATAAATAATAAACAATCATTTCCATTTATAGATTACAGTAATTAATTAATACCTGTTAATATTTTAACTTATATTAAATATTTTAATATTTAACTCTTGTATTTTTTTATCAAAAAAATAAAAATACGTTCAAATACTTTTTTTTATTTATATAAAAAAAAAAATATTTTTAAAGTTTAGCATCTGTGCGAATGTATATACGTTTAACAAACGTTTTAATTTTAGCGTTTAGTTTTTTACTTTATTTGCGAAATTTTAAGTTTTTATTTTAAATAAATGTAACGACATATTTATATATCGTTACAATATATATATATATATATATATATATACTATTGTAACGATATATATATATATATATATATATATATAGGCTGCAGAAAGGAGTTTGCTATTAACTGAAAAAAGACCCTTTGATTCCTCTTGGAGGCCTTAAAGGAACAAATCAGGGCAAATTCCTAATGTCCACTCCATACGTTCTTGTCGTTGCAGCTGTTATTACTATTTGTTTATTCATATAGTATACGAACATGGATGGGCTGCTCACCAACATGCATTAGCCAGCGTGGTGAGTTTATTGGCTTTTTACCTCTGAGTTTAAGATCAAAAAACACCATGGTCTTTCTTCTCAGTGCATGATAAGTCAGAATGAATGTTTGTGTAAATGATAAAGATTTTTTCCAATTATACAATTATGACAGACAAAAATAAAGCATGGCCCTTAATCCCAGGAGGCTGTAAAGTCACCAACCAAGGCAGCGGTTGGTGGCCAAAGGCGGAGGGTGCTAAGAATATCCTGGAGGCGGAACCAGGCTGCCATTTGATGACGACTTTTTATTTAGGTACTTACAACTGCAGATCACTTTCAAGTGAAGGAAGATTGCAAGAATTAGAAGAAGAACTCTCTTATATTAAATGGGATATTATTGGACTTTGTGAAGTTAGAAGAAAAGGTGAAGAGACAATTGATTTAAAAAGTGGACATATGCTCTATTATAAAGGCACAAATAATGGAAATACAAATGGAGTAGGATTCATTATAAATAAAAAGTGGAAGAACAATATTGTGGAGATTGATGGTGTATCAGACAGAGTGGCAAGATTAGTTATACAACTTAATAGCAGATATCAAATGCAGATAATTCAGGTTTATGCCCCAACAAGTTCTCACAGTGATGAAGTAGTAGAAGATTTTTATATGGATGTACAAAAGGCTTTTGATCAGAGTAAACAACATTTTAAAATTGTTATGGGAAATTTTAATGCTAGAATTGGTAAACAAATGAAAGATGAAAGTGTTGTAGGTAATTTTGGTTATGGTAATAAAAATGAGAGAGGACATAGACTTGTGGAGTTTGCAGAGAAGGAAAAACATTATATTATGAATTCTTTTTTTGAGAAAAATGTTAGAAGGAAATGGACATGGAAGCATCCAAATGAAGGTACAGCAGAATTGGATTATATTTTGACTAACAGGAAATACATATTTCAAGATTGTAATGTTCTTAATAAATTTAACACAGGAAGTGATCATCGATTAGTAAGGGGTAAGATACATGTTAATGTAAAACTAGAGAGACAAAAATTATTAAGAAAAACTATATTTACAGTTGATATTCCTAATCTTCAGAAACATTCTAATGAATTTAAATTAGAACTTACAAATCGGTTTCAAGTATTAGTAGATTTTGAACATGATTCAGATTTGAATGAAATTAATATGAAAATAATTGATACACTTTTAAAAACTGCAACAAAGATAGCTGGTAGAAAAAAGCAGCAATTGACTAATAAAATTTCTACTGAGACTAGAGAACTTATGAAGAAAAGAAGGAATATGAAGATATGCAAGAATGATGCATTAAAAAGAATTGAATATCTCGAATTTTGTAAAATGGTGCGGAAAAGAGTTGAAAATTATATAAGAAAGTATAACTGTGAACTAGCAAGAAAAGCTGTAGAAGAAAATAAAAGTCTTAAGAATGTAAAACAACATTTTGGTATTGGTAGGAAATTTATATCTGCAATAAGGAAAAAAGATGGAATTATTACTAAAAAGAGGGATGACATTATGAAATTGGTAGAAGATTTTTATCAAGAATTATATAGTAATAAAGAACAAGAACCTCCTATATCTATTACATCTTCCGAATTGCCCAGAATTTTAAATGAAGAAATGAGAAATGCAATTAAATGTATGAAAAAAGGAAAGGCTCCAGGTAATGATGGAATTATAATTGATATATTAAAAGAAGCAGGTGAAGAAACAGAAAAAAATATTAGCAAAGTTATATACCAAATGTCTAAATGATAAAGATGTACTGGATGATTGGAAGAATGCAGTAATAATATTAATATTTAAAAAAGGTGATAAAGAAGATATTAGAAATTACAGACCTATCAGCCTTTTATCAGTTTTATATAAAAATTTTACCAAGATAATTACAACTCATCTACAGAAAACCTTGGATTTTCACCAACCAAGAGAACAAGCTGGATTTAAAAGTGGTTTTAGTATAGTAGATCATATTCAAGTATTGAGAGAAGTTATAGAATGGACAAATGAATATGAGTTGTCATTATGTTTTGGATTTGTAGATTATGAAAAGGCATTTGATTCTATAAACATTTCTTCAATGATTAAAGCATTGGATCATCAAGGTATAGATCCAGGATATTGTCATATTTTAAAGAATATTTATAAAAATGCAACAGCAACAACTAGATTACATAATGATACTGGGAAAGTCAACATTGAGAAAGGTGTAAGACAAGGTGACTCCATATCTCCAAAACTTTTTATAGCAGTGCTGCAAGAAATATTTTGTGGATTAAAATGGGAAACTAAAGGAGTGAAAGTAAATGGAGATTATTTAAGTCATTTAGATTTCGCAGATGATGTAGTTGTTTTTGAAAATAATGCTTCTGAGCTGCAGGAAATGTTGCAGGAGTTATCAGATGAAAGTAGGAAAGTAGGACTAAAGACAAATGTTAAAAAGACTAAAGTAATGTTTAATAGATTTGCTCAAAATATGAAAATAAAGATTGATTATGATGAATTAGAAGAAGTTAAGAGTTACAAATACCTTGGTCAGATTATTAATACAGATGGAAACATAATAGAGGAAATTAATCATAGAATTAAACTTGGTTGGAGTGCTTTTGGTAGAAATAACTTGATATTAAAAGGAAATGTGCTTATGTGTTTGAAAAGAAAGGTTTTTAACAAATGTGTTTTACCAGTTCTTACTTACGGATCTGAGACTTGGACACTTAATAGAAGATCAATACCGAGACTTCAGACCACTCAAAGAAGTATGGAGAGATGTATGTTGGGAGTAACAAGAAGAGATCGAAAACGCAATGTATGGGTAAGAGAACAAACAGGTGTTACTGACCTCATTGAAAAAATTAAAAGATTGAAGTGGAGTTGGGCTGGACATATTGCTAGAAGAGATGATAATAGATGGACAATTAAAATTTTAAACTGGATTCCAAGATATTGTAAAAGACCCAGAAGGAGACCACATGTAAGATGGATGGATGAAATAAGAAAATGTGTAGGGGTGATGTGGAGAAGAAAAGCTAAAGATCGGAGAAGATGGATTAAACTTGGAGAGACCTTCATCCTGCAGTGGATTGATAATGGTTGATAATGATATATATATATATATATATATATATATATATATAATCTCTAATAATATTATATATATATATATATATATATATATATAATGTTATTAGAGATTTTAATTCAAAATATAAGAATACAAATTTTATTAATAATATTGATTTTTCTGCTAATAAAAAAATATGGATATCAGTACCATATATTTCAAATGATCAAGTAAATTTTATGAGGAAAATTTATAAATGTATATGTGATATTGTATTTTATACACTTTCTCCATTATAGAAATTAATAAATAACTCCAAAGATAAAACCTCATTTATAAGTAAAAATTGCATCATTTATAAATGGATATGTAGGTGTGGCAGTAGATGAATCTGGATGTACATTGAAAAAATGAACTAAAGAGCATTTGCTATTATTAAAACAAGTTCAGAAATTGAATCAAAATTGTATAGTAGATAATAATATCTCAGCTTCTGTTTTTTTATGACCATAACAAATCATGTATTTATGATTGTGACTTCAATTTTAATAATCTAAAAATATTGCAAATTGAAAAAAGAACAATAAGAGAAAAATAAAAAAAGCTATGCTAATATACAAATATAAACATGATTTAATTATTAGGCAAGCAGAAAATGTTAAGATCACGGAATAGTGGGAAAGTTAGTCTTTCCAAGTTTTAGTTGACAAAGATTATTAGAATAATCGAAAGAGCTCCTAAGTGGATACAAATTTTAATTATTTAGTTACTGTATTTACAAATATTCAGTTACATAATTACATATATTGTTTAAAAAAATACAGGTATCAAATAATATATATATATATATATATATATATTTATATATGTATTTGATAATTTGTATATATTTAATTATATATATTAATATATATATATATATATATATATATATACAAATTATTAATCAATGTCTGTATTCCAATTATAATAAAATATATATAATTATCCAAACAATACAATAATTAATATAGTAAAAATATTTTAAAACCAAATATGAGCCATAATTTAATAGAAGTATTTTCAACTATCTAAGTAGTCATTATCAACTAAATTCACATTGCATTACAAGAAAAAAAAAACCGTTAGAAATGTATACAAAAAAAAATATGTCATACAACCTTTTTCCCACAATTCATTAATTTTTATATTAGCAACCTGTCTATTTATCAAATGTTGCTTTCCATTTTTATTAACATAGCTTCTTTAATTTTATGTTTATTATTATTTCTTTCAATACACAAAATCTTAACTTTATTAAAATCAAAATCATAATTACATGTAACATTATGATCAAAAAATACTGAAGGTGATACATCATCATTTCTAACATTCTTCTCTTAATAAATGAGTACAAAATTCAAGACAAGAGAATGTTATAAATATTGAGGTATCACCTTCATTTTTTTTTATCATATGTTACATGTAATTATGGTTTTGATTTTGATTTTAATAAAGTTAAGAGTTTGGGTATTGAAAGAAATAATAATAAATGTAAAATTAAAGAAGCTATGTTAATAAAAAATGGAAATAAACATTTGATAAATAGACATGTTGCTAATATATAAATTAATGAATGGTGGGAAAATTGATATATTATAATTCTTTTTGTATACATTTGTAACAGGTTTTTTGTAAAACAATTTGAATCTAGTTGATAACAACTACTTATATAGTTGAAAATACTTCTATTAAATTATGGTATATATTTGTTTTTAAAATATTTTTACTGTATTAATTATAGTATTGTTTTGGGAGTGTATATAATCACATTATTTTTTATATTAAATTTAATGTTATCCAATTTGAAATTAATATTTTATCATTTAGACAAGCCTATATAATTACCAGATGAGTTTCAATCAAGACATGAATATTATCTTATCAGAATATTAAGAGCCAGTAAATATGAATTGTAAAATTGAATGACAAGCAAGTTTATTTGTTTTATATTAATTCAAAATTTATTATACACATAAACGAAACTCTCCATACAGTAGCAGAAGTCAGTGTAAGCCAGATTAATCATGGATTTAGGAAAGTTTGTGAATAAAATCCCTATCTAGTAATCATTTATCCAATATCCCCATACTAGTTTCTAGACTGTGGCATTTATCAGGAACAAGCCTTGGATCTGAAAGCATTGCACTTAGGTCTTATAATCTAATGCAACCCTCCAGCAGCCCCTTTTTATTTTTTAGGTAATTATAAAACTTTAAGTCAAAAACACAATAATGTTTTCAAGCTAAGCTCATTAGTTTGTATAGTAATATAGATCTGAATTCAGTTTAGCATCCATATTTTTTGTGTCTTTGGTTTTTTGATAACTACAACCATTACAATTCTATTAGGCAGGATTGGTATTAATCCATCAAAAATCATATGATCACTACCCTTATGCTTACACAAGCTGTTTTCAGAGAGGCAAAACTCTTCATAGAGTAAAACAACTCAGTGCAAGTTAGAGCAATCTTCCTGCATCCATTGTTTACTCTCGTTTGCATTGAGTGGTGTTACAATATGGAGAGTTTTACTTCTGTGAAAACAGTTTCTGTAATCATAAAGAATGATGATCATGTGAAGTCTGATAATTTAATACCAATCCTGGTATAACAGGATTGTGGTGGCTGTGGTTATTAAAAAAATCAAAGACTGCAAAAAGTACAGATGCTGAACTGAGTTTAGATCTATACAACTATGCAAGCTAATGAACTTAACTTGAAAACATTTTTGTTTTTATTTTGTACTGAAAGCTTTATAGTTAGCTAAAAAGTAAACATTGACTGCTGGATAATTGCTTTAGATTCTAATATCTAGGTGCAATGGTCTCAGATCTATGGTTCCTCTTTCATGCATGCCACAAGCTAAAAACTAGTATAATTTTATTGTATGAATAGACAATATATGAGGATTTTATACACAAACTTCCTGCATTTATTGATTATTCTGGCTTGAAATGAATGATGCTACTCTATGGAATGTTTTGCATCTATGAAAACAGCTTCTTTGAGCATAAAGAATGGTAATTATGTGATGTTTGATGGTTTATTAACAATGGATATAAATTTAAAAAAATATATGAAAAATGAACTATAACCATCTAAAATTTATATATGATTCAAATACACATTTTATAGTATGTTCGCTATTAAAATTTCATTTTAGTTATTTAGGTTATTATACATCAAAGTTCACCTATTGTGACAGTCAGATGATGTATGCGAGATATTAAACCAAGAATACTATGACCTCTGCCCTATTCGTCTAGTCTCGAAGCTATCATGAACCGAACAACACTATCTGAGACACGCATAGATATTTTCTTACTGAGCCATGAGCTTAGCATCAGTGGGAGACATGGACAGAACCACCTACGGAGCTAAAATAGTTAAATGTGCAAAAATACTTAGAAATATGTGTTCTGCGTGCCTGGATCATTTAAAAGTAAAACAAAGCATTGAAATATAACTAGCAAACTCAAGCTTTTTAGTTAAATAAATATCTTTAATAAATGACATTTGAAATATTATTAATAATTTAATGGCCTTCGCTATTCCCCGAAATTTATGAATAACTAATGAGACAATGAAAACACGATTAATATGCTTGCGGTCTAAATCTTTCCTTCCCAGTTTTATTAAACATTGTCAACTCGAATCTGCTCGATAAAGTGCAATAATAAAAATCTTTCGCAAAGCAGTTTCTAATTGCTTTGCACTAAAACAGAGTTTAAAATCATTTAAGATGTATATCGCTAAATCTGACATACGTAAGAAGCTAATGGCGGACCAAAGAAGCGTTATCGAGGAGATCAAGTTGGCAAACAAAAAAAAAAGGAAACTTACTCGTACTAAATTTTACAAGTATGAATAAAACTGGAAAGAGATTTTTAATGAACAATTAACTAATAAACTTAACCACCATAGAATTAAAATATTTACACATGGGAGTAATGAAGAATAGCGAAGTAAAAGGGGTTAAATATCTAGATAGATGGTCTAATAAAAATAGTTACATTATAAATATCATTAAGCACACATTTCATAAATATTCAAGGAAGCAATTATAAAAAGTATGGACAAAAAGGGTAGCATAATAAATAGTTCATGAGGAGAGATATGATTACCGTCCTTATTCCTTGGTCATGTTCCATCGACGGGCGTAGCTTGATCCATCTGATGAGATGTATTTGTCCGGACAAGGAAAGTGGAAATCAGTAGCATGGTTTCACAAAAAGTCCTCCAGACACGGCACAGAATTCAGATGACGATTGAGTAAATACTACGGCATTTTTCTGGTATTGAGGAACCCTCGGCGGTAGACAAAGTTATTTATTTGCCTAGCCAATCATGGTAGACTCCATCGAATTCATATAATAAAATCACAACAGGCAACAGCAAAATTTCTAAAGTTCTCCACGGAGCAATCTGACAGCCCGCAAGAATACTCTGAATGAATAATCTTTTCCAAAAGGAAAATCTGAATGACTGATCTTTTCCCAAAAGGAAAATCTGAATGACCGCTCTTTTCCAAAAAGGAAAATCTGAATGACCGCTCTTTTCCAAAAAGGAAAATCTGAATGACCGCTCTTTTCCAAAAAGGAAAATCTGAATGACCACTCTTTTCCAAAAAGGAAAATCTGAATGACCGCTCTTTTCCAAAAAGGAAAATCTGAATGACTGCTTTTTTCCAAAAAGGAAAATCTGAATGCCTGATCTTTTGTTCTCCCTTTTATTTATACACTCTCTGTCAGCTACCTTCTATTGTTTGTATGATCTGAGATCTTGATAAGCCTCCCCATGCTTCTTTGTTTCAAAGTAACACCCTCTAAAAATAACTTTTACTTTTTTACTCTAAATTTCTTTCTTTAAACTTTGGGATTTTATTAATTAAAAAAAAGAAAGAGAAGGCCATCTTTAATTTGACTTGAATGGGCTTAACTAATTAAAAATATACATTCTTTTAGAAAATGTTGGTGGGCTTATCTCAAAATCAAATCATACTAAATATTTGAACAAGATTTAAAAGTAAAATACATTCTTATTTCTTTTAATACAATAAGCGTTTTATTTCAGCAGAATTTTGCATTAACTCATATATATATGCTTGACGTATATATATATGTTTGACTAAACGGTTTTCACAAGTAATATTTTTAACAGCAATTTAATGTTACAATGGAATTTATTTAAAAGAACATATTTACAAGCAAATACAAATTTAATAAACGTAATTAATTTTAGCTGTAATGCAAAACCCTGCTGATATTGGCCCATAAACTTAATTTAGGTTTACAATATTAATCAAGTTTATAGGAAGATGTGAAGCATGGATTGGACTTCAGATCCATTGCTTCATTTCCCAATAGTTAGTGAGCAAAAAAAATGTTTAAAAAATGCTGTTGCTTCAGGTCAGAGGTAAGAATTTGTGCCAGGTGAGTTCAAGCCTACTCTTTATTTGGTGTAAAATTTAACTTGTTACTGACTAACAGTTTTTCGTTCTTTTACTAAATAACTAACAGTTTATCCATAATTCAATCTGCTATATCTTAAAACGAGTCCGTGTTGTTTTAATCTAACAAGTTATGTATCTATTTTAATGTCTATATTTCCCAGGATCCGGTGGTATATACTGCCTTGTACTTTTGGACGGGTTCGTGACCCTATCATTTTGGGTTTCTTCTAAGTTTCCATAGTCAATGTCAGTTAGTATCCGAATCATGCCTTGAATATCTTGCATTTGAGTGCCTATTAATATTTTCCTTATCCAGGGTGGCATGTTGTGCCTAATCATTTTTACTATCTGCATTTCTGGATAATTGAAGGCACTTAGGGCTTTAATTCGATTTACCTGCCTAACAAAAACTGAGCATAAGTCTCTTGATGGTTAGCTGGGTATCTTTCATGCATTATGGAATACATCAACCCTTCCTGCCACTCTGCACTCCAATACATTCACAACATTGCATTCTCATATTCCATAAATGTTTGTGGTTGTATAGACAGAGTGTTCCACCAGTCTCTGGCAGACTCTTTTAAATGATGACTGGAGATCGACACTTTTTCTTGTTCTGTCATATTCTGAAATTGAAAAAACATTTTGAGACTGTCTAGGTGGTGTCTAGGGTTTCCCCCTGGTTCCCCTCTAAAACATTGTATATGTATGAATTTTGCCACAGGAGATGTTACCGGATTAATTATTATTGGCGTAAGGATTTGGTTGCCTTGTTGCGCCTGGATTGGATTCATCTGTTGATGAATGTTCATTTCCTCTTTATCCACATTCATCTGTCCATTTTCTTCTCCCTCCTGTATTTGATGCTTGACTGACATGTCCAAAGCATGCATATCCTTTCCTAATTCATTATCTATCAATGATGTAAGTTGTGTATCATCTTGCTTGTGTTGGGGTTGGCATTTAAAGTGAGTATCCTCATCTGGCAATACTTTTGTTACAATAGTGTGTTGGTGGAGCGCCATGTTTTCCTCCAAACGGTCCAGTCTTTGTGATGTCATATTCATGAATTGTTTTAACATGTTCATCATCATTTTGTTTTCTTGTCTCATTTCTGTGATGAGATCTTTCACATTGTTTTCTTGGTCACTATGAGTCGATGTTGCTGTATTTGGAAGGTTGAGCATTACCTCCTCATCGCTGTCATAATCTGCAACTTTCTTCGGTTGGTCCATTTTTGCCTAATATTGGCTATTTTGTTATATAACATTCACTTTGTTTGTAAAATGTGTTTGTCTTTTAATAAACAATCTGGATAAGTATATTTTTATACTAGTTATTAACACAAAAAAAATTATTTTTTTCTAAAATAAGTCACTATTCTAAGTTCCAACTATCTGTTTTATTTATATGTTTTCAGAAATTTAACTTTGCCTACCTTACGAGTTCCTATCTTAACCCTATGCCTATATGTATCTGTTTGTACATGAAAATATATATATATAAAATCCTGCCATGTCTGTCTTTAATATTTATACTACATATTAGTCTCCTCACTTTATTTATTGTTATATTTCATTAAAATATCACTGCTATTTTGTCCCAGTATAATTAAAATAACACACTTACAGCTTGACCTGGCTTTCTCTGACATCTGAAACAACTAAAAAATGCATTTACATTAATACAAGTATATATAACAAAAAATATGTGAGCAAAATATACGTAAGTCATGTTTAAAAATTATTTTGGCTCACTATGCATACATTGTTATTTTGATCATCTACTATAGTTTGGTTTATTTGATATCCGATATGAGAGATTGCACTTGCCGACAAATTTATTTGAAAAGGGCGCCAGTCACACAAGACAATGGCCATATCAAATATACATATTAATGGATAATGATCCAAGCACACATTGATAAGGTTTATAAAGTTTAATGCGATTACAATTTATTTTGATTTTCACTTCACTTTCAAAAAAAATCTCTGCATGAATAAGTAAATGGTATTTTAAATGACAATATTAAGTAAGTCTAAGACGTATAACAACTAAGTAAGGTAACACATCTGACCTGGGTTCGAAACCACGCTACCACTTTGGTCAAGACAGAAAAAAAATTTAACCAGCCTTAAGTACGATTAACAAAACAAAATATTAATACAAAAAACAATTAAAATAAAAGTAAAATCCCATGATAACCACCACTTCGAATTATGAACCTGGGATCGAAACCAACTACCATTTTGGTCACACCCGAAATAGATTAACAATTATCACGCAATTTTACAGAATCATGCATTGAAATCAAAACTGTTTAAAAAAACATTTATATAAAAATGGGTTTTACCGAACTATAACGAAGTTTATACCATATGCATCCATATATATGAATATGTACATCATTAAATAAGCATATATATGACTACATATAAATATACAAACAGATATACCTACACAAATATTTCTTTTATTATCATGTATATGAATTTATTGGAAAGATGTCAAATTGCCAACCGCATACTCCTATTATTTCAGGCTAGTAAACGCTGGTCGCAACTATGACAAGGAAGCAATGATTGCGGACATAGACCTATTATTTCAGGCTTCACAGCAATCGAGAACTCTACAATGTAAGGGGTCTTCACCTAAACGGTTACTCTAAGGGTCTTCACCAAACATGGTTACTAAAAAACAAGGGCTTCACCTAACGGTTACTCAAAGGGTCTTCACCTAACAGTTACTCAATAAATGATTCAATAGCATAATCCGAAATGGAGAAAAAATCTTAACTAAAGGGTGGCTGACATATATGTTATACAAAAATATATCTTTAATATATCCATTTATTAACGAACATACGCATTTACTTTTCATAAAGTTGACAATTAAGTTTGTTATTATTGAAACAAAACTTATTTTATATCTATTGTTTGCACGGAACGTAATTTCAAAATATTTAAAAGTGAAAAAAAATAATTCTGCATGATTAAAATTATTGATTTAATTAAGGAAACTAATGCAGAGAAAGTGAGACATTATAGTTTGAACTTATCAAACTTTTTGATCTTACAAAAAATTTCTATTAACGAAAGAATGTTATCAATTTTAATCTTTACAAAAACTTGTACAACGGAAACATAATTCTATTATCTATTTGTACCTTTCACTAAAATGTTATATTTCGAAAAAAACATTATTATATTAAAACTTCTCAGATTTAAGCATTACTAAAGTAACATAAAGTACGAAAGCTATTTTAAGGAGGGCAGGTGGGTATATATTTGACACTTCTGCCTCATCGAAGGTATATACTTTATACGATAAACAACAATATGGCAACTGGCCATCGACAAAACTACTCATTCGGAAAAAAAAATCTTGCTATAACTCTGATATTTATTCTCATTAATATATATATTCACTAAATATAAAAAAAAACTAACAGAGTGTTAACTTTTCTAAATGTAAAACATTCATTTCATATATATACCAAACTCGGAAAAAAAAATTTACTTTATGACACCTTTAACTTTTTAATTAATTTTAAAAAATGACATTTACTCACATTAGGAAACAAGACTCAGAAAAAATTATATATATATATATATATATATATATATATATTTGTTTTGGTCTAATATATATATATATATATATATATATATTAGACCAAAACAAACTTCTCAGGGTACTAAAATTTTTTTTTTTTTTTTAAAAAATGACATTCGTCCCACTGCGACAACTTGAAGCAAAAAATTCACGTATAACTAACAATTATTTGTGTTATCTAAAACAATCACTATATATATGCGTACAAATCCGAGGACAAAAAAAATTCTACATATATACTATTATTTAAAACATAAACGCTGCCTACAGGGTGTGGAAAATTTCAAATAGCCACACGATGGACGCCAGAATGCGGAAAAAAAAATCTACTGTGACAGTCAGATGATGTATGTTGATTTAACCCAGTTCGAACACTAGGCAAAAGTATCTCGAGGCCACCCATATGCGAGATATTAAACCAAGAATACTATGACCTCTGCCCTATTCGTCTAGTCTCGAAGCTATCATGAACCGAACAACACTATCTGAGACACACATAGATATTTTCTTCCTGAGCCACGAGCTTAGCATCAGTGGGAGACATGGACAGAACCACCTATGGAGCTAAAATAGTTAAATGTGCATGTGTTCTGCGTGCCTGGATCATTTAAAAGTAAAACAAAGCATTGAAATATAACTAGCAAACTCAAGCTTTTTATTTAAATAAATATCTTTAATAAATGACATTTGAAATATTATTAATAATTTAATGGCCTTCGCTATTCCCCGAAATTTATGAATAAGTAATGAGACAATGAAAACCCGATTAATATGCTTGCGGTCTAAATCTTTCCTTCCCAGTTTTATTAAACATTGTCAACTCGAATCTGCTCGATAAAGTGCAATAATAAAAATCTTTCGCAAAGCAATTTCTAATTACTTTGCACTGAAACAGAGTTTAAAATCATTTAAGATGTATATCGCTAAATCTGACATACATAAGAAGCTAATGGCGGACCAAAGAAGCGTTATCGAGGAGATCAAGTTGGCAAACAAAAAAAAAGGAAACTTACTCGTACTAAATTTTACAAGTATGAATAAAACTGGAAAGGGATTTTTAATGAACAATTAACTAATAAACTTAACCGCCATAGAATTAAAATATTTACACATGGGAGTAATGAAGAATAGCGAAGAAAAAGGGGTTAAATATCTAGATAGATGATCACATATACATATATCTAACTAGTCTAATAAAAATAGTTACATTATAAATATCATTCAGCACACATTTCATAAATATTCAAGGAAGCAATTATAAAAAGTATGGACAAAAAGGGTAACATAATAAATAGTTCATGAGGAGAGATATGATTACCATCCTTATTCCTTGGTCATGTTCCATTGATGGGCGTAGCTTGATCCATCTGATGAGATGTGTTTGTCCGGACAGGGAAAGTGGAAATCGGTAGCATGCTTTCACAAAAAGTCCTCCAGACACGGCACAGAGTTCAGATGATGATTGAGTAAATACTACGACATTTTTCTGGTATTGAGGAACCCTCGGCAGTAGACAAAGTTATTTATTTGCCTAGCCAATCATGGTAGACTCCATCGATTCATATAATAAAATCACAACAGGCAACAGCAAAATTTCTAAAGTTCTCCACGGAGCAATCTGACAGTCCGCAAGAATACTCTGAATGAATAATCTTTTCCAAAAGGAAAATCTGAATGACTGATCTTTTCCCAAAAGGAAAATCTGAATGACCACTCTTTTCCAAAAAGGAAAATCTGAATGACCGCTCTTTTCCAAAAAGGAAAATCTGAATGACCGCTCTTTTCCAAAAAGGAAAATCTGAATGACCGCTCTTTTCCAAAAAGGAAAATCTGAATGCCTGATCTTTTGTTCTCCCTTTTATTTATACCCTTTCTGTCAGTTACCTTCTATTGTTTGTATGATCTGAGATCTGTATAAGCCTCCCCATGCTCCTTTGTTTCAAAGTAACACCCTCTAAAAATAACTTTTACTTTTTTACTCTAAATTTCTTTCTTTAAACTTTGGGATTTTATTAATTAAAAAAAAGAAAGAGAAGGCCATCTTTAATTTGACTTGAATGGGCTTAACTAATTAAAAATATACATTCTTTTAGAAAATGTTGGTGGGCTTATCTCAAAATCAAATCATACTAAATATTTGAACAAGATTTAAAAGTTAAATACATTCTTATTTCTTTTAATACAATAAGCGTTTTATTTCAGCAGAATTTTGCATTAACTCATATATATATATATATATATGCTTGACGTATATATATGTTTGACTAAACGGTTTTCACAAGTAATATTTTTAACAGCAATTTAATGTTACAATGGAATTTATTTAAAAGAACATATTTACAAGCAAATACAAATTTAATAAACATAATTAATTTTAGCTGTAATGCAAAACCCTGCTGATATTGGCCCATAAACTTAATTTAGGTTTACAATATTAATCAAGTTTATAGGAAGATGTGAAAGCATGGATTGGACTTTAGATCCATTGCTTCACTATAAAATGATTAAATCTGAAATATGCATCTCTAAGTAAAACAGAAAATATTGTAGTACATATATACTTTTTTTAAAATACAAGAGAGTTTAATGACAATCCCAATCTTTATATAAAAAATTTAATTGAGATAAGGTATAAAAACATGAGCCTATCTATTCATTCACATTATTTTAATAGAATAAAATAAATAAATACTTGTTATGATGTAGTTCTTTTAGATTCTTAATATTTAGAAGTTATATATTCAAAAACAATTTATAATCATTAATAAAAAGATAATATTGTGTAATTAAAATTATAATTATTAAGCTATGAAATAAAAATTTCAAGTTAGAAAAAAAAACTCTTTTATATTTTACACATATGAAATAAGTCTTTACTTACTTATAATATAATATCATTTATATCTGTAAATACTATCCAATTATATATCTAATAATTATAAGAATAAAAATAATAATGACTAATATGTCAACATGGGTAGGATGACAACCTTGGCACTAACAAAGGCTTTGAAAGTTCCATCATCAGATTTTCAATGAAATGGAAGACTAAAGAGTTGTGAGTTGGAATAGTTTGAAGCTTGTCCATTAAAGTATAAGGATGGTCTATCTTAATGTAAAGCTGAGTACTGATCATATATAAGTGTGAGGATAGTAATCTGGGCCAACTGATGATTGATGGTTTAGCTTGAACTACAAATTTTGGTGATTATTTATTTTTTTAACATGTGTGTGATCAGGTGGGTCAATAATATGAGATGGCATTGAGAGTGGTGGGTCGTGTGAATGTCGGAGTTCAAACCCTGCATATATTACGTATATAAATGCAGGTTTAAGCCTGTACAATGTATTTATTTATATAAATAGTGTGTAAAAGGTCTGCCCATCCCTCACATATGTACATATAAATGGACTATTCTCCTGTACATGAGGGGTCAGAATGAGTAATATGTCAACATGGGTAGGATGACAACCTTGGCACTAACAAAGGATTTGAATGTTCTGTCATCAGATTTTCAATAAAATGGAAGGCTAAAGAGTTGTGAATTGGAATAGTTTGAAGCCTGTCCATTAAAGTATAAAGATTGGCTATCTTAATATAAAGCTGAGTACTGATCATATATATGTTTGAGGATAGTAATCTGGATCAACTGATGATTGCTGGTTTAGCAGGAAATATGTATATTGGTGATTATTTATCTTTTCAACATGTGTGTAATCAGGTGGGTCAGTAATATGAGATGGCATTGAGAGTGGAGGGTCGTGTAAAAGTCTAAGTTCAAACCCCACATATATTACATATATAAATGCAGGTTTAAGCCTGTACAATGTATTAATAGTAGTAGTAGTAGTAGTAGTAGTAGTAAGAGTAGTAGTAGCAGCAGCAGTAGCAATTGTAGTAATAACAGTATTAGTCATAGTAGTAGTATTATTATTATTATTATTATTATTAGTAGTAGTAGTAGTAGTAGTAGTAAGTAGTAGTAGTAATTCAGCAGCCACAGTCCATTTGTTCATAATCAAGTTAAACAGGTCTTGTTTTTCACACTCCAAAAGTATTCAAACCTAAGCCTGACAGGATAAAAACCATATCCCGATATACCTTTTTCAATTTTCAATAAGTTGATAATTAATTAATAATTTGTGTTGTATTTTAAATTAAAAATTTTAATTAAAATCAAGTTACCCAACAATATTTTAAAAAAGTAGACAAGGCCATCACATCGCCAAATGCTTCCCACCATTACTACCAGCGCAGAGTTTAAAATCCAAACTTCAGTCAAACATAAGCTTATTTTTAATTTTATTGTAGCAAATTCCAATCTTTGTTGAGGGAGAAAAAAAATAAGTACAAATTTCTCAGCAAGCAATTCATTTGCTCACAATCAAGTTAACAAATTGTAGTATTTGTGCTTGAAAAAATTCAAAACCTTAATCTAATGCAAGATAATATTATATCTTTAATCAATTGGTTATTTACTTCCAATTTTGTGTTACATTTTTAAATCAAAAGCCATCTGATGATCAATGTTTGTCATCAATATTATGAGTACAGAGTTTTAAACTCCAAAGGTTTATTTTTAATGTTATTGTAGCAAACTCTGATCTCTGTTTAGTAACAAAAATTCGATTTCAACTTCCCAGCAATTAGTTCACCCAACCAAGTTAACAATTCTGGCTGTTTATACTTATAAAAAAGTCAGAACTTTAGGCTAGTATAAAAAACAACTATATATATATATATATATATACATATATATATATATATATATATATATATATATATATATATATATATATATATATATATATATATATATATATATATATATATATATATATATATATATATATATATATATATATATATCAGTTGATAACTTATTTATTTCCAATTTTATGTCAAATTTTTCATTCAAATTTTTTAACTAACATTAAGTTATTAGATAATTTCAAAAAAACATAAGTTACTTTTAATAGCAATGCCGAGACTGACTACCTATCCAGATTTTCCATATCCCTTTGTTTAGACCTTCTAATCATGAATTTCACACTTTAAATCACATCAAAAGCCTCACTCAGCATCTATCTCTAACAAAGCCTAACCCAGAATCTGACCACCCTATGACAAACTCCAACTCAATAGTAGCAACCAGTTCTACCATAATTATACGAGAAGTCCCCTTGGAAATCAGAACCTTCTATCATGGATCTCAAACTTAAAGCTTATCAAAAGCCTTAAACAACCTCTACTTATAACACACAGATAAATCCATAGTCTAATCAATTTACCACAATCTCAACATAACAATTGCAACCAATTCTGACATAGCCATCACCCCAACTCTGGAACACTCATTTTGTCAAATGCATCAGAAATCAGACATAATAGGGGTTTAACAATGATCAAAGCAATCCTGCCATGTCATCTATCATAACCAACATTCTCCTAACCCACATTTCTAATGAAACCAAAAGAAAAACTTGTTCACCCAAAGAAGATCCAGCACACTAAAAAATCAAAATTAATATATTGATCTCATACCAGTATGGAACCTCACAGAGAATTGCCATACTACCATGAAAATAGCTAGTCCCTCACATATGTTACACAGGCAACCAAACCATGTAATATTAAACCTGGTTTGCATCTGTAGATATAGCAGACCAGAGCATGCAAAAGTTATGTAATCTTGTGTAAATCAATAATATATATATATATATATATATATATATATATATATATATATATATATATATATATATATATATATATATATATATATATATATATATATATATATATATATATATATATATATATATATATATATATATATATATATATATAAACAAACCTATAACTACAGATTGTCTATGTAACAATGGCAATCCAAGCTATGCAAAACTTTTGTATCTAATCCACATCATATAAAAGTTCATGTAATCTTATGTAAATAAGTAAATCAACTTGTCCATACATAAACCTACAACTACAGATTGCCTATCTAACCAATTCATGCCATGTAAAACCTTTGTAACTAACCCACAGTGTGAAGAAATTTTTGTAATCTCATGTAAATCAATAAATTACCTGTACTTATGTAAATCTACATCTACAGATTGGCCATGTAACCACAGCAATCCAATCTATGTAAATCATTTGTAACTAATTCACACTATTTAAAAATTCTTGCAATGAATTTTTATATAGTAAACCTACAACTATAGATTGTCCATGTAAACACAGCTTTTTGACATTAAATACATTTTGTTAATTTTGATACTTTTCAAATGTCCAAGTTATCATTTGATTTGGCAAGTATCTTATTTATATGGTGTTATAAGTGTACAATAACTAATTTCCATCTATGATGATGCAATTTAAATGTCTTTTCATTTAGCAGGTATTTAGTTTATAAAATATTATAAATATATAGAAAACAGTTTCTATTCATGATGACCCAATTCAAAATAAACCAATGTATATCCTATATTGAAAAAATTCGTCAATCTCACAAAATTGTAATTGCAGATGAAAATCACCCTTGTATATATTTTCATGTTGTTAGCACTTATATCCCATTATTGAAATATAAGCATTTTCACTTTTAGCAAAGAAATATTGAAATGATTTTAATGCAATGGATTATTTTTCATTTATTTAATAAATTATCATGTTTTACAAATTCTCAATAAGACTTTCCAGCCTTCTAGGTGAATATTATACTTTTCTTATGCCATCATGTTTTATAGCTAATTATCAAATACTTTTAAAATAAAATAAACATTATATGAACAAACTTCAGTTCACTTTTTATTGAAAGTGAGATGCAAGAGAATAATTTTAATATTTTCAATTGATGTCAAAAAAACTATGGTAACATTCTTCATTAATTCTTCTGTCAAATTTGTTTAGTATTTTTTAAATACAAAATCTTATTACACAATAATAGTTAATAAAACAGGCAAAACTTCCCGCATAGTAGTGACATTTATTTCCAACCAGTAGACACAAGATAGGGATTTTGGGCACAAGTCTTCTGGTTTCCCTTGATTATTCTAGTTGACACTGAGTGGCACTACCATATGGAGAGTTTTGCCTGTTTTACTAACAGTAATATACTAGCCTACGAAATAGTCATCATGTGATGTTTAGTGGTTTAACAATAATAGTCACAAGATAAAAAAACAAATATTTCATAATTATTATATAACAAACATTTACATTTATTAAAATACAAATAATATCATTTCACTCCAACATATATTAAGCAATTTAGTCCACATTCTTACCAGACTATATTGGAAATAGATATTTTATACATACCCTTCAAATTTAATATTATGCATACAAATAAAATAGAAGCCATACTTAAGACACCTTCTGTGAAAGCAATAACCAAAATACATATAATAATGAAAAAATAATAATCTTAAAAAAATTATAAACTCTATTACTGACATATGCCATTTAAAAATGAATAAATTTAATTCATATTACTATTAATAATAAACATTTCTTGCTACAATATTACTGTTGTCATAATAATATATTTCAATGTTCTCAGGTTAATATATTCACTATTAACATCAAACAAATTTCCACATACCGAAATTTAGTTCGTTTCAATCTGTACAATATATATATATATATATATACACATATAGTCAGTCTATTATTGATACTTGTTCACCATTTAGAGTGTTTTTAAGTCATAGCCTGAGAAAGTGATTTGATACCTTTGTTTATATATATATATATAGTTGTGAAGAAATTATCACGACGTATAGAAATAACATTCGAAGTCTTATAGAAGAAATACTTTTTTTGCCTCACAGTAACAGATTCAGTTAGTCTGCAGTTCCAAATTTATATTGAGGAACTAATTTAGTTAATAGTAAAACCACAATAAAATTCTATACATAGTAATTATAATTAGTAACTAATATATATTATTAACTATTTGATTTTTATATGATTGTATTTCATTTATTTATTTTCAGTAATAGCACGTTTATTGCTGCCAATCATATTCTTCAAAGATTCACTTATATTTCACTTAATTGTAGTAAAACAAAAGAAAATATCATTTCCATTTTACAGTGTTGATTTATTATGTCTAATTGAAAACAAAAAGTTTAATGTTGTTTTTTTTTTTCTTTCCGTTTTAATAATTTTAATTACTATTTCAATTTGTTCAAAGTATAATAAAGTAATGGATTTTTTATTGCTTAATTGCGTGAGGATATTTGGCGTTTATTGAAAAAAGTTGATATTGTTTAATCAAAATGCCTCTAATAATTTAAAACAGTTTGTTTAGTATGTGTGGGGGTTATTGTGCGATTTCCCCCTTGTTAGAAATTATCTTTTTTTTTTTTTTGTTAATTATATTGTAATGTCCTTCAGCTAGTTTTTTAATGTTGAGTATTTTCGGTGCTCATAACTTTTTTAAATTCTAGAGCAATACAACCATTCGATTTTATATTTAAGTTAAGTATAGTTCATTTAAGTTCTCAATTATATTAACTACAAACTGGTTGCAATAAATAAGCAAGTAACATAAATTCTTGATCATCATCAATGATCAGTTATCATTACCTCATTCATCGTTGATATAATTAATTTTCGCATCTTAATATTCATACTGACAATACAAACATTGTTAAGACTTTTATGTTATTGCGATGCTTAACAATAATTCTAAATAATACATAATGAAATGAAATGTCTTTTCTAAGTTGTTGAGGCCAAAATTCAAAGTTAAATTTATCCGTTAATTTGACATTGTATTATACTTGCAAATAGTCCAAAATATAAAATTCATTTCTGAATCTTGACACTTTTAAATATTTCTGAAAAAAAAGTTACAATATTAAATAATAGTCAATTAAGAATCATTTACCATTTTTAAATAAAATCTTTATTATTTTATAAATCTATATGGAGAGAGGAAAAACATATAATAAAGATAGAAGAAAATACAAACCTTCAATTTGTTTTTTTTTCCTGTTATATTGTCATACAAAGTATATATATATATTGTAAGGTGATGCCCAATCCTTATAAAAAAAATAATAATAAGTAACTGATGTTTTAGGATAAAAATGTATAAAGATTAAATAGACAGCCAACTTTTAAAACCTAATTTTTTTTAGATAGTTGGAGGCATACACACACACACACACACACACACATATATATATATATATATATATATATATATATATATATATGTATATATATATATATATATATATATATACAAACATAACCATACATACATGAAGGAATGAACACATTTATTTTTTTTTATTAAATGTAAAATAAAATATATACATATACATATATATATATACATGAATGTAGATTTTAAATCATGACATGACAAAATAGAAAAAAAATATTTGCCATTAAATTCTAGTAACCATGTTTCTTTTGTTTAAAAGAGGAAAAAAAGAGTAAACCTTTGTTGATTTTGGGAACGTGGAAAAATATCTAAGCAACAGATTTTGTTTTAGTTGTTGTTGGTTTTTTCTTGTTCAAATGAAGTGCATGAAAGTAAAGTTGTAAAGAATATTTTAATTATTATATTAGTTATTATGATTTCCTTTCTTTATTAAAAATAAACTATTTAATATTTGGAATTTTATTATTGATAAGTGTAAAATGTTTTAAAAAGGAAAAAAAACATTATTTAATGGATGAACTTTCGTTCGTTCAAATAAATGCTAAGAGCATCATAGTTATTTATCATTGTTAAAAAATATAATTGCTATCAAATGTTTCTTGGATAATTTAGAAAATCAACTAATGATGAAATAGAACTTTATTAACATTACTTTTAAAGTAAAATCTTTATCATGCGTCTCATACATATATAAAGAAAACTGCATAGAAATAGCGTTCACCTTATATTATAACGTAAGCCTTGGAAAAGGATTCATATTTAATAATTTATATTGTGTAAATAATACCTAACAATGCACTTTTGCTAATTAAGTGTCGGGGGATTTTTCTATCCTCTTGGTGTAGTTGATGTGTGATGGAGGATCATATTTATTGGTATATATTGTTTAAATCAACGTGGAAAGATCTTGATATGAAATGGAAATGCATGGCTGTAAAATCAAATGCCGAGGAATTCAATTTCGTCATGGGAATTGTTAATGCTTAGAATGTCAACATGACTTAATATACATGAAGGAAAGAAAGACATTATCTGCTAAGAATACAGAAGCTGCTCTTGAAAATTTAACTGGCTATTGTTTTAAGGAATTCCAAAATTTCATTATATTTTATGTTTTAAATATTTTTTTTTAATGTATACTGAGAGTTGGGTTGTGAATTTTTCTCACCCTTTATTCAAGTGTAGCAAACATTTTTTTTTAAAAAAAAAAGAACCCATTTGTTTAGATTTTTATAGGGTGAGAGAGATGCACAACTCAAACTATACATAAATATATTATATATGTTTGTAAATAAAATATTATCGTAATTGAAGGTTTAAATTAAATGGACAATGACTGAAACAAAAGGTAAGATTTTAAATATTTACATTTATTAGACAATTTATACATTAAAATCAAACTAATTAATAAGTAAATATATATAACATTTTCTTGTTTAAATGAATAACTGTTTATGAATGAACTATACAAAACACAAATTAGCAATTCATGGACATAACCTTGAGGTACATTTAAAGGACATAAACAAAATGATAATCGTACATTAGTAATATAATTTTATATTTAAAATAATTAATACATTATTGTAAGTTATGCACTAAATTTTATAATTCTTATTTCAACTCATATTTTAATATTTAAATTACAGCTAGTCTTATTGTTGTAGAGATAAATTAATATTTTGTAATAATCATGTATATATTCTGTTGATTTATAAATATTATAACTTTAAGCATGATCTATTAATACATATTTGTTGTTTGAAGTTAAAACCTTTGTTTCTCTGGTCTCTAGATTGTCATGCATCATTCATACTTCACTCACCAGAATAGATATTATACATGCATACATATTTTTAATTTATTATTAGCAATAGCCATTAAGGATCTATATAGAGGTCACATTATTGCCATCCTATTTAATTCCATCCTTGAGCAGAATTAAAGGCAAATGTCTACACTGAGTTAGAACCCCGAGTAGTAATAGGACCTGTAAGTAGAGAAGGCTCTGGATATACTATCCTAAAATGGTTTTACAGTCCGTTACATATTTTGGCAACCCAAACATTTGGAGCATCAATTAATTAAATATCTCACCCTGTAGACTCCCGGTACATTTTACGATCCGTTACAATATATATATATATAAATTTATCTATATATCATAGTACACACTAATATATATATTCTAAATCTTGGTTATGTAATAAATCATTATTATGTGTAAAATATAATGCATTTATATAATTTGATGGCTTTTTGAATATGAATATAACCATTAAATAATTTAAAACTAAAATAATTGGCTTAAACTTTAAAATCTTTTTTATCAGCAGTAGTTGCATAATAATTATACAAGAATATTATCTAATTAACCCACTCATTTTTAGTACCACCATATTGAATTTTTCATGCATCTGTTGAAAATGCAATTTTCTCAATAACTTAATCATTAAAAAAAATGTATCTTTGCTCCATAAAGTTAATATACCATAAAAAAAACCCAATAAAGTTAGAAAAAAATAAAGACATTAAAAATTTTAAACATTTTTATTAAATTTATTATGTCAGTTTTAAATTAGAATGTTTTTATGTTTTAAAATTAACCTACATCAAATTTTGAAAAATAAAATCAATGAGTCATTATTAATATAATTATTTTTCTTTGTGTATCCAAACAGTAGTATTTAAAATAACCAGCATAAACGTAGTTAAAAAAACTTTAAATTAAAAGTCTGTTTTTTTTCTAATAAAATAAATATTATTTTTGATATATTTTTTTTCAAATATTTATTTTAATAATAGAATTTATAAAAAATAAAATGTGGTAGTAATAGAATTAGATTGATTCATACACATACATACACTCATCTACATAAATAATATACATATTTATGCACATTATAGTAAACATGATTATATTTTAGAAATAAAATAAATAAGGAAAAAAAAATACATAATGATGATACTTAACTTATAATTATTAATATTAATATACACATATGTAATTAGAATGAGCTGAACTCATACTTGTTCAGTCTATTTCTTTTCTACTCGATTTCAAGCAACCAAAACACAGGACCTCACCCACTTGTTTCGATTGCTTTAAATGTAGTGGAGAAAGAAATAGACTGAAAATCCTGAGTTCAAATTCTCTATTTACATATATAAAAAGTATTCAGTATAAGCAGATTGCACATTACCGTTAATATATATATATATATATATATATTATATATATATATATATATATATATATATATATATATATAATTGAAATAATAAATTTAACGGTTTACAAACTATTATAAATCCGCAGAAGTATTTTTGGTTAATTTCTTAAACCTGCCTCAATTATAATTACAATTTTGTTTTTAATTAACGGACATTTTATTATATATATATATATTATCAGACTTTTAACAGTATGGATGTAATAATACATTTAATTAGTGATATTATTAGGTTATAAATCTGTTATTAGAACTATGAATTTATGACAAGTCTAAATAAGATGAGCGTAATTATTTTTAAAGTAGCATTCAAGCTAGTTTTGTGATTATAATATTATAAAACCCTAGGTTTAATATTTTTTTTATTAATGTATAACTTACTTTTTGCTTAAAATACAATTATACACTAAATATAATCTAGACAATATTTATTAAGTAAACTTTTTTAAAACACATATTTAAATATTGCTTTTTGCATTTTATTAACTCAGCAGTTCATTATAATTTATTTAAAAGAAGTTATAATTAATAATTTAAATCATTCAAATGTGTGTGAATGTATACTACTTGTTTGACTGAAAATGTTTTAAAAAAATGATTATAATTTAGGTTCCCTGTTTAAAAAAAAATATTATTTTAAACAATTCATTTTGTAATGATTTGCTTGAAAATATTTATTATTTTTAAAACAATATATTTTTAATTTTGAGAGCTTTTTTAAAAAAAAAAAATGTGTTTAAATAATTATTCATTATTTATAATATTTAATTATTGTTAATGAATCATTTGTGTTTTTTATGTATTATTAATTATTATGTCTGAAAAAATCTAGTCACTTTTTTAAAATATATTTTTTAGAATATTTTCATTCACAATTAATTAGAGTTCAAATTAATATTACTAATTAATGCTCTATGTTTGTCAATCACTGATTTCCTTGTATCACCAGACTTATCTTATAAAAGTAACTTACCATATGTTTTCATTTACTTACGTATTCTCACTTTTTCTTAATGTGTTAATTCACTAATTGTCAAATTTGTTAATTTTAAACTATAAAAAGCTAGACTAATATATGCTCACACTTCCTACCTTAGTTCAACCATTAATCTACAGTATTTCCCAACAGTATATATCAAAAGGACATTTTAAGACATCTTATTGTTAACTGAACGAAATGATAAGCTGATATATTGGTTTCTAGCATCAGGAATTCTCACAGAGGTATAAATAATTATATTGCTAGAACTATAATTAATTTTCAATTTATTGTTTATTCAAGTTTTTTTTTTTAATGAGGATAAGTATGCTAATATCCTAAACATCACAACTGTGCTTAATTTTATGAATAGATTATTCAGTTTCTTCTACAAATAATAGAAACTATTGAAAACTTTTGTGTTAAAACTGTTTACAAGTATTCTTGTTATGCTTAATTTTGTTTAGTACAAGATTAGAAATTTGGGATAGCTTGAAAAATATTGTAAAATGATAACAATTGCTGAAAATTAATAATTCTAAAAGATTAAAATGTGTTTGCCTTTTGAAATGAATTATATTAGTAATATTATGATTTTAATTTAAGATTATATTCTGTGAAAAAAATTTTTTTTGCTAATTTTAAATAAACAAAATATTTATTTCAAATATATATATATATATATATATATATATATATATATATATAATTGACAATTTGAAATGTTGCATTCTCGGGAATTGTGTCTTATTTTAAATATATTGTGAAAAAATTATATTTCTGTTTGTGCATTTTATTACTAGATAAAATATGTGTGTTAAATATACTTAATTTTTGTGCTATGGAAATAAAAAAAATATATGTGTTGTAATTTCCTCCAGTTTGTCTAAATATGTTTACTTGGTATAGAAAATGAAATGATGTTGTGCTCTCTACAACCTACATATTGCTTTATTAATTTTATATTGTTTCAAAGGATATAGTGTTATATTCTCTATAAATGTCATGTTTTTTGTAAACTCTGCATTGCTTTGGAAAAAATAATATTATTAAGCTTCATATTGATTTAAATAATACTTTTCTATTTTTACCCTGAGGGTTGTATCTTGTCTCAGTGCTCTTTCTAGTGACTCCGAATTTGATAAATTGTTTTTTTTCAGAATGTGATACTTACATATTGAAAATATTTAAAATAAATATTCTAAATTTTAATCTAATCATTATTTTACCTGTACAGATTGCATTGAAACAATGGCACATGATTAATAAACTGTTATAAGGGTAAAAAGCAAAACACATAATATTTTAGATATAAGTTTATTTGTGCATTTAATTTATGCATATAATATTATTTGCTTATAATTTACATATAATTTAAGCTATATGACTAGAAAATCTTTTCACTGTAATTTAATTAAAGTTAATATTTACACTTAGTTTGAAATTATTTAGCCTTTAGTATAAATGAATGAATAAATTATTAGAGTTTATGTTTTATTTTTTATTAAATTGTTAGACCATAATTCATATGCATAATTATTTTATTATAATGATATGTTTTATCAATTGTTTCCATCATGTGTTTAATATGGTTATATGATAAGTAATAGTTGTATCAAAGCTATTTTCGTATATTGTTTTAGTTATGCTTATAACATTTAGTATGTTGTAGGTGAAAAGTGATGTTTTAGCAAATTTTTTGTAAAGATTTATTTTGATTCAGTTTATTAAGATTAGTGATACAATCTTAATTTTTTATTTGCACTTATGGACAAGTATGTACTTTCAGATTATTCCATCATTTTGCCTATTGAATTTTTGAAAGAAAATGTTGAAGACATATATAATGCCTACCATGTCTTTATTTTGCTTTTGATGTTATCAGAATATCTTGAAAATTTTTGATGCTGTGGAAATACATAGCCTGCATATTTGATATGCAAATATCATAATAAAATATTATAAATTTATTAAATGCACATTGATTATGTAAGTATTATTTACTGAGGCTATAACCTCGAGAATATGCATGTAAAATGTGATAGTTGTATATTGGCTTATGATATTGTATATCTTCTCCAAATTCAGCATTATTTTGTTGTTAACAATATTTATTTATCAATATATTGAATACTTTTCATATTCATGTCATATTGTAAAGAAAGCTAGATTTATAAAATAAAGATGACAACTTTTTGTATTCATAGTTGATAATGTTCTCTTACATATTTAAATTTATTATTAAAATATGGTCATAATTGTATTATTTTAATCACACTATAATTACAATAATTTATAATAGTTATATATTTTAGTATTAATATAATCTGCTTGATTCTTAAATGTAGACTTTCTATCTATATAATCACCTGCATTATCAGAAAATCAAAATGAACAAATATTATAATGTTTGAAATATAAAAGTACAATAATACATAAAAGTCACTTTTTTAATGTTTATGTCATTTGATGTTAAAGTAACATATATGTTTAAGATTATTTGATTTTATTATTTTAATCTTGATTGCAGAAACCCTTTGGTGTGATAAATGAGTATGAACAAATCCCTTTTTTACTCATAGTATCATGAGTGTTGTCCTACATTGTTGAACAAGAAACATTTTAAATATGTTTATTATCTAATTAAAATTGAAATTATTTATTAGAGTTTGCATGGGGATATCATTAGAAGAAAAAAATAATATCTTATTGGACACTAGGATTCAGATTTATTATATAATTCAAACTGGGATGTAGAGTAGGTAGATTATTTGTGAAGTTATAATAGTAACATGATCTATTGTGATTTTTCTTGTCTAGATTTAGATAGAACAGCAGTTTATCTTAATCCTGAATGTTACTATATATATATATATATATATATATATATATATAGTATATATATATATAACATTCAGGATATGTATATATATATATATATATATATGTGTGTGTGTGTGTGTGTGTGTGTGTGTTGAAATGAATGTTTTTTATATGTGAATGATGTTTTATGAAGCATGTTTTCAGAATTAAACATATCTATTAAAATAAAATAATTATTTTACCAACATTTTAATAAGATATTACTGATCCTCAACTGGATGAAAAAATGTATAAAGTAATAATTACTTGGATAAAGTACATAGAAATGTTTCATGCATTTCTTATATCATGTGTTTGGTGAATAGTCTGATTTACATATAAAAGTGTTTTTTTTTTATATTTATTTGTGTTAACATTAATTTCCAAATAGTTGGTAATTTTATTATTTTATCATGTTTATTAATGCAATTTTTGTTTTTAATTTTTTTTATAGCTTCACTAAATACTTTCTGATCATGTTTATTTCATGTTGATATAATTTTGGTAATTGGGAAGTCTATGCAATGGCCATTATTTAAAACATGGGGGGAAAGTGCTGAAGATGTCGAGAATTTTTTTACTGCTTTAATATGTTTATCTCTTCTAACACACACACACACACACACACATATATATATATATATATATATATATATGTGTGTGTATATATATATATATATATATATATATATATATATATATATATATATATTGTATCAGTCAGTTTTGTCTGTTCATATAACAAGATCTAGCATCTATGCAAAAGTACATAGAGTCCAATCATGAGCAAGATACATAAGTCAGGAACACTCATGAACTCTGCCCTATTTGCCTATTTTCCAGATCTACCAACTTATAAGCAACAATTCCAAGAATACTAATCTAATTTATTTCTCACTGCCGGCATCGCAAAGCCGTGCCACAAAAAGATTCTAATTTGAATTTATTAATGTATAGAATATTATTGTTAGTGAAATTTGATCATCTAGAACAGTGTTTCCCAACCTGTGGTATGCGTACCACTGGTGGTACGCGAGTTGCTGGTTGGGGGTACATGAAAAATAATCAATAATGGCGGACATAAAAAAAAATTAAATTATAAAAATATAGAAACATTTTTTCCTATAATTCATAAAAAATATTTTCATTAATAATATTATACAGTAAAGTTGTTAATATGTACAGTTGATAACGATCTTTAATGTTAATGATAAAATTGAAAGTATGATTAAGAAATTAAATTTTTGGTAACAGTGTATTGAAAACAATCAACTGGAAGTATTCAAAACTCTACATATTTTTTTGTTTGAAAATAAGGTTAGTCTGTCTCAAGATATACGAGAAAATATAATAGCACATTTAACAGGATTAAAATTGTTTTTCTTGGAATGTTTTCCAAAACCCGAAAACACAAATGATAATTGGATTTCAAACCCTTTTTATGCAGAAAATTTAGAAAAAGCTACATCATTACCAATAAAGGATAAAGAAAATTTAATAGAATTATCATGTGACAGAACTTTACAAGTAGAATTCAAACGACACAATCTAATTAATTTTTGGTTAAACATTAAAAAATATGAACAACTTTCTGAGAAAACTCTTAAATTATTATTACCATTTACTAGTATGGCATTAATAGGAAGAGCTTTTTTTTCATATATTTTTTTAAACAATAAGTATTGAAACAGATTGAATACAGCTGTATACTTAAGGGTATACCTCCTATCTTTTGAACCAAATTTCAAAAAATTATGTTGTTTAAAACAAGCACAAAGATCTCATTAAATTTATTTTATAAAAATATTTGATTATGATAGAAAAACATACTAATTGTTTTTTTATAATTTTGTGTTTTTATTAAAACCATTTATTAGTAAATGAAATATGATAAAATAGTAGATAAATAATGAGTCAGAGCAAGGAAAATCAATCTAAATTATTTAATTTGAAAGGATGTATCAGAAAAGGATCATACCCAGAAATTAAACTCTCATTAATTCTTGATCATCTATTGTGGATTACTACATGTAAGCTAGGATTTAATCATCAAAATTTTAATCCTATTAACAAGAACAAGAGATAGCCTGATAACCCCTGAAGTTATTTTTACTATGACTTGGGACATACTGGATTTATCCTCTCCATGGCCTAACCAATAGCAAGATGCTCCGAAAAAGAGAAAACAGACTCAAAATCGGGAAAACCAAATGAAGGAATGAGAAAACACTTTGAACAAAATATGTACCAAATAACCTTTAATGTAATAATGTAATCTTTAATAAATTATTTTAGAAAAAATATGAAACTTTGAACAAACACATACATATAAATATGTTACAGTGAGTTTATAATTTCTGTGAGTTTATAATCTGGCATGACGTTTAGGCATGTTTCAATGTAATTTGTCTCATTATGAGATGTGAATACATACATGGTCACCCTATAATATTTATAATGCAAATAAAATAACACACTCGCAATAACAAATTTCACGAAATACAATCATTTTTACGAAGTGGTACAATTTAGAGTGATGTACTACCAAGTGGTACACGAGCCAAAAAAGGTTGGGAAACACTGATCTAGAAAATTGAACCTTTTATATAACATCAAATATTATTACTATTCAATAAATGAAACAATGACTTTGATATTTAGAAATATATACAAGATTTATTAAGTTAACTTAAGATATATATATGATTGATTACATTATTTGTGTCAAAATACATATAAAATGGGTATTTATCTCCTTTAGACAACATTAACCTCTCTTACAATACTATAAAATGAGCATATTTATTCAAGTTATGTTGCAGTAAAAATGATTTATCACTTCGTTCTAATGCAGCTATTTATATGTCAATAATTAGCAGATTACATGGTATATCTGATTTTTAATAATATCACAACAGCACTCGAACCAATAAATAAGATTATTGAGTTGATGGCAATGGTAATTATATTTAATTAATAAAATAGTATTTGCATTTTCAAAATAAGAATGTATGTGGGAAGCTAATTTAGGAAACAATAATTGTGGCAGAAATAGTGCATATAAAAGTATGAATGAAAATATAAAAATGACAAACCCTTTTAGCATAATCATAACAGTATGGTTTAGGAGTATTGATAAGGTTTAGTGAGAATGAGGTATGGGAGAGTGGTACACACATGATGGCAATGAAGAGATCCATTCTAAGATCCAAGAAGGTGCTTCAATTTATGGCTAAAAAAGGTGACTCTTTTCAAATGTTGGCAGGGTCGGGTCACAAAAAAGCAGAATGTGCTTTATTGAATTGCCATTGGCTAGACTTTTGCCACAGTGAACCTTATGCAATAATAACTAGCACTGAAGAAGTCCCAGGTGGTTTACAAACCTTATCCTTGGAATTGGAAATAAAAATAAACATGACTCAGATTTTCTGATATGCCCAAGAAACGAAGCACAAATATATAAAACTAAAGGCCAGCTTGAATTAATATAAAGATAAAAAATTTAGAACTAAGAAATAAAGAATTATTACCTATCTTTATTAATAAAGACCCAGCATACTGGTATGATTTGATTTACTACATGGATGTGGGATAAGTCAAATTAAAGCTAATATAATAGCTCATAGAACTAGAGGATGACCCCTCTTCCCTTTTATTACTATAAATTACACAAAAAGCTTCCCACAATGTATACCTAATACAAATCTTTGATTTTAAGTCCTTTTATAAATAGCTTACATATTATTAGATATTTATATATATATATATATATATATATATATATATATATATATATATATATATATATATATATATATATATATATATATATATATATATATATATATATATAAAGTAGGTGGTGATTAATGATTTCAAGAAAATAATATTGATTTCATTGATATAAGTATATTTAAAGTTTTTAGAAGTTGGCGCTATTATTTAATTAATAAAAAAAAACATTTCTAAAAAAAAAACAGATTTTTGCTTAGTTTTTCGAAAATAACATTGTACAATAATTATCAAATTTTTATTTTATTCCCCCAGACTCACAGGCATCTGCTATAAAACAAATAACAATTTTTTTTTTTTTATTATTAAAACCTAGATTATTCACCCTATGAAAAGTAAGGAAGGGGTTTTAAAAGAGATAGTGGAGAGACTTGTGAATCTGCGGAAAATTATTGACATATAATTTATTATATGAAAATATAAAATATAATAATGATAATAAAATATTGCCACATAGACATGAAATTAAGAAATGATAATTGTTCAGGAGAGGTTTAATGTAGGAGAGCTTACTGCCAAGTTATATAGAGAGAACAAAGTACATTTGACTAACAAGGTAAGAATTTGCAAATTGACTAATTCATAATTAATATTATTTTTTTACAAGGAAGGCTTTACAAAGTGTTTGAAGAAATAGATAGGTGAGATTTGAAATTATTCAAGCTAAATTTAAGAGTCTAGCAGGACTTGAAATTATTACCTATGTACAAACTTAGCTGTTCTTTTGGTGATGTTCAGATTTCCCTCAGAGAACTAGATTTAGTTTGAGGAGAATGGTTATTCAGGCAGGTAGTAAGTTCATTATTCAAGAAACAGGCATATAGTTAGAGTTTGAGTATTGGGCTCCATGGGCGCATGCTTTAGGGAGGGCTATCTCAAACAGCGAGAAAGGTGAAGTGGGCTTACTCACAACACATTGAAATTAAATGAATGTGGATTTATTTGGCAACTGCTTTCATTGACTCTAGTTTTTGTCTGGTCAAAATTAGCCCATTTTATACTATGCCCCAGTATTTGTGGAATATCTTCTTGATTGGACACCTCTAATAATTCTCTAATTTAATTTTTAAAAGAATTTGAGCATAAGCTTTACCCATTGTGCTGGAAGATGCCATTGTTAAATAACATGTATTCAAACTGAAATTAATTTGATAACAGATGTATATGACAAAAGTAAATCAATTAGTTTAGTTTTTAAGTTTAATTTTTGAGAAAATTATAATTAAAGTTATTTTAGAAGATTAAGCAAGATTAAGTTTCTCACCTTTAACTATTTTTGAGTGATTACAATTACATCTTCCATATTGAATTTAAATACAAAAGTATAGTTTAATAGCAAAAAAATAATTTAAAAGACAAAATTTTATAGATTGACATATAACAAACTTTTTCTAGTAAATATTTGCTCAGTAGGTTTGTCTTTACAATTTCTATATACGTCTGAGCCACAATTATTGAATAATTACTATAACTTTATTAAATAAAAAAATACAGAAAATATAATATATTTTGGTATTATAAGTTTGTTACAACTAATCCTCCATTACCTATTGTGTATACGTATTCCCCTTTTAAATACTGTATAATTTTTTTTCTTTTATGTGTGTGTATTTAAATTCAGATATCTACACATATATCTTCGTTAAGACATATTTTAATTAATGATAATCAAGTAAGGAAATAAACAAACAAAAAATGTGCTAGTGAGGGGAATATATACACAAGAATCAAGAATATGTTTTGAATTTGGCTTGGTAGTGGAAGATTTGATGTGGGCTGTGAAGCGCAATCTGAATCTGATTCCACTTCAATATATATATGTTCATTGCTTTTGTCTATGTATATAGTTGGCACAAAGCACACGCTATGTCCTAGGCTATTTAACATATGTAGAGGGAAGTAAATAAATAAATAAATAAATAATTCTAATAGAATATGCATTCTTTATATAAAATTTTACAAATAAAATTAGAAACATACTAAACACTATGATATAAAAACAACATTATCTACTGAGAAAATGATTAATAATATTCTAATCAAACCTAAGAATATAATCCAACTAGAGACCAAGGACTCCATAAAATCCCAAGTCCGGAAATATAATAATAAGAAAATATGACTATCTCAGATAAAATGATTATGCTCTGTAAAAATACATATAATCAATAATACAGATATCCTATGATACTGTCTACTGTGAAACTAGCTCTAACTGATTAAGAAATAAATAATAAATGGTTCGGTTTATTAAAAAAAGTTAAGTAAATAAAATAGTAATAAATCATGAGACCATAAAGTGAAGTACAAGCAGGAAATAATCACATTGAGCTAATATTCCACAGGATACAACCTCAATGGTATAAAAATACTATCCCTCCTTATTATTTCAAATAATAATAAATTCACAGCATTCTAACGACTTTAAAATAATAATCAATTTAATATAATGCTACTAAATAAATCTTTATCTCTATATTTAAAATAATATAACTATAATTACCACAGGTTCTTGCCAATAATTTCAAGCAACTTATAAACTTCTGTAACTATGTCTTATAAGGGATTTTGTATCATCCTCAACTACGATTAACTAATAATAATAACAACAATGATAAATAATAATAATATTTGCTGAATAATTATCAATCTTATCTACTGTTCGATGTTATAATAACTATCAATAATAATAATAAGTATAATTATATACAAATCTTTTCACTTCTTTTACTTTTTAAATTATAACTCCATGATAATAAATATATAAATTCAACATTCCTTTTCTTTTTAAAACTTGTTTTATTTCAAATTATAATTTCCTTTTTTTTATTTTTATATATTATTCCTATATTATCCTATATTTTATCATTATTTCTTAACATTCTATTTAATACTGGTTTATACTGCTCTCTATATACTTCCTCTTTTTTTATTCTCTCTTTAAAACTTTTAACACATTCCAATGGCCTTATATCAAAATTTTTATGCTTAAAATCCTTTTTATGAATATAAGTAGCAGATTTTTTATCATATAAATGCTGCCTTAATCTAGTTATTAATTTATTCTTACTTGTTCCTATATAAGTCATATTTACATTACTTTTATCACAATCCATACATTTAATTATATATACTGAAATTATACATTCTAAAATATAAATTTTATCATAATCATTTATTAACTCACCCAACATTGTTTCCTTTTATAAACAGGGCAAAATAATGTATTATATCTCCTATGAAAATACCTAAAAAATTCTTAATTTTAAAAAATAAATATCTTGATAACCTAAATCCTATATAAATTATTTTATTTTCTCCATTTTTATTCAATTTAATCTTTCTTTTTATATTTTCAATATTATAATTAGATATCAATCTTTTTACAATATATTCAGGATAATCATTTTTAATACATCCCCCCCCCAATATTATTTACTTATTTATTTTTAAATTTTTAAAAAGAAAAGGAATGTTGAATTTATATATTTAATAATAATAAGCAATATAAAATAATCTCTTCATTCTCATGTGGCATCTTAAATAGAATGTGTGGTATAATCTGAGAATATGTGGCAACAAATAAAGTTATAATTTTATGTAATAAATTATATAATTATTTATGACAATAATAATAATAATAATAATAATAATAATAATAATAATAATAATAATAATAATAATAATAATAATAATAATAATAATAATAATAATAATAATAATAATAATAATAATAACAACAATAATAATAATAATAATAATAATAATAATAATAATAATAATAATAATAATAATGTATTTTATTTATTTATTTATTTATTCATTATGAAACAAACAATAAATATATAATACAACGAGATAAGTTCCATACAAGAAAAATCTTGTGTGAGAATTTAAATGTATCAACTAAAAACACTAATAAAATACAAAAAAAAGTATAAATATAACATAAAATATTAAAATCACACAGATATTGCATTTAGAAATTCAATCACAGTAGTAAATAATTATAACATAACATACAATATAAACAAAAAAAAATAAACAAACAAAATAAAACTATTGCTTAGTATAATATAACCGGTGCCATAAATGCTTTTTAAAAATCAAATAACTAGTGTTCATTAAATTCACAGATCAATCTCTTATAAACATATTAAATAATTTAGGACCATTATAACTAAATTGCTTCCTACTAGATGTTTTAAGAAAATTAGGCATAGCTAACTTATATTTAGTAGATAAATGAGTATTTACAACAGAAGATTTAGTACCCAAATTAAGTTTCCGAAAATAAATATTAAGAATCACCCTATATGTATCCAATTGGAAAACATCTAGTATATCAAACTTGACATAAATACCTTTAACAGATGTGGTACATGATCTACCAAAAATGATATGCATTGTATAATTTTGTAAAACAGACAAAATAGTCATTGCAAAAGTAGAACAGTTCCCCCAAAGTGATATATTATAACATAATAAGCTTTGATAAGAAGAAATATATAAAGTAATCAAGGCAGAATGAGAAAAAAAATTAGATAGGTAGAAAAACATATAATTTAATTTATGTAAATGAGAACAAAGAAAGTCAATATGGTTTGACCAGGGTAGTCCAGAGTCAATAAAAACACCTAGATAACAAATATTAACAACAAATGAAATGTTAGCACAAGCACAAGTGCTATTACAATGCCAAAAATACTTTTTACAAATAGTAATGTTAAGCGAATGAATATATGACTTATAAGGAAAATTAATAGCTTTTGTTTTACTCAAATTAATTGATAAATTATTAAATTGTAACCATTTACTAAATAGGATTAAATGATCATTAATTATTTTTTCAACAAAATTATATAAAATTGCAGCATAAGATGAAGAAATATCATCTGCAAAAGCATAAATCTTAACTTCTAAAAGTAAAGAAAATTAATCATTTATATAAATTATAAATAAAATAAAACCCAAAACTGAACCTTGTGGTGCACCATGGTTAACAATTATAAAAGAGCTTACAACACCAGAAATATTTGTAGCTTCTTTTCTATCCTTTAAGTAACTTGCAAACCATGAAATAAGTCCACCAGGAAAACCATATGAATAAAAACACTTAAGTAAAATTTTGTGAGATACAGAGTCAAATGCCTTAGACACGTCTAAATAAATAGCAACAGTTTTAAAATCCTTATCTAGTGAATTTTTCAAATTGTTTACATGACTATAGAAAGTGTCCAAGGTACTTCTACCAGAAATAAATCCATATTGATGTTCAGATAAAAAAATATTTTTAAATAAAAATGACATCAATTTCTCTTTAACTACCATCTCTAACAATTTGGATATTACAAATATAATAGAAATCAGTCTATAATTGTCAACCTGTGCAGGATAACCCTTTTTAAAAACAGGTGTAATGAAATCAACTTTCAAACAAGTAGGAAATAAACCAGCATTTAAGGAAAGATTAAACAAATGAACAAGAACAGGTATGAAAGCTGACTTATTTTTCTTAACAATCTTTGGTGTTAACCTATCTAGACCAGCTGAATGAACATTCTTTAAGAGATCAATTTTACCAGACAAATCCAAATCAGTAACATCTGTACATAAAAAAGACAATTCTTGTACTGGTATTCTATCTATTGACAAATCTGAAAAAAAAATTATTAAACAAGTCAGCAACACATTTTTCATTATTTTCTACATCAATCATATTATCATTGTGATTTATAAATTTAAATTGATTTGATAAAGATTTCTTTACATGAGAATTTATCAAATTCCATTTTAAAGAAATATTTTTATCATTAAAATATTTTTGATAATATTAAAATTTTAATTTCCGAATATCAGATTTCATCTCAGTATTTAATTTCTTCCGACTCATCAAATATCCATGCACACATTTTAAATGATTTTTTTGATTAATTTTTTCAATCAAATCATTCGTTATCCAGACTGAGTGTTTGCGGCTTTTGCTAGTCAATTTAAAACTAACCATAGATTTTGTAATTAAAGATTTTCAAATATCTTGAAATTTTGAAAATGCTGGATAAACATCATGCAGAGCAAAAACATAATCCCAATTCTGATCAGATAATAACATTTTTAGTTTATTATGTGACAACTTATTAACATATAAATGAGTATTTACATGTTGTGTACAATTTAGCAACTTCAATATAGTTGCAAAATGATCTGAAATAAAAATATTTTGTACCGACGATTCACAACTTTGATTCTGTTTTAATCTGACAAATATATGATCCAAAATAAATTGACAGGATTCAGTAATTCGAGTAGGTGAAAAAATAGCTTGATTAAAACCATAACTATAAAGAAAATTCAAATACCGTACTGTAGGACAATGTACATTATTATATAAATCTATATTCAAATTTCCCATAAGAATTACTGAAGTAGTATGTAAATCAGACAATAACACATCAAATTCAGCTATAAAATCCAAAATGATACTTGTACACGATCTGTATAAAGCAATAATAGTCAAGACAAAACAAGGTAAATTCAAATGAATTAAAACACATTCTGCAGAGGCAGGAAATGGATTATGATGTGTAAATTTAATGTTTTCTTTCACAAAAACTAATAATAATAATAATAATAATAATAATAATAATAATAATAATAATAATAATAATAATAATAATAATAATAATAATAATAATAATAATAATAATAATAATAATGTAAAAAAAATTCTCAATTATATTCTGAAGCACCGTAAATTCTTAAGTAAATAATTATATTCCTATTGTGCAAATATGGCATTTCTTTGGTATCTGACGATCATGTATTTGTAATAGTGAATAATCAATACAACACAAAATTTTATAAAACAAGTTTAATAAAATTTATTATAGACTTTTAACAAAAAACTATATATAATATTTACAGTTAGATTTTAGATAAATTACATACTTCCTCATTAAAAAAAATAATCAACAAGTAAATAAGCCTTTACTCCGACTTATAAATTTTTGCACATTTATTTAAAATAATAATAATAATAATAATAATAATAATAATATTTGTTACGAATACACTTATATATGAATATAATAACCATTAATTGACATGTTTTAAAATGTATAGTTTTCGCAAGTATACACGAATATATATATATATATATATATATATATATATGTATATATATATATATATCAGTAGTTATATATATATATATATATATATATATATAACTACTGAAGTAACATTAATTTTTTAAGATATGTTAATAGAGTTTATAATAAATTAATCAAAACTTCTACTATGATAGTGCTGATGTTATTTAAAATTTTTATCTTGGATTCATTCAATAAATAAATTGACTTGAATAAAATATAATGATTAACATACTTTTATATATCTTGCTTGGCACTATTCTAATAAAAAAAATCTTATGTGTCTGTTTTATGTATGTTCTAAACATAAAATATATTCACGAAATATAAGTACTCATTCTATTTTATGTTGTTTCTTCTGGATGTTCTATTCTTTAAAAATATTACCATGTATAATTAAAACATGAAAAAAAAATTATTCAGAAATCTCGTGAATAATTTATTATCTCATATATTTTTTTAAAAAAAATAGTTTAATAAAATATGAAAATATTTATGATTCTTTATTTGTATAATTTGTATTTATTTTCAATCTCATTTGTATTTAATTTCAACATAAGCCAAAAAGAAAAAAAGAAAACTATCTCATCTTCTTTCAAAAATAACGATTCTACAATTCAAAGATTATTTATTATTTTTCTTTATAAATACAATTCTGTACGATGCACTAACTTTTGAAATTAAGATAGCGATCCGATGCCTAGACATAAAGAACTAACTAGGGTATAGATTCAATAGTATAAAAATATAGGATAATCTACATGGCAACAGTGCATACAAAGAGGCATGACTTCTCTGTCTAATGATCTTCACTATAAAAATAAGGTCTAGGCTATTTATTCAGCTCATTCAAACATTAAAATACTTAATACCAAGAAAGACACGGTCCATGAAAAATATATACAAGACACAGGGGTACTTTATCTGTACATGCATAAACCACTAAGATAATAATATAAGTTACTTTTCTATTCTCCATAACTTATGCATATAATCATCCCATTGGTTTCTTTTCATAATCTTAAGGTCACTATCACTTAAACATTTCATAATAGATTTACCAATCTACATCACAAAATTATCTAACATTACTCTAAACAATAAACAAGATTCACATATGAATTCAATAATCTAAAACTACTGTAACAAGAAAAAGGTTATTCACTTTCAAAATTCAGCAATATAAATACAAATGATTTTGTTTTCAGATATTAACATCAATATTTTAAAACATTTCTAAAAATAGGGTTTCTCCACTAAGGAATCATATACAAATTAGATGTATCAGTAAATTATATTACAGTAGTAATATAAAAGAAAAGCATGCATAACCTTAAAAAAATGTAGCTCATATTTTTAGAATAATAATAAAGTTTTATCTGTATTTAATGCACACCCACACATATTCATAGGTTCATTTACAAATTTACCCACAGTGACACTATCTTATCGGTCACTCTTAGATGTTTTCTGGTCCCATATTTCATAAAAGAAACATTAAATAATAACATTTATTCAGCAAGACACTATCACACTTAGAAAATTATTTATAAAAACTTTACAAAGAATTAAATAATCCTTATAATAATAATTAGGTTGTATTAATAAATATTTCAATGCAATTTTCCTACCTAACATTATTACAACTTAATAGTATTATTAGTAACAAAATGATAAATATGACTATATTTACGAAAAACTCCAACCCATCATAAAGTTAAAAAAAAGTTATTTTTTTCTCCTAATATATTTTAATTATATGTTATTCATAGAAGCTTACTCTCTGATATTCATTACTAAGATAACCACTGTCTAACACTTGAGACCAAAAAACATTTTTTCTCCACAGTGTGAAAACTCATAAATAAAGAAAAAAAAAACAATAAAAAATGAAGTGAAGACTCCTTTGTATTCACAATTATTTGAATAATAATTATCAATCCTTTTATGAAAGTTTATAAAAATACAGTTAATCATCTGCAGCTTTCAGGAAAAATAATTATTAAATATAATATCACTTGGGAAAGTTATAAAAATAATCTCCTGTGTTTTCTTATTCACTACAATCCTACATGGGCTTTTTGGTGCATCAGTAATGTCTATTAATGTTTTATTGTATAACTTTTGTTTTTCAAATACACATTTAAAATACTAGATTTTCGAAGAATATTTCTGTTTAATTTCTTTGACAATGTCCGAAATATTAAAATAAATAATAATATATTTTTTCCAATAATATTTTTAAAATTGTACTTTTAATTGGTATGTGTACTTCCATCCATAATTCTCTTAAATATATACTTATTTCTGGTATTAAATTGATAGCTACTGTGATGTTGGCTCAAGTTTTAATAGAATAATTGGTAGGGAATTTGTTACTTTAACAACGCATGATTTTTAACTTAGTAAATTTATATTCTTTTCAATACTCTCTTTTAAAACCCTAATTTTAAGTATAGGCAATAAATGGATATTAAAAAATAAATTATTAAGAGTGTTACTTAGTTATTAAGCATCTATTTAAGGTTTTAAAAGCATACAGAAACATGAGAGCACCCACCTTTATACTGAATAAATTGATCATCTTCAACTTGTGATCTAATTTACATATCAGTACTATCTTACACAATTAAATTTCAAAAATAAAAAAAATCATGGCTTATTAAATATTATATTATTTAATTCTAAATTAATTTTATACTTTTATTTAAACAAAGTAACATTTTAAAATACCATTTGAAAAACAATAATTTATTAATTTATCCAATATTTTTTTAATGTATCTATTTTTTAAATTTTAATTTTATTAACTACATTTGTTTTAGAACTACCTAATAAATAATTCTCCCAATATCTATTTTTATCTTGTGGCAAACAAATGTTTCAATTTTTTCGAACAATTCTAAAGTAATTTTGAAATTATATTTAGAAACCTTGGAAGCACAAAATATGAATACTTGTGTAACATGACTTCCAAAACCAGACAATTTAACAATTTTTAATTGCTCTCTGATAACAGAAATAAATTTCTAATTATAAAAAAATATTATATTAAATAAATAGTAATATAATAATAGAATTTAGAATAATATTTTTGATACTATTTAAGCTGTAACAAATTGAACACATTTATCCAGTATGAAATATATTTTAAATATGTAATTTATAACACAAATATTAAATATAATTTATATTTAAAATACATTGGTTTATTTAATTTTAAGTCATTATTTTAAAATTAACTTTTAGCATTTGTTTAAGAAGACTTTAAAATATTATTTGAATATGACCTGCTTTCCCAACCATTTACAAAAATCATAATATTTAGCTTTCCTTTATTACTTTAACATATTAATATAGTTTTTTATGTATTTACCACTCTCATTTTATTTTTACAAAGCATTTTAAAACATTATAAACATTATACAATAGTCATAATATTTAAACTAGTATATCTGTAAATGAAGTGATTCAAGTTTTAAAAAATAGTCAGTTGCCCAATTTTACTGTGGTATTGATTGAACTTATCAAATACATTTTTTTTTTGTTTTTGATGGGTAGATGTATAAACAAACATCAGGTCTAGCTATGGGTTCACCGATTTCTCCAGCATTAGCTTCTATTTTTATGGAGGATTTGGAAAATTAAAATTTTGACTTCAGCAGTTAAAAAAACAATCTATATGGCTGAGGTATGTTGATGATACCTTTGTTATTTGGCCTCATGGTAAACATGCTCTTGATGACTTTTTTAATTTTTTAAACACTTTTCACAACAATATTGAATTTACTATGGAAATAGAAAATAATAATCAATTACCTTTTTTAGATGTTTTGATTGAAAAAAGGAAAGATGGTTCTTTATCCCATGGTATGTATAAAAAAAAACACATACTGGGAGATATCTGCATTTTTCTTCTCATCACCATTCTGCACAACTATTTTCACTGGCAAGACATTATTGGATAGAACAAAAAGACTTTCTGATGATAGCCATTTTCACTGGGATCTTTTTGCTACTAATAAAGTGCTTCTTCATTTTGGCTTTAATTACAACATTATTAATAGGGGTTATACATATAAAATAAAATAAAAAGATTTTGATACATCAAAAATTAAGTCAATTTTGCCATATATAAAAGGAGTAACTGGTAGAATTGGTAACATTTTAAAGAATAATAATATCCACACAGTTTACACTACTTATAAAAAAATTAGTGAAATATTTCCACTTCCTAAAGATAAAATTGCTTTGGAGTGTCATGGTGTATATGAAATTCCATGTAGGGTTTGTCCACATTCATATATGGGACAGACTAATCATAGAATAAATATTAGAAAGAAAGAACACATTCTGGCAGTGAGAGAAAAATCCAATTCATCAGTTTTTATTCTCATATAAAATTAACAAATCATGATATCAATTTTGAAAAAAAACAAATATTTTAGCAAAAATTGAACAATATAACCAGAGATTGCTAAGATAATCTACAGAAACTTTTAAAAGGCTCAAGAGCATAAATGAAAGGTGTGAGTTAAAGAAGATTAACAACGTTTTGAGGAAGCTATTGAAAGAGAAAATAAATTTTAAAACTTCTCAACCAATAGAATTTCAACATGAGGAGAAAGAAAATGAGAAAAACGATTTTAAATCTCACATGCATTCTTATGATTTGAGAAAGAGGACGCTCTGAGAAAGGTACTTGATATTGTACTGAAACACTAGCATTTAGCTTATTCACTACACAGAATATCCCACAAATAGTAATAATAATATGACATCTTTTATCCGGAAAAATATTAGAATTAACAATATATATATATATAATTAGATTCCAACCAGTAACCACCTGAAGATTCACAGTAAATACAGCAACCAATATTTCTAACTGCTGTCAAGGCAACCTTCACACCTATATATATATATATATATATATATATATATATATATATATATATATATATATATATATATATATATATATATATATATATATATATATATATATATATATATATATATATATATATATATATATATATATATATATATATATATATATATATTGTACCCTCACTTCCAGAAATATAATATAACTTAAAATATGACTAGCTCAATTAAATTGTTATGCTCGACTAAAATATGTATAACTATTATTAATATATTTTTATAATACTATATCTTATCAGATTTAGTACAACTAACAGAAAATTAATATAGTTCAATATCATGCACTAATTAAATAAGTATTTATTAAATCATGAGACTATGAAGTGAAGTTACAAGTGGTAATATGAATTTACATTGAGCCTATGTCTTCTAAAACATTATCTCAATGGCATAAGAATACTATTACCTCTTTATTATCTCACTAATACATCAATAAATAATTAAATATCTATGTTAGTCAAGAAAACAAAATATGTTACATAAAATCCAACGGTGTCTTCTTTCCACCCACAATTGTTCTTTTTTCCTAGGCACAACATTTTACCAACATCACATCCTTTTCCGGTACATCACGTGTTTAAACAGTTTTTATGAAATAAATGAAAACGTTTTTTTTTTTTAAAAAAAATAAGATAAAATAAGTTCCACCATAAAGAAACAAAATAATAATTAAAACAGTTTATAGGATCTGGATTTATTTAAAAGTTATTATCTTCCTAGGATTAATCAATAGTTAAATGTTTAATTTAAGTTTTATAAAAATTGACTTGGATATCCTCGTATACTTCTGTGCGCATTTCTTTAAATATTCAGCAAAACATTTTTTAAAATTTTTTATATAACCAGCATATAGAATTTAAATATTATAACGTTTTTTATATGTATTTATTTATCAATTAAATTTCCAAATTATCAGTTTTTTTAAAAATCTATCGACCTCTAGTCTTTTAAATAACAAAGACTTAATAAGGCAAGTATTTCTGCAATTATTATTAACTTCCATATCTTTACCAAAAGATATATTAAAATATATAATTTTAAAATACTTTCTTCATAAAGAAGTATTTATCTTTCTTTAAAATATTTGTTTATAAAAAATTAATTATAATCAACTTTTAAATTCATATAATGTCCAATATATTATTTTTATCCAACTAGTAATTCTCTTAGTTAATCCAGCATTCACTATATTTTTAATATAAAGTTTCCAACACATTTTATCAATATACAATATTTTCATGATTATTTGATAGTAAAATTGAGCTTCGATAGAGACGATCAATAGGGAACTATAAATAAATTAGCACTGCATATTAAACGGTAAACTTTTATAAAATAATTTAAAACTACTCTCTTATAAATTAAGAAACTATTACGAGAGCGTCTATAATTTTTACTTAGCTATATTTAATATCACACTTCACTTAAAAGAAATTCCAATCACCCTCTGAACAATTGAACCTCGGTTTTTATACCGGAAGAAATTACCCACTTGATTGGTAAATTAAACAATCACCTTGCTAGCCTATTTACATATCTTACCAACAATACAAAATTAAAAATAAATATTGACTTATTTAATATTTATTATTTATTACATTACTTAATTCTTAAATTAATTTTTATCATTTATTTAAATCCATTAAACATTTTTTAAAAAGATTTGTTTTACTTTATTTCACTTTTAACTTTTATAAGACTATTTTTCTAAACAAACTAAGTCTATTTTTATTCATTATATTTTTTAAACAGTATTTTAAAAATCAGATTTAATATTTCACGCTAATTATTTTTATTTTTATCTCGTGATAGCCAATATAATATTTATAAATTTTATAATAGAATTTTAAAACAGTTTTGCAACTTTACTAAAAAAACTTACAAGCATATGTGTACATACGTCTATCTGTCACCTGATTTACAACACAGATATAAATGCTTGTAATTATCTAAAAATAAACTAACAATTCAACTTTAGAAAATAAATATTTTTTAAAACAAATAATATACTATAACAACTTTAATATAATAATTTTATATTATAAAATCAAATATTAATCTTCTATTATATATTATTAATAACAAAATACCTACATTCACTTACTAAATATTAATCTTTATCAATAATAAATATATATGCATTTAATTTAAACTTGTCTTTTTTTAAACTTTTAGCTTTAAACATTTATTTACAAAACTTATTAATGCAGTATCAATCATGGCCAGTTTTCCCAACCATATAATATTATCATTTTTTTATTGAAACGTCTCTCCCAAATATTAGCACAATTTCACATATCAAATATTCATAGTTTACTTTGATTAAACTTTTGAAAGATTATTAGAAATAAAATCAACATCATATAGCTATAATATATCTTAAATTTAAAATTTTTTAACAAATTGATATAACAATTTATGGAGACCCATACAAAAGGGCACAATATATATATATATATATATATATATATATATATATATATATATATAACAATATATATATATATATATATATATTGTTAGCTCTCTATTTCTTATAGAATATATGTATGTGTTGATACTACGAGTCCTATGAGTCAAAAAATGTTTTATATTTATAATTTTATACACCAAATCGTGTTTTAAGTTTATTGTAGTTAGGTTCAGTGTATGACAACTGTACTCTATTATTTATAAACATATTAATAGTATAATGTAAATGAAGATTAAAATTAGATTAAGCCGTGAAACCTTGGGCGTTTATGTGTAACAATTGGCTTTCAGCATCTATATAATAAGACAATAAAATATTTAGAATAAATGGACTTTGTTAAAAGAAAATAAAATTTTATGTTATTTTATAATTATATTTGCAATCAAACTTAGTTAAATTATTTATATGCGATATTATATGCCCTATATGCATTCATCAGGAGTAGGTTGGGTTTTCCAATGTTCTAGCCTCATATTGAAAATAGGGATGTATGTAATAGTCATCGTTATATTATTAAATGAAACATTTTTTTTTTAAATATACTTAAGTTTCTTTTAAAATGAATTATTTTCGCTCGATTTTTAAATAATGCAAATTTTAAAAAAAAAACATTCCTCTTTCTACACGAGTTGTTTTAAAATGACGTGATTCGTAAAACAAAATTAAAAAGATAATTTGGGATTAGAGCTGTTGTGATATATTCATGATTGGAATGAAAAAACGAATGTTATTGTCTGGAAGACTTAAAAATGTCATCTTACATTCTCAAAGTAATATCTTAGATTGTCTGAAATTGTTTTAAACTTTTTTTGAAATCTAAATAATTCCATGTAAGTAATATAAAATAATTTATTTTCCTATCTAAAAGATTGTAAATGTTTTTTTTTTTTTTAATTCAATGTTTTTAACAGATTTGTTTCTGAGATCAAGTTGATTAAGATTACATTACAAACCTAAAAAAAAAAAAAATTCTGTTATTATCATCTAATTTAAAAAAAAAAAGTTTCATCTCTTTATTTGTCATTAATTTCAAAACCAAAATTTCTTTTCTGGCAGTAGTCCTGCAAATGAAAAAAAATTTTTGTCTGCATTGAACCGTTTTTGTAGTTTTGTTTTGAAAGGGAAGTACATTTTTGTTATTGATGCTTTGATTGCATTTTAACAATGGGTTTTTTAAAAAAAATTGTTGTTGGTATTGATGTTAAAAAATTTAGTTTTGTTTTTAATTTAATTGATTAATATATTTAAATGTATATTTATTAAGGATACGTTGGTATTATTTTTGCTTGAACATATTACTTCAGTGATATATATTATTCTAAGTTGGCGATATATTTAAAATAATGTCTCCAAGGGATGTGTGAACAAAGTTAATTGATAAAATTTGGCTAAAGATACTGTGGAGGTTTTATTTTTAACATATTGCAAAGTTTAAATAATAAACCACCGGAGAAATATGCAAAACCAGGTATAATAGCAAACTTGAAATCTAAAAAAAAATGAAAACATATACTCACTATGGAAAAATAAAAAAGCAGTATATTCCTAAATAAAAACAGATAGTTTGTTAATTTTTTTTACAGCACTTATGCCATTGAAGCCATTCTTCTTCACCAAAAATAGCACTGTGCTTTGAGACATCATAAACAACCAATATGTATAATACCAAACTTCAAATCTAAAAAGAACATATATTATACCAATAAAGAAAATATATATTCATTATGGAAAAATGAAAAATATAAAAAAGAAATGTAAAACATTTTTAAATGATGAACTTTATGTTTCATTTTTAAACCTTAGAAATAAAGTAGCAAAGTGTAAGATAAACATTTAGCTTTATGGAGAAATAGTGAACTGTAAGTTTAACCTTATATTTTAAATATTTTTAATTTTATGTATATATAAAGTTTTAGCAAAAAAAAAACACAAATATAAAAAAGTTTTATATGTAAATATATTTTTTTAAATATAAAACCATATTATTTGCAAATGATCAAGAGAGGTATTGCATTGGAAAAGGGGGGGGGGTCATTGTAGCAGACTGCCAATGTTATGACATGTACATATGTAAATAGTTGGTAATGTATTTATATTTGATATGGATTACTCATGCCAGGAATCTTGAATGACATGACATCATGAACAAAAACTTTGAATAATTATTATCAGATGTAAACATCATATGAATAATATGCCATAGCAGGAATAATAGCAAAGTATCTTATTCAATTTTCCAAAAATCAATAGATTGTAAGTTATACATTGCAAATTTTAGTGATAGCACTGGTATTGCAAAGGAATACATTTACTGTCAGATCATGAAAGCTAACAAAATCTTAGATACCTTTCTGTTTGATAGATAAGCAAGATGTCTGTATTTTTGAAAAATATACAGTTCTCTCCCTACAATTTCCCTTTTCACATATGCTGGTTGTTAAATTAAAAATAATAAAAAGTTAAATGAAATAAAAGTAATAATGCTTTGAATTTTAAAGTTCCAAGGTTTGTGCAGACAAACAAATGAGTGTTTCATTGTGTTATCACTTTCAAGTTGTTTTATTTTTCAAATGAAATTTATGTTTGTATAACATTCAATGTGTATGAAGTACAATTTGATAGAACATAAAAATATAACATTCTAACAATTTTTTTCATATGATTTATTTAATTGTTTTCATTGATTTCTTAGGTCCAGAACCAATCTCATTATTTCAAAGTATACAAAGTAATTTTAACACAATTTATTTTACATGAAATTTTCAGGGAACAATCTACCATATGAAAATAGAATTAGATATATGTCATTTTATTTCCTGATGCTTAAAACTAGGTAGTACCTGTGAAACTTGTACAAATAAATAGTCACTAAGGGGTATTTCTGGAAATAGTCACTGAGGAATTGGTGTCTCCAAGAAAGGACAAGCCCTACATTGCTTCCCCATGAAAAATTCTGAGATATTTGTCAAGGAATTGCTTGATGTTGGTTATAAAATGGAACAAATAAGTAATACTTTATGTCAATTTAAAAAAAAAGTTATAATGGCTTAAATGCAATTATGATTAATAGTAATCAGGAGATATCTACTCCATTTATTTCAAATTCAAACATGAAATTTTTTAAGGATATATATATATATTATAACGAGATAAAGTCGGTGTATGTAAACACACACACACTCAAGCAGTATAAAATACTCTTAACGTTATATTTTGTAACCTTTAATAGTTTTCTTTCCACATTTTCTAAAATACATTTGTAAAAATAAAGATAATAATTGTCTCACTAAATAGTCAAGGCTTTCGTATAAATTAATAAAATAACATTTTCTAAAAAATAATAATAAAAGAAAATATAATATGCCATTATTAATATTAATAGATAATTTCCACTTGTATACGCCACGGGGTATTTAAAAAAGGGTTTCTTTTAGAAGTATAATTATAGTAAAAGTAAAACTTGTAGAAATGATTTTGAGAAAAGATTAAATGCTCGACTTCTAAGTTAATGTAAATTGTATTGTTCTGGTAAGACACGCACACACGTATGCACTCAAAGTGTGAATGAATAGAAGTTTGTTAACTGAGATTGCAACATGAGATTGCCTAGACCTAAAATTGCCTTAAGCACAAGGATTGAGTGAACATTTACATCGGACGCGGACCCGAACGACAACTCTAAAAATATGGAACTCTGGGGGGAGATTGGATCCTAAGATAAGATCCATCTCATATAAATATCACGAAAAATCTATTCAATGGTTGGCTTGATATTGTTGCTTAATATGTTTTCGCTTAACGTGCTTGCTTGATATATTCAATATAGTCTACTTGATATAGCTTGATATAAAATAATATTCTTTCGTTTCGCCGTATCCACATTCAAGATGATCGTTGTGAAATTAATACTGAGAGCGTCGATTATCATGATGGGCTAGGAAACCCGTCAGTGATTGATCGACGCTCCGCCACCAAATATCTCCGAAGCTATGAATATTTAACGACATCTCCATGTGAAATTAATGCTCCGATCAAATAATAATGTTCCGAGAAATACCAGAATCGTCCAGACCACGCTATGCTCAACTTTGAATAAAACGAATACTTCATTATGAAGATGCCATATCCCACGTTCAAATCCTCATTTCATTCGAAGCAGCGGAAGTCGAAATCCAAATCCTAGGTAACAATTTATTTTACTTTATGTTTCATTCACTCCATTCGTAAACTCTTAAAGGCAATCTCATAGTTAACTAACTTACACTTGCGTAAATTAAATCATAAAAGATTCCGTAACATTTAACCTGTTATTGTAACTTATCTTTGTGTAACCTCAACATTCATAAAATCAAATTTAATCTTAGGACTTTTTCCAAAACATGAACTTTGACCTTCATTATTATCTAATAAGCCATCGCAATTACTTTTAAGATATAAAATGAAATTTGTATTCCATATTGTAGTATGTATAATATATTTCTTTCTGTGCGAGTGCGTGAATGCGTGTGTGTGCATGTGCTAATAAAATTTGAATTAATATTGCTTTTTTTATATTCAATAAATTTGTTCAGTATATAAACAAGTCGAGCATTTCTCAAATCTTTTCGTACAATTAAATTCTTATTTTATTTCTTCTTTTGATCATCAATAAAGTTATCATTTAATTACACTAATTTAGATTTATATTTGTTTACTTAACCATTTGTTTCTTTTTAAAATGTCTTTTGCCAACATCGTGCCGTAAGTCATGATGTTTATTTATTTACTCTTAGTTAAGATAGGTTAAGAATTGGGCGGGCCTATAATAAAATATAAATAAATGTTTAATGCTAATATTGAAAGTAATTCATAGGGGGGATGATCTAAGAAGTCGAATTGTTTGGGAGGGATGAACGAACAGTCGTATTGGTCGCCAACAACCAATAGTTAAGTCCAGTACTAGGATCACTCAGTTAATAAAGAAAACTTCCTTCCCATTAGTGTACAGTGCGTCTTTTACGTAAGGAGTAATTGCTGAAACAATTACTTCGTGGCCCTGAGTGACCCTATTGGTCCATGCTAGGAGTTGGAGCTTGTGGGCGGGATTAGACTTCGAAATCGTTTTGACATGATGTAAGGTGATGCGAGAAGTTAAATAATAATTAAATCATCGTGTCTGGCGCCCCCTTGTATTGATAGTGAATAATTACCGATATAAGAAGATAAATAAAGCTTTACGCTATGTCATGTTTATTTCGGAGCTCTCGATCTCTTTTAGGAACGTACGGATAAAAAGATAAATAGGCCGACGGTAACTATATATATATATATATATAATGTGTTTAATGTTTCATTCTATGTTCTAAACAATATTAATAAAATATTCAATAATTCTAAGAATGTCATACCTGTCAAGCAGAAAAGTAATGTCATATATCAATTTTTTGTGATCGTATGCTATCATATATAGGTGAATCTAGTTGCAGTATTGAGAACAGACTGGGGGAGCATGAATTGTTATATAAGTGTGTAAAAAGTAAAAATAATCATGATTTACTGTCTCTTTCAGTTTTCTTTGATCATAAAAAAAACATGTAAATATAAATTTAAATTTGATTTTCAAAATGTGAAAATTCTTCATGAAGTGAGAAACTATAATAAAAGAAAAATTAAGGAGGCAATTTTTATAAATAGGAATAAAATGCATTTAATAAATAGAAAAGCTGATAACATTAAAATAGGACATTCATGGGATTTGAATTGATGACATTTGCTTCTGCTTTTTTTTAATTTAATGGCAATTGAGGCAGGTTTAAGAAATAAACTGAAAGTACTTCTGTGAATTTAAGAATTGTTTATAATAGTTTGTTACTATTATATTTATTATTATTATTATTATTATTATTATTATTATTATTATTATTATTATTATTATTATTATTATTATTATTATTATTATTATTATTATTATTATTATTATTATTATTATCATCATCATTATTATTATTATTATTATTATTATTATTATTATTATTATTATTATTATTATTATTATTATTATTATTATTATAATTTGATTCTGTATTTTAAAATAAAAATATGAACAAAACATACATTTATTTGTTAACGAAAATCTATACACCGATATCATACTATATAAGTGAAAAGTCTCACTTTTCCTTTTTTTTACCCACTGGTCCATTGTAGCACTTGATTTCCTTGTTTCAAATTTCAATGCATAGAGACATTTTTTCTTGAAGTAGAGTAGACAAGCAGGAATAATAACAATTACGGATTTAAATTGAATTAGTTTTGTTTTTTTATTCTGATATTTTTCTTTCTTGTTTTTAAATGTATCCAACCTTTTAAAATACAGATACTTGGTCAATGCAAAATCTGCATATCACTGGCTTTATTTATTTATTTATTTTGGTAATATATTAAGACAGTTATTTCATTGATAAAATTCAGTAACATACAAATGAGTAATAAAAACTAGTTTTTTTCCCAAGTCAATAGAAGTTGAATTGATTGATCTTGTCAAATTCATTGATCAAAAATATGATATCCATATATACATCATAGGGTTTGTAGTCACCACAAATACATAAATAATGTCTCAGATTTTAACAACGAAATATTTTTCAGTTAACTTGCAAGATGACAAATGTTGATGTTTTTTTTATAATATATTTTGCAGCTTCTCCCAGAATTTAATTGACAAATTGCCCCAGTTGAATGGGGAGACAGTTAAATTTTTATTTTTCTATGGTTTTATGATTATATTTTTTGATCAAATTTTATTTGTCTTTATAAAATAGGCATAGATATCTAATATGGGTGTTGTTTGAAAACACAAAACAAACTTCTGATTTGTTGATTTCTAAAATAAAAATCGTAATTGTATCCATGAGAATTCAAAAAATGGTTTTCTGAATATTCTCAAGGGTTTTTCTTGAGACTTATATATAATTTAGTTATTAACAAATGTCCAAAAACCAGAGGTGTTTTTACAACCAGTGGTAAGAATAATATGTTCACTTTTCCATTGGTAGACTATTAGTTTGAGAATTAATTTAAATAATTTGATAGACTTATGTAGAGGGGCAAACTTAAATTTTAAATTTAATGCATCCCAATCCTTACTATGCTGCTGCAGCATTTAACTTCATTATAATTGTATAATTAAATCATCAAATTGTGTAAAGAACTGTTGTTCTGTCAAAGTTATTTAGTGAGAGTGAAATATGACCCATTTTTCATTTAACATAAACTTATTGACAAAAAATTATTAACAGATTATTGATGTTCAATCAGTATAATCTTCAGTGGTATCTATTGTTTTAAATCCTATTTTCGATGGATTGAACATACAAATTATCAGAATAACAACAGACTTCCTAAAAAGTATTTTATGAAGAGTATGTATGTGGTTGGATTGTGATGTGATTATATTTTTAAGGATGATCTTTAACATATATTAAATAGTTACAATATCGCTTGCTGATATAAGAAATATTTTTTGAGGGTAAAATACAACTGAGAGCTACAGATAACAAAGTGTTATAATCATTAAAAAAGTTAACTGAATAAATATTTAAAGCATCACAAATATTAAATACATAAATTAAAAAAGGAATATATTCTATGTGTTGATGTGTTTATTTTCATGGACCAATTTGCATACTCATAGCAAAATTCGTCCTCATCCTTTTATACTTACCTATATTTTAATGGAAAAATGAAAATAAACACATTTATTTATAAATATTTCAAATGAGAGAGAATAATAGTGTATATAAAAATAGAGAGATAATTTTATAAATAGATATAAGTATCAATAGATGAATAGATATAAACAGATGGGTGGATGGATTAATAGTTGAATAGGTGAATTGATAGATTAATGGAAAGATATAATATATACATAAGTACATGGACAAATGGGTGAATAGTTAAGTAAATTGATATGTGAATAACTGAATTATATTTTATTTCTTAGTTTTTCCATATATTTTAATGCAAAATTAATATGACCATATTTTACTAGATAGATAGATAGATAGATAGATAGATAGATAGATAGATAGATAGATAGATAGATAGATAGATAGATAGATAGATAGATAGATAGATAGATAGATAGATAGATAGATAGATAGATAGATAGATAGATAGATAGATAGATAGATAGATAGATAGATAGATAGATAGATAGATAGATAGATAGATAGATAGATAGATAGATAGATAGATAGATAGATAGATAGATAGATAGATAGATAGATAGATAGATAGATAGATAGATAGATAGATAGATAGATAGATAGATAGATAGATAGATAGATAGATAGATAGATAGATAGATATGTGTGGGCATTTCTATTTGTAAGCAAAGTATTTTACAACGTTCGATAAAAAAATATTTACTTCAATTTTTTTTTTTTTTGTATTTAGGAATCTACTGTGAATATAAGTTCTCTTTCTAAGGATACTTAAACAACACAGAACTACAGTTTTTTTTTTCTCCATATGTCATAATATTTGTTCATTTACTTGATGAAATTGTCATTAATTGCCAACTTTTTAACACATATTTTTGTAGAACTCTATTATAATAATTTTTAAATAAAATAAAAAATACGATCATTAAAATTAACTTTCATTTAAAATTTTTATTCTCCCCGAAATAAATAATCATGCTATTGGATTCATAGAAATACAAAAGTGTGGTTGTATTAGATAACTTTAATTGATTTTATTAGTATCACTTTTCCAATTTTTTGTGAACGTATACATTCAAACGAACGAGACAAAAATCTATACATTTCTTGAAATACAAACTTCTTTTCAAACTTTAATCAATAGAAAGTGATTGTATTTTTTTCCAATGTCAGTGATAACAAAAGAAACGCTCTATTTACCTGTTTTTTTTTCTCTCTATCTCATATATATATATATATATACAATAGCAGTTATGTGTATAATACTATGTATATGAAAGTCTGTAATGTTTGTACATGTATAATACTGCCTAAAACATGGACATTTTGCCAGACTTCATGTAATCTTTGCGACTGTTTTAACGTAGCTATCTATAACAAACTTAGATGTTTATCCATTTATTGATTTATAGAAGGTATCTAGATATTGTTAACTAGAGCCTGAAATAAAATAAATACAACAACAATGTAAAACCTTACTACATAAATCTTGAATTATCTGGTAAGTATTGAATCACCCTTCACTACTCTTAGCAGCAGGATGCATGAAAAGCTTTTCAAGTGTAGTAATGGGCTATTTAAAATCTCTTTTACCTTTTTCTTATGTCATCTGAATAACGCTAGCATCACAACTCACTAATTCAAATATGTCTCTTATCTATTCTATTTTCATACATCATGTTAATATCAAAATATTTATTATAAAATAAAAAAGCTAACATTTTAAAAGTTTAAAAAAAAAATTCAAAATGTGGATAGTTGCGATAAAACAGTAATCTATGAAGGCTCTATAATAAAACAAAAAATATTTTTCTTTATCAATATATGAAATACTATTTTATGATTTGCAAACGTATAATAATATAAGCACTATATTAAAGCAGTTATAGTATTATTAGAAAAACTGATTGTTTTTTTCTAAGTTAACAGCAATCTGTATGTTTTTCTTGTCAACTTTTTACAAGTTTTGTCAAGTATTGAACGAGAGGTCGGTGACAGCTGCTTTACAAGCAGTTGTCCTAGGTTAGTGGGATCACTTCTTGGCTGATGCTATGACAGATGGCAAAAAAATAAACTTTTTACAAGTTTATAATACAATCAAGTTTTTACATGTCTACACATTAAATTCTTTGACTGTTGGCAGATTGAGTATTTAGGCAATAGAGTATTAGAATCAAATGTAATATTATTTTAGTACAATTATTTTTAATTATTCCTAAAAATATTTTCAAAAACTAAGTTTTTACATAAATAATATTATCTAGGTAAAGTAAATTACCTTTTACTTCTTTTTTAACATATGTATATATTCTTAGCTGTTAGATCAAATAAATATTAAGATTTTGTTTGTTAAACAAATTTTTATGTATATAAAGTGTTTGCATATTACAGATGTGTCTCGTTTTATGCAGATTATTTTAATGCAATTTTGAAGTTATGCGATTCATGTTTCTTCTTAATATCCTTCATATTTCACTATATTTTATTACATATCAAGAAATTTAAATTATTAATAACTTATTTTGACTTGAAATACTTTTTATCTCAAAAATATAACTTATATTAGCAGCTAACTTGAATATGGCCTAAAGCTGTATGTAGAATCTTAGCTTCTATTAAATAACCTATTTATACTAATGAGTAAATAATAATAATAATAATAATAATAATAATAATAATAATAATAATAATAATAATAATAATAATAATAATAATAATAATAATAATAATAATAATAATAATAATAATAATAATAATAATAATAATAATAATAATAATAATAATAATAATAATAATAATAATAATAATAATAATAATAATAATAATAATAATAATAATAATAATAATAATAATAATAATAGATTTATACTTACATATAAAAATATCGCAATAAATATTCAAAAAATTTAAACTTTTAAAACATATTTTGTTATATATAACAGAAATAATTTTTTTTTTATAAACTGAAAATAATCTTTCTAATGATAAAGTATAATCTTTTTCTTTTGATTGTGATCTCACTTTTTTAATATAGAAACAGAAAACCATTAACACAACTCAAGACTGAAAATGGCGCTAGTTGTACATCACATCATGAATAAAAATAAATTAGCTAACAGGTTTCTCTGGGCATAATTGCTGAGAGATTCTTGACTTCATTTAAGGAGAAACCACACTACATCACATCACATTGAATCTGATCTTTTACCAGTTTACAAATGAATGCTAGCGGTAATGATTAAAATATGTATGCAAAATGTAAAATTAAATACTGTAGTTAATAAAATAAATAAAAAAAGTTTGTCTTGTATTTTTTTTAAATATTTAAAATTTTTTATTAGTCATACTTTATTTACTTATTTTTTAAAGCTAATTTTAAAGTAATTTTTTTTTGTTGCTTTGCTTTTATGAAAATTCCGCAAATTATAGAACCTATCCCCCATTTTTGAAGGTAAGTTAAGTCTATTTTTGTGTGATTTTTATTAATACCAGTTTTTTGTGGAACATATCTACCACATAAACTGAGACCCAGGTGTATATATAAACTTATTTTCATTGATTTTATGTGATGATTTTTGAATAAATTTAATAATTTTATTATGCAAAGCAATAATAATAATAATAATAATAATAATAATAATAATAATAATAATAATAATATAATAATAATAATAATAATAATAATAATAATAATAATAATAATAATAATAATAATAATAATAATAATAATAATAATAATAATAATAATAATAATAATAATAATAATAATAATAATAATAATAATAATAATAATAATAATAATAATAATTTATTTTATTTATTATGAAACAAACAATAAATGTATAATACAGTGAGATGAATTATATACAAAAAAATATTGAGTAAGGAATTTAAATGTAACAACTAAAAACACTAATAGAATACAAAAAATGTATAATTGCAACATAAAATATTAAAATCACACAGATATTACCTTTGGCAATTCAATCACAGTAGTAAAAAAAAATGCAAAATAGCACACAGTATAAGTAGCAAATAAAACTAACATTTAATATAATATAACCGATGTCATACATGATTTTTAAAAATCAAATAAGAAGTTTTCATTAAATTCACAGAACAATCTTTTATAAACATATTGAATAATTTGAAACCATTATAAGTAAATTGTTTCCTACTGGATGTTTTAAGAAAATTAGGCAAAGCCAATTGATATTTAGTAGATAAACAAGCATTTACAATAGAAGATGTAGTATCCAAATGAATTTTCCTACAATATTATCAAGAATTACTCTATAATTATACAAATGGAAAACAAATATATTATAAGTCTCATAAATACTTCTAAAGGATGTGGTACATGATCTACCAAAAATGAAATGCATTGTATAATTTTGTAAAACAGACAGAGTAGTCATTGCAAAAGTAGAACAGTTCCCCCAAACTGAAATATTATAACATAATACACTTTAATAATAAGAAATATATAAGTTAATGAAAGCTGACCAAGGAAAAAAATTAGATAAATAGAAAAACATATAATTTAATTTATATAAATGAAAACAAAGATAATCAATATGATTTGACCAGGATAGTCTGTAATCAATAAAAACACCTAGATAGCAATAGTTATCAACAAATGAAATGTTAGCACAAGTATAAGTGCTATTACAATGGCAAAAATACAACAAATAGTAATGCTATGTGAATGAATACTTGATTTATAAGGAAAATAAGTGCTTTTGTTTTATTCAGATAACCATTTACTAATTAGGATTAAATCATCATTAATTATTTTTTCAACAAAATTATATAAAACTGCAGCATAAGAAAAAGCAATAGCATCTGAAAAATCATAAATCATAGATTCTAATGGTAAAATAAATAAATCATTTATATAAATTATAAATAAAATAGAATCCAAAACTGAACCTTGTGGTATACCATGGTTAACTGTTATAAAAGAGCTTACAACACCAGAAATATTTGTTGCTTGTTTTCTATTCTTTCAGTAAATCACAAATCATGAAATAAATCCACCACAAAAGCCATATGAATATAAATGCTTATGTACAATTTTATCAGATACAGAGACAAATGCCTTAGACAAGTCTAAAAAATAGCAACAGTTTTAAAATCCATATCAAATGTTTTACATAACTATAGAAAGTGTCCAATGTATTTCTTCTAAAAATAAATCCATATTGATGTTCAGATAATATATTATTTTTAAATAAAAATGACATAATTTTTTCTTTAACCACCATCTCTAACAATTTGGATACTACAGATATAATATAAATTGGTCTATAATCATCAATCTGTGCAGGATCACCATTTTTAAAAACAGGTGTAATAAAAACAACTTTCAAACAAGTAGGAAACAAACCAGCATTTACAGAAAGATTAAACAAATAAACAAGAACAGGTACAAAAGCTGACTTATTTTCCTTAGAATCTTTGGTGTTAATCTATCTAGACCAGCTGAATGAACATACTTTAAGCAACCGATTTTATCAAACAAATCCAAATCAGTAATATGTGTGCATAAAAAAGAATTTATACAACAAACAGTAAAAGTCAATTCTTGTACTGCCATTCTATCTATTGACAGATCTGAAAAAAAAAAAAAATAAACAAGTTAGCAACACATTTTTCATTATTTTCTAATTTAATCAAATTATCATTGTGTTTTATAAATGTAAATTGATTTGGCAAAGGTTTCTTTACAAGTGAATTTATCAATTTCCATTTTAAAGAAATATTTTTATCATTAAAATATTTTTGATAATGCTGAAATTTTAATTTTCGAATATCAGATTTAATTTCAGCATTTATTTTTTTCAAATTTATCAAATCTCCACCCTGAGATTTTAAATGATTCCTTTGATCAATTTTTTCAATCAAATCATTGGTTATCCAAACTGAGTGTTTTCACTTTTTTCTAGTCAATTTAAAACTAATCATAGATTTTGTAATTAAAGATTTACAAATATCCTGAAATTTTAAAAATGCTGAATCAACATCATGCGGAACAAAAACATAATCCCAATTTTGAACAGATAATAACAATTTTAATTTATTATGGGATAACTTATTAACATATAAATGAGTAATTACATGTTGTCTACAATTTAATAATTTCAATACAGTTGCAAAATGATCTGAAATAAAAATATTTAGTACTGACAATTTATAACTTTGTTTCTGGTCTAATCTGATAAATATATGATCCAAAATGAATTGACAAGTTTAGTAATATGAGTAGGTGCTCACTATGGAATATTTTGATATTAGTCAAAAGAGCTGATTTCAGAACCAAATGAAAACATTAGGCAATTAATTGATTTTATAGTTGATCAAGATTGTCAAAATCACATTACCAGATTAATTAAAAATATACACTTTGGATACATAATACAACACTTTCAAAAACGATGGACACATTTGGTAAATAATAGAATTTCAACCAATATACTTCAAAGTCACATGAATACTAATATAAAGCAATAGTTGTGATATGTTAAAATTACATAAAGACATTGAGCCAGAATCAATACCAACACTGATTGCAGATCAGGAGGCTATGCTGGCTTATATATAAAAAGGTTGAAACCATAATGTTTTGGTTGTGGGAAGCATGGTTACCTAACCATACACTGAATGGATAACCAAATTTTACAGGTTCTTCCAGAATATAATCAACATATTCTATGTCAACATAAAGACAGCAACAATCCACAGACCACTAGTAGCTACTTAAACAATCAACATGAAAACAAAAACAATCATCATCCAAATGAAGCTTCTGAAAACAGTCATACAGAAGAAGCACAAAAATACTTGATTCTACAATAAATGATTCAAATAATATAGAAGAAAGTACTGATCAAATGGATCAAAATCAAACACAAATCTTACTTGATGTATCACAATAACCAGTCATATCAATCACTAGTATTACAGTCTTAAATCTGAATATATCCAATGACACATATAACTGCACAAAACAAGCACACTTCTTGTAATTACAAACAAAATGTCTACAACTATCATGGGCCAATAATTCCATGCCACCATACAATAGAGCATCATCAACAGAAGTCACAAGACCTGGTCACCGTAGAAAAAATACATCTAAAAGAGCTAAAACAGATAGAAACAGTACTCTAACAAAAATGATTGACCACTTGGCAGAGGACTTCATACCCATAGAGTTTGATGATAATCAAGCCATTGATAAATGCTCACCAAGCTCTAGAGAATACACAAAAGCTTCATACAAACTTCAAGACTTTGTGAAACTGACTTCAGCCAATCACACTAATGAAATTAAAAATAACAGTGTTTAATATTAGAAGGCCTAAATCAATCCTGCAATACACCAGCTAAAACAATGAATAAAGATGAAACAATTTCATATACCAGGACTTCTAGGAACTAAAATCTATAATAGCTCTCATATTGACCCCTCAGTGCATCTGATTAGAAACGGTTTATGTGCATGCTCTAGACACACATCATCTCCCTCAAGGGATACTGCACACTTATAACACCAGTGTCCATTTGAATCATTCAAAATCATATATATATATATATATATATATATATATATATATGATTTTGAATGATTAATATATATATATATATATATATATATATATATATATATATTACTTATTACTTGCTTCTAGATCACAACCAACTATACTAATTGGGGATTTCATTATGAAATACCAATATTTTATTTCAAAGTGGCTACTTCAAATATCGAGACCACTTATGAGTGCTGAGCATTTTCTGTCAAGTGATTACTCAAGGATTGATATGTGTTTTTATTCATCTATGTTATACCATCAAATCAGCCTAAGCATTACTTCATCTCCTTTCTCTGATTACTCTGCACAAAGCCAAACAACTGCACTTACACATGGGGAAACAATTAAAATACTCTTATGAACTGCCATCCCAGATAATATTTCACAAAATCAAAAATATGTAATTTACCCATCCAAAGATACCTAGAATTCATAAATATTTTATCATTTAACATAAATCACATTACACACAAATCCACCCACCCTCAATACCACTATCTTTGATTGATGAAGTACATAGACAATTTACAATGGTAAACCCAACACACACCAGTCAGCAACATTTTCTTGAATGTACACAAGCATACAGTAACATTTGTAACCTTCTAAAAACTACCTGGCAATAAAAAAGTAAAATATATCTAAGCCAACAACATACATAGAAAAAAAACATACATTTGCATGTCCTTGGACTACCTATATACTGTCATAGTGCCAATGTCTGTCACATATCAGGGAATCACATATGCAGAAAATAACATTAAAACCAATCTATCATCACTTTAAACGAAAGATACAAACATATCAACCAGTCAAATTTATTTTTGATATTTTTGAAAAACCAGAAACTCACACCCCAGTTAACATCACAGAATTTGCAACTAAACTGGCATCGATACCTAATATATGTCACCCAAAAGCACATGGAATCCTAAAATTTATCCTTGCATATCTCAGTCAGTTCACTGCCCAATACTTGTATGACCTTGCATATCTGCATATGACCACAGAAGTTAAATGACATCCAGGGTTTATACTCAATTGCAATATTCCACTTCAACAAGAAACAAGTCCACATATCAACACTTTCCAATCTCTAACCCATCTCATTGTGCCACTTATTATTAAAATAATTGATAAAGTACTGAAAGATAGCCTAGAGACATAATTCTAACATTAATTTCACATAGCCAGTTTGCAAGAAAGCAATCATCTACTGCATATGATGTGATGATATTCAAAACATTCTTGAACTCAGTTTAGTACTGGAAAAAATATTCACCAATTGCGGTTCAACTTGATATAGAAGTGGCATTTGACTCAGCTGATATTAATACATTAATTAACATGTTAGATGACACCACAATCCCACAAACTCATCTGTACCTGCTTAAAAACTGACTACTTTGCCAAAAAATTTATATCATGCTTAATGTTGAAAATTCTCCATCATTCATTCACATACAACCCATATTCCAAGGTTCCCCATTCATCTCACTGCTATATAGTTTTTTCATCAAACCACTAATACTCACAATTTAACAGCGTATCAGAGTCATACAGATATCAAGTACATCTCAATATATAGACAACATTGGATTTATAGATGACCTCACAGTCTTCCTTCCATCTAGAAAATAGATACAAATACTTTCAAAAATAATTCAAAAATTCAAATCACCACACCATCTAAAATTTAATCAGAATAAGACTACTGTCTGGTTGCTATACACCAATAGTAAGCCATGCAACATATTTTCCCAAGGCAAGACATCTGCTTTCCTCAGCTTTCCTTTCTACTTAGGAGCAAATGCAATGAAGCAACAATCCAGAACAAGTTAAAAGATAAAATAGAACAGATCAATGCTTCTCTATCAAAAGCATACTTCTTTATTGAATATATATATATATATATATATATATATATATATATATATATATATATATATATTCATATAAAGAAGTATATATATATATATATATATATATATATATATATATATATCTTCACCATGCACTGTGGTTTAACTAAAGAACCTGAGTCCAACCACAGTGAATGTAGGTTAAATTTAAATTAAGTAGAAACTTTAAAAACATTCCATAAATTTTATTTCATAAAATTTATAGTTTTAGATAAAGTGAAATTCCTGAATCACAGAACTCATAAAGATAGAGATTGTAAATTAAATAATTAATTTTTTTTTTATTAAAAATAAAATAGCAAAACAATAATATTGGAATATAAGATGGCCAACAAGTTAGGTATAAATTGAGAACCTGTGTATTGTTTTTTTTTCTCTTTTACCATGCTAAGCTCTGCTGCTTGGCTGAGAAGCAGCCACAAAGATATTTTTATTGGAGAAGCAATAGAGTTAACTATTTGGAAAGAACTTTCTGCGATCAAGACTATACCAGATCCCTGCTGTAGATTTTTGAACCACCAACATCCAAAGAAAACTTAAATAATTTTTGGCTGCTATGATGGAAATAGCTGAGTAATTTTTTTTTTCTCTCTCAACAGTTTTCTGTTTATGCTGGAGCTGGAATGGTATAACATCATAATGTAGAGCAGTGTTAGAACAATTATTGCCTGACCAATGCCTGCTGCCGGTCATGGATAATTAAGGACAAAAATAAAAATAAGCCATCCAAATAAGCTATCCATTGAGTAGTGAACGAGAATATCCATAGGAATATCTAAGTAAAGACTTAGGCTATAAAAAAAAACGTACAGGTAACTTCCACTTTTATTTTATTTTCCGTTATTTATGTGACATAAATATGTGCATTAAATTGTATAAACTGGTATATTAATATTTTATCATGTGATTTTTTTCAATCGCTATTATGTTCACTTTAATTGTATATTTATTTAGTTTTCTTTTTTGATCAAGAGAGAAACAAAATGATTTTCTCTTGTATTTTTTGAAGCATATATGTATAGCATAGGAAGGAGAAGCTGGGGTGGAGAAATAGTTAAATTTTGTTTAGATATTCTATAATCAACCCACTATATTTAAGACGGGATATTTAAATTTTCTTTTAAAGTTTCTTGAAATAAAAATATCCCCCCCCCCATCCATTTTCCTCCTACCGTATATATATATACATATATATATATATGACATCTTTTATCCGTCAAAATATTAGAATTTAATATTAGTTCAAATATGGTGAAAATTAGCAAATAGTTTATAGTGGATATTGTCTCAGTCTTCTAACATTTTGAAATTATACATATATTCACTTAAGGTTCTTAAAGTTTAATGGTCGTTTGACCACATTTGCTTATATTGTGCTTCTCAGTGATTCATAGGTATATCAGCACTTCTACTTCACTCCTATCATTGTTGCTTCATATACTAACATCTTTCCCAGATTTTCATCAATGAAAAATGAACTAAATTTTTCAAATAGTTTCTTTTCTTTCAAACACAAGTGTTTATACTTTGTCCTAAGCTCAGATTATGCTGAGGTGAATGAGCTCCTTTTTTCTAACTATGTGTTTAAACCTGAAGTGCTATCCAGACCCAGATAGCTTTGTATAAAGCTTTTATGCCCAGAGAGTCACTTTCTAAACCCATAAATTGAATCACCAATGTCCACAATAGTTTTATTTTATGATAAATTCAGGCCTCGATGTTCATATATATTATCGTGTAAAACTAAAAAAAATATATATTCTGGGTTGTTTTATCTTTTATTTGTCATTGAAATCAGGCTAAGTTTGAACATTGGCTTCATTTCTATTTAGCTAGTCCAAATAAATGTATTAATTTTTGTAATTTTACTCTAGAGTTATGTTTTTCTGTATCTCACCTTTAAAGTAAAACACCCAGTTGTTGGCGAAGTATGGTATTGTTATACAATTACAATACACTTGTTTAAAATACATTAAATGAATCTTACTAATGTATATCTATACATATCTATGTTTGCAGATACAAGAAAATAACTTGCAATATTTTTTTTGTATTATTTATTCTCAAATTGTCATTATTATTGTTATTTCAACTAATAAAATGTCATTCACTAATCTAATTATAGATTAATTGTCTGTATATTCATTATATAGTTTAAACATGATTTTTATTTGTTGAAAATTCCCTTTGGGATCTCATCACTCATTGGTTACTGGGTATACATTAAGAATAAATTTTAATGAGGTTTGTGATATACGTCACTTAGTAGAAATCTGTAGAAGGAGGTGAGGTTTAAACCCTTCTACCTGCATCTCTTGGTTAAGTTAAAGCTGCTCTATATTTTATACTGTTACATTATATGCACTAAAGTACAATTGTTCGCTAGTGATCACAAAGATTATCTTGTATATTCCATAATTCAATTTTCCAATGCTTTCATATCAAAAATCTATATATTGCAATAAACTTTTATGGAATAGAAAGACTGTCAGTATATGCAAAATGCCTTAATCATCTAACAATACATAATTGTTTGGGGCTATATAACATATATATTTTACAAACACAAAAGACCACAAACCTTATAATAGTCATCCTCAGACACTTTCCACAACTTTAATATCTAATCCAAATAATACCTACAGACAAATATCCACATTCACATTGGTACTTATCATCAGTCATAAACTAGTTTAGAACCATGCATACTCAAATATCATTTCAAACAACAACAGCAACATATTCATATTGGCAGATCACTGCACTGACATAACTGGAACATACACCAGATATTTCCAATTAGATGCTCAGAATAAAGAACAAACAGATGCTTAAAAAATTAAAAAACTGGTCCATAGAGCTATTTTTTTTTATTTCCTTTTTAGAATAAATATATATGCACTACCAACATCATACTTCCTGATACAAAGATGCTTGTGTACAAAAATAGATTCCTTCTGCACAATATGCTACCAAATAAAATAAAACACAACAACAGCTGTTTACACCTGCTTGGCCTCAAATAATTTTCAGCATGAAATAACTAAGACATGCAGACAAACAAACATTTTTTGCAGGATATCGTAAGTGCATTCCACACAACATCCACACCTACTGTTTGTAAAGTAACATTTATGTTCTATGTATTTTGGTGCACACAATGCACATTTGCTTTTAGCAAAAATACAAGGCAACATACATTAACATGTCTTAACAAATTAGCACAATAGTTATGAGAAAGCATAAGAAATGGTTAACATGTGATGTTTAATGGTTTAAAAACAAATACAATAAAATAGTAGACCCATACATTTTCACAGTCACTATGTCACTCATAAAACATCACTCAAATATCTAATAGTTCTGCCACTTCTCAAATTACCTATTATATTCAAAAAGAGAATGCAAAAATATTGAATCACAAAATCAAAGAATTGATAGATAATAATAAAACATACACAGTATTGCTAGTAGAAATATATCATGGTCTACAAAATGAATTTCTAAAGACAAACTGTTGCAAATCACACCCACACCCACACACACATATATATATATATATGATCAATAGATGGCGTTTTATAAAAACACCGTCAAGCGTATGTTTGTTTACATAAACGTCAGAGTAAGCATTCACTATCTCTATTGTTAATTCCACCTTCAGATCATGATTTCAAGCTGATTTGCTATCATCAGTGAAGGGTAGGAATAAGAAACTAGATCTAAACCCTAACTCTGAGCATTTATGAAACAATTTCTATTCAGCTTGCTATCTGGCATGCTATGCTGAGTTTGAATACATTACATGTCTAAAAAATTCACGCTTGCAAGCTGAATAGAAATTGTTTCATAAATGCTCAGAGTTAGTGTTTAGATCTAGTTTCTTATTCCTACACTTCACTGATGATAGCAAATCAGCTTGAAATCATGATCTGAAGGTGAAATTAAAGATAGAGATAGCGAATGCTACTCTGACGTTTATATAAAAAAACCTGCTTGATGGTGTTTTTGGTAAAACACCATCTATTGATCATAAATACAAGCATTAGCAAGTTTAACTTGTTTTTTTGTGTTTTATAAATGTACCTTTTGAGGTTTTCTTGCAATGATATATATTGCAGAGGCTTCTACTATGTGGTGATACTGAACTGATATCGGACCCATATATCTATCTGGCTTGCTATGCTGAGCTTGAAGACATTACGTGTCTAAAATATTCACGCTTGCAAGCTGAATAGAAATTGTTTCATAAAAGCTCAGAGTTTATTCCTACCCTTTACTGATGATAGCAAATCAGCTTGAAATCATGATCTGAAGGTGAAATTAATGATAGAGATAGTGAATGCTTACTCTGACGTTTATGTAAACAAACATATGCTTGACGGTGTTTTTGGTAAAATGCCATCTATTGATCATAAATACAAGTGTTAGCAAGTTTAACTTGTTTGTTTTTTTCATATATATAAATTGGCAATCACCAAATCCAAATGTTAAAATAACAGAATTGTGAGAGAACTAAATCTAAATTGAAATATGGGTATTGTGAAAGATGTCTCATTTTGATTATTCAATGTAATATAGTAGATAAAGACTACAAGATGTATAATCAAAAATACTTCTAAAAATAACTATAATTTATGTTAATTTTATTTTGATATGTTGATTTGAATATATATATATATATATATATATATATATATATATATATATATATATATATATATATATATATATATATATATATATATATATATATATATATATATATATATATATATATATATATATATATATATATATATATTACCCTTTATAATTGATACAGATAGTTAGTCAGAGCTATATTTAAAAAAATAATTTGAGTTATTTTCCAATACATAATTTTAATGTTATAAATAGAAGAGGTTCAAACTCAGTAGATAGGGGCCTATAAATGTACCTTAGATAGTTTGGATTCATTTTGAGATGAATGAAATATGAAATGATGAAATAAATTATTAAAAATGTAGTATTAATTTTTATTTATTGCAGTTAAAAAATACTACAAATATAGAATAACTTAATAATAGTGGTAAATATTTTATATTATATGGTTAATATAATTATTTTTCTTAAAGTATTATTAAAAATGATAAGTTAATTTAATATTATTTTAAAGGTGCTCAAAATATTATATGACTAGATGTGTGTGAATATTTGTGCCTTCAGAAAGTTAGAAGAGAAAACTTTAGTTTTAACTTGACAAAAAATTGATGTCATAAAGTATAGCAAAATAATCAGTTTAGAGAAAATATTAAAAAATAATATTTAAACTTAATATATTATTTAAGTGTAATAATTTATTTTTTTAAATGCATTTTAGATTATTTACATGTTTAAAAATTGTTTTAATAAGAATATTTAATTTTTAGATAAAATATTTAATAACTGAGGCATTAAATAATTTGATAATATTTACTATTGATGACTCATAATTTTATAAATTAATTTTAAAAATCATATGTGATGTAGTTATGTAAATTAGAAAATTTGTGTGAGTAGTGTTCACCAAATAAAATCATTGGACCATGATCAGTATAATAATAATGGTTGAGGCCAACCTAGACAGATTTTATACAGATTTTACAGATTTTTTATATTAGTTAAATGTGCTGCAGTGACTTCAGTGTTTTACAGTATTAGTTTTTAATTTTAACTATATTATTTTATACTATGACAGTGATAATTTCTTTCAAACTTTTATTATTTTGCTTAAAAATGCTTTGAAAATTCTAACTAGGATAATTACTTAAAAAATAGATCACTAAACACTAAAGTTTCTTATCAGTTTATCTACTTAAACTTAGCTTAGATCCATCAATACTGTATGGAATGCAATAATGGCTACTAAGATATTGTGGAAGATGAATAATAAATACTAGGAGTATTACTGCAACAACACCCAGAATGAGTTTGCATAAGAAATTTGTATTTTTTATAGATCCTATGCTTGGAATGGCTGACTGTTTAGTTCATGTGATTTTATTATATTACAATGCAACTAATTTATTCATAATTATTGAGAGAAACCATATATTCATTAAAAATCTTATTTTTTGATATTAAATTTTTAAAAAAATTAAGACTCTAAACTTGTGCTTTAACACAGAACTTAAAATGTCTTATGATATGACAAGTGTCTGTTTTTTAAATATAACTGATATTAATGACTTACATTTGATCTGTCTTTAAAGAAGCCAAAGTGAACTTATGGTTTTAAAATGATGTATTTAGAGACAAATTGAAAGAAATGATTTATATATTTTTAAGCCTTGTAAAAGCTCTTGATGATAATCAACTTAATAAATAAATTATATACTTTAAAATTAACTCTATTTGAGAATAATGAACTAAGACATCACTTTAAATATTAAAAAAATATTATCAGTTAATAAATTTTGGAAAGGTATAGCTGTTTTGCCTGGAGAAAAATAATATTTAGTGAAAAGATGTAGGTTTCATGGATATAAAAATCGTATTCTTAAAAAAAAAAGAAGTATATGTTCAAATTCATCCATATATCTGCTAATAAATGTATTGAATAAATAATCTATAATATAATGACTGCTACTAATATTTTTAACCAAGAAACATATGAATCTTATTTATATTTATTAAATATGCCTTTTCTATACAATGGCCAAAAATGTACATAAGGAAATATTTAATATAAAATGAATTTTAAACAATTATTCTACATGGATATTAAACCCCTGGATAAAATTTTAGAAATTACTAAAAAAAAAAAAATATTTTACAGGATATTAATGTTTTCCATGGATTACATTAGATTTTAATTGGATTTTAATGTTGATATTTGTACATTTCTTCATAAGGCAACATAATAAATATAATTGTTCACAATGGTTTCAACTGTAGATAGGCAATGGAGTGAGCCACCTGTCACACAATTCAACTTACAAGCAAGAAGAAAAGCATCCTTCCATAACTTTAAACTTTATTATTATTTTTAGTGTTAAGTTTTGAACATTAATATTTAAAAAATTACAATTATTTATTTTAAAACTAAATTGTGTTATTAAATAGTTTTAATATAGATTAAAATTTATGGTGCCAAAAATTCCAGTTGGAGAAGTGAATTAAAACTCTAAATGTTTTATTATTCAATTACAAAATTAGCATTAAAATATATTCATCTTTTAATAGTGTATTCATTTTAGTTTTGGTTGTAAAAAGCAAATTAATAATTTGTCAGATTATGAAAGTGAATGAAAGTTTTTTTCAAAAATAAATTTATATTTATAATTCTAAAAATATTATATAGTGGAGAAGCTAAAAATAACATTCATAATCTATTAGAAAATGCTATTTATGTCATTGATTTTTTTTTTTCACAATTTACATTCTTGTAAAAGTAAATAATTTTTACTTAAATCATAACTATTTTCTAAAACAATTATATTTTCAGCATATTTTATCAAAATAATTTATAATATGTAACAAAAATACTTTAAAATATACCTTTTCATTTTGAAACAAAGAACTTAAACCTGTCAAAATTGTTGGCAAGTGTTCATTTAATTCAACATAAAAACAACCAATCACCATCTAGGAAAGTCTGCCTTCTCCCATTTTTTAAAACTTTGAATTTAAATATTATTGATTTTTACTTGTAAAATGATTCTACAGATGGTAGCATCTTACGATAGTTTTTAAGCTTTAAAATGAGTGTAAATTTGCTATGGTAATGTAAAAATCACCATTCTTTTTACCCAATTCTTTAGTCAAGTCATTTATAATAGATCTGACACAGAAAAGGTTAGTTTTATTATTATGTTTAAAAAAAAGGGTTTTCAGAAAGTAATTTTTCTGAACAAGACATGTTTCAGTCATAATTTTTGCTTTAAATGTATGGTTTTGGAGAAGTGGACCACCATAAATAGTCTCAACAGTATAATGAGATCATTGGTAATTTTTATTGTTATTTAGTTTATATTTTTGCTTAATAATTCTGTTTTACATACAATGACTTCAACAAGAGATTTTTGCATCTAATAAATCGCAGATTAATGTGTGGAGAGGGCTTTTTCCCTCCGGAAGCCTACTCTTTCTATACTAAAACTAAAAAGTCACTGATTGATTTGGTTTACTACACCCCAGACCTCAATTTCAAACTTGATGCAGCTTTGGCCCCTGTTACGTTCTCTGATCATATGGCTCTAATCTTACAACTTACACCTATTTCAATCCCTGCACCTATTGATGGACCTGGTAAAACCATGCACATGATCACCCAATCAAATATGACTGAAGCGATAGTATCTGAGGCATACATCCTTTTCCAGAAAATAAACATACTTTCCCTTCCTGCTGAGGAGGGCTGGTTTTCCTTCATCGGAATACTACAATCATTATTAAATCACCACGCCAGGAAAATCAAAGGACCTAATGGCCTTCTAAATGATCTAACAGACATTAATATACAACTTCAAGCTTTACAGCAAAATTTCACAAATACAGAAAAAATCATCTTCCTTAAAAATCTCTACAAAATCAAGCAAAAGTCCCTTGCAGAATATATATCCATCAGAAGAGCCAAATGTTTCTTAGTACAACAACACTGCTGGACGAGAGATTACCTTAGATGGGCACTGGGGTACAATAGAAAACAAATCACTCCCTTATCCATTAATTCTAATGAAACCAATCTCGTTGGCTTTCCAATGATGCAGCACATCAGCAAACAATTCTGCCAATTAATGCAAAAAGATGGAACTCCTCCTATAAACAGCTGTTTGGATGCTGGTGACCCCGGCGAACATGGCATCACAGAAATCCAAATCAAAAAGAAGATAACATCTCTCCCTGACGGTGTTCATCCTGGCCTTCATGGCATCCCAAATTTCCTTCTCAAACACCTCAGTCAATTCACTGTGCCAATTATTAAAAAATGATTGATCACCTAGCCTCCGGCAACAGAAACATAACAGATCTTTACCCAGTGGCACTCGTGCCTTTTATTAAAAAAGCAAAACCACTAAACGACATTAACAATATCCGGCCAATTTCCATGACCCCATTGCTTATCAAGATAATTGAGTCAGTCATTAAAGACCAAATCCAAACTCAAATCCTTAGCCATGTCTCATCAAACCAATACGGAAAAAAAGGATCATCAACCTCACATGCTATGTCCAATGTAACTGCACTATTCAATTACATCAGAGGACATCGTAAATCAAAACCTATTGCTGTCCAGCTGGATGTTGCGGCAGCATTTGATTCAGTCCAGATAAATATCCTCCTGGATATTCTGTCGGAATGCGACATTCCAGCCGGGATTGTTCAGATGATCAGCAATCTGCTCAACAACAGAGAGATTTTTCTCTCTCTTGATGGCAAGATCACACCAGGCTTCAAGCCATACAAGTCGATCCCTCAAGGATCTCCACTCAGTGCCCTTTTCTTCACAGCATACATCAACCCTCTTCTGATGGATATAGAAAAAAACCTCCCTGGAATTTTCCTTCCCTCTCTCAATAAAAACTTCAATGTATTTGCATATATAGATGACATCATGGTTGTTCTTCCCACCATTAAATACCTTCCCCATCTCATGAACATCGTAAACAGAAATGCAATGAAACTTGGCCTACAAATAAACTTTAACAAATCTTCCATCTGGAAGATTATGTCTGGTAAACAAATTAACTCTCCCTTTTCTGCAAAACCCCTAAAATACCTAGGTTTCCCAATCTTCAAAACACCAACTGCAATGGCAAGAGAGATTCAAGATGCAATCCTCCATTCAACTGAAGCCATCACCACGTCACTCTCTAGAGTATACCTTTCATTATATGGAAAGGTTGGCCTCCTCAACATGATCATAATGCCAAAAATCTCATATTAACTTCCATTCGTGTCTAAACAATTTCAAAATAAAATCAACCGATTATGTACCAAACTTCTTTGGAGAGGAAGGACAGTTGCTATTTGCTTGCGAGGCATCCAATGACCACGCAGGTTCAATGGACTGTCATTCCACTCAATACAAGCAATAATTTTACAGAAAACCCACAACACTCTACATAATCTGATCCTCTCCTGTGGATACTCCAACATTATTGAAAAAATTACACCGACAGATCGTCCTCCGCCCTCTGCCAGTTCATGGATAGCCTCCCTAATAGACCACCTACAACTTTATAACCCAATAATGCCCTTTAACCTTAACAAAAAAATCACCTTATGGGAAGCATACAATATAATCAACTATAATCAACAACCCATTAAAACCAGCCTAAAAGTAACCAACCAAAGACTCATTTCACACTTTAAAAGATGGAGTCTGGAACCCAAATTCCTTGACTTCATCATTAAAATAAATCTCAATGCGCTTCCCATGAATTGGTTCCTTTATCACCGGAGGTTTTGCCAGCATTGACCCTCTATGTGGTCTGTGTGCTCGTGAAGATGAAACCATAGACCATATTATACACCGGTGCCCAAGACTTAAAACACTGAAAGATATAATTATAATCAATTCCAACATAAGACCTGATATGATTTTCTCACTTGAAAATGCCATTCATAATGGGTTTTTTTTCAATAATAAGGCTTTCTACCTTTGTCCTATATTCCATATGGATAGTGAGATGCAAAACTCTCATGGAATTACCCCCGCCACAAATCATACCATTATTTTATCAAACACTCAAAAAAATCAAGAAACATGACCAGCTCCTGGCCTCCAGTAAAGTCTTTGATGACACCTGGTCTTTAACTGCACTTTCTTTTTCCTGATTATCAACTCCCACCTACCCAGCATTATGGAATAGGAAATTCTAAAGGTAAATATTCATGTTTATTTTAAAAATGCTTATTCCATTAATCAAGTTAATAGAATCTCATCACTATACCTAACCACATAAGAGTATAACAACTGTACTCTCATAACATAATCTAGCCAGATAACAAATAGAACATTATACAATCATATTATTGTACAATTTATTCATTTATCTATCCTTTATTAGTATGTAATCTCTATTTATTGTTAATAAAATTTTTGTTGAAATGAATAATTCTGTTTTATTTCTTTCTTTAAGAAAATATATTTTAATTAGTATTTTTAGATTAATACTGTACATTGCTTGAATTTAATGTTAAACAGTGGAAGAATAAACCATTGATAAAATTAATGTGTGTATTTTGGGAAAGAGTTGACAAATGTGCATGAATGTTCAAAAACATCTAAGGATATTTATAAATACTTATTTACAACATGAATGCTTGGATATGTGTAAATTATATAGCATCATTTAATTATTTAAATGTTATTTTCTGAATATTATATGTTGGAATATAAGAAGGACATCGTATTGATCTCTAAATTATATCCTAACAAATACATAAAATATATAGCACTGATGAATGTTTATCAATATCATTTGGGCATGAAAATTTTTAAAACATCTTGAAATAAATTTAGATCTTTGTTCTTTTCTTTAGTATTGTGTTATAAAAATTATTTAAAAATATTGCAGGAATAATATTATGATGCTGAATGAATTATACAGAAGCGAAAAGTATGGTAGTTTTTCAGAAAGTAATAATATTCTTATCAAGTCCTAAGTGTTAAATTTATGCTGTAAATTATTATAAGTGAATTATATTTCCATATTTTGAATTTGTTAAGGTATACAGACAACATAATGCTGTATATATTTTCCATGGACAATCACATTTCCTTATATTTTATAAATGCTTAAATAATAATACCATGGCCTGCAACTTAGGTGCACAATTAATTTGGAACTACTCTTATAATTTGAACTGTACCCATGATGATATGTTATTTTTGAAACATTCTTGTTACTATTCTATCCCCAAAACTTTAATGGCTATCTATCATCACAGATATCATCATAGATGATAGTTTATAAGTTGGAAAAGTAATGACTGAATTGTTTTTGAAGTAGATAACTTTAATGAGAAAGCAATATATAGTTAATGAAAAAAAAATTTCAAATGATGTTGAATTATTTAAAGTTTACCATAATATGTAATGCAAGAGAAAAAGAATTGATGCCTATACAACTTATTAGAGATCACTTATCTTAATAAGATCCATATTCAAATGGAATGAAAATGAGAATAGTGAAAATAATTTTGGAATGAGATGATATATGAAAGGTATCAAAATGAAAGTAATATAAAAGTCCAACAATATAACTTATGGATAGTTTTCTTAATTTTTATTATTGATAATTTAAACCTACTTAAATTATAAATTTCCTCTTGAAAATTTTTTGCATAATAGTTAATTAATTTTGTAGAGGGAAATATTTGTACTTTATTTTAAAATTTTCTCATATCCAAACATTAGAATTACACTTGATTAAATTGCAAAGAAAATTTTTAAATATTTTTTCTTTTAATATTTTATTTATATTTTAAGAAATGAATTTTAAAATATAAACTGGTATTGATGTTTTTACATCATAAGTAATTTATTTTATGGTAGAATAAACATAGTTTTAAGTTTTGTTTATAGAAATTGAGAGAGCTATTCTAATTATTGCCAATACAAATAATACAATACTATTTTACTTAATGAAAATTATGTCTTCAAAAGTGTTGTAAATTTTATTTTTATTGTATTTTTGAAATGGCTAGAGTGAAGGCTATTCTTATTTATTTCTTGTATTTATGTGTTATATTTATTGTAAATATTTTTTTTTGGATTTATGTTAAATAATATTAATCTACATTTTACATTGTAAATATTTTATTATATTATGTTATAAATCTATTGTTAACTTGTAAATAAATTTGTGAATTCTTTTTTTTTAAATTTACTTTAATGAAGTTGTGATTTATTTGGGTGTTTCTTATTGATTTTTTCATTCTGCATGCATGATCCACGGAAATCAATAGTTTAAAATATTATTTATTTGGCACATAATCTATAAAGATTTTTTAGACATTATTTTTATTACATTTGATTAAGTATAACCAAGTAAATTACCATTATTGTTTAGAAGATATGATTATTATTAATTATTTTTAAACTGATACAACATCAATGAGAGATACTTGATATTGCCACAATATTAGAATATATATATTTTTAGGAATGCCACATTAAACAAGAAAAGATTGTACAATGTTTTACTTAAAATTGTATTATATTATTTTTTTATTCATAAATTGTCACTATTCAGTAGATTCATTATAATATAGTCAATAAGATGTTTAGTTGATTATTGTTGTTATTATTTTGTAAGAGTAGTTAAATATCATATAAAATACCTTATATTTAAATATAAGGTATTAATTAATTGATTAATTTTATTAATAGTTTGGTAGAAGTGAACCTGAAATAATAATAATAATAATAATAATAATAATTATTATTATTATTATTATTATTATTATTATTATTATTATTATTATTATTATCAACATCATCATCATCACCACCATCATCATCATAATCATTATTATTATTATTATTATTATTATTATTATTATTATTATTATTATTATTATTATTATTATTATTATTATTATTATTATTATTATTATTATTACTGTTATTTTGGAGGATTGCAATTTTTTTATTGAGAGATAATGAGTAAAGTTATTAATTAGTCTTTTATTAAATGACTTAATTAATTTTTTGTCATTTCTGTAATAAACGTATAAAATTACATTTTAAGATTTGTAAATGTGTATTTTAAAGACATGAGAGCATTACACAGCAGTTTGGTTTTGTGAAATTGGCAGCATAATATTCTTTTCCCATTGAGAGTGTATCCTTTGGAGTGTATTCTCAATGTTTATACTAGTGTACTTTACTGGTTGTCTCATGTTAGGAGATGTGTACTTCTATTTATTATTTTGGCAGAACCTAACTTTGTTTATAATAGTGATTTAGTTTTATAAATTAGATTTATTAGTAAATGAATGGATTAAGTATTATAGTTTGGAACCGTAATTATTTATTAAAAATGTAATAATAAGATTTCCTTAAATTTAATTAGTGAAAAATATTATTGTATTACATATTATATCTTGAAGTAGTCTTTATGTTATATTATTTTAATAGTCATCATTTATGCAACTTAATTATAATATATTATTGTTATCTTAATTAGCCTTATTCTCTTGTTGAGTAGTACTTTCTTTAAGTAAGGGTACATGCTAATAGTAAAAGGCCAACCAACTTCAGGGCTCGATTTGTACAGTTTGGGGAGCTTTACGAGGACGAATATAATTTATATAGTTTTGTGGTAGCAACTTATAGATCTATGTATTATTTGATTTTTAACTTATAATCTGTTTTATAATTTTAATTTAATTGTTTATCATATAAAGTATCATATTTAATGGGTATATACAATCTAAGTTATTATTAACATAAAACTATTATGCTGATTGTAAATTAATAGACAAATAAATAATTGAATTATATAAATGAGGCTTTAATTATTTAAGATTTGTGATCATGTCAATTATTCCAAAATAATATCATAATTGTTAAAGTTGAATTTAATTTCATGTGGAATTAATTTTATTTTGATCATGCATTAGTGATTATCAATGTCACTTTTGCAGGTAGATGCAACTCTGAGATCGTAATTTATAGTTTATTTAAGTTTAAATTTAGATATTAAAGAATTATAATTTAATGTATTATATAAAAAATAGTTAGTCCTGATTATTGTATTCTATGAATTGTTGTGGGAAATGATTAAGTGTAGAGTGAACAAAGCTGATAGGGAATTCTTCTCATAAAATATTAAAACAGGCAAACCTCACTAAACATATTGCCACACACATCAATCTAGAGTAATCAATGGATGCCAGAAGGCTTGTGCATAAAATCCCCATCTATTTCCTACTCATCCAATATCCCCAGACTAGTTTTTGGCTTGTGGCCTTCGTCAGTGAGAAGTCTTGGATCTGAGAGCACTGCATCTAGATCTTAGGATCTAAGGCAACCCTCCAGTAGACACCTTTTATCTCCATTTAACTCCAAAACTATGAGTCTTAAACTAAAAACACCTTAATGTTTTCAATCCAAGACTATTAGCTTGAATAGTCATATGGGTCTGAACTAAGTTCAGCACCCATACATTTTGGTGTCTTTGTTTCTTTAATAACCATCGCCACCACTATCCTATTAGTCAGAATTGGATTTAAGCCAATGAACTTCACATGACCACTTCTTATGCTTGTGTATAACTGTTGTTAAAACAGGCTAAACTCACTATATGTATTGCCACACCCAGAAAGCTAGAGTAATCAATGGATGCCAGAAGTCATGTGCATAAAATCCCCACCTAGTGACTACTCATCCAATATCCCCAGACTAGTTTCTGGCTTATGGTCTTCACCAGTGAGAAGTTTCAGATCTGAAAGCACTGCACCTAGATCTTAGGATCTAATGCAATCCTCCAGAAGCCACCTTTTATCTCTATTTAACTACAAAAGATGAGCCTTGAACTGAAAACACCTTAATGTTTTCAATTAAAGCCCATTAGCTTATATAGTTATTTAGACTCCTCACTGATGTAGGCCACAATCCACAAATTAGTCTGGGGATGCTGGATGAGTAGGCACTAGATGGGAATTTTATGCACAAGCCATCTGGCATCCATTGAATACTCAAGCTTTCTGTGTGTGTGTAGCAATATGTATAGTGAGTTATGCCTGTTTTAACAACAGTCATACACAAGCATAAGATGTGTTCATGTGATGTTTATTGGCTCATAAAATATTGTTATACAATTTTTTGAATATTGTTTATATTACAAGTATTGATTGATGAATTTATTAAAATGAGTAATTTTGAAAAAAAAATTCAATACAGATATGTCAGATTCTGTAAGTGAAACCAGTTTAGCTGAACTGAAGGAGAAACATGAAAAAGTGGAGGAAAAAGTAACTTGAAAACTGGTTAGTGAGGATTTTCAAAGGAACATGCAGATGATGAAGATGATGAATACTTTCATCAAAGAAAATATTAAATCTTTAACTGATAAAATGGATTGAAAATATTAAATCTCCTAGAATAACTATTATATTTTTAACTAATAAATTGGATGAGAGTAGTTGATCTTTAAATGTTAAGGTGGATGAGAATAATAAAGCTCTTAACAAGGATATTGGTTGTAAATTAGAATTGTTGAATAATAGGCTTGCATCTATGGATAGGAGATTTGAATGTAACCAACAAACTATTGATTTAATAAAAAAACAAAATAGAAGAGAATTGTAAAACAATAGAACTTTTTAAAGAAGAGTTTGAATATATTAAAAATTTAATAAGAATAAGGAGGCAGTAGAATCTTTAAGAGCAGAATTTAATCAAGCAGATGGTAGTCAACAAAGGTTTGAATCAGAAATTTCAGGAGTTTAAAGTTAATACAGTCAGAGAATTTCAGAATCAGTTTGTGGAGGCTGTCATATGGAGTATCAACTTAATAATGAACATATAAATCAATTAAGACTGGGTGTTCACATTTGACATTGACTAGTGAGATTCTTAGAGTAGAGACTCATGTTACATATATGACAGAAGAAATGAAAGATGAAGTTAGTCAGAATAACGTGAACTTAGATAAGTTAAGAGGATTGGAGATACAAAAGTTATATTTGCAGAAATATCGGTCTAAGGTAGGGGAAAATATTAAGGGCATACAGAAAGATGTTAAAAACCAAGTAGAAAGACAAAATAGGATTTTGGAAAAGAATGCCAGTGAATGTAAAAAAAAGTTATAGATAAAAACTTGGATAAATTTAAATGTGAGCAAATATATATATATATATATATATATATTGATATATATTTAAATATATATATATATACATATATATATATATATATATATATATATATATATATATATATATGGATCAAGTTCATGGTCAAATAAATATTGAAGAAAACTTTCGACAGTTGTATGATCAAGTGGAAGAGATAAAGGTTATTGCAAGCTAAAAGATTGAAGTAGGAAAAGAGAAAATGTTATTTGTAAGAATTTTATAGCCCATAGAGTTGTAATATGATAAATTACTATAGAAAAATTGAAAATTATTAATTGGATGATAGTAATGTTTTGAGACAGGTCAAATTATTTCTGGTGAAGTAGATGTTGATAGTGGTTTGAACAGTTACATGGCTTTATGTTTTATTAAAATAAAACCTTTTAGCAAAGACTACATGAAGAACCCCCACTGTTTTTTTTTAATAATCTTGAATAGTTGTTTTTTTATGTCCACTGTCAGAGAAAAAAAGATAGCCATTTTTAGTAATCACCTTTATGGAACTTCTAAATATTGGTGGTGGTCACTTTTTGAGAAATCCAGGACTTACAGTTATTTTAAATTTATAATTTTTGCTAATGTATGAGGTAGTGATAAACAAGACAATAGTAATAAAGAAAGCTATACTATTTTCCCCAAAATCATGCAGTGGAGTTGAAAACTTTATCCACTTTCCCATTGTGTGAGATCCTGATAGTTCATGTTATAATGCAAAACCTACCAAAATATAGAGCAGTTATTAATTTCAGCAGAAAGGTATTGAAGCAGTCGGATCTGAGTTCGATCCTAGCTTCATGTTAGTTACCCTAATACTAACCTTAAATTTCCGATGCAATGGGGCTTTATACGTTCAATCCACGCTAATTTCCATAATGAATAATTTATTTCAAATGTGTATTAAAATCAATTAGTTTCACTTTAAAATTGAGCAATTCTCTTAATAAATTCATGATAAAATATTCATGAATTTATATATATTACAATTGCGTGGATTGTGCGTATATATTTGTAAATATTTAAATATATATAATTTTCGAAAGTTTCATTGCGTCGGGAATACTTGTTTTTTTTTTTGTACTTTTAAATAATTTGTTAAAGTTTGCGATTAAAAGCTACATTCCTTCCATGGGCTTTCAAATTCTCAAAAACAACAGTAAAGTTTTATTAATTAAAAAAAGATAAGAATTCAATTTCTAATTAAGATCATTTCAGATTTTAAGAATTCATTTTCTAATTGGGAAAGGAATTCAAAAAGATTAGTCTAATTAGGAAAGGAATTCAATAATTAGTTTGAAAGCCTTACCGAAGGAATGTATTGGAAAACAACTAATTGATAATAAAATGAGCGCTAGCCTTAAGGCATCTGGACAATATATATAGCCCTGAAAAGTCAGAAAAAAAAGATCAAGCTTTGTTGTAGAGTAGTGCAGTGAACTCTGTGCGTATAATAATTGTATTTCATCATGATAGTTGGCTAAAACATCAGGAATCTGGCTACGGTTCCTAAAGTCCCGAAAAATCATCACTGGAGCTGCTGAACCTTTTCCGGATTGATCATTCTGCTAACATCATGAAAAGCTACTAAAATGCTATTCCAATAATCAACCAAATGGTGCCTACGTTTTAACAACCTGGAGGTGTGACTTAAGGACCAGCACGGAAGGGGTAATATATGTTTCTATAATGAACGTTAAACTTTCTGGCCAGTTCGAACTTTATTTTACACTCCTCCTTATTAAGAGCTCTTTTATTCTTTAATGTAAAATCTTTGTAACACCCTTTATTTCTAAAATGCTACTGTAAATATATAACGTAATTCTTTAAATCTCTAGTCTTTAAACTTTTCTTTTCTTACCTGGCGGTTCGTTTAATATATATATGTTAGTGTGTTTTTTTTAATGTCGTATTTAAAAATTATATGCCAATAATCTTTCGACTCGATGAGCTCCTTGATTCCATTTGCCTCACGCAAATAATATAATATTAATTTCAAATAGTAATTCTCGCCCATTAGAACTAAATTGATAAGTTCAATTAATCATTGAGTTGAAAGAAAATATTACAGGGTTACTATTTTTACATTTAGCTAATAATAAATTATTAGCTCAATTTTTCACCTATGTCCCCAGCTCCTATCTAAGTTATAAGTATTTATATATATTCACATAATGTTAAATGATTTTCTTGTTCCACTAATATTTATTTATGCAAATATAATCTTTAATGTCTTATTGCAAAAAGGGTCGATAAAGGGTTAAATGTATTTTAATTCCACTTTTGTTATTTTATATTAATATTCAGGAAGGGCACGATATTAAGGCATAGTTAACATAGTTTCCAATACTTTCAAATAGTTTTCTTAAAGCTCGTTTGACTTTAATTAATTGGTCAAGTCATCACGTAGAGCATTCTACATGGGTTTTATTTTCAACGATGACTACCAAGTCATCATCATCAAACGTTGCTGACGTAGGGCCATCTTCCGCTCCGTTAGGCTGGTCGGTGATCATTCTCTTATTTAAATTTTTCCAGGAAGAAAGTACTTCCTTTCCGATTCATTAGTCAAAGGGCGTAAGACTTGCCAAATGCAAGCCGCCATAAGACTTCGATCATCGACTAGCGATCATCTTTAAATTTGACTCTCTGCCTCGTAATTCGTCAAGCACCGTTGCATTTTTGTCCCGGTAAAACCCGCTCCGTACTCGTAATTCGTGATGAAGTGATTTAAATTAAAGTCGAACCAATTCTCAAATATGTTTAATTAAATAAGATTTCAAATAAAGATTAAAGTTATGCCTTAAAATACGTTTTGCTCTTCATGAATAGATTTCCGAATGTGAAGATAAATCTCATATTCCACCGTAATAAAATTAGAACAATCATTTCTGTTTTAAATAAATACCTTTATCCACCTTTATATTTTCTTGTTGGGGGCATAGACATAGAATTCCAATATTGCGTAATTTCCATTGGCATATGATAAGGACCGCTACTCTGATTATATTTATAAATGCTTTTAAAGACTAGAGGTAACTAATGCTATTTATATTTTATTGAACAAAACAAATTATTATTAGTATTAAATATTTTCTAACATACTTGGTTTCTTAGTTCATCATTCTTTTGATAATTATTTAAATGTTAATACTCGCTGTCTGTGTTGGCAACCCGAACATATATATATGAGTTGACTTATAAATATTGTTAGTTATTTTATTATACTTTATTAGAGTTAGATCAGGAGTCTCATTAATCATCATCATCCGTTGAGCTAGTTCCTTGGCGCATAGTCATGTACCGTCGATATATGTCATCCATTGATTTGATCTGAGCTCGTGAGTTGGGTTTGAATTCAGTTTGGTTTGCCTGAGTTTGAATCCCACTTTGAGTTTGGGTTTGTTGATGTGTTGGCTTCTTTTCGACCGGTACATGGTTATGTTTTTGGCTGCCCAATCGTTGTGGCTCGACTTAATAAACCCCACACATGCCCTGGAGATTAGAATTGTGATTTTAGTTACTCAGTTAATTGAAATCCCAATAAAGTAAATGTTTCTGTAGAGTGATATTTTTTTTTTAAAAAAAAAAGTGTTATATATATACTGAAATGATTTAATAAATTAAAATATCATTTTCTAATTCTTTCTTATAAAAATGTTTTCAAGATTATTTTTTAAATGTTCGTTCAGTAAAAGATTCGTTAGTTAAAATAATTATTCATATGTATATATATTAATTATACGTGTACTATATCAGTATATATATTATACGTTTGTGTTATACGCGTTCGTGACAATAGGAAAAATATCGTTAGCAAAGTTGTAAGAGTCCATAGATCAAAGCATTGGGGTAAAAATAAATGAAATGTTTTCTGTGTCAAAATTAATTATGTTTATCTCAGTTGTTATAATTAAAAATATCCAATATGATATCATAAAAGTCTTAATTTTCAAAGTATTGCTTGCTAGCATATATATTAAATGTTCGCTCCGTATTTCTAGAGTAACCTCAAAGCAGGTGAAGACCCCTTGTGTACACCAAGCAGCCAGATGCAGTTGGCAAAATGCTTAAATGGTTTGCACGCTTTCATGCTAGCAAGATTTAGAATAATATCTCCAATAAAAGTTCTTGTAATATTAATTTTGACATTTTTTTTTTTGGTGTTAAAGCCTCATGCTTAGTAATATTTAAACTCCTATATTTAAACTCAGGTCATGAACGCGTTAGCTGTTATTAAATAATATTACTCATCATCAATTCAATTGTTTTATCAAAAGTTAAGTCAATCATATGTGGTTTGGGGGTCAATGGGTTATATCACATGCCCTATTGATCTCATTTTGCTCACTGGCGCCCATATAAATAAATTTGTCAGCAAAATTGATTGTCAGCACAGTAGTGGGTCAATTGCCATAATAAAAAACCAAGTGTGTTCAATACAGAATGATTTGTTGTATCTGCTAATACATAATATTTGTATATCACTGTAGTTTTTTTTTCAGACATGGGAGAACAGAACCGTTGAACAAAGGGAAAGTGAATAATGTTTTTTTTCTTATCTTTAATATTTTTGAATACATGTCTCACTCAAACAGTTAATATAAAGAGCCAACCAAGAAAACGTAGGTAAACCAAAAAAGGCAGATTACATAGATTGGGGAAATAATATGCAGCAGCTAGTGAAGATTGGGACAATGGACCTGTAGTCAGAGACCTAGTTAAAATTTACTAAAGAAAAAAAATATTATTTAAGCATACAGAGAGTCTATAAGTTGATTTGCAGTGTTTATTGATTGTTATTACATTATTTTCTTGTTTTCAAAAATGGGAAAAGACACTTTCCAAACGATCCTTAGAGAAATGAGAGAAGACCGAAAGGTACTGATGATGATGATGGAAAGGCTTGTAAGGATGGATGAAGCACGAGGCATCCGAGCCAACTCAAACCCAGAGAATGTAAAGCTTCAGCAAGACATAAATCTCTCTGAAGCCCCAACAATAGATGATGAAGATGATCAGGCCACACCAAAGGAAGTTGTAGATAGCAAGGAAGACGACAGTGGTGAGGATGAGTCCAATTACGCAACAGGGGAAGAAGCTGATATAGATATAGAGAAAGATATAAATCCCTCTGAAGCCCCAAAAATAGATGATAAAGATGATCAGGCCACACCAAAGGAAGTTGTAGATAGCAAGGAAGGCGACAGTGGTGAGGATGAGTCCAATTATGAAACAGTGGAGGAAGCTGATATAGATATAGAGAAAGAAAAAGATGTTCAGACCACTAGTCAAATGAAATTAAAAGTGGAAATGGGACAGATGATGAGTCCTCAACTTAGTATGAAGAGGTTACAGACGCCAATGCCTGGATCCTTGATACAGATTCAGACTTTCAAAGAAGACCCAGGAGAGAAACCCATCGTTCATAGAGATAATGTTAAAGAATTGTTTTTTGTGCATTCCGTCGCAGAAAAGGCCACAGAATTAATAACAGCAATAGACTATGGGAACTTGACGACAACCAGGGAAGACCAGGACTATGACCTTTACAATGCCAGACAGTTAAAACCATATGTACCACCTGATCCAGGGAAACAATAAGACAAACTGTAATGACAGATATATATACAGAAGACCAACTGACATGACCCTAGGAAAATGAAACTTGATAAATGGACTGATTTATTATAAACCCATTTATAAGTTGAATATTCAAAAAATGGATCGCAGTGAGACATGTACAATTTGTAGCTTGGGCAGGTTATATTATTCACACTCATGCTGTTCTCCCAGAGTCTATACACTTATGCAACTATATCCTGCATAAGTAAAGTCATTTTTTTTTCATTGTTTTTTTTTGAAGTGAAAAGAAATGAAGCAGTCGGATCTGAGTTCGATCCTAGCTTCATGTTAGTTACCCTAATACTAACCTTAAATTTCTGATGCAATGGGGCTTTATACGTTCAATCCACGCTAATTTCCATAATGAATAATTTATTTCAAATGTGTATTAAAATCAATTAGTTTCAGTTTAAAATTGAGCAATTCTCTTAATAAATTCATGATAAAATATTCATGAATTTATATATATTACAATTGCGTGGATTGTGCGTATATATTTGTAAATATTTAAATATATATAATTTTCGAAAGTTTCATTGCGTCGGGAATACTTGTTTTTTTTTTGTACTTTTAAATAATTTGTTAAAGTTTGCGATTAAAAGCTACATTCCTTCCATGGGCTTTCAAATTCTCAAAAACAACAGTAAAGTTTTATTAATTAAAAAAAGATAAGAATTCAATTTCTAATTAAGATCATTTCAGATTTTAAGAATTCATTTTCTAATTGGGAAAGGAATTCAAAAAGATTAGTCTAATTAGGAAAGGAATTCAATAATTAGTTTGAAAGCCTTACCGAAGGAATGTATTGGAAAACAACTAATTGATAATAAAATGAGCGCTAGCCTTAAGGCATCTGGACAATATATATAGCCCTGAAAAGTCAGAAAAAAAAAGATCAAGCTTTGTTGTAGAGTAGTGCAGTGAACTCTGTGCGTATAATAATTGTATTTCATCATGATAGTCGGCTAAAACATCAGGAATCTGGCTACGGTTCCTAAAGTCCCGAGAAATCATCACTGGAGCTGCTGAACCTTTTCCGGATCGATCATTCTGCTAACATCATGAAAAGCTACTAAAATGCTATTCCAATAATCAACCAAATGGTGCCTACGTTTTAACAACCTGGAGGTGTGACTTAAGGACCAGCACAGAAGGGGTAATATATGTTTCTATAATGAACGTTAAACTTTCTGGCCAGTTCGAACTTTATTTTACACTCCTCCTTATTAAGAGCTCTTTTATTCTTTAATGTAAAATCTTTGTAACACCCTTTATTTCTAAAATGCTACTGTAAATATATAACGTAATTCTTTAAATCTCTAGTCTTTAAACTTTTCTTTTCTTACCTGGCGGTTCGTTTAATATATATATGTTAGTGTGTTTTTTTTAATGTCGTATTTAAAAATTATATGCCAATAATCTTTCGACTCGATGAGCTCCTTGATTCCATTTGCCTCACGCAAATAATATAATATTAATTTCAAATAGTAATTCTCGCCCATTAGAACTAAATTGATAAGTTCTATTAATCATCGAGTCGAAAGAAAATATTACAGGGTTACTATTTTTACATTTAGCTAATAATAAATTATTAGCTCAATTTTTCACCTATGTCCCCAGCTCCTATCTAAGTTATAAGTATTTATATATATTCACATAATGTTAAATGATTTTCTTGTTCCACTAATATTTATTTATGCAAATATAATCTTTAATGTCTTATTGCAAAAAGGGTCGATAAAGGGTTAAATGTATTTTAATTCCACTTTTGTTATTTTATATTAATATTCAGGAAGGGCACGATATTAAGGCATAGTTAACATAGTTTCCAATACTTTCAAATAGTTTTCTTAAAGCTCGTTTGACTTTAATTAATTGGTCAAGTCATCACGTAGAGCATTCTATATGGGTTTTATTTTCAACGATGACTACCAAGTCATCATCATCAAACGTTGCTGACGTAGGGCCATCTTCCGCTCCGTTAGGCTGGTCGGTGATCATTCTCTTATTTAAATTTTTCCAGGAAGAAAGTACTTCCTTTCCGATTCATTAGTCAAAGGGTGTAAGACTTGCCAAATGCAAGCCGCCATAAGACTTCGATCATCGACTAGCGATCATCTTTAAATTTGACTCTCTGCCTCGTAATTCGTCAAGCACCGTTGCATTTTTGTCCCGGTAAAACCCGCTCCGTACTCGTAATTCGTGATGAAGTGATTTAAATTAAAGTCGAACCAATTCTCAAATATGTTTAATTAAATAAGTTTTCAAATAAAGATTAAAGTTATGCCTTAAAATACGTTTTGCTCTTCATGAATAGATTTCCGAATGTGAAGATAAATCTCATATTCCACCGTAATAAAATTAGAACAATCATTTCCGTTTTAAATAAATACCTTTATCCACCTTTATATTTTCTTGTTGGGGGCATAGACATAGAATTCCAATATTGCGTAATTTCCATTGGCATATGATAAGGACCGCTACTCTGATTATATTTATAAATGCTTTTAAAGACTAGAGGTAACTAATGCTATTTATATTTTATTGAACAAAACAAATTATTATTAGTATTAAATATTTTCTAACATACTTGGTTTCTTAGTTCATCATTCTTTTGATAATTATTTAAATGTTAATACTCGCTGTCTGTGTTGGCAACCCGAACATATATATATGAGTTGACTTATAAATATTGTTAGTTATTTTATTATACTTTATTAGAGTTAGATCAGGAGTCTCATTAATCATCATCATCCGTTGAGCTAGTTCCTTGGCGCATAGTCATGTACCGTCGATATATGTCATCCATTGATTTGATCTGAGCTCGTGAGTTGGGTTTGAATTCAGTTTGGTTTGCCTGAGTTTGAATCCCACTTTGAGTTTGGGTTTGTTGATGTGTTGGCTTCTTTTCGACCGGTACAGTATACTATTGAGGAAGTGTCAGAAATATTACATTTTTTTAGAAAATCACAGAAATATCTATTGATAATGGGATTTAAATGGTAAAATATAAAGGCAGATATCCCTTATCTAAAATTGACTTAAATGCTAGTCAGGTGTATAATACAGGGCCAATGAGAAAAACTAATCATAGAATTAGGGTAAGAATGTCATCTTATCTGAGAGTGATTAGTCAGTCTAGTATACATAGAATGAAATCAAACCATGACAGCAAACCATCTACTAGTAGTATAACCACAATTTTGAAAAACCTTATAGGTAAATCTAAATGTTAAGTCAATAAGTTAAACTAGATACATCTTTTTATGTCCATTATTTTTTGCAAGGACCCTTTTCTAACAAAATGGTAAACAACATCATGTGGATCCTAAACATTTTAGACTTGGATATTGATTATCTTGAACCATTGACTATAGGGGGACCACCTATAGTTTACCAGTGCCCCATCATTACTTATTTATCAAAGGTATTACTGTAGATACTTTAATTAAATCTAGAAGCAAAGCTTCCATATTGTCAGTCAACACATAATAACCTACTAAACATCACATGATCACCCTTTTCTATTAACACATAATTGTTATTAAACAAGTCAAAAAACTCTCCATACAGTAGTGCCACTGTGTGCCAACCATATTAATCAATGGTTGCCAGAAGGCTTGTACATAAAATCCCTAAAATCTTTATCTAGTGCCTACTCATCCGAAATCCCCAGACTAATTTATGGCTTGTGGCCTTCATCAGTGAGGAGTCTTGGATCTGAGAGCACTGCACCTAGATGTTAGGATCTAATGCAACCCTCCAGCAGCTACCATTTATCTGTACACAACTATAAAACTATGAGAATAAAATTGAAAACAATAATATTTTCAATCTAAGATCAATAGCTTATATAGTCATATGGGTCTGAAACAGTTCAGAACCCATACATTTTGGTGTATTTGGCTCTTTGACAACCATAGCCACTACTATCCTATTAGACAGGATTGGTGTTAAACCACTAAACATTACACAATCACTATCTCTTATACTAGCACTTAATTGTTAGTAAACAAGACAAAACTATTTATACAATAGTGGCACACTGTGCCAACCAGAGTAATCAATGGATACCAGAAAGCTTATGCATAAAATCCCTACCTAGTGCCTACTAATCCAATATCCCCAGACTAGTTTCTGGTTTGTGGCCTTCATCAATGAGGATGCTTGGATCTGAGAGTACTCCACCTAGATCTTAGAATGTAATACAAACCCCAGCAGCCACCTTTTATCTCTACTTAACTATAAAACTATGAGAATATAATTGAAAACACAACAATATTTTCAATCCAAGCTCAATAGATTATATATTCATATGGGTCTGAACTCAGACAAAAACTAGTCTAGGAATATTGTATGAGTGGGCACTAAATATGGATTTTATGCACAAGCCTTCTGGCATCCATTGATTAATCTGGTTGGCACAGGGTGGCAATACTGTATGGAGAGTTTTGGCTCATTTAATAACAATTATATGCTAGTATAAGAGATAGTGATCATGTGAAGTTTAGTGGTTAAACACCAATACTGCCTAATAAGATACTGGTGGCTATGGTTGTTAAAGAGCCAAAGACACAAAAATGTATGGGTGCTGAACTGAGTTCAGACCCATATAACTATATAAAGTATTGAGCTTAGATTGAAAATATTATTTTGCTTTCTTTCTCATAATTTTGTAGTTAAGTAGAGATCAAAGAGGGCTTTTGGAGGAATGCATTAGATATCTAGGTGCAGTGCTCTCAGATCCATGGCTCCTTACTGACAAAACCACAAGCCAGAAATTAGTGTGGGGATATTGGATGAGTAGGGACTAGATAGAGATTTTATGCACAAGCCTTCTGGAATCCATTGATTACTATGATTGGCACAGCGTGTCACTACTGTGTGGAGTGTTTTGCCTTGTGTCATATAATAACCTGGTAAGAATGTAAGATAAAATACCTTCCTTACCAGTAAAGCAAATTTGTCTTACTCTAGAAAATTGAAAAAGGACCAAATTGTCTAATAATCAGGTCTATATTACCTTCACTATAAATAATACTGAGTTTGGCTATGTATGTCTTTATTATGCCTGGATTAATACATGAACACATAATAGGTTCTGACTTCATGATTTTAAATAATTGTCAGATTGATGTTTTGTAACAAGATTTTTGTTTGTAATGAAGAAAGGTTTAGTTTTATTATGGCATACATAACCTTTTCAATCCATTAGTTTTATTATGGCATACACAACCTTTTCAATCCATTATTATGCATCGATAATACATTAATTGATGCCAGCATAAAGGCTAAAGTTGATCATGTATATCATTTCAAAATTAGATAATAATTTATATCAATTAATGTATGACTTTAAAAGTAGCTTTTCAAAAATCCCTGGAATAATATAGGGATTTACTCATAGTGTTAAACTGAAGTGTAATGATTCTGTTTAACAAAAGGTGTACCCAATTCTTTACCAATATCAGGATGAGGTACAGAATCAAATTGAGAAGATACAATGGTGGAGAATAATTAAAAAGTTATTTTCTCCTTTTGTTAATTCTTTGGTAATTGTAAAGAAGAAAAGCACTATTAGCATTTGTTTAGACGCTCATATGCTTAATTCAGTAATTCCTTTGCCTGTACTTGAGATCCTAATTAAATTTTATAAGAGGTCAATTTTTCCACCTTTGATTTGACAGCTTTTGATTTCAGGTCCAGTCATATATTTTCAGATGAATATTAGGGCTTCATAAATAGCAGTGCTAGATTAATCAGATGTTTGGACATGTTTTGTTTAAAGTAGGTAAAAGAAAGAATCATCATGCACATAGACAATATTGTCACTGCTTTTATTAATGTGGTAAAACATTTGGAACATTTACAGATGTATTTGTCAGAATGTTCTTCTAATAATGATAAAATATATCTGGAGAAGTGTTCAATTGCAGCAAAAGAGTTTACTTTTCTGGGACATTTAATAAATGAACATGGCTATCCAACTCCATTCATAAAAGTTTACAGCTATTCCTTGCATCCCCATGTCAACTATTATCATTGATTTTATGAGAAGTTTGCTGAAGATATTGTAGGTCTATCTAAACTTTTAAAGAAAAGTTAAAAGTGCAAATGGACCACTAATCATACCATTAAACATGACATAACCACATTTCCTATACTAGCACATTAATTGTTGATAAACAGAGCAAAACTCTCCATACAGTATTGCCACCTGTGCTAAACAGAGTAATCAATGGATGCCAGAAGGCTTGTGCATAAAATCCCTATTTAATGCCTACTCATCCAATATCCCCAGACTAAAGCTCCTCACTGATGAAGGCCACAAGCCATAAACTAGTCTAGGGATATTGGATGAGTAGGCATTAGATAGGGATTTTTAGCACAAGCCTTCTGGCATCCATTGATTACTCTGTTTAGCACAGGTGGCAATACTGTATGGAGAGTTTTGCTCTGTTTATTAATCATACCAATGAATTTTAAAAAAAAATTAAACATAATTGTATAAAACATGTAAATTTTAGCATATCCTAACTTTAACAAAACATTTTATGTGTAGTTAGATAGTAGCTACTGTAGTCTGGGAGTAGTTTTATATCAACTCAATGAAAATCAGACACCTTATGTATTGTACTTTTTAAGTATGCACTTAAGGGAAGCTGAGTTAACCATTTCCATTACTGCAAATGAAACCCTAGCTGTTGTCTGGTCTTTTCAGAAGTTGTGCCAGTTTTTGTTAGGATCAGAGGTAATTGTGTTGTTTGATCATAGGAGCTTAGAGTTATTGAGACAAAATTACATCATCAATGAAAGTCTTGTAAGGTGGAGCTTGTGCCTGCAGCCATTGAAATATAGAATATTCTATATTGAAGGAAGTAAAAATATCCCTGCTGATATTCTTAGTTATGAACCTAGCTGTCTGGCATCATAAAATCCTGATACACTAAAGATCATTGTTAGCAATATAGATGTAGTTATAGGTGAATATATAGTTGATGATTATAATAGTCTCACTATGATTCAAAGTAAGGATCAGAAATTAAATAGTATCATGACTATCTCAAATAATCATGATAATTTAAATAATACAAATAATGCACTAAAAATATCTTTTAAAAATATAAAATTTATCAGAATTTACTTATGGTTAAAATTAGGTTTAGTTAGGGTGAATCATGGAGAATTGTAGTACCTGACTACATGATTGACAAACTAATCACATGTATGTTCATTGTCATTACGAGCATTATCATGCTCCTAAAATTATGTATGTTATCAAATATTTTTTTTATTGACATCAAATCATTGTGTAATGAAGAGAATTAAAACATAATGTTTGCTTAAATTCTAAGCACTTCAGCCAATCATATGTGGGTGCACTCACCCCATAATTTCTAATCATCCTAATCAATTATACATGCATGATTTTTGTGGGCCCCTTCCATCATTCAATCAGAAAAAAGTTTATATTAGTTACATATGATATGTTTATTAAGTTGGTATTGATTTATTACATACATAAAACTAGTGCTTATTATGCAATAAAATGCATGTTAGATTATCATTTTCCTATAGTTAAAAAGCCTAATATTATTTTAACAGACCATGCAACTGCCTTCATATCTAATCAATGGAACAGTTGGATTCAATCCCAAAACCTCAAACATATGAGCTACATAAGAAACCCACAGTCTAATTTCTGCAAGTATATAATGTGGGAGCTTGATCAATTATTCAGGAATTATTTAGCTGATGATCATAAATAGTAGGTTCATAAATTTCCTGAGGTTGTAAAGTATATAAATAGTACCCTTAATAAATCAACAGGTTTTACACCCATTAGCTTGCATTATGGTCAGCATGAATCATTATTGATAAAAATGTCATTGCCTATCATTTTTTAAAATATAGACAGAACTTCCAAAATGTAGACTATCGATGTAACCTCTGCCACAAAAACTCAAAAACACAGGATCATCTGTTTTTCTCATGTCAAAGGCTAAATAACACCCATTCAATAATAAACACCCTATTCAAAAATAAAAATAAAAAATATGAATTGCCTATTTGACTCATTCAAAAAAGGAGTTTTTGCTTAAATAAGGATTAGTATATTCATCTTTTATTCTTTATGGTGTACAAGGTGTAAATTCATGTACAATTATAAATGAAAAAGACAGCCTAACATATTCAAAAATAAATTGGATAGTATATGTGACAGAGATAAAAAAATAACAAATCACAAACATTCATTGACACCTGGTCTCTATCTTCATGCTTATAAAAAATAGAAAAAAATCACAAAAAATTAAGAACCATCAAATGAAAAAGATATCATTTGCCATCATCAGAAAACCATTATATGATAGTGAACTTTTGAACTTCTATCATGTTTTAAACAATTAACTGTATTTATGTGAAGTTTTGAACTTCTGCCAGTTTTATAAACAATTGTTTGTATTTGTAATAATCGATAATAATGTGTAAAGAATTATGTTTAATAATAATAATAATAATAATAATAAAACAACAACAATGACGATGACAACAACAACAACAACAACAATAATAATAATAATAATAATAATAATAATAATAATAATAATAATAATAATAATAATAATAATAATAATAATAATAATAATAATAATAATAATAATAATAATAATAATAATAATAATAATAATAATAATAATAATAATAATAATAATAATTCAATTCTTGTTTATTATCTGCATTTCAACACTTTTTCTTTAACAGAAATACTCAAGTAAATATTCGTACATTATTAATAATTACAAAATAAATATGCAATAAACAAAACATCATTCAATATATTAACATTTTAACGAAAATATACAATAAAGAAAACTACAATTCATAATCAAAAATATATATAAATACATATTATCTACATATATAATAAACCGGATGCTTAACCATTTCAAATGTTCCATCCCAAAATTAAGAAAACTAACTTTTATTTTTATAAAGTTATTTAAAAGTTTTATATGTTATAGCGCACATACACAACCATATTATAAAATTCTCTAATTTTACTTTTTTGTTTAAAAATATGTTTCTGTTGATACTTTTTTAAAAATCAAATTTCAAAAGCATTCTAATTTAAAAAGTTTTTAAACTTTTTTTTTTTTTTTGAACAAGCAATTTCATTTTAAAAAGTTTTGTTTGTGATAAAGTTTCCTTTATTATGTTTATTTTAATTTACTTTTAAAAACTGAGATTTAATTTTGCATTTACTTTTTTAAAATTAATTTTGAATAAGAGTCCTGGTCAGATACTTAATTAAGATTGATACATATATGCCCTGGGAAAAAAACTGCTAATTAAAGACGATGCAGGAGATATGAGTGCATATAAATAACCCTGGAATTTTGGAGTATTTATTATTTGGCTAATTATTTTTATTCTGTTAGCTGAATTTTAACTTTTGCTGTGCTGCCTTATATTTTAAAGACTGCTGACTGGTGTTAGAAAATTCGGCTGATATCATATTAAGGACTACTATTTGCTAAATAGTGTTACTCTCTGTAGTATGATAGAATTGTCAACAAGGATGAATCTTTTCTACAACATGCAATGTTAAATCCACTTAAAGATGGACCTTGATCTCAGATTGTTTCTTCAATATCATGTCATAAAAGGCTAAACAAGAACTGATCCCTAGGCTTCCTGAATATATAAATGGAAATCAAAATTTTTGTAGGAACTTACAAATGAAATAAACTGTGTGTATTGTTGAAAGACTTCCACTGAACCTAACCTTATGTTGCAAGGTAAAATATTTTTATATCTTAGGCAGGGCTTAAATTTTTTATTAAAGTCTCAGCTTAGTTTTAAAAAAAACTTATCTTTAAAATACATTTTTTATTCAATTTAAATATCTTTATGTATTTTACCAGATATAGCTACTTTTATTGATTTATCCAAGAGTGTATTGTGAGTTTCTATTTTTATATGCTTAGTGAGTTTTTTTTTTTTATTATTATCATCTGCAGAAATATGATTTTTATGGAAGCTAATGTTCTATAATTACAAATTTTAACTTTGAATACTACAACTTCTGTATAAATGTGTGGAAAATTTATATCTGTTGAAAAAATCTATAAATAATGCACTTTACCATTATGCCAAACAAAATCTTGTGTAAATATGTGATCAACAATTGATCTAATTTGTTTATATTTAATATAACTTTTATATCACCAAACTTGAATTATTTAGTATATATTGTTTATCTGTATGCTATTTTTTAAAGATGATATAATCTTATAATAAAAGCACAACATATGATTGATTACCTTTTATATAAAATGACAAATCAAGATATTTCTTTATACCATAGATAAAACCTCACTAATCTACATGTTTTAATTAAGCCATGAAAAGGTTTTAATATTATATACTTTCTGGATTTCTCAAGAGATTGAATCACTACCCATATATATATATATATATATATATATATATATATATTGTACTGGGTTCGAATAAATGTCCTTGAAACACCGGCCTCTTAGGCAGAGAAGAACATATTTGGAGAATATATATGCCCAAACGATAGCTATAAAATATATATAACTAGGATTACATTTCCAGTACATAACTTCTTCTTGGCTGTTGAGTTCAACACCATGTTCAAAGCACTTTTTTTGTTTGTCTATAAACATGGGCACCAGCTATCTATTCAAGAATGAATAAATAATGCAATTTGAGTAATGGCCACTAATTCAACGCCTAAATATCCATGAATAGCTCATATGTTTGTAATCACTAATATATTATACATAATTAGTGGTTAAAAGAATTGATAAAAGAATTGTAAAAGAAATTTATAAAAAGAATTGACCGACAAATAAAGTTTAATTTTAAAGACAATTTATTAACTAACATTTAGTAATATTAAACATATTATAATTCTAATAAAACACACGCATATTTTTAAGTTAACATTTCTAAACTAGTTTAAATATTCTTGTAGATTTTAATAATAGAACACTGGTATTTATCTAATTTAACTAATAACACTGATATAATGATCACGCACATATTAACTTATGCACTCACATATACAATAATAAAGTATTACATAGCATTTGCAACTTAAGCACACATATCAATAGTTTATTTTATGTATGATTATATAGTTCAAATTACTTGTCTCTGTGGGATTTACGAATTACAGCGGTGGCTACTATATATAAATGAGAACAATAAAATGTTTTACCTAGGATTTTTGGAATGGGGATATTACTTGTTGTTGGCTGCTTTTGATGGGGTATATCTAACTGGTTAGATTTGACATTTCTTAAAGAGATTTGATGCTAATCCATTGGTTTTATTCCTGGAGACAGTTAAACATTGGCAGAGGATTTCTGAATTGTTATGCAGACATTATTTCATGGGCAGGTTTTGATGATCTTGTTGGACTAAAGGGCTGAAGTAATAGTGTATATTCCCAAAAGCTGCTCAACACCACATTTCTATTTCTGGATACATAATATAAACTGCACTGTTATCTGAACTGAAACAAGACTGCCACTGGAAACTAGGCTGAACAGACGTCCGATACAAATCTGGCTATTTATATACATGAAGTGTTTTTGTTTTAATATCCTCTGGCAATATGTGTTGTCGAAATTCCTAATCCTTTGACAACATGTTTTTGAAGATTGTTTAGTTAGTAGTAGCTTTCATAAACGTGTTGTTTTTATATCTTTAATTAGTAGCCCATCGCTGGTGTGGTTTTTTCAAATCATTATTTAACTTAATAGCCATATTTGTGTTTTCCAAATATAATTTCTTTCTAACTTTCATTATATTTTTTTAATATTATTCTAACACACATACATTTATTTACACTCACATGCCCATATATAACTAATTTTAAGATTACTGTTCTTTAATTCCGAATGAAAAAAGATTTGTATTTTGAAGCTTTTAATTATTTATATTTTATGAATACTAATAAGAAAAAGTCTACTTTCTTTTATAAAACTTTTAGTTTGACTTTTCTAACAAAACACCCCTCCCCCCTTCTGATTAATTATTTGTAACTTTTATTTCAAAAACATTCACAAAAGATTTTTATTTTAAAACTCTGATTTTTTAATTTTACTTTTGACAGCAAACTGATTTTGTTTACTAAAGAAACTTTTTAGATATTTATAAGTTATTTATTATTTTTAATATATTTTTTAGACAAAATCATCATGTGTGAATTTCAATATTGGTACATTACACCGCCCTCCCTTTGAGAGTAAAATGCGTCTATTATTGACCATGTTATCTCTGACAACATTAAATCTTAATTTATTATTTTTTTTAAGTTTGCTTTTTTGATATCTTTTACTTTACATACCAAGGGTAATCTCCAATCATACTGTTCTTCTTTCTATGCTGGCAACATTGTTTACAATGTTATGAGTCCTGGATAGTGACCATGAGGACAAACTAATTTTGTGGCACAGGGATCTTTTATAAATGAAGTTTCGGCTGCCGATTCTTTTGATCTGACTTTGACTAAGAAAAGGTCACTGCAAATGGCAGGAATTTCAACTGTCCATTTTCAACTTATGCTTTTAAAAATGATTGCCAATTCTCTAGATCAGACTTTGACTAAGAAGAGGTTGCTGCCAATGACAGGAATTTTCAACTGTCTGGTTCCGACTTACGCTTTGGAAAACAAGGTACGAGATATGGGGATTCTTCCCTGAAAAGTGACTTGCGGCTTACTCTGGTTGTCCCCAGTGCACATTTTAAAAGAGGAATGATCCATGCCATTCCATTACAGGTATTAAAATTTATCCAGACAACAGCTTTAAACTTATCCTTAACTAAAACATTTCTATACTACCCTCATTCCCTTTAATTTTGAATCCTTACACTCTTAATACAACTTAGATTGTTTATATTATTTATCACTAATCCTACAATATTATTTTAAATACACAATTACATTACTTTAACATATTTATTTATATTATTCTGAAATATTACAAACCATATCTTACATATTTATTTAATTACACTATTATTTTTTAGACAATTACTTTAACTTCTTTATTTACATGCATATATTCTAAAAAAACTATTTTATTTAATCTTACAATACTATTCTAAACTCTTATGAATATCATTTGTATTACAATATTATTTTTTAAACATTTGTTTACCTTATATATTAATGTATGTGTACTTAGACAACTCTTTTATTTTACTGCTCTTCATTATTATACAAATATTTTTATTGGACTTGATTACTTTAAACCATTTATTTATTTCCTTTTATTAACTTACGCATATTCAAAACTATTTTATTTTAATGTGTGTGTACTCAGAAAAAAAAAAAAAAACTACTTTACTTTATTACGATTCATTGTTTATTGTTATTTACTACAGATATATTGCACTTATTTATTTAACTTGATTTTACCAATTTTATTTTAACTATTTGACCTACTTATTTATTTACGAACCTTTTTCTTAATTAATATGTGCGTTGAGAAAAAAAAAAATCTTTTATTTTACAAAGCCTCCGTTATCATTATTACTTTCAAACATTTCATTTATTTGTTTTTAAATTTATTGTCAAGTTTTAAATAGAAGTTTTAGATTTAATTTATCAGATTATTGATGTTAAAATAATCATATTCGTGCTCATTGTCCATTTCTGGTCCTTTTTGTTTATTTATTTTACTATTCCGCCTGTTTACTAACTTTTAAACTATGTCAGGCAGTTCCTTCTTAATTTCTACTAATTCTATAATATAAACTATACTCCATATTCTCACTTCTATCCCTCGATTAAAAATTATTTTATCTCTTTCTCTTTCCATTCTATTTTCAACCTTGTACATTAGAAAACCTTTAAGCTTCACAGACCTCCAAATTTTTCCTAACCATGAATATTTTTTCTTACACTTTCTTTTTGTTTTAAATCTATGTCTACAGTGAAGGCGAACATTTACCTTAAACCTTTTATTTTAATTCTTTGTAAAAACTCTTTTACACTATTGTCTACCTTGAACTTATATCTCTCTTCTATTTCTTGGTCTACATTTGTTTCTACCTTATTGGTCGCAACACTATCTGATTCTAATTCAATTTCTATCTCTTTTATCACCTCAACTTCCTTTTCATATTCCTGACTTTCTTTAATTAAATCTACTTCTATGATCTCTTGATTTTCCTCTACCTTTCCTGTTATCTCACATCTTATGTCTCTTACTTCTGCTCTGAGTTCCTTAATTTCTCCATTAACCTGTCTAATTTCTTCCTTCAATTCTGCTTTGAGTTCTAACTGGCTTTGTTCAAATTTCTGACACAATTCTTCTTTGAGGTCTTGTTGACTTTGTTTAAATTTTTGCATCATATTCTTCATCATTTTCATCATCATTCACATCTCAGATTCTTCTTCTTTTTCTTTTTCCTCCATTTTTTCAATAAGATATTTTTTGACTAAATTTCAATACGAGCTGTTTATTTATTTTTCTTACTAAAATGGAAATATATGCTGACTCCACCCCCCTTCATTGATCTTTTTACTTAATCTTAATGCTTTAATTCCACCCAAACATCAAACTGTCTCTGATTTAACATAATGATTTATTTGAGATAAAGTAAATAGCGTATATCTCTTTTCATTTAAAGATAAAAAAGTTTTCGGTCAATTCTTTTTTTAACATTAAAACACCTTTACATATGTAATTTAGATTTTGTATAAAAAAAATTTTCAAACAAGAAATAAAGTGTTCAATTGCTATTGTTTCTTAGGTCCAGCCCCAAGTTGTGTAAAGCCATTTGTACTGGTTCGAATATGTGTCCTTGAAACACCAGCCTCTTAGGCAGAGATAAACATATTTGGAGAATATGTATGCCCAAATGATAGCTATAAAAATATATAACTAGTGTTACATTTCCAAGACATAACTTCTTCTCAACTGTTGAGTTCAACACCACGTTAAAAGCACTTTTTTTGTTTGTGTATAAACACGGGTGCCAGCTATCTATTCAAGAATGAATAAATAATGCACTTGGACCAATGGCCACTAACTCAAAACCTAAATATCCATGACTAGCTAAGATGTTTGTAATCGCTAATAGATTATACATAATTAGTGGTAAAAAGAATTGATAAAAGAATTGTAAAAGGAATTTATAAAAAGAATATAAAATTTAATTTTAAAGACGATTTATTAACTAACATTTACTAATTTTAAACATTTTATATTTCTAATAAAACACACACATATTTTTAAATTAACATTTCTATACTAGTTTAAATATGCTTGTAGATTTTAATAATAGAACACTGGTATTTATCTAATTTAACTAATAACACTGATATAATGATCATGCACATATTAACTCATACACTCACATATATCATAATAAAGTATTACATAGCATTTGAAACTTAAACACACATATCAATAGTTCATTTTATGTATGATTATATAGTTCAAATTACTTTTCTCTGTAGGATTTATGAATTACAGCAGTGGCTATTATATATAAATGAGAACAATTAAATGTTTTACCTAGGATTTTTGGAACGTGGATATTGCTTGTTGTTGGCTGCTTCTGACGGAGTATATCTAACTGGTTAGATTTGATGTTTCTTGAAGAGAGTTGATGCTAATCCATTGGTTTTATTTCTGGAGACAGTTGAACATTGCTGGAGGGTTTCTGAGCTGTTATGCAGACATTATTTTATGGGCATGTTTTGAGGATCTTGTTGGACTAAAGGGCTGAAGTAATAGCGTGAATTCCCAAAAGCTGCTCAACACCGCATTTCTGTTTCTGGATACATAATGTGAACTGCACTGTTATCTGATCTGAAACAAGACTGTCACTGAAAACTAGGCTGAACTGACATCCAATAAAAATCTGGCTATTTATATATGTGAAGTGTTTTTGTTTTAATATCCTCCGGCAATATGTGGTAATTCCTAATCCTTTGACAACGTATTTTTGAAGATTGTTTAATTAGTAGTAGCTTTCATAAACATGTTGTTTTAACTTTAATTAGTATTCCACCGGTAAATCGTTATTTAACTTAATAGCCATCGCTGTGTTTTCCAAATATAATTTCTTTCTAACTTTCATTTATATTTTTTTTAATATTATTCTAACACACATACATTTATTTACACTCGCACGCACATATATAACTAATTTTAAGGTTACTGTTCTTTAATTCTGAATGAAAAGAGATTTGTATTTTGAAGCTTTTAATTATTTATATTTTACGAATACTAATAAGAAAAACTCTACTTCCTTTTATAAAACTTTTCGTTTGACTTTTCCAACAAAACACCCCTCTCCCCTTCTGATTAATTCATTGTAACTTTTATTTCAAAAACTTTCACGAAAGATTTTTATTTAAAATTCTCATTTTTTTTAATTTTACTTTTGACAGCAAACTGATTTTGTTTACTAAAGAAACCTTTTAGATTTTTATAAGTTATTTATTATTTTTAATATATTTTTTAGGCAAAATCATCATCATTGCTAAAACAGTGAATACATTAAATGGTGTTGCAATTTAATAATTTATTAAAAACAATCAAACCTCCACAATTTTACTTTCTTCATTATATACTTACTATTCTCATACATATTAAATAACCCAAATGCTATATTTAACAATCAAAGAATTCACTCTCTTGAGAAAGACATCTGGAATAGGTTGGAAAAACATTTTAAATATGTTTAGGAATACTATTGAAATAATGTTTTTTTTTTTCAGAACTTTTTAGACAGTCTTTTATTTGTTATGAAAATTGAACCAATTTTGTTTTGCATGATTTTGTAATAAGAATGCTCTATCTAATATTCATGTGAAATAATATCACAACATTTCTATCAAATGGATTCTCAAATATTCAACAAAATTTATCACATTTTACATCTATACTTATATAATCCTTAATATAACTTTATTAGCCATTCATACATTTATTTCTGAAAATATTCTGTGACTTTAATTACAGTATTTTCCATTTTCTTTCATCTATATGCTGTAAAAGGTTTCTGTATTTTTCAGTTTAGTAGTAATCTCCACAAACATTTTATTTGTCTTAATGTATTTTCTTTGCAATGTTTTCATTCTATATTTATAACTAGATAAAGATATAAAGCACCACCAGTCCCTAATGCTATTAATATCTTCAATATAATTATGGACAACATTATTAATTTGAACGTAATTCATTTAATTGGCAATTTTTTTACTGGACATATATTTATTTATGTATTTTTTTAATAATCAGATTTTTTAAAGAAACAACCTTAGTAACATTCTTACTTTTCATTATGTCTGAAATTAATTAAAGTATAACCATTATTTGGTATAAAATGTTGTTCTCTGCCAGCTTTTACATTAAAATTTTTAAGAACTTGCTTATTAGTGATCATCACAAGAGAATTATACAATTTTTCAAGGTCATAAAATTATGGTACATTTAAATTTAAAATGTATGTCTATTTTAATTTACTTTTAATTTTAATATAAGTTAACCTTTGGTTGATTTCTTAACAGTTTTCAGAAGCATGTAGTATTTTACTTTTTTATAATAAAGCCTATTAAAATTGTAGCCTTTATTAGCATTAGTCATAGTATAATTTTTTTATTCAAAATATGCTTTCACAATGATCCTGGTAATTGTATTATTGTTGCATTCATTATTATAATGTTTTAAATGCTTCCGTTTTTTTTTTTCCAAACTACAATCAGTACATGTTTAAGTTACCATATATTCAATTGTTTTCCTGCTCATTGAACATGTTGTATATCCATCTATATTGTACATCAGATTCACTTCAAACCATTTTCTATAAGTAGTGGATATTCGGGTTAAATTTAGTCATCAATTTAGACTAGTTTACATGATTTTTAGTCAATGTGATTTTGCTTAGCCCAACATTAATTTGTTAGTTTTTTTCATGTCTTAAATATTTTATTTCCTTGGTACTCACAATATGAGTTGAGATCTATGTTATTCTTTATTGGTAGAAGACAATAAATTCTAAATAGGATATTACAATAATAGAATTCAATAAAGATGAAAAATAATGTCAAAATGAAACTAGTAAAAACCACAAAGGTTTGCAAATATATATATATATATATATATATATATATATATATATATATATATATATATATATATATATATATATATATTATAAGGTCACTGTGCTAATGTATGATGCCCAAATGTTTGAAAAGTATAATTAATATTTTACCCGATTCCAAAATTTGCTACCAACATTTGTATAGAATTCATTCTTTGCCACAATTTATTGGTATTTTTTCTTCATAGAGAGCAAACATACGATTTGTATGCATGCACTTTCTCATTATATATATATATATATATATATATATATATATATATATATATATATATATATATATATATATATATATATATATATATATATATATATATATATATATATATATATATATATATATATCTGCCCCAGACCAAGTGTCAAATTAAATTGACAGACTGATGTTTTCAAGATTTCCACATAAACACTTTATTAAAATATTGTATTACAATATATATATATATATATAAACAAAATATGTCCACTCAATTTCATAGTAGAAGTGAAATAAAAATTTAAATCTTTATATATATATATTATAAAACTAACAAATAAAATATTTATTTGTCTTTGTTTTTTTTTTCACACAAAAAAAAATCCATAAAAGATTGCCATAAATTATTTTCTTTTGAAACTAAACTTGTGTGCAGACAATTTGAAGTTTATAAACTATAGTAATTGGATTTATTTGCAGTTTAATGTACATTGAAACAGCAACATTGGTCAATTCTTTATTTTACAAAGTCTACGTCTGACATTTATTTTTGCTTTAAAAGCATTTCATTCTTATATATAATATAAAATAAAATTTCATTTCTATATTTTTGGATGCATAGGTCGCTAGAGAGTTTTGATTAAAAACTTCAACCATCAATCATATGTTATTCAAAGCTAATCATTTTGTTTTCAAAATTTGTAAATAAAAGCTCGCTGCATTTAAGTGTGTTTGCTCAGTTTATTATTATTATTATTATTATTATTATTATTATTATTATTATTATTATTATTATTATTATTATTATTATTATTATTATTATTATTATTATTATTATTATTATTATTATTATTATTATTATTATTATTATTATTATTATTATTATTATTATTTGATATTGCCATTTAACACAAATATAATATATAGGAAATTAATAAATATATCAAACTTTTTAACACTTTTATAAATTATTAAAATAAGTAAACAGTGTTTTTTTTTATTTATTTATTTAAAGAAAGAGATGCTAAGAAAGTAAAGCTTCTGACTATATAAAAAAAAGGCAGATGCATAAAAAATTCTGTGTAGATCATTTATTACGATTATCCCAATAACGATAAAATCTGCTATCCTATTAACTTTACTATCTCTGTGATTTGTTTACAAAACAATCTTTGCATTATATTAGTACCGTAATGTATTAACGTAATATCGATTAAAGAATTGTTGAATCAAATACTCAGTTTAAAACATGAGTAAACTATTCGTCTATCTAGTTTCGATTTTTTTCTTCACTTGCGTCTATTTATAAATCACACGACACCGCTTCCAAAGCTCAAAATCAGTCAGTAGAATATCAGAAAGGCAACACTCAAATTAACTGAATTTTGCTTTGATAATGGATTGCTGAATTTAAGCATTGGACAGGTTAGGTGATTTAATTATAATAATTAATTAGTTAAGTACTTTTATTGTCTACTATCTATATGTAGGTGCATATGTGTTTGTAATTATACATCTATATGATCGGGTCTATTGAGCTACTTATATCAATTTATTTTCATATTGCCTAACTATTTGCATATCTGCTTGTCTATTACCTAACTTCTTTTTCCTACCTATTAAACTATCTATCTATTTACCAGCTACCTAACTTCCTACCTACTTCCATCTATGTATGCATATATCCATCATAATATCAGTGTTCACATTTCCAAGACCACTAATATTTTTTTTAAAATAACACCAGGAAATATTATAAGAAATATTCCATATAATTTTAAATTTAAAAAAAAAAAAACATTTAGGTATCATTTTGGATAAATGTAATACCATAGATAAAGAAAAGAATATTTTTTATCAACTTATATACATATACTTTTCAAATTAGATAAATGATAAGATTAATAGTTGTAATTGAGATATTACTCATTTTTTGTGTATGGAATTTTTAGTAATATAAGAAACATCTACAAATAAAACATTTATTTACTTGTAAAAAAAGAGTTAAAGAAAACTGGGTCACTGATGTGGTTTGACGTTCTATGTTGATTACTTCATATCCTAAGTCAAAGAATCAAAGGTAATTTTATTCATATTGCAAAAATCAAAATTGCAATACTAGATTTCCAACATCAAACTGTAAAATATTAATATACCTTCATAAACTAAATCTACTATTCCATTTTTGTTTCTTATTTAGAAATCTAATATTGTTGAAACATTTATCTAAGATAACTTTAATAAGTAGCTAGTTTTTATCAAGATATATTTGTAGAGTGTGTGTAAATGTAAAATATGGCCATTAATGTAGGACCACTTTTTGGTATTAATTTATTAAATAAGATGTGAGACATATTTAGATTGGAGAATTGCATTATTAAATTAAGGTAATACTGTGATAGCATTATCAGTGTAAGAAAATATATAAATGTTTTTACCCAAGCTTAAGCAAAAACTGATATTTAAAAATATATTCTCTATTAAGAATGCTACATATATAGCACACTAAAAAATATTGAAGAAATTTAAGACTTTTTTCATTGACTTAAAGACAGAAACAGATTTTAAAATCTCTTGTAGAAAAGAAGACAAAAATAAATCAGACTATATAATTCATTGTAATAAACATACAAGACATACATTTTTTCACCATTTAACAAACCATAATTAAGACAGATAAATGAGTTATGAAAGAAAAGTAGGTCTAAAGCTCTCATAACCTTTAATGATTTAACTAGTGATTAACATTAAAGTAAAAATGCTAAGATACCAATTGTGTGAGACTTATGACTGATGATTATTGATTTTCGTAATGGTTTATATTTTTATAAGAATAGCATTAATACTTTTTGTCTTAGATCAACTAATAATGGATGTGCAAGATTTTTTTTGAATACAATTTGAATTTAAATATCAATAAAAAATATGACCATTTATGCATGTTTGCTCAATTACATGGACACAATTAGAATAAAAATGAAATGCAAAATCTTGTACTAAATTGGATTTAAAAAATAATTATTTCTTACATTAAATTTCACAATAGTTAAAAGCAAAGATAAAATAGAATTTCAAGAGTCTACTCCAGCAGGGGTGGCCAACTTTTGTGTTCATAAGATCTACTTTTTATTTTTAAAATGTATTGTAATTGACTTGTTGTCCTAGTCATAGTCTAATTGGAGGGAGGTATGAAATACATACTATTTTTATATATCTACCTAGTAAGGAATAACAATTATTTAATGGGCCAAAAAACTCATGTCCAGGGAACTAAAACAATATGAGTGATTATTAGCAATATTTATTAATTCAAATTAACATTATGAATTCAAGATTTAAAATATTGTTTTCAATAATGATAAAACTTAGTGTACTTCATCTATCTACAATTAAAAAAAAAGTAGAACAAAAACAAAAATAAAAAAAAAATTGAAAATTTTGTCTTAATTTGTTTCACTCATTACCCAACAGTTCTTAGCAGATTGGCCTTGTGATCATCCAAAATTGACTTTGCAATTGGCCGGTGGATTATGATTGACTTGTTGGTGACTACACTACAGGTTATTTAGTTTCTATTATACAAACTGGTTAGTAAGTGTATTTCTAAGTAAATTCTATTATAAAAACTGGTCAGTAAGTGTATTCTAAGTAAATTATCATCACTTAACATTTGTAAAACCTGGTGAATAACACCTTTCCAATCATTACATTTTTAGCAATGTAGAAATTATATCTGTCACATGAGAACATGAACTGGCTATTCAGTTTTAAAGAAATACTTAAAGATTGTCTATTTTAACATGAAGGAACAAATAATAAATGCATTAATATTTCAGAAGTGTCTCTCATTTCCTTAACAATGGTACCCATCTTGTTTTAGGTGTTCAATAGTGATGAATATAAAAAAGTACAATCAAGATATTAGACCATTTACACTGATTGCAATTTAGAAAAAAATATAAAATGTTGTTTAATTAAAAAATAAATGTACAAAACTATAAGAATCATGATAATAACTGAATCAAGGAAGATAAAGTAATTATTTTAATCTTCAACAATATTTTTAACAGTTAATCAATTAACATAAATTTATTTTTCAAAGACTAGCATAAAGCACAATTACATTAAAAGTATAAGAAATCACTTAATATGTATTTGCTGAGTGAATATGTTTCTAAGTTAATTTATAATAAGAAATATATTAAAATTGGAATCACTATGGTTCAAGTCAGAACTAAAAATATCCTAGAAATTTATTTTTTTATCATAATTAGGTCTAAAAATTTGTCATAAAATGTACATAATTACATTTACAAAATGTTAATTCACAATTAAATCAATAATATTGATTGTTTTGGATGATAAAATAGTCTTTTTAACCTTTTTGATAAAAGAAAAAATATTTTAGAAATGACTAATAATTGCTTAGCATTTATACTTATTACATGAGCAGGAGAAGCAGTTAAATTTTTTTTTTTTCAGAAAATAAATAATGATAGTGATTAAAGCATTAAAAAGTGTTCTATTTTGCAGTTAGAATCATTTATGGCAACAGATGTAATAGATATTTAAATAAATTATAGTTTTTTTTTAAATATATTACTTTATGATGTTGAAGTTTTTGCTATTTTTTTTTAAAGATTATTATGTCTTAAAAGATAACGAGAAAGAAACTAATTGAAAAGCAATTAATTAATCTTCACTTGACATTTCTGTACAAGTTGTTATGTGTGATGACAAATTCCATTTTTATTAACTATATTTTAGTATTAAAATTTCCTCCTAAAAAATTGATATCATAAAATAGCCTTGAGCAGAAACAATTATAACCTGTTTATTAAAGTATTTGCATAATAGATGATAGCAGAGTAGCAAATGGTAGTATTTATGTTTATATCAAATTACTAGAGATAACTCAGATTCTGTTTTAATATACAGTACTTATGAAAGTATTTTTAATATTATATGTGGTTGTATAAAACATTTTATTCGGTTATTTCTTGGAACATAATTTTAATACATTTAAAAACTACATCTATTAATGTTAGGAAATAATTTAGATACTTCATTTATTTATATATAAAAGTTTTTTTATATATTATTATAGATTATAAAATTAGCACCTACTAAAAACATAAGCCCTAATAAATAAATAAGTTTATAGAGTTTATAAAAGAAACTTATTTGAGAACATTAACACATTTGGCAAGATTCAATCTTAATATTATTTATCTTTTAAAATAATAAAAGTTATGATGTGAAACAGTATTAGTGAAATTCTTTATTTTATAATGCTCTTATCCTGAGCCTTGTTTTCAGACTGAGTGATTAGGATTTCTCTTTCAGCTACTCAGTCCAATGACAACTAAGCTAGTTATCAAATACTTATTAGAGAGAATTTGAACACAGCCTTTCAAACTCCCTTTGGCTATCACTCTATTCTAACAAGTGATACACATGTCCACACACATATGAAAACAATAAATGATCTCTGATATATGTATTTCATGCTTATGAGTGCTGGTTTAGCATGAAATAGTTATACTGGATATTGTTTAACTTTTTCACATGTGTTGTACAGGATAAAGGGGATAGTAAATGTAGTTTAATAGACTGTATTAAAATTCCATAAATTCCAAGTACATTAAATAAATATTACAAATACTTATTAGTAAATTACTACAAATGTAAGATTGTCTGAAGGATAAAAAAATTAATTTAATATAGATTGGTAAATTATATGTGAATGCTTTGACTATATAACAAAAAATATGATTGTAATGTATAACAGCCTTTATCATAGTTATAAAATATAGAATTGACTATGTGATTCACTTTTATATTATTTTTATTGTTATATTAATCCAGTAATTAATTTTATTTGAAATGCTTAAAACATAATCAAAAAATTTGGGGGTAGTAAAAGTTTTATAGGTACTTGGATTTTGAAATAAAATGTCAACAATATTAAAGTTTGACTTGTATATATATATATATATATATATATATATATATATATATATATATATATATATATATATATATATATATATATATATATATATATATATATATATATATGTGTGTGTGTGTGTGTGTGTGAATAAAATTTGTTTTTATTTATGTATTTAGTAGTTGAAGATGATTTTTAAAAAAATACATAAATACTTAAATATTTAAATGAATAAACAGTTGAAATGTTTGAATATGTACAGATAATAAAATGTTGAGTAAAATCACACCTAAATAAAAACACTTACAAATTAATTAATATTGTTTTTAAAATTTGTTCGTGAAGCAAAATGTGTTTATGTCATTTCTAAAAAGAAACATTCTATAACTTAGATGTTATGTTATATTTATTTATTAAAACAACAAAAGCATAATCAATGCTTTTATAAGAATATTTCCATTTATACATTCACATGTCATATCGATCATCTACCTCTAATTCCTCTGCAAGCAAATGAACAAGTCAATGAATTTTTTATATAGCCAACTATCCAATACTTCTTAGAAAATGAATATCTGGACATTCTTAGCTAAAGCATAAAACAATGATTTAAAAGATTAAACTCTTCACCATCTGGTAATTAGTAAAACAGTTGAGTACTGGCTTTTCATTTTCCTCTATGAGAGGCTATCAGAATGACCCTTTGACTTATGGTAAGATATTTTATAAGTATTTTATCTTTATATATATATATATATATATATATATATATATATATATATATATATATATATATATATATATATATAATACAATAGTTATTTATTATCTAAAGTAATAAATTACATCGTTTTGTTTTATGATTCAATTTTAGAAAGTCATCTAAATTTATTATTCACTTCGAAGATTTCTTTAATAAAAATAGTTTAGCATTTATAATGACTCTCCATAATATAATTTTTTTTTATTAAACCTATAAAACAGTACACATTTTACTACCTCAAATTTCGTTTACATATAAAACTTTTAGACAATAAAATGCTCAAATATAAAGTTTTTAAAGCTTACTTTGATTGTGAAAGTTTATGAATGTTTACTTTTATTAAAAATGATGTCTGAGATTTACTTACATAAGAAACGAATTACACATTAATTCAATAAATATAGAGGAAATTAAAATATAAACGAACAAACAAAAACAACAAGATGTAAAGCCACTATATTTATAGAACAATTTTAACTACACTCTCCATTAATAAATCAAAAATAAATTGTTTTTCGAAAAAAATCATTTAAACAAAATCAGAGACACAAGTCAGTATTATATAAAACAATGAAGAGAAATGAATCTTTTATCTATTCACAATTAATGTAGTTGCATATAAAGACAAAAATCCACCATAAGTTTGACAGGATTTTTTTTATGTTCAAAAATAATGATGATAGCAAATACTAATCAGCCATTACAGCCTCTAAAACTTTGATCAGTACTAATGAAATTATATATATATATATATATATATATATATATATATATATATATATATATATATATATATATATATATATATATATATATATATAGTGTTAAAACGAAGATTTGCACGGGTTAAATATATAAAATACATATTTTGCGGGTTCATCCGTGTTAAAAACTTTTAATATTAATATACTGACGTTTCGACTTGGTCACACAAGCCATCCACAGAGTTATAAAAGGTAGAAAGACGGCTGTAGAGGCGCTACAATCACTGATTTGAATAAAATGTTAAAATTCCACCAATAGCAAAAAATGTTAAATTTAGGAATGTTTTTTAAAAAAATCTTTCCAAATAGGAGGAAGTTTACATGTATCATCTCACTTATTGATACAATCTGGCCTTTTAAGTATCTCAATGGCTTCTCTAATTTTGCATTGGTAGAGATTATCACATCTGGATATGATCCTGGTACTAGAAAAATCAATTTTATGACCTGAATCTATAGTATGGAGTGAGAGTGCTGATGATGATGAGTGTTGTTTAACTGCATTAGCATGCTCATCTCTCCTAACACTGATGCGACAATTACTCATACCTATGTAAGAAGCTTTACAATTTTTACATGAGATTTGATAGACACCATGAGATTCAAGAGGGATTGAATCCTTAGGCTTGGTTATTATATTGCTGATCTTTTGATGAGCAGAAAATGCTGTATCTATATTATAGCATTTTAATATACATCCGATACTGTCTGTAGTTCCTTTTACATATGGAACACAAATCCTAATAGCTGATTTATCATCTTTTTGTTTCCTATTTTTTTTATTTTGGGCATGAAATAAGCCTTATTTCAAGCCCAAAATAGAAAAAAATAGGAAACAAAAAGATGATAAATCAGCTATTAGGATTTGTGTTCCATATGTAAAAGGAACTACAGACAGTATTGGACGTATATTAAAACGCTATAATATAGATACAGCATTTTCTGCTCATCAAAAGATCAGCAATATAATAACCAAGCCTAAGGATTCAATCCCTCTTGAATCTCATGATGTTTATCAAATCTCATGTAAAAATTGTAAAGCTTCTTACAAAGGTATGAGTAATCGTCGCATCAGTGTTAGGAGAGATGAGCATGCTAATGCAGTTAAACAATACTCATCATCATCAGCACTCTCACTCCATACTATAGATTCAGGTCATAAAATTGATTTTTCTAGTACCAGGATCATATCCAGATGTGATAATCTCTACCAATGCAAAATTAGAGAAGCCATTGAGATACTTAAAAGGCCAGATTGTATCAATAAGCGAGATGATACATGTAAACTTCCTCCTATTTGGAAATATTTTTTTAAAAAACATTCCTAAATTTAACATTTTTTGCTACTGGTGGAATTTTAACATTTTATTCAAATCAGTGATTGTAGCTCCTCTACAACCGTCTTTCTACCTTTTATAACTCTGTGGATGGCTTGTGTGACCAAGTCGAAACGTCAGTATATTAATATTAAAAGTTTTTAACATGGATGAACCCGCAAAATATGTATTATATATATATATATATATATATATATATATATATATATATATTAACTGTTATGTATTACTTAATAATTTATTTATAAAAGATGGTCAGACATTAGTGCTTACTAAGAGGGAATTAATAATAGTTAAATTAAAAAAAAAAACATTTTGTTTGATTTGTATGTAAGATTAAATTTTATATGCTTCAACTAAATGAATGCACAAAGATACCCCTTATAGTTAAAATAAGTAAAATTATTACTTTAACTTAATAATAACAATAATTTATTTAACTTAAATTATAATAATTCATAAACATACTCGGTAAAATAGAAGTTGATATATATGAGGCTTATATAATGTATAAAACTAATTTTGATGCTAAACATAAGACGGGATTAAAATCAAAGGAAAATGTCAATTTACTCTCCTTAGTCAAATATATAAAGTTTATGGTGTATCAGAACTTATTCAGATTGGAAGCGAAAACTAATAGAAAATTTAAATAAGTTATGTGAAATGAAAAATCATTATTTGATGTTAATTTTGCTGACTTATCAAGGTTTTCTTTAATTATATGCACAAAAAATATTTAGTCATAACTAGAACACATATATATTAATGCTAAAATAAAGAAATAAAAGAACATGGATGAAGGTGATGAAATGATAGAACACTCAATTCCTATATGTGCATAAACATTTTAATAATTCATTGCATATTGATTTATTCAGGAATCATGAAAGATTTAAAATCCAATTACTCTTCACAATTTTTTCTTAATAAATCATTACGTGATTTATTATTAATCGTTCTTACTTAGTCCTCATTAGTTAGTATTCATAATTCAATATTTTATAGCTTGTTTTTAGCAACTGATACATATGTATTTAAGTTATTAACCCACTAAACGTCACATGTTTACAATTATTTACATTTACACAAATAGTATATGCAGAGGTTAAACTCTCCATACAGTAGTGCCATCCATTATTGGGAGCTACTTACAATGTCTTCAGAAAGGTTTGCTCAACTTCATTGGTATATTATGTTCCTAGAGTAACAGTAAGAGTAAACTCAGCTATAGCACAACATATTCCTCAGACATCGACACTTGTATAACTAGCACATAAATTCATAAAAAGATTATGATAATATAAAAAAATAAAGAAACAATTTCATTGCATAATGAATGTTTGGGGAAATATTATTTGATATTTTAATTTCTTTTACATCATAAAGTATATCCAATTTTATTGTTAATGCTGTTTTGTTTCCTTGATAATTTTGTTATGGCTACATAAATGGTGTTCATATGTCATAGCACTGGTAGGAACGCGAACCCACATCCGTCTGCAACCAACTACTTACTTTCAAGGCGTCCGCGATGACCTCTCGGCTAGCAGCGCTTGACTACATAAATGGTGCTTTGTGTTCTATTTCAATAAATGCATATATATATATATGCTGTTCAAATTTAATTATGCATATTTGGAATTTCATTGGAGATAAATAAATCCTTTTAAAGTACTGTATTAATATATTCCAGTTGTCATTAAGCCATTACTTGATATTAAAACATGCCGTTAGACACACAAGTAAACCTCATCCTTACCTATACATTTGTAGGTTGTTGTTTTTTTTTTTTTTTAATATATAAGTTTGGAATAAATCCATTTTTCATTGTTCATTATAATATGAAAAACTTTATTGTTATGAAACTTTTCTTTGAAGTAGGTAATATATATATATACTTATTGTAAAAGAACGAAAAAGATAATCTTATTGTGTTAACGATCCGCTTGTTGCCTCTTCTTGTTTTTAAGTGATATCCAAAGTTCGCCACTATTATATTTGGTTTGCTCGTAGCGGTGTTATTACAAAAAAATATAACGAGTAATCGTTGTTATAATAAAACTCATTTAAATATTATTTATAAGTACATATATATATAATAGCATTGACAATGTCTGTTTATTAAGTTTTATGAAGAGTGTTTGTATAAAACAGATGTTTTATGGAACAAATTTAAGTTATGACTTTTACTCTTAAAATTTAAAATGTTTTAATTTTTATTACAGAGAAAATTATTTAGTTTAAAGTTGAGCGATATTTTGAAACGAAATTATTAAATGGATAGTATGTGTTCCTGTATGCTGATATAGATTATTTTAAATCATTATTTTCTACTTTTATCTTTAGAACTATGAAAATTATTCTCACTATATAATGAGATGGAGATTAAAGACTTTAGAGAAACATCATTTAGACATTTTTAATAAGAATTAATTATATATAAATGATTTAAAAAATCTGTAGTGTATACTTAGAATAAAAATTGGTGATATATAAACCATCAAAAAGAGATTTATCTAAAGGAGTTATTGTTTCAATTCATTTTTTTTTTAATAAAATTCTATTATAAATATTCCAGCGAATAAAAGTAATATGGCTGTTGTGCTTAATCGTATAGATTATAATAATAATAATAATAATAATAATAATAATAATAATAATAATAATAATAATAATAATAATAATAATAATAATAATAATAATAATAATAATAACAACAACCACAACAACAACAACAACAACAATAATAATAATAATAATAATAATAATAATAATAATAATAATAATAATAATAATAATAATAATAATAATAATAATAATAATAATAATAATAATAATAATAATAATAATAATAATAATAATAATAATAATAATAATAATAATAATAATAATAATAATAATAATAATAAACTCAATAGTATTCCAGATGCTTGTCACCCGGGAAGTCCTGGAATCTCACTATTTATATTAAAAAATCTAAGCAAATTTACAGCAAAATATTTAAGTTGTTTAGCTAACCATTTAACACAGAAAATCATGACTATTGAGGGGGTCTACACACTTGCCATAGTGCCATATAATAAAAAGAAAACAATCATTCCACTAACTAGTGACCTTAGACCAATATCTATGGGACCATTGCATATCAAGATCATCGAAAAAAATCATTAAAGATGAAATTGAACCATACATATTACCACTCATTTCTGAAGCACAGTATGCAAAGAAGGGCTCTTCAACAACAGAGACAGCATTGTTATTTAAAGCAATTCTAACAACAGTCAGACAGAGAAAAAAATATGCTCCCATTGTGGTACAGCTTGATATTGAGGCTGCCTTTGATTCGGTAAACATATTTACACTATTAGAAATGCTTGAAAACACTCAAATCCCTAGAACACACTTATACCTAATAGCTAACCTACTTTTAAATAGAGAGATTCATGTAACACTAAATGGAAAAAAACTCCCCATCATTCACCTCAACTCAGTCAATATCCCAAGGGTCCCCTCTTAGCTCGTTGCTGTTTATATTATACATTAATCCCCTCACTAATAGCATACAGCAGACTTTTGGTGGAATTGAGATACCTGGCACAGCACAGCAAACTGCATGCCTTGCATACATGTATGATGTCACTATCTTCCTGACATCCAAAAAAAACAAATACCACAGCTACAAAAGATACTGCAAGAATATTCACAAAAATACAAATTAAAGTTTAATCCTGAAAAAACTACAGATTGGACACTATTCACTGGAAAGCAATGTGAATCAAACTACAACTCAAAGCCAGTCCCTTTCCTTGGGTTCCCATTTCATATGGGAATCATGGGAATGAGATGTCACATTCAAAATAGGCTGAAAGAAGAAGCTGAAAGAATAGTAGACTCTTTATCAAAAACATATATGTCACTATATGCAAAAGTACAGCTAATTAATCAGCTTATTACAACAAAAATAGATTATTATGTGCCAGTTGTTTCTTTCTCAAAAGCATTTATAGCAAAAATTAAAAACATATATAATAAGCTACGCTGGTCTATAAAAACTGTAGCGATCTCATCTAAAAAACTCAACAAACCCCTTATCAAAAATGGTCTTGGCTTGCATAGCATTAACATCTTCCAATTATAAAAGCTGAGAAACCTAATAGTCACCACAATTGCAAAATTCCCTAGACTTAAACACTTGATCGAGGTCACTCCAACAGATAGGCCGCCTCCAAAAAAAATATTCTTTGCTACCATTATCTATCAACACAAAACCACTGAACCTAATCCAGATCAGTTTTGACTTCATAATCAAAATGAATCTAGTTGTGATGCCAACAACACATTTTCTATATCATAAAAGACTATATCTATACATTGATCCATTCTGTGGACTGTGTCACTGAGCAGAGGAAACACTACATCACTTATATACCAGTGTTTGGCTCTAAACCAAACAAGACAGATTATGTGTCATGCATACAGAAGGCCTGGTATCACAATTAATCAAATACTTGGTGCTTTCCAGGAGAGATCAATACCCAACATTAGAGTGGCCACATTCATCTTATATGCATTCTGGTGCACCAGTTGCACTTTCTTGATTGGAAAAAATACCAGACACTGCCTGTCTACATTTAAAAAACAAATTAGCATGCATTCAAAATAGGGATAGGCTAATTACCTGTCCGCTTTTATATGAAGCAACTTGGTCTCTGTTGAAACAGCCATCAATGTTGTAAGTATATTACACACTCAGTTAAACCAATATCTGCAAAATTCACAAACATTTTATCAATTTAATTAAAAAGAGAGACATTATAATGTACTATAGTGACATGCAAGAAATAATGAGCAATTAATTAAAATTGAACCATGCACAATTACAGTAGTTTATAATTGGAAGAAACTGCACACAACATAAAGACAAGGAATTATATTCATGCTTGAACTAACTAATAATGGACAATGTTTTGTCAATTGAAACATCCATTTCTGGAGCAAATTAATATATGTAAATAATTCAATGTAACACAATGTAAAACATGCAAACAATGTAAAGTTTCTTTGAGTTAATAAAGTGCCTTTTGAAATATAATAATAATAATAATAATAATAATAATAATAATAATAATAATAATAATAATAATAATAATAATCATAATGATAATAATGATGATAATAATAATAATAATAATAATAATAATAATAATAATAATAGTAATGATGATGATGATGATGATGATGATGATAATAATAATAATAATAATAATAATAATAATAATAATAATAATAATAATAATAATAATAATAATAATAATAATAATAATAATAATAATAATAATAATAATAATAATAATAATAATAATAATAATAATAATAATAATAATAATAATAATAATAATAATAATAATAATAATAAAAATATTTAGTGATGAAACTTACAAAAAGATTGTTAGAGGTCCTCTGGCATATTTAAAAAAGACATCAAATATTCTAGTATAGATGAAGATATGAAAATTAAAACTTCTCCAAGAGAAGACTCTTCATTATAACCTAAATTTTATGGTTGCTTAAAATTCATAAACCTAAAGTACCATTGCAGATTATTGTGTGTCATATAGGTTCTCCCAGATATGCATTGGCTATTAGCCCAGTCCTTACAACCATTAACAGATAACATTCCTTCCAGAACTAAGAATGCAAGTCATTTTATTTCTGTAATTAAAACCTTAAAACTAACAAACTAATTTATTGTTTAGTGTTGATGTTTATTTTATATTTACTACTATTGCTCTTGAAGAAGTTTTATCTATAATAGTTCAATACAATAATTTTTCTGATTTAATTATTTCATTAGCAAAACATTGCCTTAAAAGTACATTTTTTATTCATGACTTTCAAAAGTATAAACAAATTAAGGAATTTTCTATCAGATCTCCACTGACACCTGTAAATGTTGATTCCTTTATAAATAATTTTGAAAGTCAAGTATTAAATGCAGCTACTAAGAAACCTTCTATTTAGCTCAGATATATGGACAATACATTTATTATATGGCTTCACATTATTGATACATTGAACTATTTTCTTGTTTTTTTTTTTTTTATGATAGGCAATCTAATATTAAGTTTACTATGGAAGTTGAAAATGACAAATCACTATCTATATGTTTTGACTACAAGAATATGTAATGACTCCTTATCAATATCCATTTACAGCAAATCCATGCATAAAAAAGATATCCTAATTTAATTCCCATCATTATCCTGCACATATATTTTCTGTAGCAAAAAATCCTTTGACAAGAGCTTATAATTTGTTAGATGAACATCATCTTATTTAAGAAACAACTTGTAAGGTGTTACATAGTACTGATAGTAAACAGAAGAAAGAACATAAAATTGATAATTCAACTAGTTACAAAGTTGTTTTATCTTATATTAAATGAATCACTGATAAAATCAGTAAAAGACTATCTAATTTTAATATAAACACTACTTTTCCACTAGAAAACAAATTGGAGATTTTTACCATAAACCTAAAGACAGAGTACTTTTGTAATACAAGAGGTTTATGAAATTTCAAGTTTACAATGCTATAAATCTATGTAGGTCAGTCTAATAAATGAATTAATATCAGAATTAATGAATATAAAAGTGCCTTCAATCAGAAGTTAAATACATTGTCTTTTACTTCACATTTTTTTAAAAAATTGGTCACAAGCCTAAATTTCATAATGCAAAAATACTTGTTTATTTGGAAAATTATTAATTAAGGACAATGAGGGAGTCAATTGAAATAATAAAAAGACAAACTGATTTAAATAAAGCTGATGAAGCACAACATATTCCAGTCTTAATGAGACCACTTATTTCATCTTTTTCATCTAATATAAACTTAAAATCAATTAATGGTGAAACTGAAAAAAATAAACATTTTGTTAATTCCCACATTCTCCATGCTCAACTACTTCATGCTAAATCTTATTCTTTACCTCACCCCCAATCTCATTATAATTTGACATGTAATGCTTTTTTGCAAAAAGGTAATATTGACAATGGTGGATGCTATTTCTTGAAACATTGGGAAGTAAGTGAAAATAACACCTGGTTTAACTCAAAAATTATTTTATTTATATTGTACAAGTCAGAATTGTATATTCATCTAACAAGATCTATAATCTGAGCAAAATGCCTGAGATACACAGGTTAGGAGCAATTACAGATTCTGCCCTCTTTTCCCTTCTCTAAAACTACATCATTATGAACAACATTTCTGATGATAACAGATGAATTCATTCATTCCAATTCCAGAGACAGTGGAGAAGCAAGAGATGTACAGGTAAAATGTGATATTAATTAACTTCAAACCCATGGCAGGAAATAGTAGTTTCATGATTATACAGATATTTCACTAGTAACTGGGTTAATGAAATGCAATAGACAAACATAAGATTAAACAGAGCCTGAATTAGACATAATACAAACTATTTAAGAGTGTGTATGCATAAAATACTGAGACAAAGAATGATTAAATAATAATTGTTTGTGACATGTTAATAACTTATTAATATAATTAATGAGGGATCAAATATATATGTAATGATAATATAGACTTAATAAATACAAATGGTGAATCTGTTTACATGTGACATTAAAAATTAATAGAATCTGGGTTTCACATAATCAATAGCAATGATTTGCATATTCCATAGATTACATACTACTACTTTGCTTTATAGAATATGGGTTACAATGATTAAAGAATATGCAAATAAAAATTAAGTAGATACTATATCACACATACTTAAGGTGATGTGGCTTAATATGCCAATGAAAAGTGATATCATTTTTAACCTATATTTATAATTTGAATGCTATGATTGACTAAAATAAAAAAAATCAATGACCTTAAGACACATAGATATAAAATGGAGCCTTATTTATATAAAACCACATTTAAATTATGGTTCATTTTAACAATATGGTGAGTATGCCTTTACAGACATTACAAGGTTTATTTGGTCAATAATTCTACACTATATCACTCATTTGAAAGGAAAGCATTTATCTGCATATTTAATTAAATCATTCTGATTTGATAGAATTTACAAAATGTTTACTAGCATACAGAAAAATTGTTTAAATGAGAGAGTAGCTAGCTTAAATAAGTTTTAAAATGACATTTCTAACATATAAAACAATAAAGAGAAAAAGATGGTTTATAGATATCAGGGCATTATGACGAATAAATAGAGTAGAGCAGTACAAAATATTAATCAAGAGTTTATGGTGCTGACTAAAGTGATAGCATTAGAACTGTTAGGTCCATTTTAGGATGAGAGGCTTCATCAGTTATAACAAATGTGAAAATCTGCTGCACTTGTACAGAGTAGTATAGTGTTCCATAGTTCAGTCTTTCCAATGTTATCCCATGCAGAGTCTCACTACAACCTGACATTATCCTGGAGTTGGTGCTTCCAAACTCCATTGCAGGGCAAGCATAAGAAAATGTTCCAGGACCTCTAAATATTAAATTTGACAAAGCAAGAAAATACAAAGTTTTATAATGCTATCAGGAGTAAGAAGTACCAATAAGATTCAGGTCCTTAATGATGCTGATATGTTAATTAAAGCCCTCATAAATTAATAATATTTAGCATAATAACATGACAGAATTTAAACAATCCTTAAAGATATGCAAATGACCTTAAACATTGATTAGAATGTCAACATATAAAAAGAGGAAATTTAATGTTCCCTTCGTTAAACAAATATAAGTACATTTAATGGGTAACTAATTACATAACACAGTTATAACATTGGATGGCTTGATAAGCAAATGATTGATTACTAAAGAAAGATAAGGCCATCAAAAATACTTTAAAGAATATTAAAATTAATTAAATCAATAGTGTTAATATGGTAAGCAATTGATATCATAAAACATAACAGTATATAATCTGCCATTAAGCAAATATTATCATTTGATACTATTATTCAATCGAACGATCCTTAGTTTTGTAAAAATAATTATATTTACGTATTTAACTATCACATAATATCGGGATGCAGAATAAAAATAAGATCAGTCCACTAGATTGAGTCATTAGCATATTAAAATCAATTTTAATTAAATACATAATTATAATAAAATGAAGTTAAGGTTTGCCACATTTACAATAGCGAGAAATAGATAGTGTGAAACCCAGTAAATACAGTTAAAGAATATAAATCTTTAGATTCGTTTATTTATATTTTACAAAGAGAGAAAGTCATTAATTTACTATAATTATTATAATTGGCATTACATCACTAATTATTAAATAGGCAAAGAGTTACATTATAATTAAAACAAATTGTTTAAATAGATGAAGATTTACAGTTCATGTTAGTAGCATGGATGGAATTACCTTCTGTTATCTGATAGTTTGATGGCCATACAGGTTGATACGCATGAGAAATAAATATGAAAGACATGATCAGCATGCAGAGTTCAAATAAAATAATAGTTGGCATCTTTGTATAATTAATTTATCATTTAATTAAAGCAGTTCTTAAGTTTTGATGTCGTAGTATAGCGGTATGGAGACAATCTTGGAAAGATCTTTAAAGCAAATTTCTTTCCTTTACTCAGAAGTCATTTTGTCAAAGTTTTAAATGGTGTGGATTCATTCAGCAACACTTCTCTTAAAAATAACAGTAGAGTGGTCTGTTTTTAATTTGGCTGTATTTATACATCAACAAAACTTTCTAGAAACTTTTATTACATTGCCGCTTGATATGCCGTATATGAATTACCTCACCTGTCTGCGCTTATTCTTTGTTCAAGATTTACATTTAAAATATGACAATAAGATAAGTTCTGGAGAGTATTGTTCTAATCCATTTTGAGATTGGAAATAGATTCAATAGATATAATTTTCATTAGATTTAGGATTGCAAAATAAATCTAATTTAACAATGACATTTTTAAATTGAATAAGATACATTCTTCTGTTTCTTAAATTTAGAGTTATGCTAATTACTCTCCAGAACCCTCTTTGATATTTGATAATAAAATACACAAATTATATATATATATATATATATATATATATATATATATATATATATATATTGTGACCATCTCAATGAGCACAAGGGTTTAAGATACATTGTATCTGCACTGAATAGTTATATTATATTAGAAAAAAAAACATGAAATAGCCTAAGAATTTAAAAAATTTTTGCTGGAGATTGTTTAAAGCTTAGATATGGGTTGCTTATGGAGTTTATTGACCACTTGATAGGTATTCATTATTATTAGTGTGGTTAATGAGGTATTTAATGCAAGGAAGAGGGGTTGTTTATTAATGTAATTGATACATTTTGTCAGAAAGATGCAAAATTGTTTTATATTATTGTAATATTAGTTGAATGGTTTCAAAATCCTTTATTCATTAATACTTATTCTTTTGTCAACAATTAATAGCCATTTCAATTATATTTAGTTAAGATAGTTTAATATTTAGATTGCAGTACATGTGCATGCATATATGTCTGTATTATGTTTTATTTCATTTTCATCTTTAATAACAGCAAACAATAGTACATACACAATAAAAAAACATTTAAATTACAGTAGTTATCTTAAATAATTTAACAAATACATATTTCTTTCCAATGATTAATATATAGTTGAATCAATGGATTAATTTAAAATAAATAAATAAATTATTAATCATTTTTGTTTAATAGTTAATTGATATTCATTTTTCTTTCAAGTTTGTAAAAGCTATTTATTTTCTTCTTCTTATTTTTTTTTGTTTGTCTTCATTTAGGTTCTAAAAATCAAAGTGATTTTTTTTTAGAAAAGATTTTTTTTGAATATGTAATTAGCAGAGATAAAAAAGAAGAGTGAGAGTAACCTTGTGAAGGGAAATGAACTTTGCTAAAGAGAGTTTTTTTTTTTTTTAACAAAGATCTCCAGTAGAAAATTTGATTATTATGTAATGTAATTGTAACCAATAAACGTGGCTCATTATTGTGAAATTAAAACCAGTTGCTGAAATCAAATTGATTTTTAAAAAAAGAACTTTGGAGTAAAACTTCAAAAGGATCTTAAGAAATTTATTATGGGAAAAGTTAATTTTAGAATGCAATTCTAAAATTTAAAAAAAAGATACATTAGTTTACTTTACTCTCCTTAATTTAAACATCTTGAATTAACTTCTTCATGACTATTGCTTTCTTTTAAAAATGTATGTTGATAACGTCCAGTATACATTGCTTCATTTAATTGTCATTTTGAATAAGAATAACTTGCATGAATATTATTGTTGTAACACTAACCAACGTATGTCTTTTAATATACCTGGAAAACACATGCAGAAATATTTTACAGATATTTTAATTTTTCACTATTTTCCGTGTTATGTTTTTGTGAGGATTAAACATAAAATTAAGGATATGCATATATTGATAAATCATGCCATGTTTAAATTCATCATAAAGAGATGACAGTATTTATGTGTCTGGTATTTCGGGAAACAATATGTATTTTAAATGAAAGAAATAAAATGTGAGCTACTTCAAATTAAGTATTTGCTTATATTGAATGGAAGGATAGAAATGCAGGTAATTTTTGTTCTCTTCGATAAAGGTGGAATATAAAACAAAGTATTATTAATTGTGGAATCACTAACGGATCATGGTATCTTAATTAACAATATTTAAGGATAAACCAGGCATATAATAAATTATAAAGTGTTAAATGCTATGCAAGAAACTATTAAAAATAATTGTGTACTTAATTTAGAACTATAATGGAATAAGTGAGATAATTCCTGTCCAATAGTAGCTGAGAATTTATTATATTTTTGTCATAATAGAAGATAAATTGATTGCTTATGTATGATATAGAAACTCAAATAACTTTGTTATGAACATTGAAGATGCAGAGTCCTATTTAAGCATGATTATATTTGATTGATTATCCTACAGCAGTCTATTTTAATTTAAATTCAGTTTGGATTGTGTCCCATATTGTTTCATAAACCTGGAACAGAGCTTTGCAAGTGAACTTTTATTTTAAGTTACAAAACTAATAACCTTTGTTTCTTTATTTTTTTTATTGCTTGTCATAATTAATGTATATGATAGGTAGATAGACTTATTTATTAATATATTTATTTATAATTTGGGTTATTTTGACCTTCAAGACTGTCTCCAAAGCGTATCCAAATGAAGAATACGCTGGTAAAAATTGATTGTGTTCAAATAGGTCTTATTGTTCTTTTACGAAGGTAAAAGAAATAAATATTTTTTAAATGTATTATTAGAGAGGTTTATATTTATTTTGCATACTCTATTATCTCAAAGTGAGAATTTTTTTTTTTGAATCAACGAACGTATAATAGAAATAGTTTGCAAGATATGAAAGAAAGTTCGTTCATAATAATTATAAATATTAAATTTTAAAAGTAACCTAAAGTTTATTCAGAATTAAAAGTTATACCTTAATGCAATATTTAATTACCATGTTGCCTGCATAATGTGTAATTTAGAGTTAATTCTATATATATTTTTGTTCATGGTGTGTGTATGTTTGTTTTGCACAATTATGACATTTGTTTGATAAAGTTCAGTTTGTGAATATTTTATATATAAATTTAGGACGCTGTCATAGTCTACTGAGTTGAACAGATTAGTAGGTTATCTGTATGTATTTATATGCCAGCATGTATTTATAATGTTCAATATTTAGAAAAGCTATGAGAATAGAAAGAAATCTGATTGCGTTATAATGTCTGTAGGGATAAAATATTTTGCTTATTTAGTATATGTTTTTCCATGAGTAAAGCCTAGTTCATATTATATGCGTATAATTAAATGATATTTTTTTGAAGTTAAGTGATGTTTTCTTAGAGCCCTGTTGATGAGAAAAAAGTCCCCACCAATGGTGTATTTAGAAGTAGATGAGTTATTGTTGAAGTATGATTAAATGATGTTTAGGAAGTATATGTGACGTTTTTTTTTTTCTTATATTCTTGGTGATGAGGAAGGGTTCCCCACCAACATTGTATTTAGAATCAGATGAATTATTGTAGAAGTGTTCAGTAAGAGTTTATCTGCTCCTCATGTAGAATTCCCTTATAACGTATTGTATGTATAATCATGAAAATATAGCTTTGTGTTAATTAATATGTCGCTAGATAAATTGTTAGATTAATACTTGATGTAGTATTAGTGTCTTATTTTATTGACGAATTACAGCATTGTCCGAAATAAAATAATTGTATGATATCTTCTTAATGAATGGAGAGTTTATAGAAAAGATTGTTTTATATTGTTGCTTTTTGAACATGCACATACGCACGTAATATAAATAATATCGCGTATATAAAGTTTAGAATTATTGAAATTAAAATGAGAAATAAATGCTTTTGAAATACATTACATTCATTTAAACAGAAGTATAAAGTATAGAGATTAAAACGGAAAATAAATATTTTAAAATACTGTGTATTCATTTAAATAAATGTTATAAATCATCAAATCATCAGAATAAACATGATTTTATTGCTATGCATGAAAGGTGTACATAATTGAAAGTGATTATTTAGTCAATTAAAAAAAGTTGCTTTGTTGAGAGCCGAATATAATTAATTTGATTTATTTTGTCAATCAAGAAAAATATCCTCTCAAAAGTATTTTTTGTGCTAATAATATAACATGTTATTTATTTATTATCATGTAGATGAAACATGTAGGCAAAGCATGTGTTCAAAGTCACAATATTTAAGTTTTGTTGTTAATTTGCTTTGATAATAGGGATAATCCCAAACTGATGCTCAAAGTTTATTTGATAATTTAAAAATCTGTCAGACAAATAGTCCATTTGTAAATATCATGTTAAAACAAGTTTATTTTATTGTAATAAATGATTTGTTTTAGTTATTTAAAATCTTAAAAACTGCATCTTGAGTGGTTCTTGTCTACATTCGTGTTTTCCATTTCCACATCTCCATATTTCATAAATCTATTATAAAATAGATATATTATTTTAGAGTTATAATATTAAATCTGCTAGTGTCTGACAATATTGTTTTCTTAATCCAAACATTGCAAAGAACATTTGCTACTTGATAAACAGTATTAGAAAGGTTGCCAAGTTAGTATATTTGTGAGATGATGATATGAGATTAAAATACCCTATTTCTGTCATTATCTTATTATTGAAACACAGTAAAATATTTAGTCAATTTTTCTCATTTCCTTTTATCATACTTTAGAATTATAACTTATGGGCCAATGTAGTTTATTTAATTCAACTGTGTTTGTTAAAATTCCCTGAGATCTTATTGTTTATTTCTTGATTGGCATTAAAGTAGATGTTTAGATTATGATATGCCAAATCATAAAATTGTTTAAGAATATAATCATAGCAAGCTGATATATGTTATACTTGGATGAAGGAGGAAATTAAGTTTAAAGTATATTTTTATGATTCTTTATCATACAATTAATTAACAAAGGAATTTACAATATATTAAATGTTTTGTAATATTTCTTCTTTTATTTATTTATTATCATATATCTTATGAACTGCCTATAGCCTTCCACTGAGCTGAGCTGAACATAAATTTAAATATAGAGTCTCAATAAAAATTTCGTACTATATATCTTGTTATATTGTTTTATTCATTAATAGAACTGGCGCCTGGGCATTTCGCTCATGTAATGTATATGAGTGGTGTTGGTAGTGTAGGTTATAATTTATATATATATATATATATATATATATATATATATATACACACACAAAATATATTGAAAAAATGTATAAATATTATTTACAATATTTTTATGTATTTATAATACGTACACCCCCGTACATGATTAAATAAGGTGATGGAAATTTTACATATTTTCGTATAAAACTTTAATAAATATTCTGCCTTTATTTAACATAATTGTTTAAAACTTACAAGGGGGGGGGTTGTGTGTATATGTGTACTTACACTCCCTGATGATTAAACAAGTTCAGAGATGGGTTTCAAACTCTGGTTTAAGGTTACTAATATCAGCAGACAGTGAAGCAAAATATGTATGACAGATTTTACTGCCTCAATATATATATATATATATATATATATATATATATATATATATATATATATATATATATATATATATATATAATATATATATAAAAATAAAGAAAACTTGAACACATACATTCTTGCTTCCTACACCATCCAATTCACCTTATATAACTAACGCACATGACCACATACATGCAAAAAAGATACATGATCTCCAATATACATCTTTTGTGGTGAACCAGTGCTCATTATTTCTCCATATAAGTTTGAAGTTTGACTATCTTAATATAAACTGATCACTGATTGTTTATATGTGTTCGAGATGGTAACTGTGACCAAACTGATGAGTGCTGGTTCAGCATGAAATACATATATTGGAAATCATTTGTCTTTTTCACACATATGTCATCATGGGTATTAGTTGTATAAGATGGAATTGATAGCTGTAAAAAAAAAAGAAAATATGAGTTCAAATTCCTTATAATTATATTAAGTTTAATATAGACATGTATTGTTTAAAACTTTATAATATTAAATTATAAATTAAAAAAAAGAAGGATATTCTTATTTACCTTAATTTACTCATTTTCTTAAATCCAATAATATAAAAAAAATAACTGCTTTACATTATATATATATATATATATATATATATATATATATATATATATATATATATATATATATATATATATATATATATATATATATATATATATATATATATATATTATTAATCCATTGCCAGATAGTTGTTGTAATTAAAACCCAGTTTTTGATCCATAATTATATTTCTATAAAATCATTCATTATATAACGTATGAGTATTTTCTATGTTTATTCAATCTTTTGCAACCTAATTAAAATTTATTTTTTTCATTTGCTCTTACTTCTGTTTAAACATAATAAAGTCCACTCCAATTCTGTTATTTAATTCTTTTAATATAATGTCATCCATATATGTTTTTTTTTTTTTATAAATATTGTTTTTATCAGTATAACATATGAGAAGGCTTTCTTTCATTTCTTTTATGTTAAATGTCTAAATATTACAAATTTATTTAGACTTTCTACTACAAAATCACAGCAACATTTTATTAAATTATTTTTATGAAATTTATTTTTTGGATTAATTTTGTGAGTAATTTCATTTTTTTATATTTGCATCGCCATCAATAATATGATCAATATATTGATAGTTGATAACATTTTTAATTAATTTGTATCAACCTTGTTTTTTAAGATGGGGTGGGGGATTTATAAAATGTTAATCAATTTACTCTTTTTTTGAAAAATGTACATTCTTTTATATTTATTTGATAGCTCTCTAACATAATTGGCTGTTCTGCCAATTAATTGACAAAAAATGCAAAACTTAGTAGAGTTAAATAATTTTCTAGTGTTTTTTTCTTCTTTCACTTCTCAATTTAATCCACAAAATATTTTCTTTGAAACTTCCATAAAGCAATGTTAATACAACTTTAATTAATTAAAACAAAAATTGTTTTATATACTCTATTTCAGAATACAATTTATAATCATTTAATTTTTTCAATTAGCTTGAGTTCAAATGTCTTGGTTGAACATTTGTAATAAGCTTGGTAAATACTTGATATAAACTTCATAGAAGATTGATTGTATTATAATTTCAAATAACTATTCTTTTTAAAATTTTTTCATCCACTATTGCATTTTTTCCAGTTTTTTGACACATTCCTATTATTTTGATATTTGGTGTATAATTTTTTAAAACAATTCTCAAATTTATTTTTCTTGGGGTAGAATTTTCTATCATTGTAAATTTAATTGTATATTATGCTTCAAGCAATGAAAATACTTTGTTCCTTTAATTATATAGTTTCTGTGTGAACTTTATCTCATCCTTCTGTTATCAATAGTATTATATTTTATTATTATTGTTTAAATATTTCTACTTTTATTATTAATATGTCAATTTATATCTTTGAAATTTCTATTGTCTTATGTTTTTTTTTTTTTTTTTTTTTGCAATATTATGATTCCTTTTTTTAATTACAATAAATTTAAAAGTTTCAAATTTTTTTCATAAGCAAATATAATATTATCCTTCCTAAACACATATTTTAATGATACTTACTAATTATTTATAAGATTAAAAATTGTCATATTCTTACTACAGGTATATACTTCAGTCTTCACTTAAAGATTAATATATTCATCATTTTTGAACATAACTACATGGAATAATTCAAGTCTATTTTGTTTATTTTCTGCATGTGTATCTTACATAATGTTATAAATTTCCACTTTAATATCATTAATTAAGACATCTAAAAAAAGTTCATAATTTTCAAAGTGCATTTTGTAAATATTCGCCTGCATTAGATTACAGTAAATGGCATAAAGATGGTAAAAGTACAATATATGCTGCTAGAACTGCAATATGTAAGCTGAAAAAAATGTCATAGTATCATTTAATATTTTAATGAAACACTATTTTGTTCAGTATTTATCAATTTAACATAAATATCACACAATTTTTCTAGCTTAAATTTACTAAACTATATTAGCAACAATAAATTACATCATATCATTTTTCTATACATCTATCTATGTGAACATGAATGCCAAAATAATAAGATCATCCAAAATTCTGGCTATTTTTTATTTACTGGTCTTCATCAATAAGCCTGACAAAATTAAATAACAAATCATTATTCTTGAAATTTGGTTGATGTATTAAATATTTATGCTTGCACGAATGGCTTTAAAGAAAATAAATAAAAAAATAATTAATGTTGTTATGCACTTTTATTATTTTGTTTATGCATTGCTTGGTCTCAGTAAAATTATTAAAAAGCCAATAGTTTTGTTTTTGCTACCTTTTTGTATATATTTACTAAATTAAGGATTTCATTTTTGATTTTTTTTTAATTTTGAGCTGTTTTCAAATCCAATAATATTTCAGTCCTATTTGTAAAGAAGATGTTAATTTTAGTGTAATATTCTTAAAGTTTAGAGATATAAAATTACTTCTTATATCAAACAGATTAATAGGTCTGATTAACATGCTACTAACATATAATCCATGTTTATGATGTATGTATAATCACATTGCTCTTTTAAACTACAAATTATCTATTGAACAAAATAAAGACAAATTACAATGTGCCTTACTTGACTACTACTTATCCAATACATGTTTGGATTTTTTTCAAAAAAAGTATAATGTAGATTTTTTTTTTTCATTTACTTATTTAAAATGTTTTAAATGTATCTTCTTCATATACACATTTTCCATAGCATTGCAATATTTTAAATAATTTCCAATTTTAGCACTGAAAGCACACTTGCTAATCTTAATTTATTTTATTTTTTCAAAATCCTTCTAAATGCCTATGTAAAATTTCTATTTCTTTATTAGAAAGACAAAATTAAATAATTAGTCTAGATATTTTATCTAATATTCTGTCAACCTGTACAATAATAAATTTATTAATATTATTGCTTCTTTTTATTTTCCTGATAACTTTGTAATTGACTATTTACGGGGAGACTTTTTTTTTTCCAATTTATACAGTAATTATTCTTTTGAATCTGATGTATTAATAACTATATATTACTTTTAAAAAGTCCCTGACCTTTCTTGATCTTAAATCAGATCAAACTTATCACCTAATTAATAAGTGTTGGCGAATTGCTGAAACAAATTTGAATGCTCTTGAAAAAAAAAAAAAAAGATTGTAAAAAAAAAAAAAATATTTTTTACAACATACTAAAAAATCTAGTACTTAAAAAAATTATATATATATATATATATAAAAAGCAAAATAACTAAATTTAGTGCTAAGTATGTATGAAGTAGACATTTATAGTTGTTATCTTTTGCTACTTTTATTTGGAAACTTTATTGCAGCTATGTATTTATAAACTATAAATACCCGTTATAAATATACTATGTATAAGTTCCAAATAATTTTAAGATGAAAATGATAAAATATATATCTTAATTAATCCATAGCACTTTCGATTATGTAGTAATCCTTATCAACTGTGAAGTAATATGAAAGTTTAAGATCATGACATTTTCCATGAACAGTGTATGCTGGTATTTGCATACACATCTCATGGAAATTTACATGGTATTAAACTTCTGCATTACTTTGCAATTGATAAGGATTACTATTATATAATCAAAAATTCTACTGATTATTTAAAGTATATATTTTATCATTTTTACCATTATAATTATTTGAAACTTATATATGTTTATATATATATATATATATATATATATATATATATATATATATATATATATATATATATATATATATATATATATATATATATATATATATATATATATATATATATATATATATTTAGGATGGGCAAAAGGTTCAATTAAAAATCTAGACATAATGACCAATCATTTTTACAACACAGTATCAGAAATCCTGATAATGTAACCTATGCCAAGACTGTATTTGATAGTCACACTATTCACTACATTCATGTGGAACAAACCATGATAAGTTGTAACAGAGAAATGCACTTAAGAAAGAAAATTGAACAATATTTTTTTACAAAAAAGTCAATTATTACAATATATATTATTTTTTATTATATTTGAAGCTGTTGTTTACAGATTGTAAATTACTAAATTCAACACAGCTCATTTTTATGTTATAATTGCATAATGTTATACAATTTATAGTTTCCAAATCCATTCTATTTTTTTCCTTCTTCCATTGACTTCTTTTTAGGAAAAAAAAATCCCATGTCTGTTATGAGCAAGTAATAAAAAAATAATATTCACATATTGTTTCAATTTTCTTTACTTGTTTAGTAAATTTTATGGATGTAAAGAATTTCAATCAATGTTCACAACATGAATTTTTAAGCCAACCAGTTTCATTGTTTTTGAGTTTGCTCAAGGTATTTTTTTAATACTTTGAATTGATTTCTTAATGGATTATCATTGATGGGTATACCAATCTTTTTAAATAAATTTCCATACATCATTCCATGTTGATGTTTCATTTAAATCCATCCAGCTACAAGTTGTAAATTTGCTAAAATTTGAAGTAGTTTTTTCCAAATATGCTAAAGAAGTTTTTGGACATCTTTTTGAAAATGTTTTTTTTTCTGTCAATGACAAATCACCTTTTAAGACATTTGTTCAACAGAATGTGAATAAAATTTATTTTCAATTCATATTTTTATTATCTGAATTGTTTCATATATTATTCTTATTATTTCTATTATGGTTATATTATTTTTCTCAATTTAAATAATTTATTTATTAAAAACAAACATAAAATTATGAACCAATAAAAGATTAACTCATTTATTGGATTTTGAAAAATTACTAGTAAAATTATGAATGGCTTTTATTCACATAAACAATAAGATTTCAATCCATTGTACAATTCAATGATTTTTTGAAACAAATTACACAAACTTAAGAGTTGAATATTCTATATGTAGAAAACCACAAAATTCTTTTAAGTCTTTTGTTCAGACTATATATATATATATATATATATATATATATATATATATATATATATATATATATATATATATATATATATATATATATATATATATATATATATATATATATATATATATATATATATATATGAAAAATAGGTAACAAAATATTGCAATGACTTCATTATCACATGGTAACCATTCAGTACCACATTGTAAAGCATTATGCATAGTGTGAGCATAACAACTCATAAACATTATTTTTTGTTAATATTTTCACACAATTTAAAAAATTTGGATTTTTTTTCTTTTCTATTCCATCTTCCAAAATTTGCATTAGTGTTTTTGGATTCATATGCAATGCCTTTGTTGGAATCAATATTAAAATCTTTGAAAGTATTTGCTATTAAAATTATAAATAGCATTTGCTGTTTCATTTGGTAAATTATAAATTTTAAGAAACTTTACTTGAATTCCATTTTTTCAGAATAATAACCTACAATCAAAGGGAACATTTTTGTTGCATAATGATTATTTTGATCCATGGATACCCTGAAGAACTTAGCATTGTTTCAATAAGTTTTAAGTTGTCATTTGGTTTGTGGTCTCAATACTTATCTAATTAACCCATAGTTTTAGTTGATTTACATGAAAATTTTTGTGCATTCTTCAAGTTTGGAAAATCTTACTAAATAAATTATTAGCACAGTCCAATGAATGAAATGTTTGATGGTCCCAAACAATATAATATGCTACTGTTAACTCACTTGCTAAAATTTTGTCTCCTGTTGCACATATCTGTTTTGTTTATGAAACAATGCAGCTTTTTTGCATTGATGCCACTGAGGAATGTATGTAATTTTTTTGACTGTTTATTTGAATTTTTATGTCAGTTTTGCCACTGTGTATAACACTAATGTAAACATTATACAATTAACATTTTGCTTCATAGTCAGCACATCTTAATTTTATATAAAACTTCATTCATGTGTATAGTTATCATTGTAAGTACATTCTTCTTTGGCATGTTGTCTATTATTTATGATTATTAATATTGCTATTAATTTTATCACTGCAGAAATTTAATGTCAACAAAGAACTAGTAAAACTATATTATCAACCAAAACAGGTGCAAGTGCAATGAATTTTAGCTGGCAAAAATCCAATTTAACATGTTTTAGGATGAGGTTGAACATGAGAATGCATGTAGCTTGGGACACAGACCAAAAAACAAATTGGCAACCATATATGATCAGGCCTGATCTTTGTTTTGGTATTGCAGTTTGCCTGAAGTTTTTATAATATTATTGTAATGGACAGAGAGAGCCAAGAAACTATCATTTTTGCAATGAATTATTTATGTATGACAAATAATAATTATGAGTATGTGAAAATTAGGGCATACAACAATCCCAAAAAAACATTTTTGGAAAACTAGAATATTTAACCAAAAATAGGGACAAATCCTGGAAAATGTGGATATCTGGACCACCCCTAATATACACACACACACACATGATGTACACATGTGTGAGTTTTAGAATGATTTATATAATTTTTATAAAGCTCAGTTTTAATTTTTATTCATGTTTTCTATTTTAATTTTGTCATTAGAATAGCCCCACTCGTTTATAATGGTCCTAATGACGTATATGCCATCTTTTATATGTATCATTCAAAAATAGTATAAAAAAATAAGCTCACCTGATACTATACATTTTTCAAGGCATATATATATAATTACATTTATATTTTTATAATTTTTTTAAAATTGTATTTTTAAAATGTAAGTACATTGAATAGTTTCTATGATTCCTCCTTTTTTTTTTACTTCTCTCGCTCTCTTTTTTATAATATGTATAATAATAAAATATTTTATTACTTCATTCTAAATTAATAATAAAGTCCATATAAAAGGTTGAATGGGTTTAAAATTGATTAAATTCTTTGTCTGGCATTTTAGTATTTCTTGACCTTTCTATCAATATCTTATGCTTGAATTCTTGCTTAAGGAATCCCTTATTTCCTTTCTCATAAAATTAATCGTTATTTTTTTTAAAAAAAAATATTCCGTTTCATATAATAGGGTATAAAATACTTACTATATTTTTTTAAAAAACGTTAAAAAGAGGGATATTTTATTTTAAATTTTTATTAATGTATATATAATAAAAATAATTATAACGCATGGTAACCGATATACACAACACCGTTGAATTAATGAATAATTTATTTTATCGATCATGAGATATCTAAATGAAAATGATCAATGCTAAATAATTATCCTCATAAAATTTGTAATTAAAAAAATTCCAAATCAATATTTAACCGATTGTATTGAGATATTGGGCTAGTAAAAAAAAGGATATTGTCCGGAGACTTGCGCAACCGAAATGATTTTTAGTTATCTTGAAACAGCATTACCAAAAAGTAATATACGTTTTATCCCTATTAAAGTTTGTATATAACTTTCTTATAAGCTTCATAGTCTACAGAAATTTTCAAAATTTATGTGAATTATCAGATAAAATATTGTGCATGTGCTACATAATGTAGGCTTGGAATTTCAAATATTCCAATCCTTGTTTTTTTTTTTAGTTTATTAGATAAATTGACTTAACATCACTATTTATTTATTATAATTGATACTACCATATTGGTTTGGCCAACCAGGCAATGCTTTGATTAATACATGAAATTTTTTTCTGTAATGCCAAACATCATGAACATCTTGTCATATATAAAATCCCATTTTCACTGTTGTTTGATTGGTGACTGTATTAATGTTTGTCTGATATCATGTGTGAAATTCATAATGAAGCATATTTTTGCAGTCAAATTCATATATGAAATAGAACAGGTAATGGGTAATTTTCTTGCATTTATTTAATTTTTTTATTTAATTTACATTTAATCTTTAAAAATATTGTTAAAGCAATAATTAAAATACTACAAGAATGATAGTCTGAAATCCTGGAGGAAATATCACTGTCAAATTCACAAATGGTAATTGGGCACTTACTACTTCAGCATTCAACTATCTTACACCTGCATATTTGGTGGCTCCCTGTAGGGTATCAGAGACCACTAGCACTGATTGAGGTAATTTGGTTACATTTTATAAATTTAGTAGTAAAGGTTTCCAGCCAGCTATGGCAAGATCCACAAATGCCAGTTCATAATTCAGCATTAAGGTATGCTGTGTTTTCATGGTCTGTCAATCTTCTAATACAGTTCAGTTGAATGACATACTCAGCAATGTTTAGTGAAAAAAATAACATATATTTACAATGAATATTAAACCAACCAATTAAAAAATATTACAAATATTATATTTAATAAAATATTACAATAACTATGATTTGTATTACTAAATGGTAACAATAAAGCAAAAAAACAAACAAACAATACATTTGTTCATGAAGCTGTCAAAAAATTGGGAAAAATATTTTTTTTAAACTTGGTGTGTTGCAGTACATATATATTTGTGCTGTTAAATATAACATATATTTAAGCATTTAAATTTAATTTTATTAAAGTGCTTTCTTAGTCGGTCAATCCCCTAATGTAGTTCAGATGAATAACATAATCTGCAAAGTTTAGTAAAATACAACAACAACATATATTTACATTAAATCCCCCCCAAAATTTGTTAAAGTATCCAATTAAAAAATTATTATAGATATTACAGTTAGTAATATGTACATTTTTTTAATGAAAAATTTAATGTGAATGAAGTAAAAATGTAAAATTAAACATATCAAAATGATAGCCTCTCAAAAGACTGGGTATATCTGGTTTTAATTATAATAAACAATATTCCATAATTCATGTTTTCAAAAAATGATTTTTTTCTCTTTGTATTAAAGATAGTGATGAAAAGACAATTACTTCATAGGGATTACTCATAGCATTTGAGATGTTTCATAATTGTTATCATCATATAATCCATGTACAGTTTAAGAATCTAGGCCCCTTCAATATGTAATCTTTGTACAGTCATCACTCATAAAAGAGCTATCTTTAATGTGTAATATCTCTGTTGACATTAACTTAAAGTTTATAGTGATGATGTCTGATTATCATATAGAGTAACTTTATTTTACATACTATTATTTACTATTTGCAAGATAAGCAACAGAATGGCTATAATTTAGTCACTTTTTGTTTGATTATTGATAATAATATTTAAAAATATGTATGCATTTGTAGCATCAATCTAATAATTTTAATAGTTTATTTTTAGTGTTTAATCCATATTGCTCATGTAAATAATAAATACCTATATTAAGATTATTATACGGTTTTGTACATTTATTATTTAAATTTAAGTTTATTTTCTTGCTTACTTTATACTTTTAAATTGTTTATTATGTCTCTGAGTTTTCTCATTTTATGTACCTTCTGTGAATTTGTCCAAAGTATAAATGAAATATTTTATTGAGTTAAGATGATACCTTAAATAAATATATTTCTCTTTTCTACTTATTTATTCTCTATCTAATTATTAAATTATTATAGTATCAGTAGTTATATAGATAATTGTCATGTATGTGCATATATAAATTCACCCAAACATAAGAATCATTATGTTAATCTGTTAAAAAACTGATATTTTAAACATGTATATTAATCTGGCTATCGCTATACATTTATACATATTGTCCCGCTAGGCAAGGTACATATTTGTAATAATTGTTGTCTAAAAAATTATTAAAATACAAATTTTCATAAATAACACAAGAAGTTTTAAAAGTGATAATAAATGATAAAATTTGTCCATAAATAACCGAATAAAAAAATCTCCTTTGAAAATAAATAAATTTATAGAAGTCTAAAGAGTTTATCTTTAGTATTAGTTAAAAACAAAATACAGTTTGCTAAAAGTCATTTAGTTCATAGTTTTACATATTAAAGAGTAATTGGAAGGGGGAAAGAAGTAAAGAAGGTTAAAAGTAGTTGAATTTCAAGTAATTAAAATTTAGAGTTATTTATTTAAAAGTTAAAGTTATAGCAGTTTAAAATCTTTACATAGAATTAAAAATATCTCTTGTCATTTAATTTAAAGAAAAAAAAGTATCTTCCCATTATTTAAAATAAATAAATAAATAAATAAATAGCAAGATTTTAAATATAAAGAAATATAATAACATGTTTGCATGTTAATAAAATAGAATATGAAAGTTGAATAGCAAAAGAATAAATGAAAGTGTATAAGTTAAAAAAAGTCCCTCAAATATTTTAAATACTCAGAAGCTACATAAAAGAAATGAATTAGCCATGGTTACTAATTAAAAACAGGTTTAATTAATTAATTAAACTCATCAAAACTTTAATCCAAATCAGTGGATAAATTTTCATCAATGGATATAGCTGGTGGGTATAAAAACTAATTAAAAAATGACAACAGCTCTTCACATAAATAGACAATTATTTATCATTCAATCAGTTGAGTTTACAATCAGTCTTACATGAGTCTTCAGCCAGTTTGTCATGTATCCAGAGGTAGTGTTTTTTCATAACTTTGCAGTGTTAGCAGCTGTTGGAAGCATGTGGCCAGACTCCAGCTTTAATCCAATGGAACATCAGCAACATGCCAATAGCACTGATGCTTAACATCTTCATGCTCTTATTTCCAAACATTTAAGATTTTCCCATACATAAAGTTTGGGTTGAAAAGATAGATGGATTTATTCTATCTTTTGACAAGGATTTTATCTTGTGGTTGGGAAGTGAGAGTATTCATTTATAGTTAAAATCCACAAAGCATATGTGTATTAGCTTAATGGTTAAGTATTAAAATTAAAGTTTATACAACATAGTGATATATAAAATAAATATCTTTTTTACATAAGATTAATTATAATAAAGGACAATATTTCAAAATAAGTTAATTAAGGAAAGAAATAACTTAAGAAAGATGAAAAAAATCAGATAATAGTTAAAAATAATAGTACTTGAAATTTGTATAGAAAGAAATTTAGAGATGAGAATGCACATTATTTATGTAATTAATACAGAGGGTATTAATTTTGATATTTTGTAGATTTATTCCAATAGTAATTATTAACATGGAGAATTGAAACACTTATTATAAAAAGTAAAAACGAGTTAAGATAAAAAAGTAGCCCTGCTTAATGAAACAAATTAATAAAGCAGAAAAAAAAACATTAGACCAATTAAACTTTGAAGCTATGCTAGTAGATAATTGTAGCTGGTAGATATTTGTAATAACTTGAAGGGTAAAATAGCTAATATCCTATGACAATTAAAAATGTTAAAAATAAATTTTTAAAAAAGCAGAAGGAATCTTTATGTACATAAATCTTTAATTTTAATAATAATTATAAGAAAATGGTATATATTTATCAAATTTTAATATTCATTTGTATTCTTGGCTTGATATTACACCTCAGAGTTGGAATGCAGACCAATTAGAAAAAAAAAAGTAGAAAAAAGTACCATAATAAGTTACATTTTTTATTAATATAAAAATTTTATATAATAATTAACTAGATGAATAAATCTAAAATTAATCTGAAGACTGTAAAACTAAACTGGCAAAGTTTCATTAAACCCAAAAGTTATATTACTTATATAAAGTTATTTAAATGGGATGAAATAATTTCACAGTGATTTTGAAATGTTGGACAGTTCATATTATTAGAAGCGTGGGATATCTACACATTGTGATGTAATTACTGTGCTTAACAAGTCCAAGTTTAAATAAAAGTAGATCCAGCACTTATAGCAGACAGACTTTTTTTTTGATTTGTCAAGGCATGCAGCCAGGAACCTTCAAACCTGGGACAACTGTTCGTAAGGCAGCTGTGCTGACCACTCGACCACCAATACTTGACTTACAGTGTACAGACTTGACTTCTAATAAATAAACTTTTGACAAATTACCATCAATTTTAACATAAAACTGAATGTAAAATATCCTTTGGTTCTTGAAACTAATGTCTTCATTTAATTAAAATAAATGTTTACAGAATATTAAGCTGGTTCTCACTGAAAATCGATCATTATATTTTTATATACTTATATAGACAAAAACATATGATTATAAAAGCACTTGACATTTTACAAGTATAATCTATAATTATATGATGATTTACAAAAAGACAATTTTTAAGTTTTTTTTTTTAGTTTATATCATTACACTTCCATTCTCAACTGCATCAAATTATCACTATTGAATCTGATGAGTTTTTTTCAAATAATCTTTGCTCATCGAGTGAACAGGAGATATTAAATAAGTACATCTCTATTGTTGTGTGGATAGATCAATACTTTTTGTTCTGTCATATCCATATATTAAATCTATTGAATATTATTGTAATAAAAATCTGAAATGATGAACATAGTATGATGACTATGTTCTCTTGTTGTTTCATTGTTGAGAAGATGTTTGAATATTTGTTGTATTTGTTTTTGAAAGTAAGTCATAAAATGTTATTATGACAACAATACTAATTATTCATATATATATATGTATTATTCACATTTCACTTTTTTACTGTTACTATGAAATTTTCCAATCCTAGTAGCTATTTGTTACCCAGTACTCATGTTTATATATTATTAGATGCTTAATTTTTGAATTTATAACTTAAAGTTGGTAGTGTTCTATTCTATCATGTGTAATGGTCAGAAACGTGTGATTCGTTAAAATAGTGCAGAATTTGACCACCACACAGAACTGCAGCACCATCTAGATAGCAAAGCTACCCATAGTACTGAGTTTGAACATAGTTTATCGGTTCCACAATACAATCTATGAAACCATGCAGATGATGCTACATTAGTAAATACTTCTTTAGGCACAGTGATCAGGGAGATCCAAAAGAATCAAGGATTTTATTTTGAGTTAGCCAATAATAACACTAATATTAAATATTTATATTTTAAAGAATCGAGGAAATATTATATGGAATGGGTATCAAATAAATAGATATGTAACAGTAGACATATAGTTTGAAAATATTTATTTAAAACATTTTAATAATAAATCATTTCACTAATCATATTTGGTAAGATTTAAAATATCAGTAGCAGGATTTTCCATTACTGTTAGATATTAAAGAGATACATTTATTTATATAGGTGATGTAATCTAGCTGCCTATATTCTCAAGCAAGTATTTCAAGAGCATGCCTTCAGGATTTATATCTTTGCAATGCAAGAATCTAAAGTAGGATTAATCATAGTGGCAGACATATATTTATTTAATTAAAGATATTTACTAATTACTATGGGCAAATAATTATTTGAGAGTGAGTTGTCACTAATGCAGAGATGGAGTTATACATTGAATAATAAAGTTAATACAAAGAAACACGTGGTACATCTAGAAAGGCAATATAAGGGTGGCAGTATATTGAAACTGCGAAGCTGTGGACAAGTTTAGAACAACTGGCTGGTGTTTGCCGAAAGCCCAAATAGATAAGATGTCACATAAGCATAACCAGAGGCAAGTTGTTCATGTCACGATTGCTTCCAGGCAGCGCAATGGTTGTCAAGTCCTATGGGACATTCATTTATCAGCTTTTGTAGGACGACTGGGATTATTTTAAATCCTAAAGAATCTGGAGCATCCAAGGCTTATAATAGGTCATCACATCTCCAAAACATAACACATGTATAATTTATGGACTATTCTGCTAAGATTGAAATATATTTTTATAACTTGGCTCTACATTATCAACATTTAATAAAGAATGTTTGCGACTCTCAAAGAAATGGTAATTTATGGAATTACTTAAAACTTAATAAAATATAAAACAATAGGTAAGCTAGGTGAGTATTAATGACTAATATGTCAGCCATTTGTTAAGTAGTAGACCCCTGCATTACAATAAATGAAGCATTGAATATGTGTCGATTTGTATGAAAATATTAAGTTATTTATGGAAGTAAATATTAATGAAGATTTGACATGTATCCACTGTTTCAAGCAATCATAGATTTATAATAAGAAAATTATGAGCATGCTATAATTAAATAATATAAATGTAAAATTTAGAAATACATACCCAAGAAAGATAGAATTAGGCAAGCTAGATTAATAATGAAATTTACATAATAAATTAATTATTAAATTTATAGTTTTACAAATGAGAATTTTACAGTTTATAAGTTATATAAAGAATGAGCTATAGCATGATATTAATAAAGTACTCTAGAGCTTGGGTAGTACAGGTACCTGTTTTATGAAGAGTTTTCTGAATCAGTGGTCAATAGCAAATTGTTCATGATTCCAGCAGTAGCAGTTCTTTCCAGCATTTAGGTGATTTAGTTATTTGAATAGTAGCAACAACTTTCTGATTGTGGGCAGCAGATCCTTTTGGTTGATTTTATGGAAAGCAACAGGTATAGGTTTGTGGCAGATGACCATCTCTGGGGCGAATAGTCTTTGGCACTTTCTACTCACACATACTGTGGCAAGTAAATCAATATATATATATATATATATATATATATATATATATATATATATATATATATATATATATATATATATATATATACATATATATATATATATATATATATATATATATGGAGACTCTCAACTGATCAAGAGCACAGCTAAAGTTTAACTGAAAGTTCTGAGAAAGTTCAAATTGTCCTCCGTTCTTGATCTTATCTTTTTACCTTTTGTTATATTTTATTTTGGATACAATCATTTGCCCTGAGGATAATCAATACATTCTTATACATTTAATTTATATAGAAAGCTGTTTTACTATTGTTCACATTTAATTTTACATTTACATTTTTAGTAATTACATTTTAAGGAATTTTTCTTTTTAATTAATCTATTATCTCTCACTGACCATTACTTTTAAAATTTCAAATACAAAAGGGAACATGCGATTATATTTACTTTTAATTAAATATTACAATCAGATTTCTAAAATTATTATTAAATGAAATTTAAACAAAGCAATAAATAACGAATTTTATAATTTAAAATAAATGGTTAAAATTATATATTTTTATATACTAAAAAAATACAAATTACGCTAATTATTTTTATCTATTGCTTTAAATTTGTTACCGAAATGTGTGTATGTTTATGGTGGATTTTACATATATTTGTACATTTTTAATATTGCTACACACACAATTCGATACCAAAAAAATTTAAATTTGGGTAGGATAGAGTGGTGGGTGAGAGACGATAGAAAAGGTGAAACTTAAGATTCGAATACGAATCTTACTGTTTCACATGTCAGCCACTTTATTGAATTGATGCTATGCAAGACACACGTGCGCGCACACAAACACACACACACACACACACATATATATATATATATATATATATATATATATATATATAATGTTACCAAGCCCATCCCATTATTTATGAAAGAATAAGAATCATACGGGTTAACATAATTTATAAATTTCCTTAATAGCATTTACTGGAACAATCTTACATAACATACATTATTGCAAATATTCATTATCCCTTTGAACGATGATTATATAATTGGCCGAATGAGTTAAAAATCAAAACTTGTAATTGGCCAACTCACAACTTTAACAAAATCTATTGTTAAAATAGATCACTTTTAATAATATAAATACGTTAGTTTCGTTTGTAAAAAGTATATTACTGAATTCTCAGATTACGAAAGCAAACGAAAGTCTTTTCAAAAATAAAATTTGATTTATAATTTAAGAAATATTCAATTGCGGTGAAATAAAAGTAACCGCTATTCAACCAACCAAAAAAGATTGCTAATGCAATCTTTTTTTTTTCACTTTAACGTTATGATCAATATGTAGCAATAAATAAATAATTCTTGGTAATATCTTAACTATTTTTCTAAAATAATTTGATTTTTAGTATTATTTTATCAATAATAATTTGTAATTCAATTCAAATATTGTTTAAAATGTTGTAAACATTCGTTTATCATTTTCATAATAAAAATCAAAACGAACGTAACTTTTTACTTTTTGGCAGCCATTTCCCTTTTTGACAGAAGTGGGACAGCCAATAAGATTCAAGAAAAGTTGGTGAGGAGGCGGTGCTTTGGTTTTGTTTGACATATATGGTCATTTTTATTGATTTTTTACATGTAAAATAACTCTGAAGAGGGCACCATCTTACAGAACTTTTGATTTTCTATCGAATGACATATCATATGTATACGTGCAATAAAAAGTAGCCGATTTAGAGTGACGTCAAATCTTCTCGTTTTTAGACGAGTCATGCATTATAAGAGCTAAAGTAGTGTTCCCCTTGTGTCAAAACTTTCATCACCCCCTCCCCACACGTTTTACAATTACATTGTGATGACAAAAACATGATGCTGATAATGCTTTAATTTCTTTACTGTCTTTTACTTTTTCAAGTCATTTTTTAAAAGGAAAAATAATTATTTATTAATTTAATGATTGATTTTTTACAATAGCTCTCTTTGAAAGATAATATTTGTATTGATATTAATGGAACACCTATTAATAATGATTAATTATTTTTTAATTACTTTTTGTTGGCTATTTAAAGATTAAATAATAAATGTATTCTTTGGACAATTTCTTTTGGTCTCTGGATACAACTATGATAATTTTCAGTCATACATCCTTTTTTTTTTTGGTCGGAAGGCTGAATATAATTCATTCCGAATTTCCTTAATCAAATTCTGTAATTTAGTCAAGAACAATTTGATGCTACCAAAAATTTCAAACCCATTTTAACTCCAAATGACCCTGAAAAGTTTCATCTTGAGCCTACAATGTAGGCCAGAGGGGTATGCCTTTTTACATCTGCAAGAATTAAAACTTTTACAATAGTTCTACCTTATTGCAAAATTCTATTACAGTAGAACTAATTAATTGAAACCATGCACACTGGCTTCTGTATATGGCAGTTGGCCTGGTTTTGATCTGTCAGCCATTTTATTTGTCACAGACATGATATTGTGAAAACATGGCTTTTCACATGAGATTGTCAAAATCTTGCTTGAGCCTATTTTTTATGAATTGATTTGAAGGTTACCTGTTGAGTAGGGAAGCATGGTGATGGGTGGGTCATTGTTAGGAGGTAATAGTAGGTCAAATGACTTGTAAGATAATTCCTTTCACATGGATATTCAAAGAATTGTGGCAGACTAAAATCCAGACACCCTCACATTATACTGTAGTGAACATTAAAGATCGAGCATTGGGATAAAGTGCATAACCCTAAAGCAGCGCAGCTGCCACTGAATGGCATCTTTTCTGATGTTTATAACATAGAAATTAATGCCATCAGTGCCACAGATGCCATGTATCAAATTGCCTCTTTCTGTGCTTTGTATAAATATATAGGCCGAAAAGGTTGACTGTCATGTAAATGGCATATTTATGTGCTTTTCCATAGAAATAGCACCATCATGTGGCTGACATGATAGAATAGAAAGCTACCTTAATGTTTAATAGTAACATATTCCTTATTTTTTATAATAGATTTTTTTAAAATTTACAAGAAGTCTTATTATTGGATTTTTAAATTTTTTATTATTATTATTATTATTATTATTATTATTATTATTATTATTATTATTATTATTATTATTATTATTATTATTATTATTATTATTATTATTATTATTATTATTATTATTATTATTATTATTATTATTATTATTATTATTATTATTATTATTATTATTATTATTATTATTATTATTGTTGTTGTTGTTGTTGTTATTATTATTATTATTATTATTATTATTATTATTATTATTATTATTATTATTATTATTATTATTAATATTATTATTATTATTATTATTATTATTATTATTATTATTATTATTATTATGTTTCAATAAAGGCTTTATTGATCTCAATGGTTTACATAAGTTTACATTTAGAAAATTTTAAATTTAACATACAATGAATAATATTAGGGTAAACACATATAAATGAATTTAGTGGTTACACTTTGTGGTTAATGGACTATAACAATATAAAAATTAAAAAAGCAAAAATAATCAGAGTTCTAAAGTTTGAGGAGCTTATTTAATTTTGTCCGCATGTCACTTTGTATGTTAGTTGTATGATAGTTTTTTTTGCAGCATTCACAGCATTGATAGTTGTTTTAACAATGACCATGTTGCTGCATATAAGTGGGGGGTTGGTTTTTATTTTATCTCTATTTTGAATGTGTAGCAGTTTGATTCTAAATGTAGCTGGGTGTTGTCTGGTGTTATTGCCAATTATGAAAGTACATCGGGTGCACCAGTATGCATATAGAACAAATGTGGCTGTCCTAATGCTAGGTATTGATCTTCCCTGAAAAGCAGCTATTATGTGATTAATGATTGTACCCGGTTTTCTGTAGGTGTTACACATCATCTGTCATGTTTGGTTAAGTGCTACACATTGATAAATAAAGTGGTCCAGTGTCTCTTCTGCCCGATGGCAGAGTCCACAGAAGGGGTCAATAGATATATACATTCTTTTATGATAAAGAAAGTGGGTTGTTGGCAAGGCAATGAGATTGATTTTCATGATAAAATCAAAGTATTTGGGCTCTAGAGTCCATTTTTATATTCCTTGAGGAGTCTCTTGTTGTTAATTCCTAGAATAAGTTGTATAACATTAGTATCTGCTTCTCTGTTTATTAAACCATAAATATCCCAGTATAAATACTTATGCAAATACTGTTCTGGAATCTTGTCTGTGGTTTTGCATTGGTATATAATGTTGGTGAAAAAAAAACCTTTTGGAGGTGGTCTATCTGCTGGAGTAACTTCTAGCAAGTGGTTAATTTTTGGGTATTTGACAAGTATTGTGATTATTGAGTTCCTTATCTTTTGTAGATGAAAAATATTGATGTTATGCAAGCCAAGTCCATTTTTTATTAGGGGTTGGCTAAGTTTTTTTGTGGAAATTGCTACTGTTTTTCTGGCCCAAAGTAGTTTATTATATATGGTTTTAATTTTTGAAATGAACCCCTTTGAGAATGTAATAACCGGTACATAGTAAGTTATTTTGTTTGTGATAAGCTGGTTAATTAACTGTACTTTGGAATATAGTGAAAGATATGCCTTGGACAAGGAGTTTATAATTTTTGTGGCTTCTTCTTTAAGTTTATTTTGGATATGGTATCTCATTCCTGTAATTCCCATATGGAATGGGAACCCAAGGAAAGAGTTTGGTTTTGATTTATAAATTGATGTACATGATTTACCAGTGTATAGTGTACAAGCTGTGGTTTTTGCCGGATTAAATGTTAATTCATATTTTTGTGAATATTCTTGTAATATCTTTTGGAGTTGCAGTATTTGTTTTTTTGATGTTAGTAATATGGTAACATCATCCATATAGGTGTTGCATGTATTGCGCTTTGTTGGGTCTGATATCTTGATCCCAGTGAATGCATTTTGTATGCTTTTAATAAGAGGATTGATGTAAAATATAAACAATAGTGAACTAAGAGGGGATCTTTGGGATATACATTTCGTAGGTGTGAAAGATGGTGAGTTTCTTCCATTTAAAATTATATGGATCTCTCTGTTCAGAAGCAGGTTAGCAATTATATATAGATGTGTTCTAGGAATATCTGTGTTTTTTAGCATTTTTAGAAATGTGTATATATTGACTAAGTCAAATGCAGCTTCTATGTCAAGCTGCACAACAACGGGTCTGTATTTTTTCCACTGTTTTACTGTGGCTAGAATTGCTTTGAAGAATAAGGCTGATTCTGTTGTTGAAGAGTTTTTTTTCACATATTGTGCTTCGGAGATAAGTGGCATTAGATACGGTTCAATTTCATCTTTAATAATTTTCTCCATAATTTTGATCGGCAAAGGTCCCATAGATATTGGTCTTGAGGTCTGTAATAGGTGGGATAATTGCTTTCTTTTTGTTATAAGGTACTATGGCTATTGGATAGACACCCTCCATGGGTTGAATTTGTTTCACTAGATGGTTTGCTAACTGACACAAATATTCTGTTGTGAATTTACTTAGATGCTTTAATACAAACAATGGGACTCCATGACTACCCGGATGGCAAGAATTTCGAATAGTATTTAGTTTTGTTGTGTATAGATCTTTTGTGAATGGGGTTTTTGTCTCTGGTGGGCCAAACAGATTATGTGGTATTTTATATGATTGTTTTTCTTGTAATTTCTCTTTAAAATTTTAAAAAATTGGCATATTCATATTGTGTCCTGCATATGTTCCACTATTTGTATATAGTGCCATTGGCACTTTTACATCTGGTTGGTTCCCCAGTGCCCATCTTATATAATCTTTTGTCCAAGTGTGTGGCCTGGTTAGGTATACCTTGCTTTTCTTTATTTTCAGATAGCTTTTGAGTTCATCATATGCTTTATTTTATGCATGTGTATGCTTGAATATATACTGCTGGGTGCAGTGTGATGAGTTAATCATGATTATTCTCTGGTGTAACTGATCTGCCAGAGACAAAAGTCTTGATGGTGGAGGTTGTTTTTTTTGTTATATGGTTGATGTTAAAGGACAACATTTCCATAAATGCTAGATATTTCTGGACTGGGTTCAAAGTCATATCTTTGATTTTGTTTAGCATTATGTAGGTCTCAGAGAACAGAAATTCAAGGGTTGTTTCTGGGAGTAAAACTCTTATTGTTCTTGTAAGTGGAAAGGGTGATATTTGAATTTGTGCACAGTCAATTGTGACTATTTGAGCTGAGTGATCAGAAAAAGTTGAGGGAGTTAGTTTTATTTCAATAAGGTGGTGAAGCATTGGAGAATAAAAGCACAGATCAATAAGTGAAGAGAAGCGATTATTGTGGAAAGAGATGGCATCATCTGGCAAAAACCTTGGACACTCATTAGTGGTATGTTTATTCTGTGAAGCCAACATTGGGTAAATTCCTGATATTTTAAATTAAAATCTCCAATTAAGATGGTTGGGTTTGAAGTTGTAGCTAATCTTGAATTCATGTTTGCAATTATGGTATCTATTTTTTTTTATCCTGTAAAGGCATATATACAAAAAACAGATTTATTGTTATGCTTTTTTGTTTGAAGGTTGCAATTAATAAGTTCATGTCAATGTGAATTATTTTGAACGTTGTGAATGGGAAATTTCTAGCAATTATGAGTCCTGTGCCAGCTGAGGGAGAGGAAGAGTCTCTGGAGCATGCAAATAAACCTTCCATATTTAAATGTTTGGCTGGGTCAGTTTATGATCCAGCATAAATTTTTGTCTCAAGTATGCCAAGCAAGTGTGGTTGTATATCCTTGATCCAATGTTTTAACTTATTAATTTATGAGGTTGATTTCAAACCCCTAACATTGATTGCCACAATTTTTATTTTCATTATATATTTTTTGGTTGAGATTTAAATATTAGGGTTGATCTGGTGTTTCTTCCCATTCATTCTCATATTCCATGTCCAGATCTTCATCTGTTTCCACTGTAGTTGTATTGTTGTGATCAAAAAGGCTAAGGTTGGATTCTGTTTGGATTTTTTTGGGCCCTCTATTTTTCATTGTTGGGTGGCCTGGTCTTCTTCTTTGTTCAGTGTCAGCTTTGGTGATTTGAGGCATATTTGGGGTGATAGCTTCCATAATTTCCATTGTTGTATTATTTTTAATATTGGGTGTTTGGTGTGTTATTTTTTTTTTCTTGATCACTATTACTGTGTGAGTTTATTTGTTTTTTTATTATCTCTTTTTCATCAGTATCTTTGGTAGGCTCACTTAGATTGTGAGCTGTTTTTTTTTTCCATTGGAGACTCTTGAGGCTGTTGACTTTCTGTTTTTTTATCAGTGGAAGTTAGAATTCTATTGTTTGATTTTGTTGATAAATCCAGAATTTCAGGTGCTGGCAATGTGTGTGCAGTTTTTTTATTATTAAATTGCTGTTGATCTGTGGTTTTTTTTTTTTTTTTTTTATTAGTTGTTTTCGTTATCTGTTTTGTACTGTTTGAGTCCGGTTGGTGAGCTTCTGTTGGTTGATCTTCAGAGTTTGGTTGATTTTTCTGTTTGATTTGGTGTTGCAATCGATTGCTAAGTGTCCGGTTTCACCGCACGCAAAACATCTTGGCCTTAATCTTTTATGTGAATGGTCTTTATTGCATACTGGTCAATTATATGTGTTGGAATATCCTCCGGGTTTACATTGTCATTCAGCTTTATTTTGAAATGAAAGTTGTTGCTGAAATCCGGTATGGGGGTGTCGGATAAGTAGATTTGTTTTTTATAAATAGCTTTGCCAAATGACTGTATTAATTTTTGAAAATCCTGAATGGTATATCCGAAGTAAGTGTTTTTAATTATTCCGTTACAATAGTTTTGCAAGCTTTGATCAACTATTATTAGCACATAGCTTCCCAATGTTTTTACTTTAGTTTGAAAACTTGCACGCTGATGTTCATCGAAAAACTGAATTGCAACGTATCGAGAGTTTGGATGCTCTCCAATACTAGAGACTGTATCCCACAATGCTGTTGCTGTCATCTCCTCGTAAAGAAGCTCTCTGGGGAATTTATAGAGTGTTAAATTCCTATCAGTGACAGCTAACACTAATGATCTTGGAGAAAAATTTTTTTGGAAAGTTGCGAATAATTTTTTTGGGATGGTGCTGATGAAATTAACGTTTGTTTCTTGCAGTTCATCTTGATTCCATATCGTTAGGGAGGGCTCTTCATTATTGTTTTCTATGAGGTTTAAATTATTTATGTCAGCTTGATTTACCTTCCTAAATTTTGCTGTCTGTGATAATGCTGGACTTTTTTCGATGCTGTGAGGCTGCTGGTTTATTTTTGTTATGTTCGCGTATGTTTTTGCGATAGTTGCAGTTTTCATTTTATCGCCATTTGTTTGAGCGCAATTTATGTCATTTGCTTCTTGATGTGACGCCATGCTTGTTTATGATGTTAGAATTTATTTTTTGTTATGAATGACCATATTACTTACTTTTTGCTAGAAAACAACTGTTCAGTAATCAGCCATCACTGTCTTTATCTATCACAGATACATATCACAGTTTTTAAATGTGAAAACGATTAGAATATGGGAAAAAAAAGATTATTAATAAGACCTTTGTTCTTGATGACTTAGGCATACACGCGCATGCGCATTCTATTATTATTATTATTATTGTTATTAATATTGTTATTATTATTATTATTATTATTATTATTATTATTATTATTATTATTATTATTATTATTATTATTATTATTATTATTATTATTATTATTATTATTATTATTATTATTATTATTATTATTATTATTATTATTATTATTATTATTATTATTATAAAATATAATATGTGAACATTAAATGTTGACAAATGCCACTAAAAGACTTAATGTAACAATGCTGCAACAATAACTCACAAGTCTCAAGAGAAGATCCAGCAACTAAATTTCAAATTCTTCCCGAATAATGTACTCAATGATAGAAATAAAAAAACATATAGAGTGCCATTTAAAATGATGTTTCTACAAACTAAAGACCGAATTGTATTTCAGATATGCTAGTGAATTTTTCTAATATTATCAGAATATTCTCAATAAAATAAAAATACTTGAATTTACCTTACAGAATATGTGATCTTAAAATTCGTTGAAAATATTTTAAAAGCTAATAAATTGAATATTAGTTGCTAAGACTTATTTGTTTTATGTGTAGATAAATATGAATAGCATAATACAAAATCGAATGCAGTTCAAATATATCTGCTAAATACAGAAAAAATGCAAGTATTCTGATTAATTTTATATGCAAGCCATTATCATGAAACCTCATCAATTGTGTGTTCTGATGAAGAAATCTCCACAATATCTTTTGCAAAAAACATTTTATGCAAGGCTTATGAATACAATGCTAATTATATTTCCCCAGTAAAATAAAATAATAGTAAAAGACATTTGGGGGGGGGGGGATAACACATTGCTATCAAATGCTCTGTAAAAAAAAAGGGTTATGGTTTATTAGACAAATGAAAGTAATAAAAATGAAATACTTCTGAAACATATTGCAAATTAATTTGTTTTCTGAATTACTTTTTTTGTACCGGTGAATATAAATTATTTGTTTGAAATAGATAACAGACATTTAATTTTTTGTCATAGAAAGATTTGTTTACTCACTTTAAATAAAATTTGTATAAAATAATAACATTTTAATTATAGGATAAAAATACAGATTTTATATTTCTTACATAGATCAAGAGAGAATAAAGAATTTTAAATAATTTGAAACAAGAAAAAATATGAGATTTTTCCGATTGTAAATTTTCAAATTTTTAGAGAGTTGATAATAGTAATAAGATAGGTAAATATATAAATTGAATTACATAAAACTTTTTCAATTATTATTTGTTATTAAGTATTATTCTTATATTTTTGAAATAGATAACAAATTTAATTAATTTATATATTTATATAATGAAAAAATGTATTTTTTTCTTTTATGATTTAATTTCATTAAAAGTTGTATTTTCTATTTATATTAAAATTATATGAAAGAAAATATGAGAGATTTAATTTTGTATAAAAATAATTAGATTTATTTTTAATACATAGAAGTAAATTCCTATAAGAATGTAAAATAATATATTATTGTAAAAACAATTTGAATATATTTTTGTAAGTCAAAAGGTTGATAAATAAGTCAAATTTATAAAAGTTGGACCGGATATTTATTAAATCATTTTAAAAACAGGATTATAATAGTGGTGAAAAAAATAGTATTATTAGAAAAATGGAATTAAGCTGTAAAATGGTAAAAGAGAATAATGTGATTGGCTGAAAATTTTTTATAGAGAAAGAGTAGACAAACCATGATTGAATTAATTTCTTGATTGTCTCTGAGGTTATTTTACCTGCTTGTGGACATAAATACATGCAATAAATATAAAGAAACAATCTTCTCCACATAAAACTATGTAAAAATAATTTCAAAAATTCACCAAATTGTAAGTAAATAATTATGTATTAAATCTACTCATAAAAGTCTCAATGTGTAAAAAGAAAGAAAATATTTTTTCAAAAAATCCTGTTTTAATTTGATCATACTCAAAAATGAAATATTACTGTAACACATATTCAACCAAAAAACAATATCTCAAAATCAGAAAAGTTTTATTTACAAAAAATCAATATCTGTAAACCTTACAAAAAATCGTCACAGATACAACCATGGTTTCTTGAAAGGAAGAACTGATTTCAGACCAATATAGCTATCTAGTTTGTTAAACTGGATTTGAAGACATTACGTGTCTGAGAAATTTAATGCTTTCAAACTGATAGAAAAGTGTTTGATAAATGCTGATTTTAGAGTTAGTATTTAGATCTAGTTTTTAGTTTTCCAACCCTTCATTGATGTGAACCAACTAGCTTGAATCCATGGTCTGGATGTGGGAGACAATGTAAGAGATATTGAATTCTCTCTCTCTCTGCATTTATGCAAACAAGTTTGTCAGGAACTATAGGTAAAACTCCATCTAGTGATCATAAAATGCAAGCTAAAGCAAGTTATGAAATTAATAATTTGGTTTGTTTATCATATATATATATATATATATATATATATATATATAAACCAAATATATAATGTTCAACACATTATATATATATATATATATATATATAATGTGTTGAACATTTTATTTTGGTTTATCAAATCTTTTGTGAATGTATATTATCACACATAGGTAAATCAGTGTGTTGTATATAAAATATTAAAGGAGCATTAATTATTATATAAGCATGTAAAAAGTAAAATAATAATTCAGATTTATTGGATCAATGAAATTTAAGTTTGATCTTGAAAATATTAAGATTCTTCACAAAAAGAGAAACCACAATGAAAAGAAAAACTAAAGAGGCAATTGTCATAAATAGAAATAAAATGAATATTATTAATAGACAAGCTGCTAACTTTAAATTTGGGAATGCTGGGATTTGAGTTGATGTCATTTGCTTTTGTGTTGTTGTTGTTGTTTTTAAATTTAATAACAGTTGAATAGAGTTAAGTAAATAACCATTAGTACTTCTGCCAATTAAAGGACTGTGCATAATAGTTACTCACCATTATATTTATTATTATAATATTTTTAAATCAATGGACATTTTATTTGTACTCCATTATTTTTTTAATAATACATTTAGATGTTAACAAAGGATGGATAGTTAAGAAGTGGCAAAGGTAATGTAAAAAGTTATAAAGTTTAAATGCAAACTTTGTTTTTTTTTTTTTTTTTCTAGGATTGTAAAGTTTATCATGTATTTCCAAATTGTTGCAACATAAAAGTGAACAGTTGTGTAAATTTTGTACCAAAATATATGCATAAGTTAAAATGAATAATTTAAATGATATAGTTAAGAGATGTAAAAAAATACTTTTTAATATTAGGCAATATTTGAAAACAACTGAACATTTAATAGTTTTAAATGAATGATGTGTGTGAAATAACTATAAAATTGTTTGTCAAAATGGATTTAAATTATTTGAATTTAAATTATGTAATAAACTTGGAAGAAAATTATTTTTTAATTTTGTAAACACTATCCATGCAATAATAATATGAATTTTGTTAATTTGTCAGATAAAATAATACATTTGATTCAGAAATATGTATTATGTTATGGAAGTAAATGTATTGGGCATGTGGGAAGATTATAATTTGAAAATAATTATAATTCTTCAAAATTAACTTAAAATGATTAATGGTGAAAGTAATATTGCTGATGAAATGATATAGAAAATTAATTGTCAGAAATTTAATGTGATTTTATATGAAACTTCATGGGAACTGGTCATTTCAAAATTTAAACAAAATGTTAAAACAGATATGATTTGTTTAAAAAATAGAGGTCTGCAGATGTGTTTAATGACAAAATGTTAATACAGTGAGAAAATTAAATTACATATGGATATGCTTGTTTTTTTTTTATTGAAGAATATAATATTAATGGTTAGAGAATAAGATTGAACAATATTTTTTAAAAAGCTAAGAATAATGCCATAAGTAATAATATGTATTTTATGCACTATATGTCGCAAGTTTTTGAAAACATAAAATTGCATAAAGAAAGAAATACTTTGTGAATTATGATTAACTTCAATAGTTTGTTTGTATATCAAATACTTAAATATATTGGTAAGTTGGTGCAAGAGATTTTAGAATTTGGGAAAATTACTATGACTTTATCTTTTGATTTTATAGATACAATTAAAAATCTAGTGATTGAGGAGAGTGATGTTATTGCTTCATTAGATGTGACAGAAATGGCTGATTCTGTTGATAGAATGGATTCCATAACAAATTATTGAACATGCAATTTAAGAAATAAAGGGGATTGTAAATATGTTATAAAATTTGTTATAGATTTTTATTTCTTTTTGATAACACTATTTTTGGATTTCTATATTTCTAAAAAAAAAAAAAAAAAAAAAAAAAAAAAAAAAAAAAAAAACAATATTTTTAATGCTACTATATTACTACCATATTTTAACACTTCTCCATATTTGTCATCAGGATCTGCAGCATTTTCATTTTTAAGATTACAAAGACCTCTTTTAACATCATTAACCTGGATATCTTCATCCAAATCTAAATGAGTAGATAAAATGGATATACCATTAAAAGTCACAATTTTAATTTTTGTATTATTATCCAAAAATGATTAACATTCTCTCTTTTCAAAATATTATCATTGTATAAAAGGTTGTCTCAGTTGGATTTTTATTAGTTCCATATGTTGAGTGCATCAAAAAAGATATAAAGTAATCTCAATCAGAAAATGTCTGTATTATCTTTGATGTTTTAATTCATTAATCATTTTAGACCTTTGTGTCAGTCATTTATTCTGACTTAGTTATCAAATTCCACATTCAATTCATAAGTCCTAGTAGAAAACATTGCATTTTTAATCAAATTACTAATAAGTAGATTACTGTCAGAAAATGACTCACATTATTTTTTGCTGAACCCAGAAAGAGATTTACTTCTATCCATTATATACTGAGAAGTATCTATCTTCAATAATATAACAATTCTGGAGATCCAAATTAGTAATTTTATTGTTTAATATTTGTTAAAATTTAATTAATACAGTAGATACTTCTCAAAAACAAATATGTACTTTCTTAATATGACTCAATTTTATTCAGGAAACATACTAATCTATGATATGATCTACAATATATATTTGTTATTCAAACTTCTAACTTTAATATAATGTATTAAATGTCATGGTTATTTTTAGTGGATTTTTCTGCCTAAAAAGTGTTTATAACAGTCAATCATTTATAAACCATACTAATTAAATGTAGAGCAGCAATATCATTTTTATAATATTTTTTTTAGTTAAAGCCTACTACAAGTTGTACCAACATATGAATTAAAGCCTCCCAAATTTAATTTTTAATGGTTCCTCTTTAATAATGTTATCTAGCAAGAAATCAAAGCTTTATATCTCTGAATAGTTTAAATCCTGTCCATTAAAGTATGAAGATTGTCTATCTTAATATAAAGCTGAGCACTGATTGTATCTGTGTGTGAAGATAGTAATCTAAACCAACTGATGGTTGCTGGTTTAGTATGAAATATGTATATTGGTGATTTTTTTTCAACATGTGTGTGATCAGGTGGATCAGCAATATGAGATGGCACTGAGAGTAGGGGGTCATGGGGAAGTCTGAGTTCGAATCCCACATATATTACATATATAAATGCAGGTTTAAGCCTGTATAATGTATTAATCTCTGAATTATGTAAATATACTGTTGGAGCACTATAACTTATAAATTAAGCACTAGCTTTATTATTAAAGACCTGTTTCAACACCATTAGCATTTTATTGACACAACAGAAAGTTTTCCAAATCAAGAATATTAAATTTGACAGAAAATGTAATACCATGAATTCTCCAGTGACCTGATTTAAATTATTGTATGAAAGTTTTTTCAGAAAACAAGTTTTACTAGGATAATCTATATTAATCTAAAATCTCAACAATTTTTTAACCAATGCTAGAATTCTGCATTCTGTTCTAGGAAGAGTTTGTACCAAATAAAATTTATACAATCTCCATATTTGTGTTTAGAAAAAAAAATAGATTATCTTTAGTACTCTCACTGCCACCTGGATAACACAACCACTATTATTAATATTATTATTTCTAGCATTGTAAAGAGTTATCCTCTAGATACAATAACCTAGGTAGACTGAATAAATCAAGTCATTTTTGAACAAATAATCTAGGCCCATTCTACTTTCATGTAAGGTAGAAATATCCTTTAAAATGTTTCTTGTACATATAAACTTTACTAGATATGGTTTCTGTATTAAATTCCAAACTTAAACAAGTTCATTAGTCACAGTAATCTTTTGAAAAAAAAATTCAAATCAAGGATTTTAGGTTACTATTCCTGTCTTTATTATTGAAAAAAAGGAACTGATCATCTTGTCCAGCCAAATAATAATAATGTGATTGCACAAAAGAATACTATTTGTCACATTCAGTATAGAAAGACAATCATGACAATAGATCCCTAAATTATCTTAAATGAACAAAGAATAAAAAGAGACATAAATGATTGCATAGGAATCACTCTATAGTTATTAATGAACGAATGTCTTATTCTATATGACAAAAAAAGTATCTTGATGAGGCATAAACGACTTGCTATTTACAGGTGTTCTTCATATCTGAAAATTACTTGACTATCCATTACTTTTGGAACCCTTGCTGTGAATTTTTTTAAAAATGCCATTTTTAAAGGAATATTTTTTTTATTTTTAATTGTGTATAATTGAGATCATAAATCTCATTTTAAAATAAAAAACTGTTGTGTCAATTTTATGTTTCATGTGTAAAGTTGTTTTTATGTTTTAAACTTTTTATTTTTTTTTAGCATTAAAATATTTTATTCACATTTAAGTGAAAGATTATTTTAAGTTTAAAAAATTTATTTGAAATATTATAGGCAGTTATTTTACATTTATTATTTATTAGAGTATGTGTGTTGATATGTATTTTAAAAAAGAGAGATATAAGATTTAATAAAATTATACAAAAAGGTTAATTATTTGAATTATATTTTATTATTTTTGTTAAAATTAAAGTTATTTTTAGAAGTAGTTGAATGCAAGAATTTAAAAACAAAATTGAAGATGTATGTGCAGGTATTTACAAAGAAGAATGAAAAGTTTTAGCATTGCATGTTTGGTAGATGATCTCTCAAGATAACTATACTGATTTTGGACATCATTAATTTAGCAGTAAGGTGAAGATGTATCCTTAATAAACTATATAAGAAAATATATTTGATAAGAAAATTTTGAACCAATTACATCATTTTCTTTTAATATAGTTTTTAAAAATGACAATAATAGTAATTTTATTAGCCATGGTGATAGGCTACATAAAAGTAGTTCAATGGGACTTGTGAAGCCTCAATTTCATTTGCCTATATTACAGTTGAGTTTACATCTGTGGTATAATGTTAAACTAAAATAAAAGTCCGAAATAAAATAAAAGCCTTTCTAACAAAAAATGGAAATCTATCTTTTTAAACCTAATAATTGAAAAAAATTACATTTCAGAGATATTGAGATGGTGAATGTTATTACATGAACCAATTAATAATTTGTCAACAGTTTCAAGAATTTTTTTATGTCCACTTGTAATTGTCTTCAAAACAAATTTTGTGAGCAATAGACTTTTATCTAGAACTTTAAAAATTTAATGAGAATGAACTTTCTTTTGTAATCTTTGCTTTTTTAGTTCGTCAACAACAACATGGAAATCCACTGAAAATCAGATTAAAAATCAAATTTGAATTTTGACTTTAGATTTTAAAAATAAAGCAAGAAAGTATTTTCATTAATAATAATTTTGTTATGGATTGTTGTTATATATTTTTTTCTGTAGCTCTTTCAAATAAGCATTTTTTTTAAAATAACAAAGGTAATATATTTATACATATATTTTCAAACATCCCATATATTATTTTGGTATGAATAGTTATATTTATTAAAAAGTTATATAATAACAATTAAAATTTTTCTTGTTATAAATTTGAAATGTCATAAGTACATTCGTCCAGGGTAAAAGGAATTGTGTTGCCATTTAGAAGTCATTAGGGATACAAGTACTAGACGTAAGGCATTGGTAAATTTAGTTTGTTACACAAATAATTAAATAGTTGCTAGCATATACTTGGCATTGCCATGCATTGTAATATATATATATATATATATATATATATATATATATATATATATATATATATATATATATATATATATATATATATATATATATATTATTTGTATAAGAGATGATGAATTTCTCTTATGACAAAGTTGTTTTATCTGACAGATGGTGAAATTTCTCTTGTTGCGTATCTATTTTATTTTTTTATGTAAGAGATGATCAATTTATCTTATTATATGATATATGTTGTGAGTATATGCACGGATATATGTAACCATATGTTTATTTCACTTTTGCCATTTTATTAAGTATGTCATTACCAGTGATCCTAAGTTAAATTGTTCACAAGCTTCCTATATATTATTTTGTATAAGTAAATAAATTAGATGCATTATTTAAAATAAATTTACCTGCATAATATTAAAGTCAAAATTAAGTATTTATTGTATTATTTAAATATTTCAAATATCTTAAACTATTAGTGATAGCACATCAAACAGGTTAGTAAATGCACAACATTTTGAGAGCTATTATTCTCCTCTCTTCAGGTGTTGCTTATCTGACCAGTAACTGTATTATCATGGGATTTGAACCTGGACTCTTAAATTCTTGAGTATAGAATTTTAAGGTAACACTCTAACCAACTGAGCCATCCTACCCAAGACATTTATTTTATTATTAAATAATTATAATATGCCTTTATTATGGGCGTTTCAGGATGGGGAGGGTCAAAATAAAAGGAAAAGAGGTGATGAGAAAACAATCATCACTCACAGTCCATTTAAAATAAAATATAAATATCCATAATTTGAAAAATTATCTATAAGTAATATAGCATTTTATAAGAGTATGAGATTAGAAAATCTCTGAGAACATTGAGAGATCAGCCAGCTAACTCAGAAGAGCAACTAAAATATAATTATCCACCAGCATTATCAATAAATAATTATAAGTGCAAGTAAATATTCAAGAGAAACAACCATCCATCATCATCATTGATGGGGATAAAATAAATCAGTACAATAAATCAACAGTCAATCCTGTGACTGGATTGAAAATGGTTCTTCTTAAGACAAGGCTAGCTATTGAGCCTTTGCCAGCTTGGAAAATTATTTAAACATAACTTGGATGCACCAGCTTAGTTCCCATCCATTAAAATACACAACCAAAAAAATCTAAACAATAATGCTGGGATACAAAAACATGCTGATCATCATCAATGTTCAGGCCACTTGTATTGGCCAAATAAAAACAAAATTTTTTAACAAGACTAAACTAAAATAAAATATAGTGTGTGGGCTTTAAAGAGTATCCTCTTTTGCACCAACCAGGATGATGATTGATCATCTGTGGATGCCACAAAGCACTAAATAGACATCCCCATTTATCTGTGAATGAATCTAGCTCAGAGAGCATGAAGCTCTATTACTGTATGTGAACAAGAGATGATGGAATAAGTTTATTAATAACAAAAAAAATGAATGATATTTAAGATGATAAGGCTCTGATTTTAAAAAGTATACAAAATTATATAAACAACTAAAGTTATTACATTGTTTTACAATATTTCTCAATTAGTTTCTATAAATGCATATATGTATATCCATACACAAACATGCATTTTACAATATACAAGGAATCCATTTCAATTAATATAAAATAATTATAAAAATGATTAAATTGTATGTTATACTTGACAAGCTTTCATCTATATATGCACACATACATGCATATGCGGGTAATTTCTAAACATATTGGACTTAACCTACAATAATATATGATTAAGCTTTTAAATTCTATTTTAAGGAATACAGATCCTTAAGCTAGGTTGCTAAAACATATACCTAGAATTGCATAGATTATTAACAATTTAATTTTGTCAAACAATAAATAATAATTTTATAATTAATAATTCCCTTTTGAATATACTTAAAATTTACATATTTAATCAATATAAAAAAAATCACTTTATCAAATCCTATTACAGGTTTTTTTATTCTTTTTTTTTAATATAGTCAGTTTTTGAGAGATTAGAAAGTTTTTTATCAAGTTATCCCTTAACTAATTATAAACATCTTTAATTTTAAAAGTATAGATTTAAAATGTCTTCCCAAATGAATTATTTAAAAAGAACTTACTTTTGTATACACATTTATCTGTGCTTCTCTTCATATATTTAGACACATCAGCTTACATATAACTATTTTTTTATTCAGCTGTTGCTTTCTCTCGGGCAAATTGTTTTTTTGTTCATTCCAGGTAATTGTCATCATCAAGTAAAAGCACATAATTCAGGTAAGGTTGCCTTTTATCCTTCTGTAGTCAGTTTCACTTATACTTGGATTTTGTAAGCTTCAGGTCAGCAACCTGTTTTCCAGAAGACTTTTAAGGCTATGAATTACAAAGAATCTTGACCCATTTTCTTCATGTAAATTCAAACTCCAGCTAAAAAAAACCAGTATACTATCTTGCATTCTTACATCCTCATGGCAGTTCTCTTGATATGTATTTTAGCCATCTTTCCAGCTAGCTTCACTATGGCCATTTTTTACTACAGCTACCCATTCTTCACCAAATATTTTAGCCAACTTTACAGCTAACTCTTCCAAAACTGCAAGGCGAACTGTTCTCTTCAAAATCACTATCCAGATTGAAGCTAATTTGTTATCAGCTCTTTTATAGACTCATCTAAGGTGATAACAGCAGCTTGATTAAAAACAGTTTTTATTTTTATCTCACTAATTCCTTTGAAAACATATACTTGTTTTTACTTAGATGATAAAAATTTTGTTTAATTAATTAAAATTTTAAAAATACAATAGGGTGTTTTTAAATTTCAAAATCAAAGGAATAAGTAATAATAATGCAATATTTATATTTATTCAGACCTTTTTAAAATATTAATTTCATAATAAAATTTTACATTAAGTCCAGAGTTATTTAAGCCTTTATTTATTACTATTTTATTTTAGGAAATGTAGAAAAATGTATACAAAAATATATGTCTGTGTTTATTTCTACTTTTTTATTTCAATGAATGTAAAAAAAATCTACTATAATTTTCGTCTGTGTTTATTTCTAGTTTTCCTTTCAACTTTATATATATATATATATATATATATATATATATATACCACTATATATAGTGTATGTATATATATATATATATATATATATATATGCACATACACTATATTAGTGGTGCTATGTAATTCAACTGGTTACAATATATATATATATAATTTGGTTTTCATATTGATTTATAGCCACACATATTAAATTTGCTATGGTAATTTGATATTTTTTCCTGGGTCATTAAATACACATACACATATATTTTCTTTTGAGCTACGCATATTAATTGCCATTATATATTATAACATTGTAATATACAAGGAAAATGGTGATATTTACATTAAAATAAACTTTAGGGTTATTTATTTACTTATTCTAAATATATTTGAAAGTTAACAAAAATATATATATATATATATATATATATATATATATATATATATTTTGTTAACTTTCAAATATATTATATATATATATATATATATATTAAGCAGAGTTTCCAAGTGCCTTATATTAGGCCCTACTTGGATTCTGGTTAGGTTCTATTAACAAACTTACTATACCCCGACCATTCTCTTTAACTATAACAAATGAATTTAGATAATATTAGTATTTATCCCAAAACTTTGACATGAGTAAATATTTCTAAAATAAAAGGTGTTTTAAATATAATCAGTAGGAGACTCGTTTACCCATAAACAGATCACAACCCCTTAACATTAACCAAATACAAAATATTTGTTCAATGGCATAAGAATACCTAGATACTCATTATTATTAAATATCTACATACTCTCATGGCTAACAATGATATCCAATATCTTATATTTATACTTATTAAGTTTTAATTCAATCACTCATTAAATTAATCAGTTAGATAATTACAGATAAACTTTGATTCATATTATGTTTAATAATTAAGATTGGCAATAATCACAAGAATAACTTTATAATAAGATCTCAGGATAATCATTGATTTATTAATTCTTCATACTACCTATAGAATATCAAGAGGGATTTTACAGATTTCTATGGATAATGTACAAATTAAGAAAGGCTTATAATTTAAATTCATAATCAAGCTTTATATGTATGTTCTTCAATACTGAATATTAAAATAATATTATTAACTAAACTGTGATTAACACTAATACCTTCACTAATAACTAATGTATCATTTAATTTTATATTAATAAATACACTTTAATAATTGTCAATTTCAACAATGACCTATGGATCAAGGCAGCATGTAACAAGTAAAAAAATCTTTACTAAGAAATTTATGCTTATCAAACTGTTAGATTTGCTTTAAATTGAATTGACTTTTCATTTTAATTTTGACTATATATTTTGAGTTATGTGATGTGGTGAGAATGAGCCCAGAAAAGAAATGCAGCAATTAGAATTTGATAAAACTTTTAAACAATAATTTTAATAATATTCATTACAAATGATAATAAACATTTTCATTAATATCGAATTTAAAATAACTTATAACAAGATGATATACACATATATTATAATAACAATAACAACAGAAAATTAATCTTTGAAGTATTATTATCAAACAAAACTAACAATTTTTTATTATATGTTGAGATATTTATCTTTATGTATGTGAACTACATATCATACATTCAGTTTATTAAACAATCATTTTTTTTCCATTCATGGTCCATTAGTTCAACCTCTACATAATAATAGTACTTGACAATTAAGTAACAATACCAAAATAAGTGAGAACATAGGGTCATAATTCTGGAGGTTGGTAAGCAAACAAAATTAATACTTTTATTTTTCACATAAGAACAAAATCATTGTTTTTGGTTTATCCATTCACACATGTAAATACAACCTGCTCTCTGGAATATGTATATATCATTTTAAATATCCTTTCATACTAAAATATTGAGCATATTTGTTTATTTAAATGAATAATAATCTTTAATCTCAACCTAATTATTAATAACTATTAATAAAACAACACTGGAATTAATTTCTTATTAAATGATTCAGTTCTCTTCCCCCTCCCCTATTATACTAACAAATCATAGATTAAAAATATAAATACCAACATTAGAAAGAAGCTCTCTTTTAAACTCTCAGCTAAAGTATAAGAACAATTTTAAATTTTCTAGTTGTTCCACACTCCATAAACTTATTAGAACATTTTTATTTTTCCTTATTTTTTGAAGATTCTGTTTATCCTAAGATTCATGAGGTATTTGAGTTACTGCAACAATAATCCTTCATTTTGTTTTTTGTTTAGTAATAAAAATTTATTTGTGGCTTGCCTTATTTATATTAGATGATATATATTTCTCTCTATAGTAAAAGGCACACTTATGATTTCAATTAAAAATGTGTCATGCAACGTTTTTTTAGCTAAACTTTATAGAAACTGACATTCCTGCAGGCATGGCTCAGAATAAATCATTCTATCTCACATTGTAATTAAGATTTCATATTGTACCGGTATAAATCCACCACGCTTACTCATACACAGTACCCGAGTTCAAACCCAGTCCACGTTTAAGAATAAATTCCCAAAACGCCAACTGAATTCAAACCCAAACCCCGGCATGACCAACCGATGATGACTTTACACCAGCACAGGGTTATCCCTTTTCTAGCTCAGCTTAGAACATGGACTAAATTCTTACAGTTAATGATATATAGGTTTGTTAGACTATAGATATTGGACGGTCATTCATGTAACGTATATATTTAAGTTGCCAATACAGACAGTAAGTGGCTAAATAGACTTAGAGAGTAACAAGGTGGAGGACACAAACTTTTAGATTAAATAAAGTGTTTAATAAGCAAAATATAAAGCATATAATATAGTGTTAAATAAGACAAATAAAAAGCACATGAATATAGTGTTATATAATAGAAATATACAGCATATAAATATAGTGTTATACAGTACGGTAAGACTTCATAAATCCTCTTGTATTTGGCTACTAGTCTTTAGTGAACGTTTTATTTAATGAACAAACTCATGCCAATAGCTGGGTAGTTAAATAATTGACAGGTAGTTAAGAGAATCAGAGTATTAGAGCCTTGGAAAAAATATTTATCTAAAGATTTTTGTTTACTTATTTTATTTGAATAGGCTCGAGCCGGAACGTAGACGAACAGTGGAGATGGTTTTATATAAATACGACATAAGAGATAGGTGAACTGGAGGTTTTATATAAATACGACGTGGAAAATAGATGAACTGGTGGTTTTATATAAATACGACGTGGAAAATATATGAACTGGTGGTTGCCTATATTCAAGAGCCCTACAGTAATCAATTGCGGTGCATTAACGGAATACCGGGCGGCTTGTACTTTGACAAGGCTTAATGCCCCCAAGTAGCTCCGGGACACGACAACCAGCCGGGGTCATTTCGAACCCCGGTGATCCAAGAGATTACCGGGAAAGAAAAACTGCTTTCATTCCCCAATGGTAGAATGGCGAGACGCTAACTTCAGCGAAGGGAAGGCATTGCCACAGACGTGAAGGACGAATACTTGAAGCGGATTTTTTTAAAAGAAATTATATAAAACCTGGAAACTATTTGTCTGTTTCTACGCCACAGGCTGAGACCCTTATCCCAATAAAAACATAGCGAAATTAACTGACGGTGAGAACAAAGATTAGTTAAATTTACTCTGAAACTCTAACCCTCCGGGTTAACAGGCGGTAGCGATAGTATCAAATTATGCAATGAATTATTTCTCATATTATACATAACATTAATGAACACTTTGAAGCTATTATATATATATTTAATATTGAAACTTAGATTGTAATTTTATAACAACTTAACATAGAATAATAAAGTGACTTAACATTTATCAACCCGGAATGTGAAAGAATATTTAATTCAGAAAGTGGGATTACTTTTAAAATAACTTGATCGTTATAGTACACTAGTTTACTATTGGCATCGTTTGTTTATGGAATAAGCAATACACAAAACAATATAAATGCATTCATTTAAATGATTATTACGATTAATTACAAATGTTATAAATTATTTCTAAAGACTAGAGCAGAGGGTTAAAAAGAAAAGAAAATTTACTGACAGGTTAAATAATAGCATTATAAATGATATAAAGACTTACATATGATTCACTTGATTAATAACATTAAGCACGGAAGAAAATTAAAGTTCGTGTAACAAAGTTCTCTTCTTTCTTCATCCTGCTTGGCTTGTGACGTAGGCGCGCATTTTTGAAAGTTATTTGTAAGGCATAGCTAATTTAGAGATTGGAAGTTGGAAATTCTGAAGTATATGAAACATGATCAAACAGCGGCACGAGGATCCATATTGGTGGGCAGAGATCAGCTCCTGGTAATTAGCCCATGAACATGGCGATTCACTGGTAAACTTCTTAATAAGATATTTGAATTATTATTAACTGCTGTGTTGTCTCGAGACTACCTCTCTCAAACACGACCAAAGTTAGAATGTAAGTTTTTTCTAGAATTTGCCACTGCTGACCTTTCCGACTTGTTTTTGTTTTAGGCTCCGCCTACTTTCTCTAGCCTCTAGCGATGCAGCTTGACCAACAATCAATTATCTGTTTTTAGCAATCTTTTAATTTAATATCCTATTTTTAAATTGACATAATAATTACATATAAAAATTCCTTACTAATTTTGAATACAATTTAATTGCTCTGAACATTTGTGCAATTAGATTTTAATTAAAAACACTGATCAAAGGAATGTGATTTTTGATCAGTATTTTTAGACGACTTTATACAATTTTAAAACTAAAATTTAAAACAAATACGCCCGCACTGAAACTTTAAATTAAATGATATAAATTCACAAACCACGCACACACGAATATTATCTCATGGTTTGTGACATTTATATACGGAAACTTTACATATTGACTGATAAACTATAAAATATATAACTAATTTTTGTTATAAATTAAAATAGACAAAATCTCACTGCGGGCGAACAGTGGTTTGAATTACCGTACATAAAAACACCTGAAACGAAGATCGGTTCTCCGATCTGTCTGTTTCAATATGTATCCAGAATAATAATGAACACTTTTCATTTATTACTAATTTAGTTCCATTGAATTTTAAATATATATATATATACTTAACTGTTTTCAAGAGATTTACTATTCTTTTATCTATCCTTACTGGATATTTATGGTGTTTATTTATTTCAATTTGTGTATTACTGCAGTTCATTTTCCCTATGGTACAATTATTGTTACTTTTCCATGAATATATTCATTGATTATTCATCTCCGATAATTTCTTCAATGTTTATTAATATTTAAGAGATTATTGGAATTTATCAATTATTGACTTGCCCAGTAGAAAACGATTAATTTATTCCATTATTTTAACAACAAAGCTTATAATTATCCATATATATTGATGTAGAGTTGCAAATAATAAGATTTTAGAAATTTTTAATCCAATTTTTTTAAAATATATATATATATATTACAAAGAAAAAAAAAACCTATTTACTTATTTTATGATCCAACAAGCTTTTTTCCCCCTCTCTTGAATTTCATATTTCAAGATTGTTTGAAACTCTTTGATTGGCTAATATTTTCCCACTTTTTTCTATCAAACAATCATTTATTTTGAAAGTTTTTGGTCTATTATATTAAAATGACCGATTTTTCATTTTTAAAAAAATATTGAAATACAATATTTTTAGAAATTAAATAATGATAGAATTTACTGTTTTAATTTTAAATCAGTATTTTGTAAAATTAAACCTTATTTATTTACTTTTGAATACAGCAAGATTTGAAGATAAATAATTTCTATTTTTAAAATCAAATGCACACAAACAATAATTATTAGCATCTATAATGCATTCTGTTTACAAAATTACAAGTTAAACTTCACTGATTTTAAATACTAAATGATATTACTTGCCCATCCATTTGCATATATACGATTCTATGGTTATTATCTATGTGTATCTTGAGTTAAGATCATTTGTAAATTTCCATTAGCTAAAACTGAGTTTAAAGACTATGATCAAATATGTCATTAAAGTCTTCTTTTAATAAGTAAATATTATTGGATTTGTAAAATTTAAAATTATACACCAAAATCCTATTTTAGAATACTCTGAGCTAATAAAAAGTGCACAACATCCCCTCCCTTCATTTAATTTTAAATTTTATCAGGCTTAATCTTTGAATGAACAAAATTCCCTGTACTCTTGAAATTCATTATTAAGTCTATGAATTTGTCTTTGGACCACTCATAAACTCTAAATAACACAATAACTAAATTGATAATCCATATTACACTAATTTTGATAGCTTATGTTTTAGACTTTTACAGAATAGGGAATGAGGCTTTGGGCATTATATGTTCCTCTAATACCTTATGGAGTTGACAGCAGGGAAGCATTCTCTCCAATCTGTTTTAGAATTTTGTAAGGGCCCTCATACAAGCTTACATATTTTTTTGTATTTATTCTTCTGAACATCACTGACATGGGGTGTTCATAATAATACTAAATCATCTATTCTGAAAAGGTGTGACTTATTATGTGACCTTTTAACTCTTTTCTTGCCCATAATTTTAAGGTTAATTTTTGCTTTTCCTGATCTATTTTTATAGCAATATTTGCCCTAACTATTGGAAAAGGAGTTTCAATTAGAATAGGTTCATGTCTCCCATAATGTAGTCTCATGGGACAAAAACCAGGAGACTCATGATAAGTTATTTTTATATAACTAATAATTTCAGGCAATTTACGAACCCATTGGGTATGGTTCTTTGGTACATAGACTTGAAATAATCTACTTAGCTCTCTCATTGTGCGCTCACAATGATTAGATTGAGGATTCCTTAAGGAGCTCATAATGTGTTTTATACCTTGAATTTGAATCCAGTGATTCCATTAGTGAGATACAAATTCAGTTGCATGATCGGTCAGTATACTAACAGGCTTACCAACAATAGGAAATCGATTTCCCATTAAACATTTGATAACATTCTTTGCATCAGCTTTTGGTATGGGATACACTGCTACCCATTTACTGAAAATGTCATATGCAAATAATATAAACTTTTGCCGGTTAAAAGATGAAAGGGGTCTGTAAAAATCAATGGCTAACAGTTTGTTAGGCTGATCCGAGACTATAGTTTGCAGTACACCTGCATAGGACCTATTACAATATTTTGATTTAAGACAAATGTCACATGATTTAATGCTTCTATAATTATCCTGTAGATATTTCTATAATAGAAAATAGATTTCAATACATAAAAAATTTTGGGAGTCCCATAATGACCATATTTATTGTGGGTATATACTATTAATTTATCAATTAAAGATTGTGGGAGTACAAATCTCCATGATTCCTCATCATTGACATTCATCTTAAACATTAAGGCATTTTGATATACCTTATATTTTTGGTACACTCGTCTGATATATTTATTAACTTGTGTTTTATTATCCTGATTATTTAAGATTGTCAGGATGCTATTTATTTTCATATCCTGACTTTGAAGCATAGAGAGATTTTTATAATATTCTTCTATATAATCATCCTGAAGAATATCCATACTATTGATACATATGGTCTGAGTATTGGGGTTTCTAGCTACCAGATAGATAGGGTGGCAACTAAGGATATTCACAGGAATATTCTTTCTCCCTTCAATATAAATAGCTTTATAATTATATTGTTGGAGATACAAGATCCACCTTAGAAGCTGTTCATTATTTAAGTAACTGTGATTTAAAATTTTCAAACTTCTATGGTCTGACAACACAATCACTTCAGAGCCTAACAAGAACTGGCACAATTTCTTTAATGCACAGACAACAGCTAAAATCTCTTTTTCAATGATGGAGTAGTTCAGCTGTGCCCCTCTTAAGTGCCTGCTTAAGAAAGATAATACATGGGCATCTGATTATCATTAAGTTGATATAGAACTACTCCCAGACCATAGTGGCTACTATCTATCTGTAGATAAAATGTTTTACTGAAGTCAGGATATGCTAAAATCACATATTTAAGAAAATTTGTTTTAATTTGTTCAAACTTATTACTATGCTCAATGGTCCAATGGCATTTTTCACCTTTTTTTAATAATTTAGAAAGATATAAAGTGTCTCCAGCAAAGTTCTCATAAAATTTTTGGTAGTAGTTGCATAGATGGTAGAAAGATTTTAACAGTTTCACAGTTTTAGGTATGGGGAAATGCTGTATAGCAGCCACCATTTCTGGATGGGGTTGGATACCATGCTCAGTGACTAAGTGTCCCATAAAAGTAATTTATTTTTTTGCTATAGAGCACTTCTTTAAATTAATCTTGATATTTTTGGAGGAACATTCTTGAAAAAACATTCGTAAGCATTCCAGATGCTCTTCCATACTATATGATGCAATGACTATATCATCAATTACATGATGATCTTTTCTTTCAATTGTCTTGAAAAGACCATGTCTAAACATCTAATCAAACCAGATCCACTATTAATGAGACCAAAGAGCATATGTCTGAAAATATATGACTGTCCCTTGAAATCAAATGCTGTATATTGCTGATCCTCCTCATGTAGTGGAATTAGCCAGTAACTGGCTGTTAGATTAAATGTGAAAAAAATGACATCTTGAAATTTAATAAAAAGTTCATGTATGGGTGGAGGAATGTCACACTCAGGAATGGTCATTTGGTTTAACATACGAGCATCTAAACAAACTCTTATAGAGTTAACCTTTTTTATGATCACTAGTGCACTAACATAAGGAGAAGGGCATTTTTTAATTATTTTCCATTTTAGAATTCTATTTATTTGATTCTGTACCTCATCCTGATATTGATATGGAATCAGGTACATATTTTGCTGGAAAGGGTCATTACTTGTTAATTGTACTCGATGAACATATCCCTCTATAATACCAGGAATTTTAGAAAATATACATTTATAATCATACATCAATTGGAATAAATTTTCCTTAAATTTAGAATTGTCTTCACCAACATTTCCCACTTTAGCCTGAATGCTAAAATCAATTGATGTATCATGGATACACAATAATTGATTAGAAAGGTTATGTGATCCATATTCAAATTTGAGCCTTTCTTCTCCACAATAAAAAACTTTATTTTGAAAATCAATTTTACATTGCTGAATCATCATGAAGTCAGATCCTATAATAGCTTCATGTATTAATCCTGGCATGATGAGAATCACATGTTCAAATTTGGCACCATTAACAATAAAGGTAATCAAGATTTGCTTGTTAAAGAACCTAGTCCTTTTTCCATTGGCTAGAGTGACTTGAATTTGTTTTATGGGAAGGGATGTGATACCCTTTTGTACAGCTATAATTTTTATATACATATGCTCTGAAAGTATAGAAGCTTGACTTCCAGTGTCAATAAAAGCTTCAAATTTTAATTCACCAATATATAAGGTTACTACTGGACATTGATACATGATAGGTGTCTCACTAATGTTGAATGGCTCTAAGTAGTCTATGACCAGATCTAATGTATTTAAAAGCCACATATTGTTCCCCTTTTGATACATTGAAGGCTCTTGCATAGAGGAACACATAAACAAAGACCTCTCTAGTTTAACATGGTCTTGTCAATAGCTTTACCCCCTGTCTTTTTTAAAATAGTGGTAATTCCACTGGTTGAAGGCTTACTATCCTGAATTATTGGTTTATTCCTACCTTGATTAACAATACTTGGATTTCTGCCTTAGAAACAAATCTACTTTTTACACAAAAATATGGTTCATTTCTCATCTCGGAGGCATATTGAGCCTAACATGCATTGTAGCTACCGGATAATTTAACATTTCCTTCAACTGTCTATTTCCTCTTTCTAAACTGCCATCACTCAACACTAATGCATCTAAAATGTCACTCACTACTTCAATAGCATACATATCTGCAGCAATAAGAATTTGCTCAATATGGCGTGGTAAATTTCATCGAATCCATCAGATGATTTGCATTTCTAACAAAGGAAAAGAAGTAAAGGTTTTTTGTCTAACAGCTTGATTGTGGAAACACTTTGCATATCCACCTTTACTTGGATTATAACTTTCTTGCATTACTTGGTATCTAATGTAATCCTGCTTGTCAGATCCCCAAAAACTAGACAATATCAAGCACTTGAAGTCTCCATATACTTTGGGTTTTTCGAATAATGACTGCTACCAGCCTCTTGGAGCAGCATACAAATGGTTATATGAGATCGCTAATTTTTCCCTCTCTGACATAGGACACAAAGAAAACAACTCTTCCAAATTATTTAGGAATTCTGAAGGATTCTCCATATATTCACCTTTGAAGGGTTTTATCTTAATAAATCTTATAGCTATAGAATTACTTGTACTTATTCCTGTCACTACTGATGGATCATCTCTATCAGATTCTATTTCTTGAAACCTACTTATTTTTTCATTACGGTTATTAGTAATAAGTTCCAGTTGTTTTAACCTAGTATCATTTTTGTTCATAGTTTTATCTCTTAAAATTTAACTAGAAGTTTTTTCCCTAAGCTTTCTGACCATTTTAATCTATCACGATTGCTGACCTTAATTTCATCAACTCTAATATCATTATCAAGTATTCTATCCTCCAATTTCATTTTGCTAAACAAACTGTCTATATAATTATTTTGCTCCTCTCTTAATTGATCAATGTTTATATTACTCATCTCTTTTGAGCTATTATTTTCTTCAATTACTTCTTTATTCTTCTCTATTCAATCTATTAATTCTTTATCTACCTTCTTCAACTTTCTCCCATTTTAGATTGATATTTTTGATCTTCAGTTTTGTTAGATTTTATAACCTGAAATTTTTTCTCTATTCCTATTCCCAACTCTTTTTTAAATTCTAGAGTACTGTTATCCATTTCTTCTTTTTCTTCTGTTTTTAAAAATTCAAACCTCCATTAATTCCATTTGATTCTGTATACCTTTAACACCACTATCTACATGCTCTATTTTCTCATTCAATTCATCTTTACTAACTGTCCATTGTTTGATAGCTTCTTTACCCTGAACTTGGAGAGCTTGAACATCTTTATGAACACATCTCTCTAATTTTTCATCTATTTTCTCTTTTACTACCTCTATAACATTTTCTTTTGTTGCAAACTTTTCACTTAATTCTCCAATTTTTTTATCTAAATTTCCCTTTATAAACTTAATGGCTTGTTGATTTTCAACTATATCTTTATTCATGAATTCGAACTTCTCACTTATCACTTTATTAGTTTCTTGTAGTTCTTCTCTTAAAGATTTATTACTTTCTTCTAACTTTCCACTCAAATCTCCTCTTAAAGATTCATTACTTTCTTCTAACTTTTTACTATTCTCGTCTAACTATATTTTTAAAGATCTATTATATTCTTTTAATTTTTACTATTCTCTTTTAACTGTACTCTTAAAAATGTATTATCTTCTTTTAAAAAAAATATTAGTCTTTTTTAACTTTTTATTTAAAGTTTCAAAGATTCATTTATTTACATCATCAATACAAACAAATCATCTAAACTTTTCTTTTTTTCCACCACAACAACTTTTTTTTCTATAACTTCATATTGAATATCCTTTCTTATTTCTCTATTTTTCCTATGACTCTCCCTTTTTTTTCCATCCTTATTTCCACTTCTAACATCTACTTGAAATCTTGTTTTTGGACAGAACAAATAATTTCTTATTTTTTCTGAATTTTCAATTCCACTCATTTTTGAAAAATACAATTTTTTTCACTAAAGCACTATGCTATTTTTATTTAAAAAATATGACTTAGTTCAACTTCATAAAAAATTGTTTCTACTAGGCTATTCCAACAATCAACAACTCCCTCAAATAACTTGATAAATCAATTATATTTCATTTTCATGATATCTGTTATTAGATACCATAAACCATATTTATAACTGTTGATTTACAATAAACTCAAATTCATATAAACAAGTTGCATACTTTCTTTTCTCAACATCACCACCACAACCACCACATAAATTATTCATACATAAACTATATCAATCAATATATGATTTGCCTACTGATGACATAGTCATATTAGACTAGCCTTTAATTAATATTTTAACAAAATCAAAAAAAAAATTATTTGAACTATATCTAATAATTCAATTAACGTGTTAGGCATTTTTTATATAAATCAATCATGATAATCAATGCTTAGTTTACTAATCCTGCCACTCATATGGGCGCCATAAGGGGGTTTAAATACTGTGTCCTGACTATAGGTGGTATGACCCTAAGCAGAGTTTCCAAGTCCCTTATATTAGGCCCTACTTGGATTCTGGTTATTTTCTATTAACAAACATACTATATACTGACCATTTTCTTTAACTATAACAATTGAATTTAGATAATATTAGTATTTATCCCAAGTTACTTTGACATGAATAAATATTTCTAAAATAAGTAGAGTTTTAAATATAATCAATATGAGACTCGTTTACACATAAACAGATCACATCCCCTTAACATTAAACAGATATAAAATATTTGTTCAATGGCATAAGAATATCTAGATACTCCTCCTTATTAAGTATCTACTTACTCTCATGGCTAACAATAATATCCAATACCTTATATTTATAATTATTAAGTTTTAATTCAATTGCTCATTAAATTAATATGTGAGATAATTACAGATAAACTTAGATTTATATTATGTTTAATAATTAAAATTGGCAATAGTCACAAGAATAACTTTATAATAAGGAGATGTCAGGATAATCATTGATTTATTAATTCTTCATACTACCTATGGAATATCAATTGGGATTTTACAGATTTCCATGGATAGTGTACAAATTAAGAAAATGTTATAATTTAAATTCATAAACAAGCTTTATATGTATGTTCTTTAATACTGAATATTAAAATAATATTATTAACTAAACTGTGATTAACACTAATACCTTCACTAATAACTAATGTATCATTTAATTTTATATTAATAAATACACTTTAATAATTGTCAATGTCAACAATGACCTATGGATCAAGGCAGCATGTAAAAAGTAAAAAAGTCTTTACTAAGAGATTTATGCTTATCAAACTGTTAGATTTGCTTTAAATTGAATTGACTTTTCATTTTAATTTTGACTATATATTTTGAGTTATGTGATGTGGTGAGAATGAGCCCAGAAAAGAAATGCAGCAATTAGAATTTGATAAAACTTTTAAACAATAATTTTAATAATATTCATTACAAATGATAATAAATATTTCCATTAATATCGAATTTAAAATAACTTATAACAAAATAATACATATATATTATAATAATAATAACAACAGAAAATTAATCTTTGGAGTATTATTATCAAACAAAACTAACAATTTCCTATTATATGTTGAGATATTTATCCCTTTGTATGTGAACTACATATCATACATTCAGTTTATTAAACAATCATTTTTTTTTCCATTCATGGTCCATTAGTTCAATCTCTACATAATAATAGTACTTGACGATTAAGTAACAATACCAAAATAAGTGAGAACATAGGGTCATAATTCTGGAGGTTGGTAAGCAAACAAAATTAATACTTTTATCTTTCACATAAGAACAAAATCATTGCTTTTGGTTTATCGATTCACACATGTAAATACAACCTGCTCACTGGAATATGTATATATCATTTTAAATATCCTTTCATACTAAAATATTGAGCATATTTGTTCATTTAAATGATTAATAATCTTTAATCTCAACCAAATTATTAATAACTATTAATAAAACAACACTTGAATTAATTCCTTATTAAGTGATTTAGTTCTCTTCCCCCTCCCCCATTATACTAACAAATCATAGATTAAAAATATAAATACCAACATTAGAAAGAAGCTCTCTTTTAAACTCGCAGCTAAAGTATAAGAACAATTTTAAATTTTCTAGTTGTTCCACACTCCATAAACTTATTAGAACATTTTTATTTTTCCTTATTTTTTGAAGATACTGCTTATCCTAAGGTTCGTGAGGTATTTGAGTTACTGCAACAATAACGCTTCATTTTGTTCTTTGTTTAATAATAAAAATTTATTTGTGGCTTGCCTTATTTATTTTAGATGATATATATTTCTCTCTATAGTAAAAGACATACTTATCATTTCAATTAAAAATATTTTGTGCAATGTTTTATTCAATTAAACTTTATAGAAACTGACATTCCTGCCAGTATGGCTCAGAATAAATAATTCTATCTCACATTGTAATTAAGATATCATATATATCCAGAATAATAATGAACACTTTTCATTTATTACTAATTTAGTTCCATTGAATTTTAAATATATATATACTTAACTGTTTCCAAAAGATTTACTATTCTTTTATCTATCCTTACTGGATATTTACGCTGGCATTTATTTCCTTTTGTGTATTACTGCGGTTCATTTTCCCTATGGTACAATTATTGTTACTTTTCCATGAATATATTCGTTGATTATTCATCTCTGATTATTTCTTCAATATTTATTAATTTTCAAGAGATTATTGGGAATTACCGATTATTGACTTGCCCAGTGGAAAAACGATTAATTTATTCCATTATTTTAACAACAAAGCTTATAATTATCCATATATGTTGATGTAGAGTTGCAAATAATAAGATTTTAGGAATTTTTAATCCAATTTTTTTTAAAAAAAATATATCACAAAAAAAAAAAAAAAAACTATTTACTTATTTTACCATCCAGTGAGCTTTTTTCCCCCTCTCTTGAATTTCATATTTCAAGATTGTTTGAAATTCTTTGGTTGGCTAATATTTTCCCACTTTTTTCTATGAAACAATAATTTATTTTGAAAGTTTTTGGTTTATTATTTTAAAATGACCGATTTTTTGTTTTTAAAAAATACTGAAATTCAATATTTTTAGAAATTAAATAAAGATAAAATTTACTGTTTTAATTTTAAATCAGTATTTTGTAAAATTAAACCTTATTTATTTACTTTTAAATATAACAAGATTTGAAGATAAATAATTTCAATTTTTAAAATCAAATGCGCACAAATAATAATTATTAGCATCTGTGATGCATTCTGTTTACAAAATTACAAGATAACCTTCACTGATTTTAAATACTAAATGATATTACTTGTCCATCCTTTTGCATATATACAACTCTATGGTTATTATCTATGTGTATCTTGAGTTAAGATTGTTTATAAATTTCCATTAGCTAAAACCGAGTTTAAATCCTATGATCTAATATGTCATTACTGTTTTCTTTTAATAAGTAAATATTATTGAATTTGTAAAATTTAAAATTATACACCAAAATCCTATTTTAGAATAGTCTGAGCTAATAAAAAGTGCACAATATATATATATATTAGGATAGTAATTACATAGTTATATTGTTATATAGTTAACTAAAACATCTATCTATATTTACTTCATGCCAATGTTATTTATTGTTATATTAATTTGTTGCATAACAGTCATTTTAAATGTTTAGAAATATTAACTTCTTTATTGTTATATATTCATATAAAATAATCTCCTCAACAGTTGTTTTTTTATTATAAGTATGTAATATGTTCGCTATATATATGTAACGATGTGAAAGAAAATTTATTTTCAAAGATGCACTATTACATTAGTATTAAATTTACATGCACTGATCCATCAGTAACTGTATGTTAAATGTTTATTCTTATATAAACCAACTTTTACTGACTAGGTTTACAATCGGTTTTCATCTTATTATGAGCCTCATGTATTAACTGGCAATTTATTTATGCATATTCAGTTTATATAGCACATGGAAGATAATTTTTTGCATATTTACCTACTTGTGACTTTGATTTATATTAGTTTGAATTCAACCAGTAGCTATATGTTCAAAAGTTTAATTCTCCCTTACATTATACTCCAGAAGTACTTTAAAATGTCTCCAGAATTGTCTGAAAACTACAATTAATTTTCCTTTTTTTCTTCAGTTTATTGAAAATGTTTCTAACAGTCAGTATATATATATATATATATATATATATATATACTGACTGTTAGAAACATTTTCTGAAAAACATTGATGAATATATATATATATATATATATATATATATATATATATATATTCATCAATGTTTTTCCTGTGAAATTTATTATGATATTTCACTGGTGGCATATTTGTGTTTAACTATCACCAACTTTATCATCTCTACTGATATTAAATAATATATTAGAATTTTATGAATAAATAATAGAAAATAAAAAATAAAATAGTTAAGATTAGACAAAGATATAGGCTTTTCTTAGAAAAAAGTTAAATTTAATATGGATTTCAGCATAAGTTGAGAGTTAAAAAGGATTGATATTGTGATTAGATGATATTGGAAAAACCGTAGATAATAAAATTATGATCATAAATAAATGTTTTAAAATCTATTTTGGCATTATGCAGAAAATAAAAAAGAACTTTGACTAGCATATCCACAAATGATATTACATATAAATGATGAAAGATAAGTAATAGTATTACACGGCTGAATAACTATGAGTTTAAAATGAAAGCGAAAAAATTATTAGATAAGTACTCCCAAATATTTTATATATCAATCATTATCAGTAGTCTTTTGTTTATATAATTTTGTATAATCTCTGAGTAGTCAATTGAAAGATAAAAATTTCCAAATTCATTCTCTGTTAAGAATATATACAAAAAAAAAAAACCCTCTTAATTCAATACCACTATAAAAAGTAACAATTGAATTATTCCTGTAAATCCTAATTAATCTTTAAAGATGAGTCATTAAAATATTAATTAAATGAGTAAATCGTTCAGAAGATCAGTTAATGTCTGAGCACCAGTGGTACCAAATTGAGTTTTAATCCAAACTGTATTCAAAAGTATAACCGGCTACTTTTGATTTAAAAAAAAAAAAAAAAGTTTAATATAATAATAACAGACATAGGATGAATTAAGATGACATAACTTTTATTTAAGCAAATGATTAACTTTAATAGTTATTGTCAAAACTGCATTAAAAAATAAAGGAAAAGAGGTAGACCGTTCATTAAAAAGAAAAATAACCATTCAATAATAAAAAGAAAAATAACCATTCACTAATAAATATAAATTATTATTGAATATAAGTTATCATATTTTTATTGTTAAACTTATATATAATTGTTCTAATATGCTTTTAATAAAATAGTTTACCATCAGTTTTTTTATATTAATTTTTTTTTTTTATAAAGTATAAGTATTACTTAGAACACATCGTTAAAATTCCATTATAATTAATCATTTTAGTCATTTTTTTTTAAAAAAAAATAAACATAACCAACTATATGGCTGATATTCCCTTCACTGCAACTTAGGACTAATATACTCGTGAAATATTATTTTTCACTTAAAATACTGTGAACTTTTTATTTATAGCTAGTGACATTCTTGTATAACACAGGACATTAATTTTACATAAACTCTTAAAATGTCAAACTTTTTAAATAAAATCATATAAACCCTTTACACTTGGATCATTTTTTTCTTTTATTTCATAAAAATAAAACAACAAAGTATATATGTGTGTGATTGTATATGTTAAATGTTTAGTTTCAAGATAACTTGAGATCTTATTTAATAATTTCTTATTTCCTGTTTACCGAAAATGCAAATTATACATTTTACTTTTAAGATATTTAATGTTATTTAAATCTCAGAGCTATTCTAAAATGTAGTGTCGTTTCCCCCATTATTTAGATAATTTAAGAATCATCAGATATTAAAACAAAATAATGATTAGTTGATACATATAGTCATGTGATACAAAAAATAGAAAGAACAAAAATATCAATATGTCAATAAAGTTTATAGATTGATCAAAGGGTGTGTGCCTAATTTAAGGGCTCCTATTCTCCAATGCTTTAATCATTTTCAGATGACATACAACATCAATTTTGTGAAATTATTTGGTTGGTTCTACAAAATAATTATAAAGATATAAGGTTTTTAAAAGTAATCATATAATTTTAAAAAAATATATAAATCTGAAACAAAAAAAATATATAAATTAATGACAATCTAAAATTTTCTTTGATTTTCATGAGTCAACGCAAAAACTTTATAAAATTTTTAAAAAGAAAACAAGCCTCAAAAATGATGTTTGGCTTTCATCAAAAATTACATTTACATGAAAGGTTATAAGAAAATTACAAATTACTTTCAAAACTGATTCAACAAATAGTTCATGAGAAATCATAAGTGCTTTATCAGAAGTGAAAATAATTTAAATTTTTTTGATAAATTATTCATTTAGCTATATTATCTGAATCCTCTGATGAAAAATTTAAAAAAATCAGATATATAGACAGCATTTGTTTATTCTTTATATATATATATATATATATATATATATATATATATATATATATATATATATATATATATATATATATATATATATATATATATATTTTGCGGGTTCATCCATGTTAAAAACTTTTAATATCAATTTACTGATGTTTCGACTTGGTCACACAAGCCATCCACAGAGTTATAAAAAAGGTAGAAAGACGGTTGTAGAGGCACTACAATCACTGGTTTGAATAAAACATTAAAAATCCCACCAATAGCAAAAATGTTAAATTTAAGAATGTTTTTTAAAGAAATCTTTCCAAATAGGAGGAAGTTTGCACGTATCATCTCGCTTATTGATACAATCTGGCCTTTTAAGTATCTCAATGGCTTCTCTGATTTTGCATTGGTAGAGATTATCGCATCTGGATATGATCCTGGTACTAGAAAAATCTATTTTATGACCTGAATCTATAGTATGGAGTGAGAGTGCTGATGATGATGAGTGTTGTTTAACTGCATTAGCATGCTCATCTCTCCTAACACTGATGCGACGATTACTCATACCTATGTAAGAAGCTTTACAATTTTTACATGAGATTTGATAGACACCATGAGATTCAAGAGGGATTGAATCCTTAGGCTTGGTTATTATATTGCTGATCTTTTGATGAGCAGAAAATGCTGTATCTATATATTATAGCGTTTTAATATACGTCCGATACTGTCTGTAGTTCCTTTTACGTATGGAACACAAATCCTAATAGCTGACTTATCATCTTTTTGTTTCCTATTTTGTCTATTTTGGGCTTGAAATAAGGCTTTTTTTATAAATTTGTAATTATAACTATTTGCTAATAAAACACTATTAATATGATTTATTTCTCCTTCCAGATACCCCTCTTCGTCCAATAGTAAGTGCAATAGGTTCTCCAACTCATATTTTAGCTAGATACTTATCGGATTTCATTAAACCTACAATCCCATCTATTAAATCATATATTAAAAACTCTCTTCATTTTATTTCTGTTTTAAAAAGTTTAAAAATTAATGCTAGTGACATTCTGGTCAGTTTTGATGTCGTGTCTTTGTTTACAAACATTCCAATTGATGAAGCTTTAAATATAATCTCACAACGTTGCAATTTACCAGACCATATTATTGCTTTGATTAAACATTGTGTCTTAAATACATATTTTGTATACAATGGACAGCATTACAGACAAGTTTTTGGTACTCCTATAGGCTCACCTATCTCAGGAGTAATAGCTGATTTATTCATGGAATATATAGAAACTCATGCTTTAGAATCATCATCTTTAAAACCTCTCATTTGGCTCAGATACATAGATGACACTTTTGTCATATGGCAACATGGAAAAAATACATTAGATGATTTTTTCTTACATTTAAATAATATGCATCCTCATATTAAATTTACAATGGAGACAGAGTCTGATGGAAAACTCCCTTTTCTTGATGTTCTAGTCACCAGAACACCAAATAGTTTATCTTTTTCTATTTACAGAAAGGATACACACACAGACAGATATTTACATTTCCATTCTCATCATCACCCAACTCAGATAGTTTCTGTAGCCAAAACTCTTTTAAATAGAGCAATTAACCTTTCAGATGACACACATCTGAAAGAAGAAATAAATCATATTAATAGTGTTTTATTAGCAAATAGTTATAATTACAAATTTATAAAAAAAAGCCTTATTTCAAGCCCAAAATAGACAAAATAGGAAACAAAAAGATGATAAGTCAGCTATTAGGATTTGTGTTCCATATGTAAAAGGAACTACCGACAGTATTGGACATATATTAAAACGCTATAATATAGATACAGCATTTTCTGCTCATCAAAAGATCAGCAATATAATAACCAAGCCTAAGGATTCAATCCCTCTTGAATCTCATGGTGTCTATCAAATCTCATGTAAAAATTGTAAAGCTTCTTACATAGGTATGAGTAATTGTCGCATCAGTGTTAGGAGAGATGAGCATGCTAATGCAGTTAAACAACACTCATCATCATCAGCACTCTCACTCCATACTATAAATTCAGGTCATAAAATAGATTTTTCTAGTACCAGGATCATATCCAGATGTGATAATCTCTACCAATGCAAAATCAGAGAAGCCATTGAGATACTTAAAAGGCCAGATTGTATCAATAAGCGAGATGATATGTGCAAACTTCCTCCTATTTGGAAAGATTTCTTTAAAAAACATTCTTAAATTTAACATTTTTGCTATTGGTGGGATTTTTAATGTTTTATTCAAACCAGTGATTGTAGCCCCTCTACAACCGTCTTTCTACCTTTTTTATAACTCTGTGGATGGCTTGTGTGACCAAGTCTAAACATCAGTAAATTGATATTAAAAGTTTTTAACACGGATGAACCCGCAAAATATGTATTTTATATATTTAACCCGTGCAAATCTTCGTTTTAACATTACTAACCTCTACGGGGAGGAAATTTTTAAACAGCTTCGTATATTTGAAAGAACGTGGAGTAAGAAATGTAAGTTACTTTGTAATTTATCTTTTTTGTTAGCGTGCAAAAATCACAACGTTATACCCACTTTCTGTAAAATTGTGTTTCACAAGAACAATTATAATGTTAGTAAAATTCTAAGGAAAACCAGCAATATTATTTTAAACTCTTTTATTAAAGAAACTCGGAAAAATTTATACAAAATTGATAAAGTATTGCTACATTTATGTTTATTCCTTAATAATAAAATACATCCTTTACTGTGGACTAGTTTTGATCGTATTGCAAGTTTTCGATCGTTTAAAGATTCGGAATTGGTAACAGTAAAGCAAAAGAAAAAATTGCAAATGCTAATTAGAACACAATCCCCAAACATTATGTATCCAAATCAAAAAACCATTTACAATTTATCTAAGAAATCCCTCTCTACAGATGAAATTTCGGTTTTAGAAAAAGGTTTCAATTTTGCTTTAACACCTTCCCGGATACCTTTTGAGAAAATTGTCTGTAATGTTGAATCAGCTCTTGATAAAATTGATTCTACATCGGCTGATTTAGCTAGAGCTGAGATTTGTAATATTTTAAAAAAAGCTAAGCTTCCTAAAAATAATTTTTCAAAGAAAGAAAGACAAGCATTAAATAATATAAAATCGGACAAATCAATTGTTGTACTTCCAGCTGATAAAGGTAATGCCACAGTTGTAATGGATCATGACATTTACCATAATAAAATTTTAGATCTGCTTAGTGATAAAACTTATAAACTATCAAAAAGAGTTCATACTACATATTTGGAAAAAACAACAAAAGCTATTATTAATAAATCACCTATTGAAACAGAGATAAAAAAATAAAATAATCCCTCATGAAAAATCTTGTGTCTGTCCAAAATTTTATGGACTTTCAAAAATTCACAAACCAGATATCCCTCTTCGTCCAATAGTAAGTGCAATAGGTTCTCCAACTCATATTTTAGCTAGATACTTATCAGATTTCATTAAACCTACAATCCCATCTATTAAATCATATATTAAAAACTCTCTTCATTTTATTTCTGTTGTAAAAAGTTTAAAAATTAATGCTAGTGACATTCTGGTCAGTTTTGATGTCGTGTCTTTGTTTACAAACATTCCAATTGATGAAGCTTTAAATATAATCTCACAATGTTGCAATTTACCAGACCATATTATTTCTTTGATTAAACATTGTCTCTTAAATACATATTTTGTCTACAATGGACAGCATTACAGACAAGTTTTTGGTACTCCTATGGGCTCACCTATCTCAGGAGTAATAGCTGATTTATTCATGGAATATATAGAAACTCGTGCTTTAGAATCATCATCTTTAAAACCTCTCATTTGGCTCAGATACATAGATGACACTTTGTCATATGGCAACATGGAAAAAATACATTAGATGATTTTTCTTACATTTAAATAATATGCATCCTCATATTAAATTTACAATGGAGACAGAGTCTGATGGAAAACTCCCTTTTCTTGATGTTCTAGTCACCAGAACACCAAATAGTTTATCTTTTTCTATTTACAGAAAGGATACACACACAGACAGATATTTACATTTCCATTCTCATCATCACCCAACTTAGATAGTTTCTGTAGCCAAAACTCTTTTAAATAGAGCAATTAACCTTTCAGATGACACACATCTGAAAGAAGAAATAAATCATATTAATAGTGTTTTATTAGCAAATAGTTATAATTACAAATTTATAAAAAAAGCCTTATTTCAAGCCCAAAATAGACAAAATAGGAAACAAAAAGATGATAAGTCAGCTATTAGGATTTGTGTTCCATATGTAAAAGGAACTACAGACAGTATCGGACGTATATTAAAATGCTATAATATAGATACAGCATTTTCTGCTCATCAAAAGATCAGCAATATAATAACCAAGCCTAAGGATTCAATCCCTCTTGAATCTCATGGTGTCTATCAAATCTCATGTAAAAATTGTAAAGCTTCTACATAGGTATGAGTAATCGTCCCATCAGTGTTAGGAGAGATGAGCATGCTAATGCAGTTAAACAACACTCATCATCATCAGCACTCTCACTCCATACTATAGATTCAGGTCATAAAATAGATTTTTCTAGTACCAGGATCATATCCAGATGTGATAATCTCTACCAATGCAAAATCAGAGAAGCCATTGAGATACTTAAAAGGCCAGATTGTATCAATAAGCGAGATGATACGTGCAAACTTCCTCCTATTTGGAAAGATTTCTTTTAAAAACATTCTTAAATTTAACATTTTTGCTTCTGGTGGGATTTTTAATGTTTTATTCAAACCAGTGATTGTAGCGCCTCTACAACTGTCTTTCTACCTTTTTTATAACTCTGTGGATGGCTTGTGTGACCAAGTCGAAACGTCAGTAAATTGATATTAAAAGTTTTTAACACGGATGAACCCGCAAAATATGTATTTTATATATTTAACCAGTGCAAATCTTCGTTTTAACATATATATATATATATATATATATTCATACAGTTAACTTTAATATATTAATATAATTAGTTTCATGTATATTTCTTCTATTAGGTTGTTTAATGTAGTTTAAAGATTTATTTTTTTATATAATTGAATGTATGTCCGTATTTTAAATAATAACAATATAATGCAGAATTATGTTCTCTACTATTAATTGCATTTTTAAGCTCTTTTGCTTTTACATATTATTGTTTCCGTGTATGTCCTATTAAATAATATTGAATTTCCGAAATTAAATTTATATACAATTTCTTTTTTATATTTTGTATTACCTTTTATTTTATAATTACATATTAACTTATCTATTTGTTTTTACTTGATCAACCTATATTATTGTGTTTATCTATATATTTTTTTATTTTTTAATAATGCATTATAAAATTAGGATAATACAAATTTTTTATGCATTTTATAAGAAATATAATTATTTTTTTAGAATAGAAATTGTATGATTTAAGATAGATAATTTATAATTAAAAGTATATATTTTTAATATTCTTTGTGTTATGGCCATAGGTTTTCTATAATTCAATAAACAGTTCCTTTTGAAAATTAGCAATATTTTTATCAAAATTATATGTATTTTTTTTTTTTTGTAGCCATACATATTGTGAATCTATAGAAATTATTTTCCTTAATTTGCTATGTATGCAATATAATGGGTGATGATTTAAAATAATTGACAATCATATTAAAAATAGCAAAAAATGTTTGTTGGAAAAAATATTCTATATTACTTTCATAAATAAATATATAGAATTATTGCAGTTATATAATGATATTTTATATTATATTATAGAGTATTTAATAATCTATGCTTCAGTTATTTATATCTCATAGAAAATAGGAATAATTAATATCTGGAACACTCAAAAATCAAATTCAAATTGTTTATAATAATGACATGTAATTCAAAAATTCTCATTTTTATTATTTCTAATTAGATGGTAAAATGATTCATAAATCTGAAGAATTGTGGTTTCTTAAAAGATGCATTTATATTTAAAGATATTCATTATATATATATATATATATATATATATATATATATATATATATATATATATATATATATATATATATATATATATATATATATATATATATATATATATCATCATTATCAACCATTATCAATCCACTGAAGGATGAAGGTCTCTCCAAGTTTAATCCATCTTTTCCGATCTTCAGCTTCTATTCTCCACATCACCCCTGCACATTTTCTTATTTCATCCATCCATCTCACATGTGGTCTCTTTCTGGGTCTTTTACAATCTTTTGGAATCCAGTTTAAAATTTCAATTGTCCATCTATTATCATCTCTTCTAGCAATATGTCCAGCCCAACTCCAATCTTTTAATTTTTTCAATGATGTCAGTAACACCTGTTTGTTCTCTTACCCATACATTGCGTTTTCAATCTCTTCTTGTTACTCCCAACATACATCTCTTCATACTTCTTTGAGTGGTCTGAAGTCTCTGTATTGCTCTTTTATTAAGTGTCCAAGTCTCAGATCCATAAGTAAGAACTGGTAAAACACATTTATTAAAAACCTTCATTTTCAAACACATAGGGATATTTCCTTTTACTATCAAGTTATTTCTACCAAAAGCACTCCAACCAAGTTTAATTCTATGATTAATTTCTTCCATTATGTTTCCATCTGTATTAATAATCTGACAAAGATATTTGTAACTGTTAACTTCTTCTAATTCATCATAATCAATCTTTATTTTCATATTTTGAGCAAATCGATTAAACATTACTTTAATCTTTTTAACATTTATCTTTAGTCCTACTTTCCTACTTTCATCTGATAATTCCTGCAACATATCCTGCAGCTCTGAAGCATTATTTTCCAAAACAACTACATCATCTGTGAAATCTAAATGACTTAAATAAACTCCATCTACTTTCACTCCTTTAGTTTCCCATTTTAATCCACAAAATACTTCTTGCAGCACTGCTGTAACAAGTTTTGGAGATATGGAGTCACCTTGTCTTACACCTTTCTCAATGTTGACTTTCCCAGTATCATTATGTAATCTAATTGTTGCTGTTGCATTTTTATAAATATTCTTCAAAATATGACAATATCCTGGATCTATACCTTGATGATCCAATCCTTTAATCACTGAAGAAATGTTTATAGAATCAAATGCCTTTTCATAATCTAAAAATCCAAAACATAATGACAACTCATATTCATTTGACCTTTCTATAACTTCTCTCAACACCTGGATATGATCTACTATACTAAAACCACTTTTAAATCCAGCTTGTTCTCTTGGTTGGTGGAAATCCAATGTTCTCTGTAGACGAGTTGTAATTATCTTGGTAAAAAATTTATATAAAACTGATAAAAGGCTAATAGGTCTGTAATTTCTAATATCTTCTTTATCACCTTTTTTAAATATTAATATTATTACAGCATTCTTCGAATCTTCCAGTACATCTTTATCATTTAGACATTTGGTATATAACTTTGCTAAAATTTTTTCTATTTCTTCACCTGCTTCTTTTAATATATCAATTATAATTCCATCATTTTCTGGAGCCTTTCCTTTCTTCATTAATTTAATTGCATGCCTCACTTCTTCATTTAAAATTTTGGGCAATTCGGAAGATGGAATAGATATAGGAGGTAATTGTTCTTTATTACTATATAATTCTTGATAAAAATCTTCTACCAATTTCATGATGTCATCTCTCTTTTTAGTAACAATTCCATCTTTTTTTCTTATTGCAGATATAAATTTCCTACCAATACCAAAATGTTGTTTTACATTCTTAAGACTTTTATTTTCTTCTACAGCTTTCCTTGCTAGTTCACAGTTATACTTTCTTATATCATTTTCAACTCTTCCGCACCATTTTACAAAATTCGAGATATTCAATTCTTTTTAATGCATCATTTTTGTATATCTTCATATTCCTTCTTTTCTTCATAAATTCTCTAGTCTCAGTAGAAATTTTATTGGTCAATTGCTGCTTTTTTCTACCAGCTATCTTTGTTGCAGTTTTTAAAAGTGTATCTGTTATTTTCATATTAATTTCATTCAAATCTGAATTATGCTCAAAATCTACTAATACTTGAAACCGATGTCTAAGTTCTAATTTAAATTCATTAGAATGTTTCTGAAGATTAGGAATATCAACTGTAAATATTGTTTTTCTTAATAATTTTTGTCTATCTAGTTTCACATTAACACATATCTTACACCTTACTAATCGATGATCACTTCCTGTGTTAAATTTATTAAGAACATTACAATCTTGAAATATGTATTTTCTATTAGTCAAAATATAATCCACTTCTGCTGTACCTTTATTTCGATGCTTCCATGTCCATTTCCTTTTAACATTTTTCTCAAAAAAAGAATTCATAATATAAAGTTTTTCTTTTTCTGCAAACTCCACAAGTCTATGTCCTCTCTCATTTCTATTACCATAACCAAAATTACCTACAGCACTTTCATCTTTCATTTGTTTACCAATTCTAGCATTAAAGTCTCCCATAACGATTTTAAAATGTTGTTTACTCTGATCAAAAACCTTTTGTACATCCACATAAAAATCTTCTACTACTTCATCACTATGAGAACTTGTTGGGGCATAAACCTGAATTATCTGCATTTGATATCTGCTATTAAGTTGTATAACTAATCTTGCCACTCTGTCTGATACACCATCAATCTCCACAATATTGTTCTTCCACTTTTTATTTATAATGAATCCTACTCCACTTGTATTTCCAATATTTGTGCCTTTATAATAGAGTATATGTCCACTTTTTAAATCAATTGTTTTTTCACCTTTTCTTCTAACTTCACAAAGTCCAATAATGTCCCACTTAATATAAGACAGTTCTTCTTCTAATTCTTGCAATATTCCTTCACTTGAAAGTGATCTGCAGTTGTAAGTACCTAAATAAAAAGTCATCATCAAATGGCAGCCTGGGTCCGCAATCAGGGGATTCTTAGCACCCTCTGCTTTTGGCCACCAACCGCTGCCTTGGTTGGTGACTTTACAGCTTCCTGGGAATAAGGGCCATGCTTTATGTTTGTCTGTCATAATTGTATATATGTATTGAAAAAATATTTATCATTTACACAAACATTTATTCTGCCTTATCAGGCACTGAGAAAGACCATGGTGTTTCTTGATCTTAAACTCAGAGGTAAAGAGCCAATAAACTCACCATGCCGGCTAATGCATGTTGGTGAGCAGCCCATCCATGTTCATATACTATATAAATAATCACATAGTAATAACAGCTGCAACGACAAGAACATATGGAGTGGACATTAGGAATTTGCCCTGCTCGGTTCTTTTAAGGCCTCCAAGAGGAATCAAAGGGTCTCCTTTCAGGTAATAACCTATATATACTAAGCAATAATTTAATATTTATAATAACTGTTGGATGAGTATATCACAAATATGACAGACATGATTGGTTTCAAATATTTATCAGGCATAAGACCTTATTCATTGCATATATATTTTTTACCAATGCCATACTTCTGTTTCAGTAGATGTTGTAAGTGGGATATCAATTATCCACATCAGTTATGCGAATAAATATTAAATTATTTATAGTGAAATTATATATATGATATAGTTACTATTACATTCAGCGCTGAAAATCAAAGTGATTCTCATTAAAATATGTAAATAAAAAATGTGGCTATTATTTGAAAGTGGATATTCACATGCTTCAAAACTCTAACACACTTAACAAATGGGAATGTTTCTACTAAATTCATGTGTAATAAAATTGATCATCTTATAATTTTACTCAATGTGGTAATTCAATATTTGTAAAATGCATGGAGAAAAAGTGTCACAATCTGAAAGATTTGAAATAAATTAAAGCTGAAGAAAGGAATGTTATTAAAGAGAAAAAAAAATATGTACAATATTAAATACGCAAGCAGAGTTTTCCTAGTATCCAATTTAAATACTATGGTCATTGCACTTATGATTACTATAATTATTAATATAAAAAGGGAAATGAATAGACTGTTTCCAAACACCTAGGACAAATTTGTTGGAGATTAACAAATGTTGTTTTCTTGAAGGTATGACTAATAACTGCATTATGTGAAGAACCATCCCTTTTTATACTTGAAGTCATGACTAATTTTTTTTTATATTCCCCAAAAGTCATAAATTTGTTAGACATGAAAATGTGTGGTAAGTTCAGGCATAGGATACTGAAAATATCATCATTTTTTCTATTCAGGTGACAATTAAAGAATAATATTTTACTTTAGACTTAAAATTTTAAATTACTTTTAAGTAAATAAAATGTTGTTAATTTAAAAATAACCATATATTATTAAATGTGTCATTGTCAGACTTCTTGTATTTAGAAAAAAATGTTAACTTAATTGTAAAAGTATATTATTCTAAAAAGATGGATTAGTAAATAGAGTTGAATTTATTTTAGGTAAAAAAATAAAACATTGTGAAGATTTATTGGTTTATTAGATAATATGATAGCATTAATTATTCAATTTAATATAAGCTTTCAAATTCAGGACTGAAGAAAGGAACTTCTGTCAACTAGAATGAGACCTTTTGATTTGTCTTTGAGATATTAAAAGAAATGATCAAGGCAAATTCCTAATGTCTATTCCATATGTTTTGTTTTTGAATCTGTTACTACTATAAAAATATTTATATAGAAAATAAAAATAGATTACTACTCATCAGAAGGCATCAAACAATGAGGTAAAATTATGGATTTCTTTTTGCCCTTAAGTTTAAGATCCGGAAACACTATTAGCTTTTTTCTGACTTTCCTAATAATTCATAAATTAATTGAATTTTTTTAAAGACATGATAAATTTGTGTGAATGCACATTGTTATAAAACATATTGACAACAAAAAAGACAAACTAAATTATTAATATTATTATCAAGTCGTTGTAAAGTTTATTGGCAAATGCAGCCATTGGGGGATGAAGGCAAAAGATTAAAAGAATCCCCAGATTGTGTACACATCTTGCCATTCCATTACAATCCCTAATTTGGGTACCTACAACTCCAAATAATGTTTCAGATAAGGAAGATTACATAAATTGAAACAAAAACTATCTAATATTAAATGTGACATTGTTGAAGTTTGTGAAGTTAGAAGAAAAGTTGAAGAGACAATTAAATTACATAGTGGGCATATATTTTATGACAAATGTACAAATATTGAAAACTCAGATGGATTAGAATTACTTATAAGTAAAAATTGGATTCAGTGATACAACAGAAAGTGTAACAAAGTTAATTATTCCAATTAATTAGGAATAACCAAATGAAGATAAAGTTTTTGACTTCATCATGGTCTTATTATGATAAAGAATTAGGGGATTTTAATAATAATATTCAAAAAGATTTCCATCAAACCAAACATGTTAAAATTCAAATTGAAGACCTAACTGCTAGAATCAGTCAATGATTTAAAAGAGAACATAGACATGGTGATCATTTGATGTTTGGTGATTTAACATGGAGAGTTTTCAAAAATAGTAAACTGTACTATAATGTGATCTTTTGGAAAAAAAAAACTAAATGGAAATGGGCATGTAATCATCCAAATAAAAATACAATAGAAGTGGAATATATTTTGACTATCAGAAAACATGTATTTCAATATGGTAAAGTTCATAATAGATTTAAACAGAAGTGATTTTCAATTAGTGAGATGTAGTGAGATGAAAACAATCGATGGAAACAGTATTAATAATTAATATATTCTAACCTTAAGAAACTTTCCATTTAATTTCAATTATAACTTGCAAACTGTTTTAAAATATTAACAAGTTTTGAAAATGATTTGCACATGAATGAAATTTAATAAAAAAAATATCTGATATATTATTAAGAACTGCAACTAAACAATAAACACTTTGCCAATAATGTTGAAGACTATATTTGAAATAAGAATAAAAGATGGAACAATTACTAAAATAATATGATATCATTATAAAAACTGAATTGCTCAGTTTTTTTTTTTTTTTTTTTTTTAAAAGAAGTGAGATATGCAATTAAATATATAAAGTAGGAGAAATAAGAGAATCATAATGAATATCTTGCAATAAGCAGATGAAAAACTAAGAAAATTGTTAGCTAAGTTATATACAAAATTTTAAAATGATGAAGATATACCATATAAATGGAAGAATTCCCTAATATTAATACTTAAGAACGGTGATAAAGAAGATTTTATAAATCGCAGACTAACAATTGTCTATAAGTTGTAAACAAAATCTTTGCCAAGATAATTACTCGTAATCTACATTGACCTTCAGATTCTAATCAAGCATGTAATTTAATTAATGGATAAATGATTTTAGTGTAAGAATCACATTCAAATATCCATTGAATATGAATTGGCATTATTGTTTACATTTTTTTTTAAATTGTGATAAAGCATTTGATTGTATTAGCAATTAAAACATCATTAAAGCATTGAATCATAAAGATATAGATTCGAATATCGTCATATTCTGAAGATTATTTATCAAATTGCAACAGCAATAATATTAAGAAAGGTATGTGATATGCTGATTATATATCCCCAAAACATTTACAGCAGTTTTGTGGATTAAAATAGAAACTAAGGAAATTTAAATAAACAGTGATCATTTGAATCATATAGGATTTCTAAGTAAAATGAGTATTCAAGAAAATATTGCCTAAATTTCCTGAAATGTTGCAATATTTATCATATGAAAGTAAAAAAAGTAGGTTGTAAGAAAATGCTAAGAATATTAATGTTTAATTAATTTTCTCAGAAAAAGAAAAGAAGGATTAATAATAATGGATTAAGTTAACAACTAAAATATATATTGGTCAAATTATAATTTCATATAGAAATAAATGAATAAAATAAATCATAGAATTACATTCAGATGGATTGCTATTGCTAAAATTAATTTACTTTTAAAACAAAATATTGTAACGGTCATTTATGTACATTTGCGTAACAAAATCTAGAACTTTAGTAAATCATCCCAAGGCTGACCAGAATATGGTGGTGAAACCACAGGTCTGATATAGCCCTAGTTCCTTTACTATTTCTCATAGATTAACCACCTTATGAATGACACATCTGAGTTTACAGCAGTATTTTCTTTCATCATGTGCCGGCAGTAGTACATCAGTAGAACAAAAGACTGGGAGAAAGTTGACATTCTATCTAGTATAGCTATATACATATCATGTGGCTAGGATATGATTATTAAACAATGAAATAATTTTTAATAACTAATAATAAATAATTACTAAATGATGGAATGATTATGAGTCAGTGAGCAAGACTGAGACATGAAACAAAGTTAAATTTAAAATTAATTTAATAAAAGTTAAAATATTAAAATAACAAATAAAACAAAATTACAATAGCTATGTGTTTTGTCTCACATGCAGGTGATTGAGGGATAATTTACATGAAAGTTTGGGTTCACATGCAAGTGATGGTTTTAGATATATAATTATTTATGACTGAGTTATACATAACTGGGTTTACATATATAGGTCGTGTGTGAAATCACTTGCAGGTGATATTAAATTTCTAGTTACAAATTAGCGGGTTTCTTACATATATGTATGTCACTCATAGGTAATAATTTTAGGTAGAAGTACTTCTGGTATATATATATATATATATATATATATATATATATATATATATATATATATATATATATATATATATATATATATATATATATATATATATATATATATATCATTTTAATCACTCGCAGGTCATTGCAGTTTTTAAGTTACAAATATTTAATTTACTTAGCTATATATATATATATATATATATATATATATATATATATATATATATATATATATATATATATATATATATATATATATATATATATATATAGAATCATTCACAGGTGATGAAATCATAATACATTTGAATTTACATTTTCATGAGCCTTAATATTATTTTATAATTAATGAATTTGCTCATGATTATCTATGCCTAGTTTATGCCATATAATAGGATGTAGATTTGCTTTATAGTTAGCAAAAGTGATTATAAATATTTATAAAGAACATGATATTCTATTAAGCATGAATATTCAATATATTCTCTACATAGCTAATATACCTATCAAACTAGATTCAAACTCAAATCAAAGCTGAAGAATACAATTATAATGGTGGGATGAACTGATTATTGACAGCCAGACTTCAGATACTAAAGCGTATAGAAAACATACAATTCTGAGTCTCTGCATCTCATATATGTGCTTTTTTCATGGGATTCAAACCAAGTACTGGTTCCCTTTTACTGTACTCATTGCTGTGAAATAAGAGACCTTTAATCCGGATGATCGAGCAATTTATTTAAGTGGGATCTCATGCTCCATTCCTAAGGAAGCAGAATGGGGAGCTGTGAACCCGTCTACAATCTGGAGAAAATAATTGCCCAAACTAAGAGTACTTTTGTAGCCTTAACACATACTCCCAGTAAGGAAAACAGCAACAAGTGAGTATGCCATAGCATTTCTTAAAGACACATACGCACCACTGACAACATTATCATATAATAACATTAAGATGCTAAACAATAGTTTCCTTCATGAAACTACCCTTTATCAGTTCATTAGATAGCATCTATAATCATGCTATTAAGGAAGTCTTAGGAATCTAATCTGTAAAGCTATCTATATAGGCATTTATATTTCTAGGGAGGATTACAGCACATTATGGAAATTACAATATAGAATTATAGATTATGCTGTACTTTATCACTTCAATTGAATATTACTTAAATATTGTCTTTAAAAGCAAATCTATCTTACAATAACTGTAAGTTTGTAATTATATCTTAATTAAGATATTTTATCAATTTCTAAACAGAGTTTTGGTTTGTGCATCAATATATGTGAAATTACATATATATGCATGAGAATATATATTTACTTCTCACCAATGATTTAATTATGAAATAAATTCTGTTTTGAATACATATAGCATAAACAATTACATAATTGAAAATAATAAGGTTTGACATAGATTTAACTAAAAGAAATGTGGATTCAAAATAAGATAAGATTTCACATATGTGAAATCTGAAATTAGGCTTTGTTTTAAAATGAAACAACTACAATATTAGCTGAAATTTGATTGATTCAGTTTAAGATAATTTTAAGTTGTTTATAAATTTAATGACGGAAAATATTAGCATTAACTTAGAATATATAAAATAACTCAAAACATATGTACTATTTTAAAATAAATTATTTGAATAATACACAATAAAAGTTACCAAAATATTTAACAATTGATTTTAACAAATTAAAACTAAATAACTTTTAATACTCAATTTAGGATGAATGCATAAACTAAATCAATGATAAATAAGTTCAGTAAGTAAACCAATACATAAGGAATCTTATCAATAAACAAAATGTGTTGTTAATGCAAATAATGACTCAGATCATAAATCATAAAGCAGTTAAATCAGTGAATCAGGTATTTAAATCATTAAATCAGTTATCAAATATTAAATCGGTATATAAATCATACTTCAAATCAGTTTGCAAATGAGTTTGTAAATCAGGCAAGATTTTAGGATTAAAATAAAAATTACATTTAAGAAATAAGATTAGTTTACATTATTATTATTATGGCCATATATTTAGATTAAGCTAGCATTTTAGAATTAGTTGACTTTAGTTGAAAGGCTTAAAATTGAAGGAGTTTATTACCATTTTCTTCTTTTTCTGCTGACAGGCTATTTGATCACTGCAGAACTTCTTTTAGGTGATGGCAGCTGTTACTGCATCTCTTTCCACATCAGGTAGCTTCTCATCAAGGTTGATATGGCAAGAAATGTGACCTACCATCCTGACATCATCATCATCAATCAATTTACACATACTTTGTTAAAATATAGACTCAATTGCCCCTTAAAAATGGCTGCAGTAGTTTTTATATTAGCTCACCCTCCTCTCCTTCATTATATTATTTTTAGAACTGTCTTTCCAGCTTTCTTGCTATTGCAAAAAAAATTGTTGAATCCTGCTGTGACTGATTTTCGTTTAGGTCAATTTAACCTCGATCACTCACAGTAATTTATTCAGTTTTTTAAATTTAAATATAATTTTAACCTTAAATTGAAATTGGGTCATTATATAGCGAGAATGATTAACTTTTCTGGCATCATCCTAACTAGAAAAACAAATTTAAAATATGGAAAAACATTTTGTTATATATGTAACTCGACCATTTAATTTAGCGATATATGCAGAATATAATAATTTCAAATATTATTAATTTAATAAATATTTTAAAATAAAGAAATTTTAATGTCTCAATCCTGTTAACATTATCCAATCCTGCATATATGTAGTCTCTCATTACACATACAACACATTTTCTGTTTAATTATTATTAGAAATATATATGTGCACATTTATAGAGGTTTACATATATAAAAAAAGTTTTCTTTCTATTTGTAGAGATATATGCACTCATACATGGTTAACATATTTAGGTTTAAATTTAGCCAGGTTTTTATGATAATGTTAGCATGTTATATGAGGATTTGGTGGTAGTTATATAGATAGAAATACTATTATAGAATATAGTAGGTGAAACAGTTGGATTGTCAAAGCTGACTGTTTCAATATATCTATATATTTGAAAAGGAAGGTTTTTAATAAAGATGTTTATCAGCTTTTATTTATTGATTTGATATTTGGACCCATTACATAATAGCAATATAGAGTCTTCAGACCATTTAATTGGGATATGGAAGAGTATATATTTATAGAAGTAACAAGACAAAAAAAGAATTATGCTCATGATAGAACAAACAGGTATCACTGATGTTAATAAAAAATAATATTAAACTTCAATAATGAACATATAGGCAGAAAAGACAAAAATAAATGGATAGTCAAAGTTTTGACTGAATTTTAAGAGATTGTAAAAGACCTAAAATGAGAACACATGTGAAATAGATGGATGAAATAAGGAATTGTGCTGTGTGTTCTGTAAAAAAGAATATAAATATTGGAGAAACTGGATGAATCTGGAAATATTTTGACCCTGAAATGGACTGATAATGTCAGGAAATGATTATAATGATAATAAATTCTGATATTAATGACAAAGTAGAGGGTTTTTATTTGGATTTATACAATGTATTTGATAAAACCAAACAACATTTTAAAATTATTTTTTTAAAAATAAGAAATTAATTTTAGAATTAAAAACAATTGTAAGTTTTGTTTGATATAAATAAATTCGAATATGGAGACAGAAAAAATAATCTTATAAAATTTGTAAAAAAAAAAAAAAAAACATATCAATAAATGAAAATTTTTTGATTACTCTCCAAAGCAAAATTAGATCTGAAACATGCAAATAAAAGAACAGCAAATATGAATTATATTTTGATGAAAAAAATATTTGCATTTCAATACAAATTCTACACAAAAAGTTGCAGCCAAAAAGTGAAATATAAAATATGTGCTACCATAAAACTAGAGAGATGAAATCTATTTAAAAAAAGACAAAAACAAAATCTATTAAAAGAGCAATATTAATAGTTGACATTTTTTTACCTCAGTGAATAGAATATATGCCTTGAAAATTATTTCAAACTCTTAATAGATGTGAGTGCTCAGACATCAGTGTGATAATAAAACAATATCAGATGCTTTACTAAAATTAACTAGACAGTTAACCAATACAAAAAATTAAAAAAATTATGGGCTAAATTTTTAGTAAGATGACATAATTTATGAAGATAAAAAGAAATATGAATTCCAAAGTAATTATATTTTAGAGAATTGAATTTGTCAAATTTTGCAAAATTTAAATAAGAATTAATAATAATATAAAAAATGACCATAAATTAATAAGTAAATCTATAGAAAAAAAATTCTCAAAAATATATCACAATATCTTAATATTGATAGAAAACCGGCCATTTTAATATGGGATGAAAAGTTTTATAAAAACCTACATGGTAAAAAAAAACTAAAAAAATAGAGAAACATTTACGATTACAATATTTGAATTGTTAAGTTTTTTAAATATGTATGTAAAAAAAAAATTGTAAAAAAAAAAATCGTTCTTATTGATGTTCTAAAAGGAGCAGATAAAGAAATGTGGGTATTGTTGATAAAATTATGGAATAAATGTTTAAATGATAAAAATGTACTAGATGTATTCATGATATAAGATTTAAGTAGATAAAATGATATTAAAAATGAAAGATATCACATTTTTATTATGATAATTCCAGCATTGTTTGCAGAAAATTTTATACTCATATAAATTAAAAGAACAAGTTGAATTTAAAGAGGTTTTAAACTACTAAATCACTTTCAAGGGTTATTAAATTTAGAGAAAGAACTAATGAGCATAAGATGCCTGTATATTGACATTTGATATTTGAATATCATTAAATATATTTGATTTTATCAATATTTTAATTGAAATTAAAGCTTTAGAAAATCAATATATAGAATCAGTACATTATCAGATTTTAAAGAGATATTTCTCACATAATATCAGTGAAAAACAGAGTATATGTTGCTATGAAGAAGATTAATATTGATAAGGTTATAAAGTAGAATGATTCCATATCTCTAAACAGTTTTTAAGTGATAATAGTGCTTTTAAAATAAAAATATAATTGTAATGAGATATATCTTTTAATATTGTTGAGGAAGTAATATTAAATGCAAAATTTATTATTGCTTTTAGCCATATTTACAAAACAACCAAGCCTTATTTGCAATATAATTATTTAGTAAAAAGCATTAAGTTAATAAATATTAAACTAATGTTACTTTAAAATTTACATTCAATTATGCTGGACAAAATGCTATTATTTTATTATACACTTTAATATTGAATAACCTGTATCTCAAAATAAAAATGACACTTAAAGATACCCAAAAAAAAAATTAATGATTAAAAGTAAAAAGTATGTCTTGCATTGGTGGTCGAGAGATCAGTGTGGGTTCGCGTTCCGGCCTATGCTATGACACTTAAAAAAAGTAAAAAGTAATAATTAATACTTAATATAAAGAACATTAAAACCAATCAATACTACAGACAATCCCAATAAGGCAACCTCCTTTTAACAATAAGACACTAAATATTGCAACTTGATCACAGAGATTGAAATTATTGATACACAGACATTTAAATAAACCTCTTTAAAGGAATAAATATAATCTATTCTGAATATAAATTAATAAATAGTCAATTATAATATTACAAACTGCAATAATAAATTTCAAATTGCACCCAATGTATTACTTAAATAATGTGTAATAATGTTCAAGGTTAAATGGGTTTTTAAGTAATCATTAAAAAGAAGTCAATACTTAGACAATCCCAATATCAATAACAATCAAAAATTTCAAACTATTATTGATTCAACCTTTTTTTAACAATAACATGGACTTCCACTTTTATTAATGGCCTAATATATTTTTAATAGTTTAATATAATATAGACACTTAAAAAAGACCAAATTGAGTAACAGCTGACTTTAATTATTAATGTATATAGGAAATCTCTTAACAGCTTTTACTCATTTAAATTTATTTAATATTAACAGAATAGTCAGTAGAAAAATTGTTCTATATAAGACATTGAAATAATAATCAGATCCAAAATATGTTTTTAAAATGTATGGGTTATGTCTGAGAAACATTGAAAAAGTTTTGAATTATATGTGATTTGGATTTATTTTCTTATAATCAGTTTTATAAAGTATATTTACCATTTCAATATCCTAGTAAATATATATATATATCATAAACGTTTAGTTGGTCATAATGAGAACCTTCAAAGTCAGATGATAAGCTGTATTAAAATTTATTTTTAAGGTATCTATCCCAGTTTTGACTCTACATGTCAGACTGATGATTAACTTTCCAAGTTACTATGAGTGATATCTATAAAAAAAAATGTTAATCAAACTATTATTCAGGTTTCAATGCTGATATAATTACGTATGTATAGGCTCTGATTCCATAGCTTACTTTTATATTTATTACATAATTTTAAAAACAAAATCCTAGTAAATCAAATTAAACAATTTTTATGATCATCTATATTTATGAAATATTAATGATATATAAGAATACAAATATAATATTTATTACTTAAAACAATGGTGCTAGTTAATGATTGTGAAAACATTTGATCAGGCTAAACTTGAAAATTTTGAAGTATAGCTCATCAAGATGAAATTATCCCATCATTTATAAGAAAAAAGTAAGTTTTTTTTTTGTTTTTGATAAATAAAAACATAAAAAGAAGTAAATTATCAATGATCTGATTTTTTTATTTTTTCATTAAAAAAATTAAAATCACTTTATAATTTTTTTAATTAAAACTTATTAGAATTAATTTTATAATTATTGTGAATTTTAATGTGTGTGGCTAATAAAAAAAGACATAATGTTAAAGCCATCACTTTGATTATATTATGTGAATCTTAAGAATGTGTAATATAGGTATACAAGATCAAATGAGTTGGTTATCAAAACAGTTTTGCAAGTAGTGTGAAAAGTATTTTTTGACTTGAACATAGAAATATTGTTTGTGATGACTGTGACAAATATTTTGCAAAACCAACTATTGCAGATTTTAATTAATTAATTGTAAAGACATTTTGGTTGTTTTTAGCAATATTCATGTTTCCATTATTTGAAATTATCCTTTTTTTTTATTTTTTATACTCTTATAATATTTTTATTTAATAATTTCTAGATTTTAATTAAAGATATCTAAAATACAAGGAATAAATCCTTTATGTTCCTTTTGCAAATTAAAAATAAATCATAGATATAATAAAATATCTTTATCTAACAACAAAATGATATATAACAACAGCTGTGATATAGTCACATATGACTATATTACAGCCATTGTTATATATCATTTTGTTGTTGGATAAAGATATTTTATTATATCTATGATTTATTTTTCATACTACTATACACAAAGATGCACATGAACCACATTGTAATTTTTTAGCTATGACTTTTGCAGAATTACAGGTTAAGATATCTAATAAATAAACTATATGATAAAGGAATAAATAAATTGATTTCATCCAAGTATTTGCTTCAATTAATTAATAAATTTTGGGGCTTTGTTTGAAGTTATCTGGTTGTCTCTGAAATTTCTGACAGTGATAAATGATAAGAAATATTTGAAATGAAAATATGTAAAAATGGCATATATGATAGATAAACTTAGTTTCTACTGTTTATTATGATAAAATAGAATTTGTAGGCAGTCTATGAATCAGATTAGAGATTTGGTTTGATGATGAAAATATATTTTTTTTTTATATTTAACCTCCCCTCCCCCCCAAAAAAAAAAGAAGATATTTTGGCTGCTACATTTTCAAAACGTTTACAATGCTTTTCCTGATTCAAATAGTAATCTTATTATTATATATATATATAGAAAAAGTGAAAAACTCTCTAAAACTTTGGTTTAGTGGCCAAAGTTAAAAATTATAAGGCATTTTTCATCTAGTGTTAGAATAAATAATTTCAGCAATGTTGAAGATGGATAATTATTAGCTTGAGAATATGAATCAATTTAATTAAATTGGATAATATTTGAAATAAAAAAGGGAGCATAGATATTGAAATTACTGCACTTATAATTATGTGATATTTGTGCATTTCACAAATTAATAAATAATCAATTTATCATAATTATATAGTAACATAATTTTTTTTTTATATAAATTCATTATTTTTCTAAATTTATTGAATGGAAGGCATAGATAAATCTTCTATCAATGGAAAAATCAGATCTAATAACACTCCCTAATACTCTGAAAATATGATGATCAGATTATAATACCAATAAATATACCTCCAACTTCTTGAACATGATTGTATTTAGTATGTTATTGTGATTAGAATTTTTTTTTTTGTTTTGGCACTTGAAATGAATAAGTAATAACATGCTTTCTAACAAAAATATGATGAAGTTAAACAATGTTTTATTTTTATAAATATTATCTCAAATACAATGTAAGGAAATAAAATAAGAACAGAATTTATTGGAAAAATATGATTAGCATATAAACAAAAGATACAAATTTAAAAAAAATTATTAAAGTAGTTTTAAAAAAATGTCTTAGAAATTAAATGTCCCAAAATGTTATATAATTGTATTTATATTTCATAGATTGGTTTGTACAACATCCCAAAACTCACCTTAACGTTTTGTTTTTTTTTAACTTTTTTAATCACTTGTTTATAAATAAATGCTAACACTATTTTCTTTGTTATACTTTAAAATCTACTATTATTAACGCTTTTTGAGAAAGCAGTGATGACATCAATTAATTTTGATAAAACAAAAGGATATTTCAAACTGAATATATAAGAAAAGCCGCAATATATTTTTCTGTACTACGTTAAATTTTTATTGGTAAACAGAATGTCATTCGTATGATTTTTATTGAAGTCGATTTTACAGCAAGTAATTATAATAAAAAAATACTCCAAAAATATGGGAGCAAAAGCCTATTAATATATGTGTGAACATCAAATTAATTTTGAATGAGAACCGAAGTGAATTGATTTCATTTATTCCTGAATTTAAAAAAAAAAAAGACAAGGAACTATTATTATATACTCTTATTTAAAGCAAAATTTTATGTTATTTATTAAAATATATTATTTTATGATAATCACTTTGTATTTGAATGTTTTTTCTGCTTTTAAAATGCCAATGAGAAAAGGATTATTATAAAATAAAAATAAAAATACTGACGAAATTTTTTTAAAAAAAGTTCTGTAATTCAACAAATTTATTACAGTGTGAAAATAGTTGTGTGTGCGTGTATATTCTAAACAGATTCATGTGTCATCTTTATGCTCATTTTTGTTTTTAAAAACTAAAGAAGAGTTTGAATTATTATTTAAAGTAAAGTGATATGTTATAACATAAAAAAGAAAAAGAATTGACAGATGTTACCGGTTGTGTGTGTTATTTTAATAAAGCAGTGTTTCTTTTTATACTTTTTTCTAATCTCAAACCTTTTTCTTTTTTTATTGATCTTAAGCTATATTTATAAAGTAAAAAAAGAAAAAAAAAACTTTTTATAAGTAAAATTTACAAACAGATTGACAAAATTAATATAAAGTTCTTTTTTAGTGTGACAGAAGCCATATGATCTCCCTAAAGAAATGAATTCAAAAAGTCATAGTAAACTATGTTTCCGAGTGAAAGAATTAGGAATTCTGGCAGTTTTAAACTTTTTTTTATCCTAAAGGCATAATCAATATTAATCAATTCTTTCTTTTTTATATACAAATATTTACGTAAATGGAGGGTTTTATTCTATCTATATAAATAACTTTATTCATCCTTCGATTTTTTTTTACTATTTTTTCAACTTTAATTCCTATTCTAAGATTATTTATAGGATTTGAAGACATGTTTATTCCGAGTGCATAAAGAATTGTTAAAAGACTAAAAAAAAAAATATGTTATAAAAAGGTATTAGTCATAAAGATAATACTCTTTTCGATCACAAAGAAGACAGAAAAAGACATTTTTTTTTTCTTTTTTCAAAACTTAAATCAAAATGACATTTTGGACAAAAATGACAAAATAACAACAGAATATTTCACCATATAGAAAAATAAAATCCATTAAAATACAACTTACACGGAGATAAAAATGTCATTTGTAAAAAAATAACATATTTTCCAACATACATATATATATATGAGGAGTAAAAAAAAAGAAAAAAAAAAGATTTTAAAAAAAAAAAAAAAGACAATGAAAATAAAATCATAAAAAGACAGTTTAATAACGTTTCTATTTTCCAGGATAAAACATTTCCATTTATGTAAAAATAATAATCTTTCATAAAAAATATAGTGACTAGCAATGCAATATATTATTTTTTACAAATATTAAAAAACGATTGTCATATATATATATATATATATTACAACCTGGATCAAATTACCACTTTTCTCAAAATTTTTAAAGTAACATCAGATTTTTTATTATTATAAAAAAAAAAAAAATCATTTTCCAAATAAACAATAAAATTTGAAGAAAAAGAATATAATCACTTAAATTTCCTAATATATATATAATTTTTAAAATATACTTAATGCTAGTAATTTAATTTTAGCAAAGTATTAATTCTATAAATAACAATATATACGAATTAATAAATAATTATAAAATTGGGACAAAAACATATTTTTAAGCAAAAAAAAAAGGAATTTCAAATAATACAATATATAAATTATATCAACTAATTATTTTAAATATGGTTATTATTTATTATGATTGATATAATTGCATTACAATTCAAATCTTGTGGTGGCTACATTAGATTTTAGGATTTTTTTTTTTTCAAAATATAAATTTAATTAAGAAATAGCTATATAAAATAAAATAAAAAATTAAAAATATGAATACATATTCTGTTATATAAGTAGATATTATCTATAAATATATTATTTTGCAGGCTTCAATATATTATCATTAAATAATATTTTCACAAAAAAATTTCATCTATTATAATAATAAACATTTTCCTGCATATTCATAGTATTATTTCTTGAATATTTCTTGTAATAAAAATATAGATGTTTCAGTATAATAACAAATACTTTTCTCAGAGCTCTGAGGAATGTACTTGTTATTGTACTGAAGTGTAGATATTTTTATTACATGGAAGCTCCTAGAAATAATAGTATGAACTCATTTATCAGCAAAAAATATTAGAATTAATATATATATATATATATATATATATATATATATATATATATATATATATATATATATATATATATATATATATATATATATATATATATATATATATATATATATATATATATATATATATATATATATATATATATATATATATATATAGTTCTTAACATGTAGGAAAAGTAAATATATAGATATAAATAAATACAAGCAATAATAAAGCTGTTTTGTGATGTATTTTTTAATGTATACAAATCTTCTAGTTTGTAAAGTAAATTTTAATTTAGGATTGGATTTTTTAGGTAGTTGAAATTTCTAAAGTTAGAATTCTTTTCAAGTAGGCTGCCTTAGTCAATTCAGTGAGATATCAAATTATTGGTTAGTAACTGAACATGTAATATTTTCATGCTTAAAACAGAAAAAACTCTCTATATGTATTACCACTCAGTTATTTTCATACATACAGAATAAAAAGTAAATGTTCTTATATTAACCAATAATTGACTGGCTTAATAACATTTTTATACATTGTACTTTTATGATGAGCTGCTAAAAAATATTTGCCTTGCAGTCATCTTTTTTTTTTTTTTTCACATCAGATACTTTGAAAATAAGAACATTAAAATTATCCAAAGTGTAAAGAAAAAAGTAAAGTTTATGGAAAATTATTAGTATTATCAAAACACAGACTATGTATGGACTATTCTTTGCATTAGTAAATAAAAAATATTGATTATGTATACATATATGTGTGCATCATGTAATTTTCATTATTATATGTAATATAAACAAATATGAAATAGTTTACTGCTCAGAAGTTCATAAGATGTATTGCAGTTAAGCTATAATTCATGAATCTTAAGTTCAAAGTCATCCTCTCATGGCAGGACATATGTAATACAAATATAATATAGCAGAGTAAATATTTGAATATTTATTTTAATAATCTAATTTACTTTCAGTATGTTAACATCCTATTCATAGTAATGAAATAAATAAATAATATTTTAGATGATAATTTAATGGTGAAGACTCATAATGTTAATAACCATGAGTATGATATTAACACTTTTGAAAGTGTACTAGAATACTAAAATATTAAAATATGGACTTTGTTATGGTTTTCTTATATATATATATAATATTTATACCAGTATAATATATATATATATATATATATATATATACTGGTATAAATATTATATATATATATAACTTATAAATTAATAGTATATATATATATATATATACTATTAATTTATAAGTAATTAGAGGGGATTTGAACCCAGACTTTCAAGCTTTTTTTAGTTATCAATTTCATCTTCTACACCTAATACCCAAAACTAAATACACATAATTACATATATATGTATAATTATAAAGGGGTTTAAACTCAGATTTCAAGCTGCCCTCAACCATGAATTCCATCTTAGACAACTGATACACATTAACACATAATGTGAAAATGATAAATGATCTCCAGTGTACATATTTTGTGCTGAACCACCACTCATCACTTGTTCATATCACAATCCCTCACACATATATACAATCAGTTCACAGTTTATATTGAGATAGCAAATCTTCAAACATTAATAGACTGGCTTCAATCTTTTCCACACTCCAACTCTTCAGCCACCCATACCATTGAAAATCTGAGGACTTATATATATATATATATATATATATATATATATAAGTCCTCAGATTCAATATATATATATATATATATATATATTGAACCAACCTGATAAAATGATCCCACCTGTTCCAAACAATCACTAATAATAAAACAAACTAACTACTATTATTTACCGTTTCTACTATTTACTACCTTCAAAACTCTTAATGCTATAAAACTTATGATTTAAAAAAATTCTACTTAAACTTACGGGAAACAACAAACATTTAGCATCAACAAATAAAATATTAACTAATATTTTTTTTTATATTTTGTCCTCCTAAATTTCCCTTTCAGAGAAAATGGTTGGTTTTCAGATAAAGTGTCAAATATCATCAATAGCGAACTATCAATAACATTCAACACTCGACTACCAAATATATACCGATCAAATAAACACTTTATTATTATTTTTAAAGAAAAAAGAAAATCCCTTAGGCGCCAGCCAATTACCTTAAAATTAGCATTTTTTTTTTCCATATGTCATAGCATCGGTCGGGACGCGAACCCACAACCGTCTGCAACCAACTACTTGCTTGCATGACAGCTGCGATACCTCTCGGCTAACAACGCAAGACAAAATTAGCATTTTATCTGATCAGCACAACTTGGTATCTGAATCTCTGCTAGCTCAACTGGTTCCAACCATCCACTAAATAGACAAAACAAAAGATATATCTTAAACGCTGCCTCTTCTAAGTTACTACTATTTTTTTAAAAAAAATTAAAATAACTTTCCCTGAACCATTCTAAATAATACTTCAATCTTTTAAAAACTATTAATACAACATTATACTGAATGCCAAAACATTTATAGATTTAAATTAGCAAATCTTTTCTGTAATATTATTATTAATGATTAGATTTTTTCCCTCCTACTCTTATTAATAAAATAAATGTTGGTACATACCCGCACATATCACAAATAAACGTAAATGTTTTAAGAAAAATAATTTAAGTGTTTTTTATATTACTTTAAGAATAAATAAATCGTTTTATCTTATAATGAGACAGACACACTTCTTTTTTTAAAGATTAAAATAAGCATTTTAATATATTTTTTTAGCAAATAAATTATACATGTTACATCATATTTTATTTTATCTTTTTTTTAAGTTTTGAAAAAATCAAATCACACATACGTGCATGCCATTGTTTCAAAAAATATTATTTAGTAGACACTGCTTTTACTTATTTTATTATCACAAAATATTATCTTTTGAATTTTAACGTTTCTTCTTTTTTAAGTTTAATTCAAAATGTTCAAAAGTTCTTTCAATAAAGTCTATCTTTATTTTAAAAGGAAATGGGAAATATTTAGATATCAAAGTCAAATAATTACCTAGGTTTTATATATGACATAAACAGTATAAAGGAATTATTTCTTAATTCATCGACGACCGGTAAATGATTCCTTCATGGATCCTGTGACTTGTTATGATTTTCATGGCTGGTTTGGCGTTCCCCCGCACTCCACTGCCTGTTTAGTCTATTTCAACATGATTACTTTCCAAAGTACTCGCAGATCTTAAATGCATAGAGAGCAGCTTTTGGTCAACTGCAAATACATTGGTTTAACAATGCAACATTTTTAGAAAAATTACTTCAAAAAATATTTTATTAAAATGAGATAGTCAGACCAAGAATGAACAAAAGTTGAGCTATTTATACTGTTTTAAACAATGGAAAACTTTATTAGCAGCAGTGTTCTTCTTCTCATGAAAATAAAATCAGCTTTTAGCATCTACTTTTCTTAAAAATTGCATACACACAGGCACATATATTTAGTTATTTTATTATAAGATGGAACAAAATATATTTATTATTTTATTAAAATTCATTTAAAGAATATTAAATCATTTATTTATTACAAGATTTTTCCTTCTTTTAAACAAAAACAATCTTTGTTTTAAACAGCTTAATTTAATTAGCATTTACAGTTTATTTTTCTTAATAACAAAACCCCCCAATCCCTGCTCTTTAGTTTTTTACATTTTATTTTCTTAATTTTAAACTTTTATATTTTAAAACATGGGATTCATAATATATTAATTACATATAAATGTACTTTGGTACATTATCTCCATCCCTCCTCTGAAACTAAAATATTCTGAGCATTTTAGTTTTCTCAGAATTTAAACTTATAAACAATCTAGTTTTATTTATTTAACATCTGTTTAACTGTATACGTATATTCTTATTTGTCCACTATAATTTTTATCTCAGTCTAATTCTATTCTATAACCGATGATGTGGCTCTTTCCTTCTATCCAATATATTTAGCATTATTTTAACCAAACACAAATAAAAAACAAAACATTTTAAATTTCCAAACATATATAATGTCAACTTCTACCCTCTTAGTTCTAATTCTATGCAGAGTGCATGTTGTTTTTTATCTTTAAAAAAGACCATGTTTCTACTTTCTAACATCCACGAAAATCAACTTTTTATTATACACCAAAGCTAGCCTGTTTGGGAAAAAATACAAATACTACCAATACCTTTATTACACTTCTCTTCAGCAAATATCCCCTATTAATATAAAACAACAGTCAACTTTGACCCTCCTATTAAATAATTATGATACAATTCAAATTGTTTATTTTATTTAAACAACTAATTTTTAGCCATGTCGATTCACCAAATGAATTCCCAACTATGTCTTATAGTAATCTTATCATTTCCCAGGACTATTTTCAGGCTCCTTTAAATCTCAACATCAATGTCCAATTGTCCTTTACACTGGTCGTACATTAATGTGCAAATGACCATTCAACTATGGTCCTATCACTTAAAATGACAACTTTCGGGCCACATTACTGCGCCTAATAAACATCCAACTAACTACATTAATGTGTCATATGCCCCTCCTAAACTACAACTATTGTCAGTTCTTCCACCCAAAATGTCTAATTCATGGGCCACATTGACACGCTACATAAAACAGTTTTGTGCCACATCAAATGCACCAAAAGAAACAGTTTCTTGCCACATTGATGTGCCAAATGAACCAACATGATAAAATGATCCCACCTGATCCAATCAATCATTAATAATAAAACAAACTAACTAGTATTATTTACTGTTTCTACTATTTACTACCTTCAAATCTCATAACACTATAAAACTTACAATTTAAAAAATTCTACTTAAACTTACAGGAAACAACAAGCACCTAGCATCGACAAATAAAACATTAACTAATATATTTTTATATTTTGGCCTCCTAAAGTTCCCTTTCAGAAAAAATGGTTGGTTTTCAGATATAGTGTCAAATATCATCAAAAGCAAACTATCAATAACATTCAACACTCGACTACCAAATATATACTGATCAAATAAACAATTTATTTTTATTTTTAAAGAAGGAAGAAAATCCCTTATGTGCCAACTAATTACATTAGAATTAGCAGTTTATCTGATCAGCACAACTTGGTATCTGAGTCCCTGCTAGCTCAACTGGTTCCGACCATCCACAAATAGACAAAACAAAAGGTATATCTTAAACACTGCCTCTTCTAAGTTACTACTATTTTTTTTTTTAAAAATAAAATAACTTTCCCCAAACCATTTTAAATAATACTTCAATATTTTAAAAACTATTAATACAACATTATACTGAATGCCAAAACATTTATAGATTTAAATTAGCAAATCTTTTCTGTAATATTATTATTAATGATTAGATTTTTTTACCTCCTACTCTTATTAATAAAATAAATGTTGATACTTACCTGCACATATCACAAATAAACATAAATGTTTTAAGAAAAATAATTTAAGTGTTTTTTTATATTATTTTAACAATAAATAAATCATTTTCTCTTATAATGAGACACACACACTTCTTTTTTTAAAGATTAAAATAAGGATTTTAATATATTCCTTTAGCAAATAAATTATACATGTTATATTTTTCTTAAGTTTAAAAAAAAACAAATCACACATACATGCATGCCATTGTTTCAAAAATATTATTTAATAGACACTGCTTTTACTTATTTTATTATCGCAAAATATTATCTTTTGAATTTTTCTTTTTTTTTAAGTTTAATTCAAAAAGTTCAAAAGTTCTTTCAATAAAGTCTATCTTTATTTTAAAAAGAAATCAGAAATATTTAGATATCAAAGTCAAATAATTACCTAGGTTTTATATACGACATAAACAGTATAATGGAATTATTTCTTAATTCATCGATGACTGGTAAATGATTCCTTCATGGATCCTGTGACTTGTTATGATTTTCATGGTTGGTTTGGTGTTCCCCGCACTCCACTGTCCATTTAGTCTATTTCAACATGATTACTTTCTGAACTACTCACAGATCTTAAATGCATATAGAGTGGCTTTCGGTCAACTGCAAATATATTGGTTTAACAATGAAACATTTGTGGAAAAATTACTTCAAAATATATTTTATTAAAATGAGATAGTCAGATCAAGAATGAACAAAAGTTGAGCTATTTATACTGTTTTAAACAATGGAAAACTTTATTTAGCAGCAGTGTTATTCTTCTCATGAAAATAAAAGCAGCTTCTAGCATCTACTTTTATTAAAAATTGCATGCACACATGCACATATATTTATTTATTTATTTTATTATAAGATAAAACAAAATCTATTTATTATTTTATTAAAATTCATTTAAAGAATATTAAATCGTTTATTTATTACAAGCTTTTTCCTTCTTCTAAACAAAAAAAAATCTTTTATTTTAAACAGCTTATTATTTTAAACAGCGTTTACAGTTTATATTTCTTAACTACTTCCGGTATGTCAGCGTAATTTGCGCACTTCGGGTAGTTATTTGATGACATGCTATTTTCTTTCTTTTCTGACGTAAAAAGTATAATCATGACATCAAAGAAAATATGGTCGTTTTTAGCTGTATATGTTCGCTTTCAAACGATCTTTATTTCAAAAAAATCGGTTGAAATTTAGATTTTTGGTGAATTTTTTAATCAACCATAGTATTTATTTATTTTGTTTTTTTGGTAATTTTTGTACTTATCACGAAATGATAAAAGACATAAAATGTTTTATGGCTGGAAGTGAAACTTTCTCCAGTAAGGCCTATAACAGACTATCAACGTAATTATTCGTAAGTAAAAATTTTTAATTTTTTTTAAAAATTTTGGAAAAAATATATTTTTTATTAATTTTAGTTTGTAATTAGTGTGTGCTAATTTGTAGTTATATATTTATTTATTTATGCTCATATACAATTCATATCTATCGAAAAATTGGTGTGTGTGTAATTATATATTTGTGCTCGTATATGCTCTATAGAATTCATATTTATCATAATTTTCTAAAAGTAGTTTGTAATACATTTATTTATGCTCACATACAATTCAAATTTATCAAAAAATTAGTATGATTTAGTTTGTAATTATATATTTACTCGTATAAAACTTATTAGTATATAATTCATATCATGATTATCTAAAGTTATATCTACAATAATCCTCTTATTTTTTATAAAAATAATGATTTTCAAAAAGTATACTAAAAAATCATTAATTATGTTTATATAATATGTTTTACAAGCAATGGGTTATAAAACTAATAATCAAATATATACAAACTTTGTATTCACAAACATATAATCCAATTCTGAAACTTGTTTATGTTTATGCTTGATCATGCTTTGCTTTTGCTATATGTTTCATAACATTATTTTTAAATCTACAGACTATATGCAAATAAATTATATATGTGGTACAATAAATATAAAAGATAGCATCACTTCTGTATATAAAGAATATAAACATCACTTGTGCAGTGCATAAAGAATATAAACACTGGTGACCACAAAGGATATAAACATTATTGTACACAAAATATATAAAATGAAGAGATGAAACTCATTTTATCAGTGGTATAGAAAGTAGTCTACAATTTCTAGTTTTAGACGGACAAGAAGCCAATTGCTATGATAATTTCTTTTGTATCTTTTATTAGGATGAATCTTTTTCTTTATAGACACCTTTGACATTTAGAACATTTGGGGTACAAGATAAAACTGAAAAAGTCATATCCGACTTCTTTTGGAGATTGTGCAGCTGTGGATTATCTCAGGTAAGACATATTATACATGTTTAGAAAGATAATTTTGTAAGGAATAGAAAGAAATTATCACTGAAGATGTATTTTGAATTTTAGTTAATGCTAATTTCGAAATTATGAATAAACAATAAAATAATAATTATTTCGGATGTGAAAATTTCTTCTCTTCTCCACATCACCCCTGCACACTTTCTTCTTTCATCCATCCATCTCACATGTGGTCTCTTTCTGGATCTTTTACAATCTCTTAGAATCCAGTTTAAAATTTCAATTGTCCATCTATTATCATCTCTTCTAACAATATGTCCAGCCCAACTCCACTTCAATCTTTTAATTTTTTCAATGAGGTCAGTAACACCTGTTTCTTCTCTTACCCATACATTGCGTTTATGATCTCTTCTTGTTACTCCCAACATACATCTCTCCATACTTCTTTGAGTAGTCTGAAGTCTGTGAATTGCTCTTCTATTAAGTGTCCAAGTCTCAGATCCATAAGTAAGAACTGGTAAAACATATTTGTTAAAAACCTTCCTTTTCAAACACATAGGCACATTTCCTTTTAGTATCAAGTTATTTCTACCAAAAGCACTCCAACCAAGTTTAATTCTATGATTAATTTCCTCCATTATGTTTCCATCTGTATTAATAATCTGACCAAGGTATTCGTAACTGTTAACTTCTTCTAATTCATCATAATCAATCTTTATTTTCATATTTTGAGCAAATCGATTAAACATTAGAGTTTTGCTATTAACTGAAAGGACACCATTTGCTTCCTCTTGGAGGCCTTAAAGGAACTGAGCAGGGCAAATTCCTAATGTCCACTCCATATGTTCTTGTCGTTGCAGCTGTTATTACTATGTGATTATTCATACAGTTTACGAACATAGATGGGCTGCTCACCAACACGCATTAGCCAGTGTGGTGAGTTTATTGGCTTTTTACCTCTGAGTTTAAGATCAAGAAACACCATGGTCTTTCTTCTCAGTGCCAGATAAGGCAGAATGAATGTTTGTGTAAATGATAAATATTTTCCCTATATATATATATATATATATATATATATATATATATATATATATATATATTGTACCCTCCTCCCCCGTCGCCTCTCTCACGCACGTACTCCATAGAAAACAAACTATAATAATGTTTAAAATATATTCCCGGGTTCTCTCTAGCTCAGACTTAACAAAATCAATGAAATTAATTTATTAAAATGATTACTACTAGCTCTAAACTTTAAAATATAAATACAGTTATATTACTAAAAATTTATTATTTTCATGAGACATGGAGCGACGACACGGGGAGCGAGACAGACTACATTGAGATATATCCACATGATACTATCCCAATGGCATAAGAACACTATACTAAATAATCAACTTATGGTATTCTTATGACTTTCCAAGCTCTTTTCATTACGATTAAGATAATAATCATATCTTATTATTCTTTGTAATAATAATCTAGCTCAATTACATAATTTAAGTAAATAGATGAAATAAAATCAAATCAAATAAATCTCAGGTTCATAAATTGCATTTAAACTGATTTAAATTACGGTAGTAAACTATGAGAAGGGAATTTTATGTCATAAATTCACTACGTAACAACTAACAATAATAAATAAGAATAATGATAATAATAGTATAATGTAATCCTATTTCTTCTTAAATGAAATAAATAAATAAATATTACGTTCGTGGTAGTATTTAATAATTTGACAATCAAAATACGTGTTGTAATATTAGCATATAATTTATTTTAATATTGTGGCAACCAACTTATGATCAATAAACGATATTATTATAATCCTTTAATTTTATCATACAAATAAATTTTCAAAAATTATTATAACACTTTTATGTTTATCTACTTTGTGCAAAATTATATGTCTGTTGCAATTATAAATGTGTATTGTGATATCATGCATTCTATGTGGAGAAATATAACTAAGACACGAAGCTTACAAATAAATTTACAACATAGTTTATTAATAATTATACAAATAACAATATTTACATTATGTACATCGGATATCCCTACTTTCCTGTTACAAAATTACTTTACTAGTTTATCTCTTAACATTAAATTTCTACTTATTTTATTTTTTTAACTCTTATACAGTATTATTATTATTAGATATCTGATTTTAGTTTAGCTTGTTACAAAAATGTATCTATCAACAATTATCATTAATACTTTATATCTCTATTAATTTTAAAATTATATTTTTACAAAATTTTTTACCTTCGTAGTAAAAATTATACAAAATCATAAAATTCTATTTTTATATTATTCGTATGGAATCCTAAAGATTCAAACCCTTCTTGACATTTTGATGTTCCGTTTTATTACTGACTATACAATCATTATTAATCCAATACTTATCCAAGCCTTTGCTTCGTATGGTAACTATAATCATAAACATACCATGCACAAATACATATATCTGTTACACATTTTTTTTTTCTTTAATCATTTCTTAACCAACATGCAATCTCTATTTTTAAATATCATATAAAATATTAAAATTTTATTATCACTTTTAAAACTTTGTTTAGATTTTTCCTTTAAAATCTTATATTCATTTCAGAATTACTTTTTAAAACTATATCATATGATTCTTCATCTCTTTATGACATTTATACTTTCACTTTTAAAATAACAATTCTAACTCATTCTAGTAAATAAACTATTCTTACATAATGACAACCTAGCCTCATTTCTATTTTATGTATCATTTCTATAAAAATATCTTTCTGACGATGTATATTCATGAAACAAGGATAGCGAAAATAGATGCGCAGGATCAAAACAACTAGAATATTATCCGTCATAAAACTTGACAATGATGGCACAGTGAATTTAAAGAACACCATAGAGGAGTGACCTTTATCTGTCTATCCACCTCTACTATAGGAGTGATGCTAAAGCTATTTCTTCAGCTTTATAAAACATCAAAAAGTTTAAAAATACGCAAAAGACACTGTCCAAAATATATGTGTTCAGTGATAGGACTTAGTTAGCTATACTGAAATCACACAAAATACTATGATCCAAATATTTGATTTTTCTTATTTCTTGGCAAAAAACATCATCTTGGTTTCCTCTACACCAGTACTACCAAGTCACTATCCGATTTTATTTCTCTAGATTTATCTATGCAGTACATCGACAAATTTCTGTCTACATTTCTAACAATAATAAAATTCATTTTTAGTTCAAACTATACAGCTATTCTTAAGAAAATCTTTTACTACTTATCTCGTATATTTATAATATACCAGCTATTTTAAAATCATCTGAATATTTTGCAAACATAAAAGTTCAAAAGAATCACATAATTATTATGATACTTATTATTAATTATATTTTTAAAACAACTTATTGCATGCACATTTAAAATTACTACTATCTCAAATATATGTTTTAATGTTGGATAAAATGTGTACTTATAATTTAAAAACTTTCATACATCATTCTTCATTAATAGATGACCTAAAAAAAATTACATTATGCATTATCAATAATATCACAATTACCAAAACGATCTCTATCTTCTTGATCGTATTCTGAAGGCTTCACCATTCCATTACTTCTTGTAGATATTTAAAACTTCCATACATACATTTTATTTTTATAATAATATTTCTATCATTCTATTAAGCTATTATATTTAAAATCTCATTATTCTTAAATTCATGTTTATATGTTTCCCTAAGCTAATATAGAATTTTTATATTTTAAATACAATCAAATAAAATATTTAAATTATATTTACGATACTGCTTTGTCGAACTTGCTTGATAATTGTTCATCGTAAAGCTAAAAAAAAATATACTTTATTTTTTCAGTCACTTAATGTTCTATTTTAAAAAATAACTCTGTTTAATAATCTTCATCGATGATGATCCTTAGTTTTCTCAATATTTTATACACTTATTAATTCTTGATATCTCCTTTAACATAGTCTGCTAGCTTTTTCCCGTGCGTCTGGTTTCCCCCAATGCATCTTGTACGGACTTTTAAAATCTTCAATAAAATTTTGGTTTCCATGGATCCATTTTCATTTAGTTGAATAATTTAATTTTAACATTTTAACTCAAGCATTTTTCTTCATTGAATACTTTATAATATTTTTTCTAATAAGATAAAGTTTTAGGCACCTTGCCATAAAATACTTATAGCACTTTAATCTTTTTACTTTTCTTTATTTCACACTCTGGAACTATATCTTTTAATAATGTTTTCTTTACAAAATAAACACTTTTCTTCATTATTATTTTTCTTGGTACTAGAACGCATATTAAAATTTTGTTCATAGAGAAGTATAACTTAGTTTTAAAATAGCTCTGTAAATTTATCGTCATAAATTGTTCTTGACGACGAGCAGCTTCTTTTTCAGATTTTCACATATCGTCCCAATTGTATTCCTTTCAGTTATAAGATTAAGTTTCAGGTTGAACACAAATAAAGTCGTCTTAAGATACTTTTCCATTATTTTTCTTTCAGCAATCATTTTAAATATTTTTTTCTTGTACTTCCATGTTACTGTAGGTTTTCTGGTTAAATTTGAATAAAATTTCCTGGTAAGATAAACTTAAAATTAGCAATACATATCTCTGTAGTCAAAAATATATTATATGTTACAGAATAACTTTTAGAATAAATCCGAAATTATAAATTTATATTACTGTTCAGCTACGATGTTACCAGCCATCAAATTTTTACTTTCTCTTTCACTTTCACATTACTTCTCCCGCTCTGTATAATTCTTAGATTTTTGTCTGTTAATTTTACATCCTTTGATTGGTTAATATTTATTTTAGCGCGAACAATTTATTCATTTTATTTTGATAACGGAATGGATGTTTTAAAATTAAGAATTGATGACGTAATGTCTGGAATATTTATACCAATATTTTTAAATTCAATTATAGTTTTATATAAAAAATCATCTAAGTTTTAAAATAATTATTAAAACAATATTTAATATTTTTAACTTTCACTTTAAAGATCAATGGCAATTATATCTAGTTTTAAATTCACACAGTTTATTATTATTTTAACAAGAGTGTGTGTGAAGGCATTTAATATACGGTCACGTGTCTACTAACTTTATAAAAATGATTTTTTATTTACGTCTTGGTTTAAATTACCAAAACTGATATATTTTATAAAAAATTTAGAAAATAATTTTAAAATGTAGAACTAAATATAATTCTCACCATCCCACAGTTTATTAATAAATTATACTTTATTAAATTTGATTATTAAATACAATTATAACATTACATTTCATTTATTTATTAGTTTTTAAATATTATACTAAATAATTAATCTACTTTTAACTCTCTATAGCTGTATTATTTTATATGGCCAGCTTTCACAACCATAAGCAATGATATTTAAGCTTTATTTAACTGTTTTCTTTTAAAATAATTTATTACACTGTTATATATCAGGTATTTTAGCTTTAAATTGTACTATAAAATCTCATTCTTTTATTATTATTTATATATCTTACAAATATAACTCAAAATTTAAATTTTTTTAATAATTGACCTTTCTACCCTACCTATGACCTACAGACAAGGGCACAATATATATATATATATAATATTTTTTCCTTGCATTTAAATAATTTTTCCGTTGTGATACAATAAAGCAAATTACTAATTAAAACAAATATTACAGACTAGAAGTACATCATATCATAAAAATAGCTGTCTAAAATACTTCCTTCAAAAGTGAAAACATCTATTATTCGAAGCTGATATTAGAATCATAAATCATATAATATATTACAATCATGTAAGTATTAAAACTATAACAACTTTCTGAATATTTTCATTATTTTATAAGAGCTTTTGAAATGAGCTACATGTTGTATATTGAAGCTACTGCAGAAGATTTATATATGTAAATAATAGAAATTTAATGAGATTTGTATATATATATATATATATATATATAAATCTCATTAAATTTCTATATTATATATATATATATATATATATATATATATATATAATTTTCACTGTTAGGACATAATGATGAAACAGTTTCAATTAAAATAATGGATTGCTAATTGGAAATACATTGTCTAGCAAATATATGTCTCTGAAATACTATAACTCAAACTAAAAACTATTTTCCTCTTATTATCCAAGATTACATTAAAATAACAAATCAAATAATATTTATTACATGATGAATTTCCAATTATTGTTGCTTGTTTTTAATGATTTTTTATTCTTTATTGCATAGTAACTGGGAAATTATTTAAAAATACCAAAAAAAAAAAATAAGCTTTTATCATTTAAAAATCTATATAACATGTGAAAACTCTTTTATATAACATATCTGTGTGTATTAGTAGAATTAAACTTCAGAAATGAGGATTAATTAAAGCAAGCAATGAGAGCATCACTCTAACAACAATATCTTACGTTCTTAACTATATGATAGTGGTTTATTAAAGATTAGATACTGTTTATAATTTTTTTATTATTTCTAGTCTCTATTTTTTTCATTTTCTTCTTTTTGTTTTCATTTTTGTTTTGTTTTATTATCTCCATAATTTTCACACTTATGTTGGTTTGGACCCAATCAACATAAGACTCTTACACTATATGTTTTTTTTTCAATAAGTGTGACAATAAAATTCCCTGTTTGTATATACATGAATCTGCTTAAAGTGTGCTTGAAAAGCACTAATATTTTTTAGATATCATAGTTAGAAGTTTTCTATATCAGTCCCTCCCCCAGTATATCAATATAGAAAGATTGACTTGATAAATATGTTCAGTAGATTATGGATGTAACGGTTAATAGTATACAATCTATCAGAATGTATAACTTTTCTTAAAGTGGGTTTGATCAAAATATAAATACATGGTGATGGAGAAAGTTTTTAATATTTACACATGATATAGATTCTCGTAGTAATAAGTAAATATAAATGAACTGATATAAAGATATTAGTTTTTTGGTTAAAGAACAGTTTTTTGAGTGCAAGGAATTCACTTAATGTCAAATTATCACATGAGTCTAGTTTACATATTATTACATAAGTAAGTTCATTGAGATTGAAAGCATTTTTATGCTTTTCAGTTAAACTGATAGCTTGTTTGTAAAACAAAGAAGTAAATGATAACCAGAAAGGTATGGTGTTAAATACTAAATGTACACATACATTATTGCAAAATGTAAAACTTATGATTCATGAAAGCCATTAGTTTGAAACTAATCTAGGAATATTAGATAAGAAAGCACAGAATAATGATTTATCAATAGGAAAGCACAGAATAATGATTTATCAATGAGTATTGTCTGGTCTCTAGTACTTACTAAAGTTTAAGTGGCATAGAAGTGATGATAAAAACATAATGTTGAATTCACAATAAGTTTAGTTTAGTATCTTCTATTTTTAAAATTTATAAATACATCAATAAAAAGGTAATAGTACTAAAAATTGATTTATTCAAAAGTACTTTTGTCCATTGAATGTTTTGTTTCAATATTCCACTAATGAAATTTTGAGAAAAAAATTGTTTTCTCTCTTATTATAAAATATTATACAGAAACCACAATATTTATTACATTTCATTCAAAAACTTTTTTGCCTGTAATATATATTGCTTATAATAATGTTTCTTGTAATATATTTTTATTTTTAAATAAAATAAATAATGCAATGTCCAACTTTTATTGCCATTGAAAGTGCATTGGGCAACATCTTTTTTTTTTCAATAACTTTTTTCTAACAAAACATAGAAGTCTCATTTTAAACAGAATATTTTCTTTGTGTTTTCCTCTTTATAAATCCATATGGACTTTAAAAATGTTCTTAAATTTTATAAAATATTTAGCATTACATTTAGAAAACAGTTTACTATGAGAAAATTGTATATTAAGTTCAAAATGATTATAAAGGAGGAATAAAGTGTATGTACATGCAACATAAACAAAATACATTTTATTTATAAACATGATCACAGATGATACTCTGTGGCAGAAAAAAGATTTGCTTTATTATAAAATTTATTATTTTTTTATTTACAGTTTGTTTACTTATATTTTTTTGAATAGCATATAATTTAAGTACTGCATATTGATACAGTATAATTTGAAGCTTCTCAGCATTGCATAAAATCAAATAACAGTGGCAAAAATTATTGTAAATTATAGTATTAAGTCTTTAATGTTGAGTTATATGTTGTCATTGAATTTTTGCAGTACTTATGGATTGCATACTTATTATATTTTTATCTAAAAAAGTTAACAAAAATTGAGATGTATGTATAATGATGATAATGATATATTATAATGACATAAAATAAATAAAAATTCAATATCAGTTAAGTGTTTATATGTGCATATTGTTTAGTAGATCATAGAGTAGGATGCTCCAAACATAAAAGGATAATAAAACTAATGTTATCTGAATTACATTTGTAAAATATTTGATGTTCTTTTAGAAAGTATTTCCTACCCATGTTAAATTCCAAAGATGCAATATATAATGCAATTTTCAATGTAGATTTTCAATCTTCTCATATTAGTAAGATATGTAACTCTCTCTAGTGTTGTTGTGAATTTGTAAATCTGTTGCTGAGTTCCCTAAACCTGCTGAATGGTTTTCTAACAGTCATTGTGTTAATTATGACTTAATTAGTAGGAAGTGTGATATCCTCTTCTGAACATAATAATTAAATTAAAGTAATGTTCTAAAACTATATAAAGATTTGAAGTCAGATATTCCTTGATTTAAATGAAGAATTAAGATTAATTTGTAGTTTATTATTTCAAAGAAAATATAATGATTATCTTATCAGGAACATTTGTACCAAATCACCACAACATTTTATCACATTCAATATATTAAACCATATTTCATTTCTGTCCAAATAATCATAAGTACTTTTTTTCAAATTTTGAAATTATTATGCAGTATTTTAATATAAGTATATTTACCTTAATAAGTATTTTTTACTAAAACTTTTTTTTGTATTTTATAAATATTTTTAATAAACGATATATTTATATATTAGCGTATTTAATACATAATTTTTAAAATTAATAGAGTGGAGTGAAACTCTGTAGAAGGATTTGAAACTTTTATTTGCTATAAATAAATAATTAATAAAAAACATAAATAGAAATTAAAAATTTGACCAATTATATCACATGAACAATATTTTTTTTAAAAAAAAAAACTATGTATTTGCTGCATGGTAATATTTCAACGCCCCCTATTTTTTGTTCATGAGATTTCCAAATTATTGCATATATTTTTTATCATAATAAAAAAGGAAAAAGAAAACAGTTTAAATAATTAGTAATTTGTAGTTTAAAATCTTTTACAATTATGTAAAACAATTAACAACATACGTAAGAGAAGTTTCAATGTGGAATATCAAATCCAAAATTAAACAATTTTATATAAATATTATGAACATATACAAAACATAGAATAACTTCTGAGGAAATGGCAAGGATATCAAACCTATAAATGGAATCTATTACATTCACAAGGGAAAATTAAAATCTTAAATAATTTCAAGAACATATACAATCTATAACATTATTAAATATTATTTAATCAAGCAACTTCACAAATGAAACAATTAATTATACAACAATAATAACTCCCAAGTTTGCTGCTACTGAAGTTACTATTTTTTTTTTTGAGAGGGCATGAAATTATCATTGCCACAAAAATTTTAATGCAGATATTACAATGAACAGAAGCAAAAAAAAATAATACTAGTTGAATGACAAGCTCATGTACTCTTACTTTTGAATTTTCTAAAAAATGGTATGACACAAATATGAATGACCTTGTCAAAATAGTGAAACTATTAAATGACAGTATTGACTGTGCAGTTAATATACATTTAAAATAGTGCTTAAATTTTATTTCTAATTATATCTATTTATACACAAACGACTATTGCATGACTTTGTATTATAGCTTTACTTCCTAGAAAATTTAGTTATAATTATTAATTGTAACTATACATTTAATATCTCAGATATTGTTGAATTTCATATTCAAAGATTCTACAACTGCATAAATATTTCAGTATGCTTTTCTAATTTGATTGTAACTCAAAAATTTGACTGTTAAAAAGTTTGACTTTGGACAAAGAAACATTTTATAAAAGGTAAACAGACCATGTCAAAAATGTTATATGTGTTATTTTTACTTTTAGTCAATTAAATTGTAGATGTTTTTTTTTTCTGGTTGCCAAGCAATTTCCAAATGACAGTAAGGTAGATTATTTTTTTTAATTATTTTGAAGCTACTTATATTAAAGGGTGTAATGCTGGAACAACAAATTGTAACAATAATTGGGGATTTCATTTATTATCATTATTTCAATGCCCCTATCCATTTATAGAAAAACTTTTTAATGGGACTGTAAAAAAATAAATAAATTTAATATATGTACCCTCATCATAATGCAGGACAATGCTTACTTATGACAAAAAATGGAATTTAAATTATTGCTTAGAACAAATAATATTTAAGTAGAATGCAGCAAATAGATTTTTCTTTTTAAAAGCTATTACTTAAGAGTTTTAATATTTATTTAGTTTGTTATTAATTCTTTTCATTTGCTAATAAAAGTTCATATTTCACTGTTTATAATCTATTTTTATATTATTTATTTATAAAATACGAAATAAAATTAATTAATTGCGTACAGAATTTCAGATTATATTAATTACTTGCAAAAAATCTTTCACTAATTATAGAAAAATATTTATTACAATTATTTATGAAATATAAAAACTAAGTTGCATGTAAAAATTTACTTATTATGAATTAGTGTATTTTTCTAATAAAAAAAAAAAGCATAATAGATTTGAACTAAAATGAAAACGTGATCATTTGGAGAATAATAAAAATTACATGTAATGAAAAGAGCATATGGTAAAATGATATTATGTGATAAATGCCATGCAATAGTTTGTCATGCAATAAAATGCCGTAGAATCATAAATAATATGTGGCCATTTTAAATTATATAAATTCATTGAATTAGTACATTACTTACAAGCATATTTAAGGGAGTTTACATATATTTTAAAGAAATATAGATGAGTTGATTTAATAATTCAAACTTCTTGCTAAATAATTAAATTTGGGCAGATAAATGCAGTTTGATAAGATCAAAACAACTTTTGTAATAACAAAATGAATGATAATAGGTCTTGATGAAGTACTTGAAGAACTTTCACTTGTGATGGTAATATAATAGCTTCAAAATTACTACATTTTTTTAGAAATTTATTGACTCATGAAGAGATTACAATTTGGTCACAGCTACAACATATAAAAAAACAGCAATAGTTATAAAGAAATATCATTATTATTTATTACAGTGAAAATATTTCCAATGTTCTTATTCAATGGTTGTGTAGCCATCTGTATGTAAGTTGTAGTTGTTAGATAATAAAATGCATTACAACTATTAATTCTTCCTTTGTCATGCCAAGTTAAATAAATACTTTAGTTAAGATGTTATTTTGCATAATCCTATTTATTTTTTCAATGCATTTGATTGTATTAATTATAGTGATATTAAAAATAATCATTGCTTTATGAAATTTTTTCAGTTGTTCATATTATATGTGATTGTATAAAAAGACACATATTTGTTGGTGTAAAAAATCTAAAACATTTTAAATAAAAAATAATGTTACAGATAATGTGTCCTAATTTTAAAATTCCCATGTTTGTAATAGTGCCCATTAAAATCATTTATATATTCTTTTATTAAACAAGCATCAAATTGAATTATAGGTTTGATGATGAAATTCACTCTCTTGATGTTTTGGTTAACAGCATTCTGATAATAGTGATGCTATTCAAATCAACAGAAATATTTAAAACAATTTATGAAAAGGTATGTTTAGTACTTAATGTTAAACCATCTCATGTATTTTTTTACCCAGTGATGGAAGAAACATTTGTTTAGCTATTTATTATTTATATGACTGATATTTCTGAACACTTTAAATAAAATAAGATTTTAAAGTGCAGAACACACTAATAAATTATGCTAATAATTTTAACATGTCAATGATAAGGCATTTAATAAGTGGATTAATTAATTTAATTAAATTTATTAGAATCAGTTTGTTATTATGTCATATCCATTATGCAAAATAAAATATGCTATATAACTAATATTCTAAAAATATAATGATATGATCATAAAACCAATTTCTATATTTTTTATATTGTTTAATGAGATAAAATTAAAACTACAATTCTAAAATTATAGCTACAGTGAAGCAAGCAAGGATTAATATGAAGCCTAAAAAGTATTGTATGGTTAATCTGAACACAGTTTCAAAGACAAAAACATATTTAAACTGAAAATAATTTTCAATTTAAAACAGAGGAATATAAATTACTTTCACTGAAAAAATTTCAATAAAATAATATACAAGAAATAAATATAATTAGACAAAATGTTAAAGTTTTTTTTTTTTAAAAAAAAAGTATTTATACCTTAAACAAAGCTAAATAACAACATTACATGTTATCACCTAAAAATGTAGGTGTAAATACATCTTTAAGATTTTGTTTAAAATGGCATATGTAGAATGGCTAAAATTAATGATGCTGATAAAGATTAAAGAATAACAATAGATAATCTGTCATAGTTTGATATTATGAGATTGAGAGAAATATATATTTTTTCTCTTTTACATCTCCAACTGTAGAAGGATAAAATATGTATCTAAGTTATACCAGTTTTATATTCTATAAAATTAAATGGCAGAATTTCAGGATTTAAAGTTATCAAGTTATGGGGGACAAGTTACTTAAAATATCAGTTTCTAAATATCATGATATTTGCTTGTTTTTAATTATTGTTAAATTTCTGGGTACTGACTTCATTAAAATACTTTAAAACTAAGACCAGACTAGCAATAATTGCTTAATAAGAGCAAATAGATATAGCATACAGAATTGGAATATAAAACTCCAACATCCTAATGTTAAATATCTTATGATGTTACACATATAAATAGTTCTTTAATTTACAAAAAAATATATGTCATTAAAGCATAGATAAGATTTATATAAATCTAATAAACACCTCCACACTTCCCCATTCTTTTCAAATTCATATAAATAAAGATATAATATAAGGCAAATGACCCCCAATGTGCATTTTGTGTTGAACCAGCACTTATCAGTAGGCCCATGTCACTATCTCTTATATATATATATATATATATATATATATATATATATATAAGAGATAGTGACATGGGTATATATATATATATATATATATATATATATATATATATATATTACATGCAAATTATTAATACTGAGTAAATTGTTACATTTTCATTTACCATTGTCAAACTCCCTCCACTAACAACTTTGATGCCATCCATTTCAGATAAATACCCTAATAATTATTACTAATTATTTTCGAAACTAGAGATTATCTCTAGCACAGATATAAACTTTAAATCTCAGTTAAAGATTAATATATCTGATTTTTTTAAATTTACACACAAGGAGTTATTCACCTTTCTTTGTCCTGTATGTAATATCTTTATAGATATAATAAACACATCCAAGATAATTAAACAATTTCAAATGATTTATATAAAATGATAATGGTTTTTATACATATATATTTATACTATAATATCCCCACCATATAAATTAGTATTGTATATTTACACAATAAAGTAATAATAATGTGTTCATTTTAGGTAATGTGTGTGTATATATATATATATATATATATATATACACACACATTACCATATGAAATATATATTATATATATATATATATATATATATATATATAATTGTATGATATTATTTTTTTCATTAATTGTTTATAAAAATAATTACAACAATAAAAAATAAATATTTTATGCAATTTTTGTTTATTATGTTAAATTTTGCTTTTGTTTAAAGAGAAATTTAAATTAAATTAATATTTATAGTTAATTATTGTTTTCTTTTATATTGGATTAAATTTACTTTAGTAAATATTTTGTTGAAAATAAAAACATACATAAATAAACAAATATCATTATTATTAATTAAAAAAATTAATTTGCCAAGATTTTTACAAGTTATTAACTAATTAGGAAAATCTTAATTACTTTTGCAATATTTGTTTGATTATAAGCAGAATAACAGAAATTATATAAATGTATAATAAAAAATATTGTTTATTTTATATACACAAAGTATTTTATTTAAGTTAAAAAGAAAACTAAAATGAATTATATAAATGATTTGTGAAAATAACTGCAGTAACAAAACATATACTAGAATAAATTTTTACAGTTTTGAATTTGTACAATGTTTAATTAATGCTTCACCAGTTGTAATCCATGGTGATTATTAATTCGCAATATAATTTCTCAAGTTAATAATACATAGATTATTTTAAAATATAATTTTATCAGTGATCTTATAAGAAATTTATTTTTCGTTCATTCTAATTTAATAATAAATATAATATCACATGTGGTTTAGTGCAGTGATGGAACAGTAGACTTTGGAGATCAATGTCCTTAAATGATAACACAATTTAGTCAAGAACAGTGTCCAAATGTTTTAAAAAAAATTGTAATGTAATCCATTTAAATATTTTATTTATAATAAATATAAACTGAAACTATATTTTATTTATATATTTTGCATTATCCATATTTTTAATGTGAATGGCATACTACATTTAATATGATGATAAAAAGATTCTTCACACATAAAGGTTTTTCATCTTTAATCAGAAATTGTATTAATTCAGTATCACATAATACTTTTTGTTATATATATATATATATATATATATATATATATATATATATATATATATATATATATATATATATATATATATATATATATATATATATATATATATATATTGTATATATATGTATATATATATATATATATATATATATATATATATATATATATATATATATATATATATATATATATAAATTGTGCCCTTTTGTATGGGTCACCATCTAATTTTTGTGCTGATCTATTAAAAATTTTAAATTTAAGATATATTTGAATTTGTGATGTTAATTTTGCTTATGGTAATATTTCAAAGGGTTTAATTAAAGCAATCTATGAATATTTGATATGTGAAATTGTGCTGATATTGAGAGAGACATTTTAAGTAAAGATGATAGTAGTATATGGTTGGGAAAACTGGCCATAGTTAATACTGCATTAATAAATATAATAAATAAAAGTTTGAATTTAAATGTTAAAAAAGACAAGTTAAAATTAAATGCATATGTTTATTATTGATAAAATAATATTATAAAAGAATATAAATATTTTAATTATTGTAAGTACTTAAATAAAAGACTAATATTTGATTTTAATAATATTGGATAATTATTTTAAAATCTATTATAATATCTTATTTATTTAAAAAATATTTATTTTAAAAAATGCAATTGTTAGTTTATTTTTAGACGATGACAAGCGTTTCTTGTATTGTAAAGAACAGATGTTAGTTAAATATACACACACACATGCTTGGAAGGTATTTAGCAAAGTTGCAAAACTATTTTAAAAATTATGTTGTAAAATTTATAAATAATACGTGAGTTATCACGAGATAAAAATAAAGATATTCAATGTGAAATATTAAATCTGATTTTAAAATATTGTTTTAAAAATGTGACGTATAAAAAAGACTTAGTTTATTTTGAATAATTTTATAAAAGTTAAAATTAAAATCAAGTAAGAGTATATTTTAAAAATGTTTAATAGATTTAAATAAACGATAAAGATTATTTTAGAAATTTAATAATGTAATAAATATTAAATATTAAATAAGCCATTATTTATTTTTAATTTTGTGTTGTTGGTAAAATATGTAAATAAGCCAGCAAGTCAATTGTTTAATCTACCAATCAAATGGGAAGTTTCTTCCAGTATAAAAGCTCAGGTCAATTGTTAGGAGAGGACTCTGTGATTGATTTTTCAAGTTAATTGTTTATTAAAAATAGCTACGTAAATTTTTATAGACGCTTTTAAAATCATTTTTCAAAATTATAAGAGTGTCTTGTAAATAAGTTATAAAAGTTTTAAATGATAGACATGCAGTGTTAACTTAATTTTTTCCCTATCGGTCGTCTCTATTAAGCTCAATTTACAAGCAAATAGTCATGGGAACATCATATATAGTGAAAATATATCGGAAACTTTACCCTAGAAATATGACAAACGCTGGATTAGTTCGAAAATTTACGAGATGGAGAAAAGTAGTATTTTGGACAGTATATAATTTTAAAAGCTAATTGCTATTGATTATTAAAAATAGATATTTTAAAGAATAAAATACTTCTTTATGAAGAAAGTATTTTTTTACAAGCTACAAATTTAAATATATATATCTTAAGTAAAGATATTAGAAATGAAAGTAGCTTTGAATACTTGCCTTGTTAAGTCTTTATGATTAAAAGATTGAATGTGGACAATTTTAAAAGGCAAATAGATTGAAAATATATTTAGCTAGAAATCTTAATATAATAAAAATTATTATATTGAAATAATTTAAACGCTGGTCGTTTTAGATGAAGAAACTTATTCTTACCTGGATATTTTGTTAAGAAATGTGCAAGTAATACGTGGACGTTCCAGTTAATTTAAAATAATTAAATGATAATTTTTCATAAATTATAAACTAATTCAAGAATAATAACTTTTAAATAATATTCTTTAAAGAACTGCATCCGGATCAGATAAACTATTTTAATTTTATTATATTTTTATAAAAGAACTGATTAACTTTTATTTTGGTTTTAAAAGAACGTTTTCGTTTTTCATAAACTTTTAAAAAAACACGTGATGGACCGGAAACAGGAAATGGTGTTCTAGTGAATATGTGCCTAGGATTAAAGAACTTTATGGTGAAAAGGAGACATCGCTGGAATTATGTAATATGAATTCTATTTTATTTATCTAACATAAAATTTAAATATTATTAATCTATTAAAATAAGATAGGTACATTTCTTAAAATAATAACTAAAAAATAATATAATGATTAATTGCATAAGTTTATTTTATAATTAATATAACACAGAATATTTTAAAGAATGATCGTGAGTGTGAATGTGAATTATTTTATGAAGCTGTAATTCCGAAGAATATTGGAAGATGGACTGTACATCAGATCATTATTTATGGTAAAAATTGTATAATTATAATAATATTTAATGTATTTAATATGTTTTCTTTAGATCAACTAAATGATATGTTATTGTTGAATGAATGTATAAATATTTGAAAATACACACACATTATATTGGCAGTGACAGTTTTATTTAAATATGCATAATTTGAATTTATGATATAAATACGATGCAACATTACATAAGAAGCTTAGAAATAATTATATGATTCTTTCGTAAATAAATTTTGATATTTTGTTTTATGTTACAGTATTAGAATTATATTTGTTATGCATAAGTAATTATTTTTATTGCAAGTTAGGAAGAGGTTTAAAAGTCTATATTTTATTTTTTTGTTTTATTGTAAAGATTAAATTAAGTTTTATGTAGAAGTTTATATTTGAGTTGGAGATTTACTGAATATAGATGATGAAGTATCAATAGTATGGATAATTAGTATTTATTTAAATTGGTGATTGTTTTCCCGGAAAGTTTAAATAAGTTTAAAAGGATGTTTTGTAGATAGAAAGTTATTAAGAAGGAGTAGAATAACACATAAAGTAGAGTAATAATTTCACATAGAAAAGAATCATAGAATTTATCTAATATAATGCTTTATGAATTTGAATTGATGAATAATTTAATTATTATTATTTTAACAGTACATATATGTAATGCATATTTGATAAAACATGTAGCATGAATTGCATTAAATGAAATATAAAATTATAATCAGTTATTTGTTATTACATTATAAAGATACATTAGCTTTATAGTATGCTATTAGAGTAATGCTGATATTAAAGTGAACACATACTAGTACATGATGAAATGAATAACAGTAATACTTAAGTGATGTAGCAATTTAATTAGCAAAGTTTAATTGTTTACATATGCTACATAAATATTGTTTACATAAATTTTTCTATGTAATAATTGAGGTTTACTGATGCTTGTTTAAAGTCTAAGTTTTGGAAACATACTTCAGTGTTATTAGTACAGCATTTTAATGAATGTATAATTACTTATTGGGAGTATGAGCTAATAACAGTGTAAACATCTTGTATTATTATTTTCTTATTTTTATTTTCTTTTGTTTTCCTAATTTGAACTGTAAATATTGTAAATAAATTCTTAATCAAAGTTAATGTAAATAAATTTGTTTAATTTGTTTTAAAAGTGTGTCGAGTTCATTATTTTGCACCACAGCATTTGACAGCAGATAATTTGAATAAACATAATATTTGCACAATGTGAATTTATTATTGGTATTAGAAATAAACACAATATTTTCTTGATATCATTTATAAGAATTGATTGACATTAATATATCATATTGCAATGGTCATAAGATGGTTATAATGCACAATATAAGAGTACAATATTATTTATTGCCACAGATTATTAAATTATAAATTTTTGATCTATTCCAAAATTAAGATGCTATATGAAAATAAAAGATATACATATGATTATTTATTTAATGATTGATGATATAACAGAAATAGATAAGATTAAGATATACTCTAAGATTAGTATTATATTATTATTAGAATAAGTTAGGTGTATTTAGGTTTGATATAAAATCCCATATCGTACTTATTTACATGAGTTATCATTACTTTAAGATAATTAGAAGAACCTGAGATTATTTAATTATATTCTTTTAAAAATTAAAAGTTAAGATTTATTTATTTATTATTATTGAAAATAGTTTATTTTATTTTAAAAGCCATAAGAATGCTGTAGATGTAGTAGTAAGTTAATAAAGAGATAACAGTATTCTTATGCCATTAAGATAATGTCTTGGGAGATATTGACTCAATGTAAATCTACTTATTGCTTTGTAACTTTACTTCACAGTCTCATGATTTTAATAAATACTTATTTAATTAGTACATACTACAGAAATACATTGATTTTGATAATTAATAATAAATTTAAGTAGAATATGATAATATAAAAGTATATTAAAGATAAACATGCAAATTTTAACTGAGCATTATAATTTAATTAAGCTAGTCGTATTTCAAATTATATTATATATCGAGAAGTAAGGGTACAATATATAATCATTAAAATTAGTCAACACTTAGTCAATCCAAATATTAATAACAATCAGCAATCTCAATATGTTGTCATAGCAATCATATTTTAGCAATAAAAGTGTAATCCCACCTTTATTTATGGTTCAATATTTTATATAGACACTAAAGATGATAATTTCACCACATAGACTGAAATTATTGATAAATAAAGTTTAAACAAACCTCTTTAAATAGGTAAATATAATCTGTTCTGAATACAGACTTATAAAGTCAATTATAACACTGAAATTGCAATTATAATGTTCAAATTATACCCAATGTATTACTTAAATAATAAATGTAATAATATTCAGGGCTAAATGGGTTTATAATTCATTAAAATATGTTAGATTTAAGTTCAGAATTGTATAGCTATGTTTTTTAACTGAAATAATTATTTAAAATAAAGCTATAATGAAATTATTAAGATCATGTTTTAATTTAATTTTCATAGTTAATATGTAATTTTAAGTATGTATAATTCAACCAATGAGATGATGATTAAATTTTTTATGATGCATTTCTATAATTACAGTAGAATTATTAATTATAGAGAACATTTCACTTCTTATCTTTTTGTTGTTTCTATATCAAAATTAATCCACAGTATTTGAAATAAAATTTTACTCTTGTTGTGTTTATGTGAAATTATAATGAACATATAATATATTCACACAATATGGTTAATGTATTTCATTAAAAACTAATATGCTCAATATATTTACATTAACACCTGATATAGATTAACCTGAATTTATTGGTTAGGTGTAATGTATTATAATGAACATTTATCCACACAATATGGATAATGTATTTCATTAAAAACTAATATGCACAATATATTTATATAAACACCTGATATACATTAACATGAATTTATTGTTTAGGTATAATGTATTGTTGCCATACAGCTATTGAAGTAAGGAACTTCAGATGTTTTGAAACACTTAACACTTTTAGCTATACCATGACAACTTGCATTATGTCAAGTTTTGCATTTTCATCTTCCAGTTTGACCATGAATATGCCTCACTGCTTTTTTCAAAAAAAATTGGAGCAACAGTTGTCTATCTTTATCTAAAAATATATTGTCAATTTGTAGCCAGATCACATTCCTGAATGGTAGCAATTTAATTCACTGAGCACCTTCAACTTTTGACCTGTTTGTTTCATGGTTATATTTTATCCATACAGATATATATTGGATTGTAGAAATTATTGCTTAATCCAATCAAGAAAACATTGTAATCTGGATGAGTCCATTGACCATAATTACCATTAAATATCAAAAAGATCAAATAATTTCCAAACACCAAACCGGCTACTCATTAGATTCATTTAATTAACAAAATGAAACTTCTTTTGCTATCATAACTGGGAATGAACCCAATAAACATTAATTTTGTATCTGTTATTCTCATTATTCTATTAAATCACATACTAGGATAAAGAAAATACGAACGTTTTAAAAAACTATAGGAACAGTATTTATATCGAAATTGATTAATCTTAATAATAGTAATATCGTTGTATAATTTATGTTACTGTGATAGTGTATAACACATTCAAGTAAACTTTTAGATTATTTACCTTTTTTGTATTCATAAATATAATATTCAATAATAAAAGAAATTTATCTTAATAAATTATTAATAAATGAAGTAGTAAATAGTTAATTTTTTAACTAGTTTATATATATATATATATATATATATATATATATATATATATATATATATATATATTTACTAGGCAATTTATAAATAATTGTTACAATATATATATATATATATATATATATATATATATTGTAACAATTATTTATAAATTGCCATTTGTAACAATATTTATCAATTAATATAAATATGTATTTGTAATTATTAAATTAATATAAAAGATATGTATTTGTAACTATAATTTGTAACTATTTTAATATGTCACATTTGTAACCATAATAAATATTTAGATAGGGGAAATTATTAATTATTAGATATATGCCTATCCAATCTGTACCATGTGACTATATTAACTCATCATAGCATAGATAAAGAAATTACAGAATCACTGTGCCACTTGAAAATATCAGCATTAAAGATTCTTGGTATTTATTTATATATTGGGGCAGTCATTCGAACAATAAAACATACTGGCCATTGTCATCTAATAAAAATAATATTAAATATAGCAACTGAATAAAAGTACCCACTGTGAGATTCCTGGAGTGCCTTATGCTTATCTCCAATACTAGGTTCTTCTAACAAAGAATCCTTCCTATCCTTCTTTCCAAATATATAAGACCATTCATGGTCATATGCACACACGGGTGCTATTCATGACAACTTATAAAAAAAATATATTTTATAAAACTAATATTATGAAGTTGGAAAGGGATGATATCACTCTTTATTCAGTTTAGCTAAGTACATGTGTTTTCCCATGAGCGCCACTAGATTGTTTTCAATCTAGATAAGTATCTATTTATAGTGTACTTGAGTTCAAACTCATTCAGTACATATTTATTACACATGACTTGGATGACTATTGAACAAAAATGACATTCTTACATTTTATCTATATTGATAAAATTACAGGATCCCAATATTACCAAAGTTTATACTATAGATCAAAGATTCTTATAGACATTGCTAGCTCATTAGCGTATATTGATGAACAGACATGTATAATCCTATTAATGGCTTCCAAACAAGCATGTGAAGACCATTATTGATATTGATGGCCATTTAACTAAATTATTTATCACAATAAAGGTAATAATGATGATGATGATAATAATATCATAATAATGATAATAATAGTGATATCATAATAATGATTATAATAGTGATGATGATACCAGCCATGGCTTATTAATAAACTCACAACAATAAATTCATCTTTATAAACTTATAGGCATCTATTAAAATTATCATATTTCATACTGGGATTTAATAATACTAATGGTGATGATTGATCATCATGAATCTCTTTGCATAATATTCAATTTTCTATAAACCCCTATTTACTAAAACATATTCATTACGCTAAACATTAAATTTAATGATAATAATTTATTAATGATGATTGATGGCGATCATAACTTTTATATAGTATTATTTGAAACATTTTTAACTAATAACATGATATCCATCTTTGATGAGGATGATCTAAATTCATGGACACAACACAATTTTAGCTTTCTATGTTGAACTATAATTATCAAAATTTGGTTATTCTCAAGCATAATCCTTAAATACTTAAATATCAACATTCTAGTTTACCTATTATTTTGCGGACGCTTAATATTTGCAAGTGATTGCTCAATATATACGAATGGTAATACTTAATAACTGCGAGCAATGATGCTGAATTAAAACGATAGAATTAAGACAAAAAAACAACAACACAATATTCTTAATAATAACTCGGAAACCAATTAAGATATATAATTATATTTTATTAACACTACTACTCTTTCTTTCCTTCTTTAAAGTCAAATCTACAATTAAATAAATGGCTTATTAATATAAAAATTTATATAAAAATTAATAAAAAAAAATTTATATAGGTATAAGCAAATAAACTTAATATATAGGTTTGTCATCTTTCTTGATCTCTCAAAATAAGCTGACTTAAATCAATATTTAAAAAAAAATACATATTCTATAAATGCTTATTTAAGAATTTTCTTACTTATCATATCATAAAATAAATTTCAGGTGTAACTTGTATATGTCATTTCATTTCCATTCAAATGTAATGCCCTACTTTTTAATTTACCATTTTAAACTAATCATATATAACCTATTCTTTGATGTGTTTGGATAAACAGTTACACATTCACGCATTTGCTAATGTTAACATATATGTTTAAAATGTATACCCATAAATTACATATATAAAAATATCTTTTTCTTTTGCAACCTTATAGCGAAAGAAAATAAAATACATATATTAATTTTTTAATATGCAACAAGATAAAATAAAATAAAAAACATTATAAATGCATATATCTATAGGTTGCTCATTATCATTAACAACTGAAGAACAATTAAAAAAAAACATTTCAACATTACAATATATAATAAAAAAAATAATGAAAAATTTAAGTTTAAAGATTTAAACTATGTTTGTGCTATGTTGTGAGATATTGCAAATAACTATAGATAAACAAGTCTTTAATGTTTCTGTATCAAAAAAAGAAAATTGCTTTGACCAGTAAATTAAGGTTTACTTTTAATAAGTAAAAGAATAAAATCGGTTAAAGAAAGTTCATATTTACCCGTCTACTTTTTACTCCTTATTAATGTCCTGAGTTTGAATTATCAGACTGCTTTTCTTTGCTCACCAACAACAACAACAACAACAAAAAAAGAAAGTTATTGCAGATACTTTTAAGATAATGCTGAATCAATTGACTTTGCTTGTTTCTTCAATTCCATTATTATTCACTGTTGATTGGCTTCCTTCTACCATTTAAAAAAAAGTTATTATAAGTACTTTGAATAAGTAGGTACCGATGGATTTGCTTGTTTCTCTTCTTTAAAAAAAATAATTGCTGTCGACACTTTAGATGATTGAGGTAAATCAACAAAAATTTGATTTATGGCTTCAAACTTGGTTCTACATGGATGTTATAAATTTTCTTTTTCTTCTATTTCCTCTTCTCCATTCATTGGAAGGTAATGAGCTTTTAATAAGCCAGGAACTAGAAATAAAGCATTCCATATAGCTTGTGTGGTTGGCTTCAAAATCTGTCATTTTGTTGGTTATTACTGGATACATGACTTCATAGACAGATCAGCGATTTTTGACTCATTCTGTATTAACCAGGAAGCAGAAAAAATGGTTTAGCAATGCAGAGGCATTGTATTATGCATAACCAAATATGTTAATATCATTTTTTTATAATTATTACTAAATTCTAATAAATTCAATCTTGTTCCATTTTCCTCTTCTTTTATATTGCTGGAAATTGCTTTATATAAACGCACATTTCATTTGCTCTCTTTTTTTCAACTTTCAAAGAGTGAGGAAAAAAAAATTTAAAGCGTTCGCTTACATTTCTGCTTAAGAATAATAACAAGGAAGGACCGACTGAGTTGAGTCTTAAAATAATAATAATAATTTGAGTGACTCTCACTCTAAAAAAATTTAAGACTGACTGATCATCTCTTTAAAAAAATTTATGACCGACTGATCATCTCTCTAAAAATTTCAGACTGACTCTTCTCTTTAAAAAAATTTATGATCAACTGATTAAAAAAATTGTTTTAATCATTTATATCGCGAACTTCAACCAAAGAAAAAAAAACATCTGGAAATCTTTATCTCAAAAAAAAAAATCAAAGCTTCACAAGTTTGACTTAAAATTGATGCTATCGTTATCTACATCAAAGCACCTCTTTTATAAAAATAATTTTAAGATACAGATAACAACAAAGCTGGCCATCCATAGCCATCAGAAATAAGTGTAAAAGCATCTTTGTGTTTGTACAGATCTATTCATTGTTTCACACGTGTACAATTTTTATCTCCTAATCTAACAATTTTATTTTACACCTTTCTGATTTACTCTCTTTTAACAAAATGAAAATTAAATAAATTTAACACATATTATTTAATAAAAAAAAATATTATATAATAAATCACAAAAAGAACTGCTTATTCATAATAATAAATCTATACATATAAATCTCTGTATGTATAAAGAATAAAAAAAATATTTTTTTTTAAATAATTGAATACTATATATATCTACAATATATATATATATATATATATATATATATATATATATATATATATATATATATATATATATATATATATATATACACACTAGGTTTTGTAACTATAGAAATCAAATCAATATGTTTTTTTTTATTATTCCCTGCATATTTAATTATATATTTTATATATTTTTTAATACTGATAAAAAGTTTTATTTAGTAGTCCTTAGATAATCTCCGTTATTTTAATTTAAATTATTCTTTTCTACAACAGGTGTTTTTGGGCAAGATTTTAATTTACCAAAAATAGGTAGTACAGATGATAGTATTCTGCCTTGACATGAAAGCAGGTAATAGCATGTACAAGTGAAAAAATCGAAATAAAGAATGTTGAAAATTTATAAGTCATCTTTGCACAATTAAAAAAACAAGCAATGTTTATCATGAAATATTAATTGCAAAAAGATTCAATAAATATTTAAAAAATATTGAGTTGTTTATCAATATTTTTTTGGTAAAAAAGATTAGAATTGTTTTGGAATGCATTGCATTCCAAAAAAAAAATTTGAGAATTGATTAATTATTTGACGAGAGTAATTGCTTTTTTTTTTGTTTAGCGGAAATCTCACGTAAATGAAGAAGAAACTGAATAAGCAGAAATACTGATTCAAATTAGAGAATGTATAAAAGAATAAAACTATTAATGTTGAAAAGAATAAATAACTAATTTAAAAAAAAATAGTAAAATAAACAAGGGTATCAAAAATAAAGAATGAAAATAAAATAGATAATTCATGATTAAGTTTAGTCAATTATGTTAAGGATCACAACTCAATGTGAAAAAAAAAAGAAGTATTATGTAGAATGTAATTATTACAATAAATGGAGCATTTATGAAAGAATTAAGTAGATATTAAGCCTCAACAATGTTACCATCCAACACTCATTCTATTATTAATTAATTAAAAAAAAGATAAAAACAAACATACCCATGCATATATATATATATATATATATATATATATATATATATATATATATATATATATATATATATATATATATATATATATATATATAGTTTTATTATTTTATACATTCTCTAATTTGAATCAGTATTTCTGCTTATTCCGTTTCTTCTTCATTTACGTGAGATTTCCGCTAAACAAAAATAAAGCAATTACTCTCATCAAATAATTAATCAATTCTCAAATATATATATATATATATATATTGTAATGGAACGTACTTGCTGCATTCCACTTAAATTGAAGAAAGAAGGCCCCAAACATTGGGAAAGCCAAATATAATGGAATGTATCTTTATATGATCTCAAATGAAAATAAACATATGAACTTTTGCAACAATAATCATTTGTTCACCAAGCCCCTAACTTTGAGACACCAAATGTAATGAATAATTAAACGAACATATTATGCTGACCACGTTGTGGCATCCAAATGTAATGGAACATACTTTTACTCCATTATACCAATCATCAGTTAACTGGTACCGACAGTTTATGGTGCCAAATGTAATGGACAATATATCATATAAACATATTATACCTCAAATGTAATGGAACGTCAATATATGAGAAGAAAATAATGCTTCAAACATTGGATGATAAACGTAATGGAATATATATAATCTAAATGAATCCAATTGTTGAGAAAGCCTAATATAATAAATTGTATAATTTAAATGAAGAAAGACAAAATTATCCCAGTTATATTTAAATAAATTGTTTATATGCCCTTCCAACTAGCTATACATGAAATAAATCTAAAATCATACAGAGCAATGAGATCTATCATTATAATTTATTTTCAAGGTTGATGTGACTAACTAATCAAATATATATCAGAAACAAAGGGAATTCTATCAAATCCAATATCACATCTAATTATGTAAATTTATGTATATCTAAACATATCAATGAATAATAATATGTGTAAGTGACCTAAAGACTAAACAATAAGTGAAATATAAAGTTATCCTCTATTAAATTGTGAATTCAATTAATTTCATAATGACTCTGGCATTAAAAAAAATAAGAATAAAATATTAATACTCTTTCAAATAAATTACAAAGGCATTACTTATAAAACAAATAGTACATCCTTTATTTTATATTATGGTTTAGTTTTAGGTAATATCAATGTTTTAAATACAAACCCAAATAATAAATATACATATATACTTGCAATAAGTATATATATTAAATAAATAAAGACATATGTGTGCTTAACAAGTAGGTATTAATATAAATACAAATCCATATTTATATTTTTCAGATATTTAAAATAATAAATAAAAAAATATTATATACAGCAAATATATATAAATTATTGTTTTGGTATGCATAGAATCATTTTATAAAGTTAAAAAAAAAATGAAAATAAATTAATAATAAAACAATTTTTATAATAAACATTTGCGAATATAAATTTACTTATTAAAATATACATAACAACTCATATGCAACCCAAACTTATAAGCCATACTGTAAGGTTTTAAATTACTTAAGTGTTAATTTTGATACCTGTTAAACGTTTATTGCTGTTAGAAAACAAGATGCTTGAATTGAATATTTATAAAATGTTATATTTTTATAATGAAAAATAAAAGTAAAAAAAAAAAAGAATATCGATCTCAAAAATATATTTATATATCATTTATACATATAAAATTATTTACTACCTTTCAAAATTCATTTGTTTAGTTTTCCTTCAAAAGTCAACTTATTCCATTGTTTTATTTCTTTATCCGTTTAATATTAGAATGCATTCTAGTTAAAGTGAAGAAATTATCACATTAGAGAAAATTGTCAATTCTTGGATGTATGTATATTTTTATCCTTCTAAAATGTATTTCCTTGAAAAATAAATAAATAAATTGAAATGTTAAATCCAATATATTAATTCTAGTTACCTCTAGATTATTATTAGATTGACCATTATAGATTCCAGATAACTATGTCAAATTTCGGCTTCAGACGCGATGAAATACATGTATTGAAATTTTCTTAGTTTTTATTTTTAAACTGCCTTGGAATAAATGAAAGAAAATGGTGCAGCCTCTTGGCTGCGATATATCCTTATTAGCCTGTCATGATTTATGTATTTACCATAGAAATCTATCTTATTCCAATATTCTGAAGAATGGTAATTTCAAAGAAACAAAGTACAACAAATTTTTATCCTTTTGTTTTTTAATAACTATCCTAATAATAACAATGATGGCTTCTTTTTGTTGTTGCTGTTGTTTCACGTGCTAGCAAATGCTGTTTTGAAAACCATTGTTACACATGTTTTATTTTAAACAATTAACATTAAAAAAAATAAAATATCAAGCATATATATAAAAAATACTAAATTGAAAATTTATTTGACAGCTTTAAAAATATACATAAATAATAATATTGCATTTTTTTAATAATCAGTGCAAATAAAATAATTTTTTATATAATCAACAATTTATATGTCTCCATTTATTTATAATAATTAAATATTCATAACGATGTACCATCAACATATAAATAAAATAATAACTTCAAACAATAACTATACCTAATAACCATAAACAATAATAATACTTCATATATAAACATCAACTCAAAGAGATTTTTTTAAAATAACAAATGACAATTTTTAAAATATAGATAGACTTATCGATATTTACAATACCCCCTAATCCACTGAAAAAAAAATGTCTTTGCAAATAACTAATGAATTATGAGATGTCAAAAAACTTTTCAAATTTGTAATCTTTCTAAGGACTAACATGGTTTTAAGAATATTATTTTTCATATTAATAACCATATTCATTTATTTATATCTATCTTTCAGATCATCTAGATATTTGTCCAAGTTTTCTTTAAAAAAAAATAATAATCAAAAGTGCCTTTTTAATTCTTCTTGAAAAGAATTTCCAGTATGTTGAACTTTGTGAAGAAGTTTGCTTTGATTTACAAGATTTTCATATAGCATTTTGGTATAATTCAATTGCTTTTGAATAATTTTGAGATAAGTACCTAAAGATTTTGCTATGAACTCCTTAGATTCTGCATCTATATCCTTTACATAAATAGTAACTTGATCATAAGCACTAACACCATTTTTAAATTTATCAATAACAGTTGCTATTTTATCAGATAATCTATTACCTTTCCTTTGACTATCTTGATAAACATCATCGACTTGAGTAAGTCTTTATTTTACTTCACTTGTTCTACGTTCAATTAAAAACAATTCTCTGGGCAATTTTGAATGGTATTCATTCAAATTTTCTAAATAATCCTTTAAAAATTGCAAATCAGATTGATGTGATACAACTTCAACATTAAAAATTCTTAAAATCATTTTGAAAATCATTCAGTTTTATATTAATTCTTTTCAGTTTAACTTTAGGTTTATTTAAATCTCTTTCCTTAGCTATATTTTCTCAAAGAAAATTTTTATTAATCACATCCTCACTTCTTATTTTTAGTTTAATTTTGGATTTTCCAATTTCTTTTTCCTCATCAATCATTCTTCTACCAAGATTCAGATCAAATATATTTTATTCATTCTTTTAAATTTTATCTTTGCTTTCCCTACATCTCTTTCCTTCAATCTTCTCTCTAAGAAAATCAATATTATTTATCATTCCATCTATAACTTTAAGTCTAACTTTGGCTTTTCCAATATCTTTTATAAAATCTATACTTCCTTTAAGATAATTTATTTTAAACTTCTCTCTACTCATCTCTTTGGATTTTACTTTAATTTTCTTCATATTTTTATTGGGATAAATTATCTCTTTAAGAAAATCTATTTTAATTTTCTCCTTACTTCTGAATTTAAGTTTTATTTTGGCTTTGCCTAAATCTCTATTTTGATCAATTTCTACTTTCATAAAATTTACATTACATATTATATTGTTAATTCTTGTAAAGAATATTTCTTTGTAAATATTAATTTTTGTATAAATGTTTACACAATTAATGGTGCAATTTTGAACTAGATTTTGCATTTTATCTTTAAATTTATTATTGGTATTATCCGTAATCTTTGGTAATTCATTGTCTAATAACTTTAGATATTTTTCACCTAAAGAATTTAATTTTATTTCTACAGTTTCATCAACTCTTTTATCCTCACTATAGTATTCATCAAAATTTTTAGGTTTCTTTATAGTCTTTCTTTCAACTACCTCTTCAAACAACTTACTCTCTTTTACATTATCATTATTAATTAATTCAAGAGACTCTTGAGGTTCTTTTAGAATTTTATCACATAATTCATTATCTTTATCAACCATTTTAACATACTCTTCATTTTCTTTTATCTTTTTACTAATCACTTCAATGGGTTCTTTGTATTCTTCAAAATTTTCATCAACTAATTCAAGATTTTTACTACAGATTTTGTCAGACACTTTTAATTCTTTCAGTTCTTCATCAACTTTTGTGTCTATTCTCATAACACTATCATCTACCAGAGCTTTTAATGCAACTTTTAATTCTCTAGAAAGATCATCAGAGTTGGTTTTCAACCCAGCTTTAAATTCATCAGAGTTGCTTGTTAATGCAGTCATTAGTTTCTCATGATTGGTATTTAATCTAGAATCTAGTCTTTCATAATTTGTTTTTATCTCAGCTCTAAGATCTGCTTTTAATTCTGCTTTAAATTTTTCCATAAAATCTCTTAAATCAAAATCACCACTAACTGGCATTTTATTACTATTATCCATTATTACTAGTACTGTAATATTATACAAAAAAAATATCTAATATATATATATATATATATATGTAGTAATTACCACAGATCAAGGGCTCACCATCTCCAATCATTATCCCAACAAGCAATTATCAACTAAGCAAAGTACAAGCCTTTTTAATTTTATGATACATAATAGCTATCCGACAATCTAAATTTCAGTTGTTTGAACTCATGAACATCTTGGCTTAAAAAAAAAAATCTCATCTATCACCATAACATCAACAAATTTCTCTAAAACATATATATATATATATATATATATATATATATATATATATATATATATATATATATATATATATATATATATATATATATATATATATATATATATATATATATATATATATATATATATATATATATATAGAGAGAGAGAGAGAGAGAGAGAGAGAGAGAGAAAGAAAGTAACAACTGAGATCACTAACTAACATTTATTTATAGATAATGATAATAAATATTCCACACTTATACAATATTGAAATGTGGAAATTTCATATTAAATTCAATATAACCTTGAAATATTTAAAATACAATAAAATGTTCACATGCCTTGAAAACAACCAATTCAATAATATTGTGAGATAACTTTCGCACTCAAGATAATGGTAGTTAAGCATAAATTTACTAAATTGATACCTATACATTTTCTGGACCTTAAAACTTAATAACATTTTATATACATAAAAAAAAAAATCAATTTCACTAATTATTTACTTTTGTGCCCGAAATATTTTACTAAAATTATACTAATGCAGTTTATTATCTACAAACATTCACTAATTGAACTTCATGTTTAAAAGTCACTTATAATAGAAAATAAAACATTGATATGTTTGTTTTCAAACCCTAATTGATAATCAATGTAATAGATTATTTGTTACCAACAATAATCAATTAACCAAGCCCTTAAGTTTGGTGTTATATATTTAAGTTATATACTTATCTATTCCTCCAAAGATCTGACAGATACTGACAGCCAAAAGATTGATTAGCACTTCACAACCTTGATATAGATAAAAGAATTCAATCATTACTCCTAAAGCATACAATGTTTCATGAACACTTAGATGATTATCACATTTCATTCTATCCAAGCTACTACAAGCCATAATAATTTTCTGAAAACACTATTACACTGCCCTGCTTACATCCAAGTCTTAGGGGCTATTATTTATAAAATATTTCCTTGCTCATCTTTGGGAGTCTTAGAGGCAAATATTATACATATATCAAAAATAATTATACCTTACTCTCTCTGGAGTCTTAAAGGTAAAATCATGGCAGGACTACTGTTAACTGCTTCATGATAAATAATAACTAACATCACAATTTGGGTTGTAGCAATGAATGAGATCAATCAATCACAAGTGACATGAATGCATCACATCCTCAAGACAATGACAAAAATTCCCCATCCAACATCAATACTTGCAACAGAACCAACCAAACTCCAACAATCAAATATCCAATCTAACCCTCAAAATTATAGATTTTCTACAACATAAACTTTCTAAATATGGACAAAATTATTATGCTATAATTTAACACCATCAATATAATTTTTAAATTGAAATTAAACTGCTTCATGACTATATTTATCTTTCATCATTAAAAAATACAATAACAGTAACAATCACCATCTAAACATAAGGCCAAAATATTTCCATTTATATAAAAAAAAATTTAAACACACAAAAATGCTTCTCTTTCTTTAAACTATACATCTCATATCAATATATATACTACACATCTCTCAGGCATGTGGGTATTTCAAGCCCTAATTAGCTTATGTCGAACCCTAGTTGTTGCGCCAAATGTAATGGAACGTACTTGCTGCATTCCACTTAAATTGAAGAAAGAAGGCCCCAAACATTGGGAAAGCCAAATATAATGGAATGTATCTTTATATGATACCAAATGAAAATAAACATATGAACTTTTTCAACAATAATCATTAGTTAACCAAGCCCCTAACTTTGAGACACCAAATGTAATGAATAATTAAACGAACATATTATGCTGACCACGTTGTGGCATCCAAATGTAATGGAACATACTTTTACTCCATTATACCAATCATCAGTTAACTGGGACCAACAGTTTATGGTGCCAAATGTAATGGACAATATATCATATAAACATATTATACCTCAAATGTAATGGAACGTCAATATATGAGAAGAAAATAATGCTTCAAACATTGGATGATAAATGTAATGGAATATATATAATCTAAATGAATCCAATTGTTGAGAAAGCCTAATATAATAAATTGTATAATTTAAATGAAGAAAGACAAAATTATCCCAGTTATATTTAAATAAATTGTTTATATGCCCTTCCAACTAGCTATACATGAAATAAATCTAAAATCATACAGAGCAATGAGATCTATCATTATAATTTATTTTGAAGGTTGATGTGACTAACTAATCAAATATATATATCAGAAACAAAGGGAATTCTATCAAATCCAATATACACATCTAATTATGTAAATTTATGTATATCTAAACATATCAATGAATAATAATATGTGTAAGTGACCTAAAGACTAAACAATAAGTGAAATATGAAGTTATCCTCTATTAAATTGTGAATTCAATTAATTTCATAATGACTCTGGCATTAAAAAAAATAAGAATAAAATATTAATACTCTTTCAAATAAATTACAAAGGCATTACTTATAAAACAAATAGTACATCCTTTATTTTATATTATGGTTTAGTTTTAGGTAATATCAATGTTTTAAATACAAACCCAAATAATAAATATACATATATACTTGCAATAAGTATATATATATATTAAATAAATAAAGACATATCTGTGTTTAACAAGTAGATATTAATATAAATACAAATCCATATTTATATTTTTCAGATATTTAAAATAATAAAAAAAAAGATATTATATACAGCAAATATATATAAATTATTGTTTTGGTATGCATAGAATCATTATATAAAGTTAAAAAAAAAAGTGGAAATAAATTAATAATAAAACAATTTTTATAATAAACATTTGCGAATATAAATTTACTTATTAAAATATACATAACAACTCATATGCAACCCAAACTTATAAGCCATACTGTAAGGTTTTAAATTACTTAAGTGTTAATTTCGATAACTGTTAAACGTTTATTGTTGTTAGAAAACAAGACGCTTGAATTGAATATTTATAAACCGTTATATTTTTATAATGAAAAATAAAAGTAAAAAAAAAATGAATATCGATCTCAAAAATATATTTATATATCATTTATACATATAAAATTATTTACTACCTTTCAAAATTCATTTGTTTAGTTTTCCTTCAAAAGTCAACTTATTCCATTGTTTTATTTCTTTATCTGTTTAATATTAGAATGCATTCTAGTTAAAGTGAAGAAACTATCACGTTAGAGAAAATTGTCAATTCTGGGATGTATGTATATTTTTATCCTTCTAAAATTTATTTCCTTGAAAAATAAATAAATAAATTGAAATGTTAAATCCAATATATTAATTCTAGTTACCTCTAGATTATTATTAGATTGACCATTATAGATTCCAGATAGCTATGTCAAATTTCGGCTTCAGATGCGATGAAATAAATGTATTGAAATTTTTTTAGTTTTTCTTTTTAAACTGCCTTGGAATAAATGAAAGAAAATGGTGCAGCCTTTTGGCTGCAATATATCTCTATTAGCCTGTCATGATTTATGTATTTACCATAGAAATCTATGTTATTCCAATATTCTGAAGAATGGTAATTTCAAAGAAACAAAGTACAACAAATTTTTATCCTTTTGTTTTTTAATAACTATCCTAATAATAACAATGATGGCTTCTTTTTGTTGTTGCTGTTGTTTCACGTGCTAGCAAATGCTGTTTTGAAAACCATTGTTACACATGTTTTATTTTAAACAATTAACATTAAAAAAAAAAATATCAAGCATATATATATAAAATATTAAATTGAAAATTTATTTGACAGCTTTAAAAATATACATAAATAATAATATTGCATTTTTATAATAATCAGTGCAAATAAAATAATTTTTTTATATAATCAACAATTTATATGTCTCCATTTATTTATAATAATTAAATATTCATAACGATGTACCATCAACATATAAATAAAATAATAACTTCAAACAATAACTATACCTAATAACCATAAACAATAATAATACTTCATATATAAACATCAACTCAAAGAGATTTTTTTTTTAAATAACAAATGACAATTTTTAAAATATAGATAGACTTATCGATATTTACAATATATATATATATATATATATATATATATATATATATATAAGGAAAGTTAGAGAGATTCATGCTAGTGGCTAGCATAATCAAATCATCACATTATATTTATTACATTCTGAATCAGATAAACCTTCAGATTCTAAACAGAATGTGTGTTTTTTTTTTTCCCAAAGTAGATCAATATACTTATTTAATTATTGATTGGTAAATTGGAGTTGAGATATTCTTACTTAAATAAAAAAAAAAATCTTTTTTACTTTTCACAGTTGGTAAAGTTAATAAATACTGCCTTTGGGGGAGGAGGTGTTTTTAAAAATGCTATTATTTTGCAGTTGGCAATGTAAAAAACTGCTTCATCTTATATATATATATATTGTGACTACTCTAAGCAAGATCACAATTCAAATAAATGAGTGCAGGTTAATTTAAAGTTAAACAGTAGTAAGAAGGAACTGATAAGCTAAATTGCAAATACATAAATATTATGTCAGAACCTTAATGAAATTAATAAAAAAAGAAAGATTCAGAAAAAATGGATAAATTATTGCTTAATTAAAAAATAAGTAGATGTGCACAAACACATACATTTTGGTGAAGTTTAAATAGTCATTTATTTTAATAAAAGAAACAAAATAAAAAAATAAATATCTCTTATGGTAATTACATTTACAAGGTATTTTAAATTGAAAAAAATGGAACCTTCTGAGTAAAGGCGATGTATACAGTGTTTGAAAACACAATTTCTATTTTTGAATACAAATTTTGCAAATTTATTTGTCAAGTTTATCTAAACAGTACCAAGTGTAGTATTAATAACATAATTTGTAAAGCTTCTATATGTAATGGAATTACCATAATTATAAAGTATATATTGCATTTCATTGAAATATGTTAAATATTTATTTTATTCTAAATGATTAATTAATCAAGATATTAAAGTTGAATTCAAATAAACCAGAAATAGTTATAAATTATATTCTGAATAACAAGAGATAATTAAAGTTAAGATATATTAAAAGTTTTTAATAAGTTTTAAAAAATATTTATTGCAGCTGGATTAGTACCCAAATAAAAAAAATATATTTCATACAATATGTAATAAAACTGTTAACGGCTTGAGAAAAAAAGTTCAGATTACACATAATCACTGAACTAATGCAAAAGAAATCTTAGCAGTTTATTTTAAAAGATTCTTTGAAGAAAATATAGAAGAATAATAAATTCCATATATGTTTACTATTTGATGCATGAGACCCTGACAATTGATCTAGTCACCATTCTAAACTGTACTTTCAAATATATCTCTATTAAAGCAATTATTAACCAATGTTGTGATTTGAGCTTGAGCTATATGGCTGGATAATTAGAAAATATGAGTAGATTGAAACTTGTCTATTAAAGTATGAAGATTTACTATTTCAATATAAACAGAGCACTGATTACATATATGAGTGGGAGATGATGATTCCGACCAACTTATGACTGCTAGTTCAGCATAAAATGTGTTTTGGAGAATATTTATCTTTTTTACATGTATATGGTCATAGGTGTCGCTTGTATAAGATGGAGTCAATAACAGAAAGAACTTGAATGTTTGTGTTTAAATCCCTTCTAATTACATAAAACATTTTTCTCGATAATATGCGTATAAAATGCGATAGTAGAGACACCTGTAGAGGTCCCTACTATCGCATTTTATACGCATATTGTCGAGGTTATAGCCTCAGTAAATATTACTTCCGTAATCAATGTGCGTTTAATAAATTTATAATTACAACAATAAAATATTTTATATACTCATTTATGTAATATACCAAATTCAATAATGATTTGATTTTATAACAGTATAATCTATTGCATCAAACCTAGAAAGTTGAAGAAAATGTTAATTGGCCTTATAAATGTGTGAAATTAAACTTTTGAAAAACCTTTATATTTTATTGATGGAGCCTTCAATTTTTCCATATAATAAATTAAGTAAAATCATTCTATATAATAATTTATTTGCATTAGTTTTTACCTATAATAAAATTTCCTATTTTTTAATTTATTAAGACTAGTAGTGGAATCACCTCACATTTCAGCATAGATGTATATATGCATGTATGTATTCATATGTGTAATTATATATACATATGTATATAGTATGACTATTTGTATGTATATTTATTAATAAGCAAAATTAAATATATTAGTAGTTTAGAATAATACTTAGAAGTTATTTAAACAATTATCGTTTATCATTTTTATTTCCAATTTTTTAATTTGTATCTCAATTTTCTTTTTAAGATTAATTCCAAGAATGAATATTGGGAGTTTTTTGAAATAATATTATGGCTTGTCAATGAAATCATTTCATTCTAAAAAAAACAAGAGGAAGTGATATAATGATTTAGTTTTTATAATTGAATTTATTGTAACAGAAAATATATGGTATGAATAAAATAAATTAGCAGTTTCTACAGTTACATGTAATAAAAAAATGTAGAAAAATTAAAATAGATAAAAAAGATAGTATAATTTGTAAAAAACGATATAATTCTTAAGAAATATATTAACTCAACTATCTTTTCTTTTTCTTCCTGACATGCTCAGAAAATAATAATTAAATCAGACAACTCTCTTCATAGAGTAGTGCCACTCAGTGCAAGCTAGAGTAATTAATGGATGCCCGAAGGCTTGTGATTAAAATTCATATCTACTATCTACTCATCCAATATCCCCAGACTAGTTTTTAGCTTGTGGCTTTCATTAGTGAGGAGCTTTGGATCTGAGAGTACTGCACCTAAATCTTAGGATCTAATGCAACCTTCCAGAAGACATCTTTTATCTCTATTTAACTACAAAACTATGAGTCTAAAATTGAAAACACAGAAATATTTTCAATTCAAGCTCATTATCTTATATAGTCATATAGGTCTAAACTCAGTTCAGTACCCAAGATCCCTATCTTGTGCCTACTGATCCAATATTTCCAGACTACTGTGTGGCACTGACTGTATGGAAAGTTTTTCCTGTTTTAATAACAGTTATGAGCAAGCATAAAAAATAGTGATCATGTGATATTTGGTATTTTAAAACAATAATTATAAAGTATGGTTATAGAAAAAGTATCATATCCTTTTCCCAGATTGAATAGTAATTAATTAAATAATTAAGTTATTACCTTTTGATATATATTATATGAGCAAAGGCAAATAATTAGTTGTAGAATTACATGTACAATAAAATAATAACTATTAAGCTAATCTTTATTTATATGGATTTTCATCATGCAAGAATATAGACATATTTTTTTGAGAAAAATAAATGACATGATTTAATTATAGATATTTAATTTTTTTTCCATCTGAACGCTAATACTCATAAACAATTTATATATAACATAAAAAAAAAAAAAACCTCTCTATTTTTTACTTTATTTTTATGTGTTATTATGTTTTTAGTTATCTGCAATTTAATTTAAAATTATTTATTGTTTTGTAGTTTCTAATCTTATTTATGAATTTACCAACATTCAAAAATTAAAAATCTCACATTCCAATCATCTAACTGTAATCATTTACTCATCATAAATTAATCTTTCATTAAGCATAAAATTTTAAATTATAGATACATTAGTCATTATGAGGTAAAACAATAACTTAGTTTGAAAATAATAATGTAGAATTTATTAATTTATATAAAAAATAATCATCAACTCATAAAATAATAAAATTATTCCTATTATGTTTTACAGCACTTAATATAAGTTTGTTCTAGTGTTAAAAAGTGGAATAGTATCTACTTGACTAATATTAATTTTATTTACTTATTAGCAAATGGAATAGCTGTTAATAATATTTAAAGTGAATCATAACTTCCTCTAAATGAATTTTAGGAATATTATTTTGTATGTGTAATAATAATAATAATAATAATAATAATAATAATAATAATAATAATAATAATAATAATAATAATAATAATAATAATAATAATAATAATAATAATAATAATAATAATAATAATAATAATAATAATAATAATAATAATAATAATAATAATAATAATAATAATAATAATAATAATAATAATAATAATAATAATAATAATAATAATAATAATAATAATAATAATAATAATAATAATAATAATAATAATAATAATAATAATAATAATAATAATAATAATAATAATAATAATAATAATAATAATAATAATAATAATAATAATAATAATAATAATAATAATAATAATAATAATAATAATAATAATAATAATAATAATCAAGAAATAGTAAACTCTCATATACTTAAAAAGCATTATTCAATGCTATATTATCTTATAATTGAAGAGACTTTTACTTGGTAAATATATGACATTAACATTACATTTTTCCTATCCATTCATATGTATTCCATCACTCAGTTTTTATAAATAGACATTTGATATTAGTATTCATGCATGTCTAAGGTGTAAAAATTCTTTCTCTACATTTTACCTGTTATCTACAATAATTAAAATGCATGCAATTGTAATATATGTATGATAATTCACTATCTGTTCTGAGAAATTCACATCAAAAATATAAATATGTTGACTGGTAAGCAGAAGAATTATACATTTCCATTAACTAGCAGATTAAAATGCTTTATAAATTCATAAAATAAAAAATAAAAATCATTGGAAAAATTTAAATAATCAAAAGGATTAACAAAATATAAAACAATAGTAATAATATAACATTTTCACTTAATAACTCTCACTTCAATAAAATCTATACAACTGAAGTATATTTTATTGGGATATCATATACTTGTAATATTAATTAAAATCTTTTGACTAAAGAATTGCACCCATATTAAGACACTAGTGATACATAGTACTAAGGGATGCACATTTGTGGGCTTGTTTAAAAAATGTCACCATTATTTGATAAACTTTTCAATATGTTAAATGTTAGCTAATATAAAACGATAATACTCTTATTTTTCATAAAATGTATAATATTCCAACAAACACACACACATTTTGTAATATTTAATACTTTAAAACTTTTTAAGTATACAAAAAGTACACTTGAATTCTACCAATGGTTTTGGAAAATCCAGAAAATGCTAGAACAGAGTCTGATTTTTTAAATTTTTTAGCAAATATAGAGTGTGCCCTAGCAGAACTGTTAAAGGATACTTTTACCATAGTATTAATTTAATGGTTTAATGCAATAATTTTAAAAATTACCATTAAAATCGAATTTTAAAATAAATGAATAAAATTTAGCATTCTGACTTATATCATATTTAAAATATTTAAAACTTAATTAAGCACTACAATTCTAAAAAAAAAAAAAAAAACATGTGTAAAATATTTAGCAAAGAAAAACAAAAACTTACTTAACCATAAATAACTTAATATTCTCTCTTTTATATTAAAGAAAAAAAAGTTATATGAGTAAGAATTTATGCATATGCTTTATGAATCATTTCCGCCTTCCTTTATTTTATTTAGATGATTGCATTTTGATGATGAATACTAAAATCATTGCTAGTGTTTGTCATTAAAAGTGAATTCAGCTAAGTGAAATAAAATAAAAAGCCACTTTGTCAAGCATACACACATATGCAAACAATTACATGTGCAGATATTTTTATATGGAAAGTGTTATAATTTCTATACTTATCAACATTGCTAATATAAAATATGCTAAATGTTTTTTTTTAATTAATATGCATTTTATGATTTACATGCATATTATTTTCTTTATGCTTTAAAGAAAAAATGTATACATTCTTTATTAAAGATTTTGAAATACATTTTTATGTGTATAATTTATTTCATTGTCAAAACTATCTTTCTTTAATAAATATCTCTGTTGAAAAATTCTCACCAAAGGATTGAAGCAGTCAATCTGATAATCAGATTAAGCTTCACAGCCCACTCAGAATCTCTCATACCAAACCATATTCAAACTCCATCTTTACTTATATATACACATTTATTAACATTTTTTGCTTAATTATTAAAATAATCATTGACATAGATATGTATAAACATCTTAATCTAAACACCTTCAATAAATAACTATTTTATATTATTTAATTTGTATATATGCGTAATGGATAATATATATTATAGGTGAGGGGAGATTATTTGTGTTATAATATCAAAATATTTTATATTAATTTGTATTTTTAAAATTATTTTAAATTTTATTATTTATTTTAGTAATGGTGGTCAGAAAAATCTGAGGCAATCCTGCTGAATATTCTTGAATGCAATTAAGTCAATTAACCAGAAATCTATTAGTCCAAATTAAAATGTTATAATTTTATAAAAGTAATGTAAAATCCATTAATTTCAAGATATTCTTAACAGGATTGCATTGTCTTAAAACTTAAAAGAACAAAGGTGTGCATCTGGTCTGCAAATTGCAGATCCATAAAGTATATAAAATGCTTCAGATCAAGTAGCTAAACACATTCCAGAACAATTTAAAAATTGTATAAATAGTGCTGGATTTTAATACCTGCAAAGAACAAGTAATTTAATAAAGTAATGGTAAGCTGAATCCACACTCATGATACCTGTGATTCAATGTACCATGAATAGATAGAACTTTATCTTTCTCACTGTTCAAAATGCAATCTTTCCCAATATCATTGCCCAGGATCCAGATACTCATGAGCTATAACCATGTACCTATATTGTAATTAATGAAAGTGCTACCTGCCTGACAAACCATAATAAAAAATAACTAGATCTAGTCTCCTATGGATGCTTCAAATCACCTAAGAATCATTGTTAATATGAAAAAGATAACAAATTTGTGTTGCTGCTATAACTCATAAACTTACATGAATAATCTCAACTTTAAGATAAATTTCTTGTCTAAACCATTCCTTTAAATGTAGTGCAATCCCTTTTTAACTGATTCTATGATCAGAAATACCTTATCACCTAATATAATTTGTAAACTCTTACCTGATCTGTTAAAATGTATTTAATTCTCTATAAATTCTCTTAATATTTCTCTTATCATTGAGCCTCTAGTAAATAATTATAACTTCTTATTTCACTTTCAAGCAGCAACAATATTTCACAATTTTCATTATTATATTTTATATTTTTGTATTTTAAATAATATGCCAATAACCTCCTAAATTCACAAGTATGTTCACTTTTTCTTTTCAATCAACTCCCCCTTCTTTTATGGGAAAATCAATTAAGTTTTAGTTAAAAACAAGTTTTGTTATTTTCATTAGAGCAGGCACTTTGCAAGCTTGGGAGAACACAATTTAATTATATTATAATGTCATAGTCAGAAAACAGAGTAGAAATCTGTTTTCTAAGAAATGTTTTCATAATTTAAATCAATAGCACCAGTTTAAAATCATGAAATGTGTTTATTTAAATTTAATATCTTATTTGATAAATAAACACCACCTAACTCTTATATATATATATATATATATATATATATATATATATATATATATATATATATATATATATATGTGTGTGTGTGTGTGTGTGTGTGTGTGTGTGTAAAATTATCTGTTACTGTGATAAAAGCACCTAGAACAGAATATTAATGTTTATTTCAACCTTTGTGGGAAGTTATGTAAAGTAATTTGGCAAAGGGGAGGGGGATTCTCAATTTCCAATAGTTTATTATTTTTATTAATGAATTTGTTTTCCATTACTGTTTAGTATTCTAATCATACCACATGAATTGCCACCATGCATGCATTGCTCTTTTAGTTCTAGTATCACTAAGCCGTAATGTTATGATTCTACTAAGCAGATTTCGTTATGATATTTATTAATCTTTTCATGTGTACATCATTTTTGCAACACCATTATATATATATATATATATATATATATATATATATATATATATATATATATATATATATATATATATATATATATATATATATATATATATATATATATATATATATATATATTAACTCTTCCTCACACGTTTCTTAGTTAGCATAAGCTGAGATTATTTCATTTATTAATGATAATCATATTTAGATAATAAAATAAACTTTATTAAGTAAATTCAGTCAAGTGCTATATTTTGTTCTTCTTTCAAGGGGTGGGTGAAGATTCATTTATATACTTGTATATATCCTATTAAAATTGCATTTACAGATATTGTTGTTTATCAATTATTGGCATATGAATTAGTAGCACTAAAATAATGCAATGGGTACATTTGTTATTTCTTATATAATAAAAGATAAATCTCATATTATATAAATGTAAATAGGCCAATGAATATATATATATATATATATATATATATATCTTAAATAAAGTATGTGTGAGTTATTTGAAGATAATTCTCCGTTTGTCTTAATTGGCCTCTTTACATTTATATAATATGAGATTTATCTTTTATCATATAAGAAATAACAAATGTACCTATTGCTATATATATATATATATATATATATATATATATATATATATATATATATATATATATATATATATATATATATATATATATATATAGTGCCATTACAATTTAGTCATTAGCTAAATTTGTAGTAATGTGCATGTAAGAAAATGTGCTACAAAATCATCATCACATTTTTATATAGTAAACGAAGCTGTAGGGCACCCATGTTTAATTTTCATTGATGATGATAAAATAAGTACAGCCATAAAACAGTTTACTTTTTTTTTTTCAATTTTGAAAATAGATGTATATCACAACTTAAGACAGTGGTGAAATAATCTTTTTTGAAACATTAGAATAATTTGTTGCCAGATAGGACAGGCATAGTAATAGTGATGAATTATGGGATAGTAGTCTCATGCATTTGGGGAGTTCATTTTGTAGAAAAATCCACGATTTTGGAGGTTGGATTGGATATTTGATTGTTGTAGTTTGGTTGGTTAGATTGCAGTTTTGATGATGAGTGGAGAGTTTTGTCATCGCCTTGAAAATGCTATGTATTCATGTAACCCATGAATGATCAAACCCACTCACTGCTCCAAACCAATTTATAAGTTATCCTTATTTTATCATGAATCAGTTAACAACAGTCCTGCCATGATACCAGCCTATAAGTCTCCAAGAGAGAGAGCATAGCATAGTTATCCAACCCAGTTTATAAGTGATGATATTTTTATTTTATCATGAAGCAGTTAACAGCAGTCCTGCCATGATATCAGCCTATATGTCTCCAAAACAGAGAGCAAGGCTTAATTTTCTGCAGTCTATAATAAGCAGGGCATTCCTTGATACTTTTAACATAATACTCAAAGAGAGAGAGCAAAGCATAGTTTATCTATTTGGAGTTTCTAAGACTTAATACTTCTTTTATTGCAACAGAGTTTGCATCATTCAATCAAGGGTTGTAGTAGCTTAAGGTGATTGAATTGGGATGATCTTCTCAGTGCGCGTGATGCATGGTGTGATTATAGTGCTGTGACTGGATTATTTTATTTGTCTCATGATTGTGACCTGCTAGTCATTCTGTGGACTGTCAGTATCTGTCAGATCTCTGGGGGAATAGATGGATATATAATTTGGGCCATTACAGACAGACATGCACTATATAGATTATTGTTGTATGATTCATTGAATGAGGGATATTAAATAAAAAAAATTTCTGTATTAGTAATGAATAATAGAGCAGGGTGAGAAGAAAATTAGTCAGTCAATCAGAGATAGATGTCAGACGAGGAAAGGATGTGTGGGTTCTTGGTGGTCAGAAGGCACAGATAGGATATATATAATTTTAAAACATGAGTGAACTAAATAATACTACTGAGGAGATAATGGAAGAGGAAGGTGTCCCAATCCCAGGGATCAGTGATAGTTTTTATACTGAAGAAGGGGAAGAGGAGATTTTCTTTAAAGAAGCACAAGGAAGAGAGGTAGTACAGGAATATGCCTTTAAAGTTAGTAGCAATAATAAGGCCTCAAGTGTGGAAGTACATGAGGAGCCAGAAGTTGGCCAGATTCAGATATAAAATAAAGCATTTTCAGGAATGGAATTGATGATAATGCAGATGTTTAAAAGTTTAGAACAAAAGATGGAGAAAAATAATTAAAGTATAGAAAGTTTCGAATGAAAGATAGAGAAAAGTAATAAATGTCTAAGAGAAAATAGTAAGCACAGTATAAAAAGTTTAAGAGAATATCTAAGAGAAGATAGTGAGCAGGGGATAGAAACTTAAGGACATAGGATATGTCAATCTATAGAGAGTATAATAGAAGGTAGTCAAAGCTCACTAGTGTTAAAAGATAAACTAGATAGTCAGACTTCTGATAATGAAGAAAGGAATGAGAAATTAGGTGCAGAAATAAATAAACCAACTAATACACTGATAGAGAATAAGTTCCAAGAAGTATAAAGACCAATAGAAGCCATAAAACCAAATCTCTCAGTAAAAAGAATACAATACATGAGGTGATGACCAAAGAGCAAGGTTGAATAGATTATGAAGTAAAAGGAAGGAGAAGAGAGTGGGAGGAAAAACTTCATGCACCATATAAGGTAAGTGAGTTAAGAGAGGCAATAGGCAAGATGAAACTATAGATTTTAGAAAGGAAACAAAAGTTTCAACAGTCTATAGTACTCAATCTATTAACCAACCAGCATGCGTGGTTTCAAAAATCTATATTTTTAAATAGATTAAATGTCCACTGTGTATTGTACAGAGAATCAATCTCTCTGAAAAAATTAAATGCTCTGAAAAAGTTAGCAGTAAATTATATCTAGTACAGAGAGTCAGTCTCTCTGAAAAGTTTAAATGTCCATTATATATGGTACAGAGAATGAATGTCTCTAGGTAATTTAAGTGTGCCTTATCTATGGTACAGAGAGTCAACTTTTCTAGAGAATTTAAAAATAAATTATATGTGGCACAAAGAGTCAATCTCTCTGGAAGACCTAAAGATAAATTATATCTGGTATAGAGAATCCCTCTCTCTGGAAAATATAAAGAGGAATAATATATGGTATAAAGAGTCAATCTCTCTGAAAAACTTAGATACCTTATATATGGGACAGTGAGTCAATCTCTCTAGAAAATTTACAGAGAAGTTATATATGGTATAGAGAGTCAATCTCTCTGAGAAATTCAATGGTATACTATGTGTGGTACCAAGAGTCCATATTTCTAGGTGGATTCGGTAATCAGAGATTCCATAGAATCAATCATTATGATATATACTATAAGTGTCCAGTAAAAATGAAAATAAAAGATATTAAAAATGGACCAAATATATATCCGCAATTTATGCAGACTGCAATATAATTTGCAAAAGGGAAAAGCCCTGAGTAAAACTCAAGAGCTAAACTAGAGTGGTCCTGATATGATAATCTACTATGTTAGCAACTCCCAAAGAAACCAATTTAAAAAGTTTCTGCATTGTATGAAGGGCCATTTTAAATTACTACAAAAATAGGAAAGAATGATTTTGTGCTTGCTACTCTTGATGGAAATAAGGGAACCTATAATGCTAGGAGTTTGATCCTTTATCCTTCAGCAGAGTAGCATGGAAATGATCCCCAAATAAATCACATTTAAGTTTTTTATGAAAAGGGTATTTGGTAGGCATCTAAATAATTTTTGCCAGTAGTTTGAAATTTTTTGTTGTTGTTATATTTAGTATTATTAGTGTTATTTTATTAGTTAGGATTTTGTTATTAGATATGGTTAAAGCAAAAGGTGCTGATGATTTTATTAGAAGAGGGGGAATGTTGTGCCATTAAAATTTAGTCATTAGCTAAATTTGTAGTAATGTGCATGAAAGAAAATGTGGAACAAAAATCATCATCAAATTTTTATATAGTAAAGGAAGATGTAGGGTACCCAAGTTTAAACCCTACAAAATCAAGTTCTAAAAACTTAAGACAGAAAGAGAGTGGGGCATCAGTTACGTTCTTTATTTGTTGGTGTGTTGATAAAAAAAATCAAAAAGAGTAGTACACACGATTAATTATTCAATATTTAATTTTGTTTGTTAAAAAGGTAAAGTAATAACACATATATAAGTAGTGTGTGTGTAAGCTATTTAATTATCATTGCATTTTTCAAATATTAAACTATCTTCAAAACTAACCTACATTTGTTAAATTCTAATATTTTATTCTATTTTTGTTTTTCTATGATTATAATTTAAAAGTTGTAGTTTGGGGTTTGAAAGTTAAGGATGTAATTGTAGATATTAAAATCATAATTTCTTAAAATCATTTAGGTTATTTTAAAGGCCCCTTTTATAAATGATTTGAATAATAGAGTGTGTGTATACATTGCACAAATAAATCTAGGTTTATACATATTAAAAATGTTAAAAAAAAACAATCCTGTTAAATTCTTTTTTTTTACTCAAAGGTTTTGCTATAAAAGTTTCTTGTTTGTATCTGTATTTCTTAAGACTAGGAAGTCCAACTAGAAATCTTCAAAGAGAAGATTTGGAGTTTTATAGTGGTGCAAAATTTGTTAGTGAAGTGAAAAGGGAAATGATTAAAATAAACTTAATTGAAAAACAAATTATTCTTTCCAAACATCATGTAAGTGCAAGTTTCTTATATTGTTTGTTACTGATCACTATAGCTGAAAAATAAAGTATAAAAATTTGTCTGGGAAAAATCAAAAAGGAGAGATTTTTAAATGAAACTAAGGAAGATAAGCATTTTAATTCTGCCTGATATTAATTTAAAATCTTTTTTTTTTTTTTGATATAAAGTTTTTGGATGAGTGAAAATATAAGCATGTCAGTCTAAATATATATATATATATATATATATATATATATATATATATATATATATATATATATATATATATATATATATATATATATATATATATATATATATATATATATATATAGATCTCATCTGGGGAAAATTCCTGATTCATCCCAGAGCTAGCATATCATATAGGAAGAAAAAATTATAAAAATGTCTTGTCTGAAATGAAATTAAAATATTCTACATCTGATGACTGATGACTGAAAGAAATGCAATATTTTCAGTAGGAGAAAACATTCACCTGTATTTGAAAGCTGAAGGAAAATGATTATTTGACTGATAAGTATTAAATCATCTAGTACAAATTAAATTATCTAGTACAAATTATTCCAGTGACTGAATTTAAACCCAGTAAGAAAATTGTGAGGGAGAGAACAACTGATATACTATAATGGAAGGATTATGCTTAAGAAGAAGGGAAGAAAAAAGTTCCAGTGGCAAATAATATCACCATCACTGTCACCATTAAATAATTACAAGCCTCAAGAAAAAAAAACCTTCCAGCAAACTGTGGAAATTGATTGCTGCAAAAGTATGAACATTAAACAAGCTAAATTTGAACCCATGGGACTGGTAATATGAATTTTCATTATGTATTTTCTTTTTATGATCTCAAAGACTATTCATAACATTTAGAGATGAAGTTTTCTATTCTTTTTTTCTGTAGAACTTTAAAACAACCATAATTGATTGAAACCACAATTTTCTTCAATAAGAATAGTCATAACCTAGAGTAAAAATTTTATGTGTGTTAGGACTGTTATACAAAGCCTATTAATGAAGTTTATTTTTAAAGGGTATTATTGTATACCAATCTAAAATTATGAAATGTTTGTTTATATGTAAAAAAAAAATTGTACTATTATTTTGTTTTTAAATAATGTTTAGTGATAAGGGGATAAACACACATACACAGTAATATATTAAATTGTTACATGTATATCATTGCATGTGAATGGAGAAATAATAGACATATATAGTGTTAAAAATATTAGATTATTTTGATTTAAAGAATAGCGATCTCCAAGTTTAACGGGAAGGGGGAAGAAGCAATTTAAAAACTTGTTTCTGGAAATTTTTTTCTATTTAAATTAACTAACACTTTTTCTACTTCATCATTCTTTTTTATATGTTAAGTTTAGATGTATAAAGATCCAAAGTATGTGTGCCAAAGAGTGAATTTTTTTTTAATGAAATATTTTCTTGTGAAGAGAAAACTTTAGCAAACTTAGTATCTGGTTTTATATACATTATATATTTGACAGGTAAGAGGGAAGAACTCAAAATTAATCTTATGATTGCCAAATCGTCAAGTATTGTTATTATCATTATTATTCATATAAATTCTTAATTTTATCTTTAAATTGTTTGTATATGTTATAAATATATTAATAAATATTAAATTGTTTTATTAAATGAGGCTATATATTTCATTGAGAGTATTCTTTATTAGTTGTGATCATTCATCATCAATTGTTAATATTAATTATTTAAGATTTAATTAGATATACTAAGATTAACAATAGTTATGAATTTCTTTAAGAATTAAGTTTTATGATTAGGCTTAGTCCTAATGCTGTGGTTGGAACTATTATCATTGTTGTCATCATCATCATCATGTTTTAATTAATGAGCTAGATAAATATTTACAGGCCATAGATAAATAAATGATTTCATGGTATTTAGTTGACATTCATGAATAATTATAATGACCACCATTCCATCATCTACATCATGCAAGGATGTGTGAATTGCCATCCTAAATTAAGAGTATAATCTGAGCTAGTAAATCTTATAAAGATATTGATATGAATTTATTATGTTAAGATTTAGATGATTTCTATCTAATGAATTTTATATATTCCACTTTAGTTTAAGGATGTTTTATGTTTACCTAAATGTTATTGCATATGGTGATATGGGTCTAAAAGATAAATCCTCTATTTTTGTTAGGAATAAAGTACCAAAAAGATTCAAACCTGGTACATGTGAAAAAGTTATAATATATAACTGTGTCTAGGTTCAGATAATCTAGTGGTGCCCTGCTAGACCATATTCACTTGTTATTTATTTAGATATGTACTTGACATCAAACCAAGAGATGAAAGTGGATAAAATCTACTGCCTGTATACCGGAGAAGATATTTCATTGAGTTACAAGTGTATTCACTCAATTGATGTTATTTCCTGAGTTAAAATAGTTTGTTCTTAATAAATTGCTTCTTGTTTCTACTTGTTTATTGATGATATAATGCCTGCCTAACTATGGTTTGAAATGTGCCAGACACCTTAAATGACTAGTCTCCAATCATTATTGTTTCTAATTATTGATATTATGATATCTTTAGAAATCTTAAGTAGAAATTGATGAATTTAAGCCACCAATATTTTGATTGATAATTAATATTTACTTGATTATTGAAAGTAATAAATTTTGATGACAATTTATGTGTATAAGTCTCCGTAATATGTTTCATTTAATCCAATGATCCTTAATATATTCCTACTCATCATTTTGATTGCTATTGAATCATATTTGAAGTTGCCTTAATATGATTGATAACTGATTGATAACTCATCAGTCTGATCTTTTGATTCATAGCCACTACTCAGGTATTATTATTATAATTCTTTTCATATGTTATTTATGTTACAATTGATTTAGATCACCATTAATTATGTTACAATATATATATATATATATATATATATATATAATTAATGGTATATAAATACAATGATTCTGAAAGTTGTTATATATATATATATATATATATATATAACAACTTTCAGAATCATTGTTTTATTTATTTAAAATAGTATATATTATATAAATTGTGTGTAATATGATTATATATATATATATTGTAAATATCGATAAATCTATCTATATTTTAAAAATCATTTGTTGTTATTAAAAAAAATCTCTTTGATTTGATGTTTATATATGAAGTATTATTATTGTTTATGGTTATTAGGTATAGTTATTGTTTGAAGTTATTATTTTATTTATATGTTGATGGTACATCATTATGAATATTTAATTATTATAAATAAATAAAGACATATAAATTGTTGATTATATAAAAAAATATTTTATTTGCAGTGATTATTAAAAAAATGCAATATTATTGTTTATGTATATATATATATATTTAAAGCTGTCAAATAAATTTTCAATTTAATATTTTTTTTATATGGTTAATATTTTTTTTTGAATGTTAATTGTTTAAAATAAAACATGTGTAACAATGGTTTTCAAAACAGCATTTGCTAGCACGTGGAACAACAGCAACAAAAAAAAAGAAGCCATTATTATTAAGATAGTGATTAAACAAACAAAAGGATAAAAAATTGTTGTACTTTGTTTCTTTGAAATTGCCATTCTTAAGAATAGTTGAATAAGATAAATTTTTGTAATCAATACATAAACATGACTGAATAATATATATATCACAGCCAAGGGGCTGCACTGTTTTCTTTCATTTATTCCAAGGCAGTTTAAAAAGAAAAAGTAAGCAAATTTCAACACATGAATTTCATCGCATCTGAAGCTGAAATTTGATATAGCTATCTGGAATCTATAATGGTCAATCTAATAATAATCTGGAGGTAACTAAAAGTGATTAATACATTGGATTCAACATGTCAATTATTATTTTTTTTCAAGGAGAGAAATTTAAAAAGGAAAAATAATTATATGTGTGCATTTGGAAACTAATAATTTTTTCTAACATGACATTTCTTCAATTCAATTTGGCTCTAGAATGCATTCTAATATTAAATGGATAAAGGAATAAAACAATGGAATAAGTTGACTTTTGAAGGGAAAATAAATAAGTGAACTTTGAAAGGTAGTAAATATTTTTTTATGTATAAATGATATATAAATATATTTTTGAGATCAATATTTTTGTTTACTTTTATTTTTCATTATAAAAATATAACATTTTTATAAATATTCAATTCAAGCGTCTTGTTTTCTAACAGCAATAAACATTTAACAGGTGTCAAATTAACACTTAAGTAATTTAAAATCTTAAAGTATGGCTTATAAGTTTGGGTTGCATATAAGTTGTTATGTATATTTTAATAAGTAAATTTATATTCGCAAATTTTTATTATAAAAATTGTTTTATTATTAATTTATGTATTTCCATTTTTTTAAACTTCATATAATAATTTGTATGCAGACCAAGACAATAATTTATATATATATATATATATATATATATATATATATATATATATATATATATATATATATATATATATATATATATATATATATATATATATATATATATATATATATATATATATATTTGCTGTATATAATTTTTTATTTTATTTTGAATATCTGAAAAATATAAATATGGATTGTATTTATATTAATACCTACTTGTTAAGCACAGATAAAATTAAATCATAATATAGAAATAAAGGATGCACTATTTGTTTTATAGATAATGCCTTTGTAATTTATTTGAAAGAGTATTAATATTTTATTCTTATTTTTCTTTTAATGCCAGATTCATTATAAAATTAATTGAATTCACAATTTAATAGAGGATAACTTTGTATTTCACTTATTGTTTAGTCTTTAGGTCATTTACACATATTATTATTCATTGATATGTTTAGATATACATAAATTTACTTATTGGATGTGTATATTGGATTTAATAGAATTCCCTTTATTTCTGATATATATTTGATTAGTTAGTTATATCAACCTTAAGAATAAATTATAATAATAGATCTCATTGCTCTATATGATTTTAAATTTATTTCATCTATAGCTAGTTGGAAGGGCATATAAACAATTTATTTAAATATAACTGGGATAATTTTATCTTTTTTCATTTAAATCATACAATCTTTTATATTAGGCTTTCTTAACAATTGGATTTATTTAGATTACATATATTCCATTACATTTTTCATCCAATGTTTGAAACATTATTTTCTTCTAACATATTGACGTTCCATTACATTTGATTTATAATATGTTTGATTTATAATATGTTTATATGATATATTGTCCATTACATTTGGCACCACAAATTGTGGGACCTTGTTAACTGGTGAATGGTATAATAAAGATATTTACCATTACATTTGACATGACAACGTGGTCAGCATAATATGTTTATATACATATCATATAGTTTCCATTACATTTGGCTTTCTCAATGTTTGGAGCCTTCTTTCTTCAATTTAAATGGAATGCAGCATTTACATTCCTTTATGATTTTGTGCCTCAAAGTTAGAGGCCTGGTTAACCAATGATTATTGTGGCAAAAGTTCATATGTTTATTTTCATTTGAGATCATATAAAGATACATTCCATTACAATATATATATATATATATATATATATATATATATATATATATATATATATATATATATATATATATATATATATATATATATATATATATATATATATATATATAAATTATTAATCAATGTTTGTATTCAAATTAATATATATATATATATATATATATAATCAAAACAATACAATAATTAATACAGTAAAAAATATTTTAAAAAACAAATATATACCACAATTTAATAGAAATACTTTCAACTATCTATGTATATATTTGTTTTTAAAATAATTTTACTGTATTAATTACTGTATTGTTTTGATTAATTATATATATATATATATATATATTTATATGTTTTTTGTGTGTTACTAGATGGAGCTTTACCAATAACTCACTATCAAGCTTAGTTTGCATAAACACTGAGAGAGATGGAATTAAATAGCACTTTCAAATTGTCTCCAATCTGTAAACTATGGTTTTGAGCTAACTGACTTATGTCAGTAAAGGATAGGGAGACCAGATACTAGATCTAAACTCCAACTCTACTAAACAGCAGTTATAAAACTTATTTCTATCCATTTGAAAGCACAAATTTTTCAGATACATAAATATCTTCAAATCCAATCAAACAAACTAGATATTTATATGGGTCTGAATTTAATTCAGTTTCACCATATAGTAAAAGCCTCTAAAATCTATATCATTGCAAATACCTTCAAGGGTGTATTAATGAAAAACAAAACAAGTTATACATTTTGTAACTTGCTATAGCTTGCATTTTATGTTACCAGATGGAGCTTTACCAATAGCCCACTATCAAGCTTAGTTCACATAAACACTGAGAGAGATAGAATTAAATATCTCTTTTAAATTGTCTCCAACCTTTAAAACATGGTTTCAACCTAAATGGCTCACATCCGAAAAGGGTAGCGAGACTAGAAACTATATCTAAACTCCATCTCTACTAAACAGCATTTATGAAACTTAATTCTATCAGCTTGAAATCACAATTTTTTCAGATACATAAATATCTTCAAATCCAGTCAAACAAACTAGATAGCTATGTGGGTCTATATCTAGTTCAGTTTCACTATATAGTAAAAGCCTCTGCAATCTATATCATTGCAAAAACCTTCAATGGTGTATTTATGATAAACAAAACAAGTTATACATTTTGTAACTTACTGTAGCTTGCATTTTATGTTACTAGATCGAGCTTTACCAATAGCCCATTATCAAGCTTAGATCACATAAACACTTTAAGATATTTACATATATGTAAAATCCGTGCCTTCAAGTTGATAGAAATAAGTTTCATAAATGCTGTTTAGTAGAGTTGGAGTTTAGATCTAGTTTCTGGTCTCCCTACCCTTTACTGATGAGAGCCAATTAGCTTGTATCATGGTTTAAAAGTTGGAGACAATTTGAAAAAGATATTTAATTCTATCTCTTTTCAGTGTTTATGTGAATTAAGCTTGATAGTAGGCTATTGGTAAAGATCCATCTAGCAACATAAAATGCAAGCTATAGCAAGTTACAAAATGTATAACTTGTTTTGTTTATCAAAAATACACACTTGAAGGGTTTTTGCAATGATATAGATTGCAGAGGCTTTTACTATATGTTAAAACTGAACTGAATTCAGACCCATAGAGCTATCTAGTTTGCTTGACTGGATTTGAAGATATTTACCTATCTGAAAAATTCATGCTTTCAAGCTGATAGAAATAAGTTTCATAAATGCTGTTTAGTAGAATTGGAGTTTAAAACTACTTTCCGGTCTTCCTACATTTTACTGACATGAGCCCATTAACTCAATACCATAGTTTAAAGGTTGGAGACAATTTAAAAGAGATATGTAATTCTATCTTTCTCAGTGTTTATGTTAACTAAGCTTGATAGTGGGCTATTGTTATGGCTCCATCTAGTAACTTAAAATGCAAGCTACAGCAAGTTATGAAATGTATAACTTGTTTTGTTTATATATATATATATATATATATATATATATATATATATATATATATATATATATATATATATATATATATATATATATATATATATATATATATATATATATATATAATCAAAACTACCCCAAATCCAAACTTCAACCAGACCAGCATAAAAATAATATTAAAACACAACCAAAGGTTTCACTGCTACAAGCAGACTTTTCAAGTGTAAATAACTACAAAAACTGCACAATATACATAATATTAAAAATTACCCACAAATCCATTCACTTCCCATCCACCCTTAATATTAAAAGAACTCTTAAATAAGTTAATTGCTTCAGAATAATAAATTTTCAATAATAAATATTCTTTAATTCTTCTTTTGATTTCATTTCTCTCAAAGAAGACAACCTTAGCTTCATCAAAATCAATAGTGTGGTCTGTATGTTTTTCATGGACATACAAAGCAGAACTAAGGTATCTGTTTTTAACTCTACTTTTATGAACCTTTATTCTTTCATTTAAACTCAAACTACTCTGACCTATGTAAACCTTCTTATGAAATAAACAAGGGATAAAATATACTACACCAGGAATAGTCTTACTATCAAAAATTTATTTTGTCTTCTTTGAGAGAAATGAAATCAAAAGAAGAATTAAAGAATCTGTATTATTGAAAATTTATTATTCTGAAGCAATTACCTTATTTAAGAGTTTTTTTTAATATTAAGGGTGGATGGGAAGTGAATGGATTTGTGGGTAATTTTTAGTATTATATATATTGTGTAGTTTTTGTAGTTCTTTACACTTGAGAAGTCTGTTTGTAGTAGTGAAACCTTTGGTTGTGTTTTAATATTATTTTTATGCTGGTCTGGTTGAAGTTTAGATCTGGGGTAGTTTTGATTATATATTGACTAGTTTAGCTTAATGCTTGTAATTTGTGTGTATATATATATATATATATATATATATATATATATATATATATATATATATATATATATATATATATATATATATATATATATATATATATATATATATATATATATATATAATGTGAAATGTCCATTCTTTTAAATATATCAAATCTTATAATAAATGCTTCACTATTGTGTCATTTCCAATTTGGGTCTCTTTGTATCTTTGCTTTGCAATGCCAGCGGTGAGACATAAATTAGATTGATATCATTGGGATTGTTGCGTATAATTTGGTAGATCTAAGAAATATGCAAATAGGGCAGAGTTCATGATTGTTCTGATATGTATTTTGTACATGATTGGACTCAAGGTACTTTTGCCTAGATCTTAGATTATGTTATATGAACAGAACAAAATGACTGGTACAGTCTTTTATTATGATTTTTTCTTATTACTTCAACATGTATTCACCCATACTTCAGAGAGTTGTCAGAACTATCTATATTGCTTTTCTGTATATTTCCATGTCTAAAATTTATTAACAAAAACTGATAAAATATGTCTATTAAAAATAATTATTTTCAAACATCTAGGCATTTTTCTTATAGTATCACTTTTACTAAACAGTATATCCAAATTTCATTCTATGAATTCTTATACTCTGGGATTTTTTAATAAAAAAAGATACTGGAGTTCACTTCTTGTCAAGGTTTTTACTAAAGAAAATTATATTCAAATATCATTTAAATGAAAATTAAAGCAGCTTTTCCAATACTATGAAGTAAATTAAAAAAATAAACAAATTTTATCATATTTTTCATTTTATTTTAAAGATATCAAATCTAAAGTTAAATAAAGAAATACAAATACATAATTGATAACTAAATATAAAATGAAATTGTAAAACTTTATATAAGTAAATAAATATTCAATTTATAGTGATTTTCCATTTTATCCAATTATCTTCTAACAAATAATCTCAATTCATTTTCTTAGGGTAGTGACTATGGTTAAATGATGTTCTCTGCTTGAGCTAATATAGGAACATCAACTTGTATCAATATTTTTTTATATTTCTGTCATTGTTTTGGACTTTCCATTAATGAGGCTGATGATTAAGAAGTAACTGGAAATGTTTTTCATTTTTAAACTTGGGATATTTTTTTACAATAAAAAATAAATGAAATAAAAATAACGACTTCATATTTATGGAAAAATATAAAATTAAAAAATATTCCACAAATTGTCAATCGCTAAGCAGGTGATTTAAATCACAAATGTTTTTGGCTGCACATACATTGTTGTAATCTGTCACTGATCATGAATGAGTAATAGGGATGTAGATGAAACCATGTCTTACTACATGAAAGTGCCAATTTTGAATCCATCCATATTTTATCTGATTTATAAAACACCATACTTTTTTTTTATTTTTTCGAATTATATAAATATGGATTGTAATTATGTATGTGTGATACTGTTTAATCTAATTACATTTGAAACAGTAAAAATGCACTGAAAAGTGTTGGAATGCCATTTCACTGTGTTACATGATAAAAAAGCCCTGCTTATACTGCATACATAAAATTTAAAACATTCACTAAATAGCCAATTTCAGCACCATTCATAGAGAATTAGTCAAGAAAAAGGAATTAGTCATCAGGAAAGTCATTTAATGTCTGATGACGATTTTATTTGTTTACATACAGGGCTATCCTGATAAGAAGGCCTATATCTTAGACACTAAAATAAAAGACTTTTAAATCAAAAATGTATTCAAATCTTTAAATAATTTTCCATTCACTTTTGACATTTTCCTGAAATATCTTTTAAACATCGCATAATTTAATATCAATTTGATTTATTATTTGTAAAGAAAATAGATTCACAGATAACAAATTTTCCCCATTATTTGAAGTAATAATTTGATTGAGAAAAATGTTTAAAGTCCTCAGATCACTTACTTTTTAAATTTAAAAAGGAAAAAAAAAGTATTCCTTGAGACAGTTGGTAATTGTTCTATTTTTTTTTTTTTTACAAATTGATAAAAGTAGGTTTAATTCATTGTAATCCCCTCCTCTATTTGACTGAATGCAAAATTATGCAAGTAGCAGGTGTCAAGGTAAATAAAAAGTTGAATCCAGGTTGTCATATTACAGGTTTGCATGCAAAATGATTTTCAATGCTTATTTGGTAATGATGTGAACCAAAGAGGTAGCAACTGAATGTAGTTTCTTTAATCTGACAGTTTTAAATAAATATGTTAAACTAAACAATCTATTATTTATTTTGATATACATGATGATACTGGGGTGAAAATTTCGTTTTCCTCTTAGTCTTATTAAGATATATTTTTTTGTGCATTGACCTTTTCCAATTAATTATTTTTTGTTATTTTTTTTTTATTTTTGGCTGCAACAAGTTTCATTCTGAATGCTATGTAATTTTTTATAAAGTTTAACTGTATATTACTATGTTACTATGTTTAATAAATTTATTTTAAAATATTTTTTTTTTTTTAAAAAAAAAAAAAAAACAACTGAAATGAAGTTTCAAAAAGAACAAACTAAGTTTTCGATATAAAAATCCGCTTTTTCCTTTTTAACCAAAAGGATTGGTCATGACTCATAAATAAAAAGAGAAGAATACTACTAAACAGTTAACTAGATCTGGTCTGGAAAACTTTTGAATCATATTTTGAATAACTCCAAAGGAAATAAAAAAATAGCATTTATTTAAAAGACAGAAATCATGAGGCTTTACTATCAACAGATGAACATTTAATATTTGTCAGAAAAAAAAAACAAACAAACAATTATTTGGTTTTGGTCGTTTTATAATTAAAGCTTGATTAGTATTTTGTTTTAACTAATCTGAATTTGTAATCAATCTTAGTTATCCAGATATTATTTTAAAGAAACCATTAGTTAAAGAAAAAGAAATGAATTTGTAAAAATTTATATTTACTTGATAAAATTATTTCTTTAAAGAAAATTAGTAATTATTATATATCACATATGAATACAATGTTTATGAAATTTATGTAAGTTATTAATAAAACGAAAGAATAAAGTATAATGATAATTATGTGAATGCAATGTAAATTGTTCAGTCACAAATAATCTTAGTAAGCAATAGTGTCCTTTCAATTAGTCTCATTTGTTCATATTTAAATTTATATTTGATTACTGAAATTGAATTTTATACAGATAGATTTACAATATTTAGTAGTTTACATATGTTCACATCAATATGGGAATATATATTACTATCAATTTGTTGAGTTATCTTTGTATAAATTGTAGTTGTATTGAATTAGGTATAAAACCAGAAAGGAAACTCCTTACAATTATTGTACACTAGATTTATCAGTTAGAGTTCAGACCAAAAGCCCATACCTTTTTAGTTATTATTATATAAGTTGTTATATTTAGAAATAGGATCTAAATAATACCAATTCTTATGATTATTTTAATAAAGACAGTGTTGATGTCTCTTTCATAAAAAAACATATGTGTAAGTATTAGTAGGCATGTGAGTCAAAAATATATTTATAAATTCATAGATGTGTATAATTATATTTAAGTTTATTAAAGACATGGTTAAAGGTATAGCCAATGTGATATTATCTATGAACATATTGATATTATGATGTATAAAGTTTAAAGGATTTTGTTAAAGAAATAAATTGCATATTAATTAATGATTATACTTTGTAAATTAATTATTATTATATCATTAAAGAAAATAAATTGTTTATCAATTAGAAAGTAAATTTAAAATAAATTATTTTTGCATAATTTCTTCCTCTTTTTCATGTAAAATTGCTTGTTCTACCATCATTCATTAAGATAAATTTATGTTCTCCACAATTTAGCCCAGCATTACAAATAGGGCTGTGTCATGTTTACATTATTTATTAAATAAAATATTGTTTTAGTTATATATGTGTTAGTTTATTTTCTGATGCTTAAAGTCATATAGTTCTCATGCTATTTATGTAAATAAATAAATAGAGAAAATGTAAAATTGTGAAATATACTGGTCTGGGTATTACACAGTAGCAGCTGTATTTGTAAATTTTTGCTTGGCCAGAGTTTGGGCATGAATGTATCTGTTTAAACTCCCATTTGCCTAAGTTAAATGGACAATATGATTGAACATACTTTTTTACTATTGTAATTATATTGTAAAACAAAAAGAAACAGTAAAGAAAAAATGAAGTTGTGCTGTGAAGATGACAAATAAGTATATGTGGTGTTCTGGAGTGTTCCAGGGAACATTATAGCATTGTTGGTGGTGTATTCAGTCACAACTGTACAGCACACAAATTAATTGTGTTTAAAAATTTTCAAAATTATTAAAAAAAAGAATGAAAATAAAAAGTATAGAGAGCAGCATAATTTTAGAGACAAATGCTTATGAAACTAGCTGAGAAGAAGATACCATATAAACTTTGGATATGGAAAATGTTATTCTTACATAGTGATTTATGCAATCAAATAAAACATAATAATATTAATGCAGAAATACAAATGCATGAGAATATTGCAACATTATCACAAATAGACATAATGCAGATGATTAGCACATTATTTAGACAAATGGAATTGAGATTAATGGATTAAAATCAAAGGCAAATGGAGCAAATAAAATAAAATCATAGAAAATAATCAAACACAAAGGGAGCAAATAAATAAAACTATAGAAAATAATGAAAAACATATGAAACTTAATAAAAAGCAGGGTAAACTGAGGTTTCAGGATAATCTAAAATAGATAAAATTGAGGTTTGATGACAATTGAAAGCACCTGCTATTAAAGAAATCAAAACAGATGGATATTTTTTGCAAACCATTTAAACCAGGAAAAAAAATTAGATGATTCAAAACAAATAGATGGTGCTAAAAATGTGCAGGTACAAATTTTAGAGAAAACAATAGATAAAATCATGGATATTAAACATATTCAATTGCTAAATATGTGATGGACCTTTAAATGAATCTTACCTAAACATATTGGATGAAAATGTATAAAATGAACACAAGCACATTCTAATAAAAGAACAAATAACAGAAGGTAAAACTGTTGAATCAACACAAGTAGATGAAAATGAACTATAACGACTGAAAATAATTCAAAGCAAACAGGTACTGTTAAAACTATATATCCATATGTATGAGGTTAAGCTTGAAGGCTCACAACAAAATTTAAATGCATCAAAAGAATATTATGTACAATATCAAATGCTAGGCATAATCTTACATCTGGATAAAGAAATAAAAATAAAAATAGAATAAAGTTTGTTTTATTCCCAGAATGAAATAAAATCACTGTTATCACAAAAACTAGATGAAGACTTGCCTCTAACAGCATCAAAAACATTAAATCTGTGTATTATATGGATGCAATGTATTTCTACAGAGTTATGCACCTCTAGAATTTTAGTGATTGCCAACTTTACTTGCAACTAAGAAGAAATAAAACACAATTATCTCAGACACCAATTGTTTCGTCTCCATGAGTGCCATGAAAGAAAAAGTTTCTATATAGACCTTATTATCAAACTACATCTGAATAATCTTATGTTATTGAATAATTGCTGAGTAATCAGCTTATAAAATACCCAATGAACATTCAAAAATACATTTTAATTAAATACATCATTTTTATTGTTTATTTTATTTTTATATTCGATAATTTCAAATAAACAACCCATTATTTATTTCCATTTAAAAAAAAAAGAATTTTTAAGCAAATTGATATGTAATTTTTTTTTAAAAAAAAAAGAACTGAAATAAGGTTCCAAAAAAACAACAATAATGTTTTGGATATTTAAAAAAATACAGTTTTCTTTTTTTTTTTAATCAAAAGGATGTTATTTCATTTAAAGCTCAGAATTGACAATTCCTCGTGAATAAAAAGAGAAGAATGCTGTTACTGTAGTAATGTGTTCTTTGTATTATTTACTAGTCTATTCAAATTACAGGAAGATCTATAACTAATATTATACATATTTAAACTGATTTTTTTTCCATTTTATGTGTAAGTCTTGATATATAAGGCCGACTTATCCAAGGTTTATAGTTACTGTATTATAAGGATAATTGTTTTATTTTGTTATAACATTTTTGACTGTAACAATTACTGTATTGTAATTGTGGTTTATTTTACATAAATACTATATATATATATATGAAAAAACAAATACAAGTTAATCACGTAACCTGCTATCACTTGTTATTTATGTCCAAAAGATGGCGCTATACCAAAACCGCCGAACAAGTGTAAGATTTGTTTTACATAAACGAAAAAAGAGTCAGAAATTAACTGAGGATAGCAAACCAGCTTGAAATCAGCTGATCTGGGGGTGAGCAAATGAAAGAGGTAGTTAATTTCTGACTCTTTTTTCGTTTATGTAAAACAAATCTTACACTTGTTCGGCGGTTTTGGTATAGCGCCATCTTTTGGACATATATATATATATATATATATATATATATATATATATATATATATATATATATAATATTTCTATTCAACCTAATATTAGCAAAGATTTACATTGTTTCTGAGGAAGTTCTTAAACTTTGGCTATCTTATGAGATGCTAGTATAAGAGAGTGAGGATGAATTGTCCCCTGAATTTCTGACAACTTATCAATTATTTTATAATCTAAACATTTATTATTTCAATGAAACTGACGGTCTAAACTTTTGAGAATATTAGAGGAATTTTTGAATTCAATAGTTGATAAATATGCCTTATATACCGAGGCTGTCACAAAAAATTTAAAAAAGCAGTTTAATATGTTCAGTGTTACTTTGAGAACACCACCCAATTTAAAAGACTATTAAACACTACAATAGAAATATTATCACAGGATCAAACTGCTCAAGTAGTATATAAAATTAGATTTACAAATGGCTCCTGGAGAGTTGCAAGCAAATATAGCCATTAGATTTTCACAACACAAGTATGTATACAAATATGCAAAAATAGCTCAGGATATAAATTGGTCTTTTTGGAGCATGAGCAAAACTTTGATTATTCTTTTAAACCAATGAAGGTCAATATCATTTGTTCTGAACTTGATAAGAAAGTGAAAGCCAAAAGTGGCAAGATTTATTTCTAACAGTCTCCATGCAATCAACAAGAAAGGAAATAGTGTTTGACTGTCTAAAATGTGGAATATTTAAATCAGTAATTTAAATAATTTGTTTGCATTTAAATATCATGACAAATCATGTTGTTCATAAGTGCTATGATTCTGGCTTCAAAGGACAAAATCATGTTCAGAAAGTATAAAGAAATCAACATCGAATAATCTTTTTTTTAAGCCAATGCTTAAAAATGGTACTATATATATTACAAATAGTCTAAGAAGTGAAGAAAAAACGGTGAAATAATGAAATATATTATACATCGTCAAATATTTTTTTTATAAATTTATATTGATTATTATTTAGAAGTAGCAAGTTTTTTATTTATTCTAATATTATTATAAATTTATTATTAAATTTGTTTAAAGTATATAAAAATTGTCATATATCATATACTACCAACTATAAGCTTTTGGGAAAATAGTTCAATATTATATATCTTATCACTGGTATAATTGCATAGCATTTAATTATGATATATAAAAGATTTAAAATTAGCTATTTTATATATCACTGATTCATGTGATTTTAATTAAAATTAAAATACTAAAAATCTAAATATACATACCTTTTCTAAATAAAGAATTTAAATTTATTAAAAAATATTTGATAACAATATTTTATGTCTCTAAATGTAAACAATTTAATCAGTGAATAATGTTATAAAAGAGCAATAACATTTTTCAAATTATAAGCAAATATGTATTTTAGAAAAAAAATAACACCAGATATTCTATACCTATATCAAAAAAATAAAACAAATAATTATAATAATCCTATTTAATATTATTTGAATTAAAAGAAATATTGATACTTTAAATTTAATTTTAATTCAAATCACACAAGTGAAGAACGGTACCCCAGAAAGACAAAAATTCAAGTTGCAATTCTTATAAATCAATTTAAAGATTCTACAATAATAGGCAATATATTAATATGAAATACACAATTCTTGGAAAATCATATGACAACTGTTATTTGTTTACTTAAGTTCAGTTAGTTATATTAGAAGTTAAGTAATCAAAAATACTTCTGCACAAATACATTGATTTTTTTCCTTTCATTTGTATTTATAACTCAAATTTGCAAACATTTGTTGATATGTGTAACAATGTGATTTCTTTCTTCTTTATAACCTAATACTGAAAGCACTTTTAGCAGAGTTTATTGTATTTGTAGCTTTCTTAAATTAATTATTGTTAATACATTATTTATACATGTAATTATGCATGTATTTTTATTTAAATTAGCCCACTTAAATATTCCATTTGTTAGATAATTGTACACTGACTTCTCTTTATCCTATTATTTTGACAGTATTCGTCCATAGAGTAAAACATCAATAACTCAATAATTTAGTTGGATTCAAAATGTTTCTTAAAACTAATTTAATATTTTACATATATGAAGCAGACAAAAAACAAAGAATGTGTAAATAATCAATGTAGTATAGTTTATAATAAAAATATGCTGATGAATGTTATCAAACAATTCTATAGAAATAAAAACAAACATTAAAACTGCAAGTTGAAAATAAACCAGGAGTTTGTATGTCATATATTCTGAAATTAACGAACGAAATCAAAAAGATATGCACAAACTAACTTTCAAAATTAGTTTTTATATGCCCTCTAATATTATCAAGATGATTAACAATAATGAAGACAAATTAAAAAAAAGATTCTATAAAACATCCATGGTTGGATGACAGTATAATATGAGAAATCAATAGCTAATATCCCAACTACATTAGTGCAGCACAGATACTTATATATTCATGCAAAAAAACACAATGCAGAATGTAAGTCTGTTTTCATTGGAACATGAAAAACAATTTGATCATAGATCTGACCCATAGATAGTCAAGCCAGTGAATATAGATAATGATAGCAGAAAAAAGAAAGTTCGTTGAGGCGTATTTTATTGTCAACTGTAGAAGCATAATAACCAAAAAAAAAAAAAAAAACAGTGTACAGTTATTTAACAGAATATTTAAATGGGATAATTTATATAAAAATCTATATGCAATTACACTATAAATAAAGTAGCAATAATAATTAATTTAAGAGAGGTATGATTATAATGAACTTTACTAAAAGTGCTTTCAGAATTAACTTATAAAGATAAAAGAAAATAATTTAATTATATATATATATATATATATATATATATATATATATATATATATATATATATATATATATATATATATATATATATATATATATATATATAAAAGATTTTTATAAACCATAGTTGCATATTAAAAATCATTCCTGTTGTCAGTGGATAAAGATTGTTATTTTTAAAAAAATCTATCATATAGATGCTGTAAATATATAGAAGATTATGTTCATCTAATAAAAAAAACTAAAATAAACATTTTATAATATGAAAAGAGTAAAGTAATAATAGATTAAAAAATTGATATAAAATCAATAGGAATTATAATTAATGAGTTTTATTTTTCTTCTTAATGGTACATAATTTACATATATCATTACTGTCCGTTTTTTTTTTTTTTAATTTAGAAGATAATAAATTCTCCTCATTTGTGCCATACTGTAATATTAAATCAATGATGTTAAATGCAAAAATACTCTCATTTCAGCCACAAGATAAATACTTAGAGTAAGTTAAAATGGCTGATTATTTTCAGACCTAAAATAACTTATATAGGCCAGTCTTAAAGGTCTTGGAATGAGAATGTGAATATATATTAAATCATGAACTTTACAATCATTTCTTTTAGTAATCTTATTAAAACTTATGAAATATTAAAATTTACTTTGAGCTAATTTTAGATGTTAAACTATGTAATGATCAATCAATTTTACTAGCACAATGCCAGATTGTAATTATATTTAGAAGGTAATAATTCCTCTTCACTTATGCTATACTTAATATTAAATGATTAATGTCAAATTTCAAGCATATTCTCATTACTGCCACAAAAAAAATTTCAATGACCTCTTTGATTATTCTTTGATTGTAATTGTCACTACTAGATTTTGTTCCTCAAGTTTGAAAAATATATATTATAACTAGTATTCATAAAATGAAAAGTGAGGATGATTACTACTTTACTTGATTAGGATTTTATTTTTTTAACACTGCTGTGATAATTAATCAATGCCTACTTCCCAAACTTCATATGGAATTTTTGCATTTTTCAAAGATATTTAATTTATTGTTTTATTCTTGGATGAAATAAAATTCTAATTCATTTATTATACATAACCATGTCTATATATTTAAAGGCAATTGAAATGAATCCCTGATTATAAAATAAAATAGGTATAGCTTATAGCTTTATGTTAATATTTATTTTGTACTGATAAATTTACACATTTATTTTTGATTTTATGTCTAGATACATGTTTACATAAATATAAATATGTAATTCTGTGAAAGAAAAGTAATTTTCACACATATGCTAATAGGTGAATGCATAAATTTAGATGCACTAATCCATCAGTAAGTGTTTAAAACCATAATATAATCACTTAAGCTTAGATCTTAATCTATTATAAACCAACCCTTAATGACTGCACTCAAATCAGGACTTGATCTTATTATGTGAAAATCCTGATTTGAGCACAGTCAGTAAATGTTGCCTATATTAGAATACATTCTAAGCATAAGTGATTTGCATATGGTGTTAAATCTCTTACTGATAAGTGAGTCTGCATAAATGTATACAATATCATATTTTTGCATATATGAAGGTTAGTTTTTTTTCATATATATATATATATATATATATATATATATATATATAAAAAAAAAAAGATATATAGAGAGTATATATATATATATATATATATATATATATATATATATATATATATATATATATATTATTACATCTGTTCTTAAATGGTTATGTATTTATCTAAAAAGCATTACTTTTTTATTTGCATTACTATGCCACTTGATAGCATTTTATATAATGTTATATAGCTGCATTTTGCAACAATCAGTATTTCTTCTATGTTAGGGCTAGTATTAGTACCGGCTAATATACTAGAAGACAGAGCTGCATTTATTATAGACTATACCAAACTACACAATCTAAACAAAGATGGCTACATAAGGAGAATAAAATGTAGGAGGGTATCATAAATGATTTGTATGGACTTTGGGATCTAACATACATTGGTCTCAAAGGAATTTAATACTTTTTAAGTTAAAAATCAATTTATTGTTTTAAATATAATAAGTATGGAAACAAGCATGATTATAAATATGACATAATTTAATAACTGAAATGCATTTGAATGTAAAAAAAGAAAAAAAAATATCATCAATAGGTAGTGATTAATTTATATTTAAATTTTATTGTTCATTTTTTGGTTTTTCAATTTATCTACAACTTAGTCATTAAAATGTAACACATTTATGATCTTGAAATACAAATATAATATACACTCTTAACCTAGATATAATTAAAGAAATTTGAACCTAGATTTACAAGCTCCCTATGTCATCAACTCTATTTAATACCCAGACATTCAAGCTCTTTACAGTCATCAACTATTGGATAAAGTTGATGATTGTAATGACCTTAAAATCCTGTGTTCAAATCCCCTTTGGAGTGAATGACTGTATGGAGTTTGAAAATATGGGTGCAAATTCTTTTAATTACATATTTGTTATCATATATATATATATATATATCTAGTAAAACAGTAATACAATATTGCATCATTTAATTATTTATTTTTTTTAAATATAATTCTTTTAAGGAAGACTTATTTTGGTTGTAATTTTACTACCCCAAACTGTACCTAAATCACTTATTAACAAATTGCAATATTAAAGGTTTGTGTAATTTGGCATTGATTGCATTAAATGCAACTCCAGCGGTGATTATACTAAACAACACTTAATCTAGCACTAATGTTGAAAAATATAACTAGTGTTTATTTCTACAAAGTGAATTATTTCAAACACTATAGAGTGAAGTTTTTCAAAGAAAAACAATGATTTTTTAGATATAAATAAAAAAATAAGAATGGTCATAACAAGCAGTTTTGTTTTAATGCGGTAGTTCTACTGCCCTGTTACTTTTAAGAATTAATCGCCACTGATATAATGACATAGACATAGCTACCTACAATAGCATGGATATCATAATAAATGTTAATATAAATATTAATCAGTAAATAAAAAAATAATAAAAACAACTTGAAGTATTGCAATATTTACGGGAAAAGAGTAGTTAAATTATGTGATTGACATTCCATCAAACTATAAAAATTATAAATACTTATAATAGACAAAAGATATCTTATTGTGACCGCAAGGTATTTTACGCACAAGTTCTAATGAAGATCAAAAATAATAACTAATCAATATATTGATATAAATATGTTAAAATAATAGCTCTATTGTCAATTGAAATATTTCTTAATTGTATTAAAATTATAAACAAATAAGCACAATTGCTTTGACAAAACTTTTTTCTTTCTTTTAGACAATGTAATTTAGTTGTTTAAAGTTAATGTCCTTTTATTAATAAAAATAGCTAAAGGATACACAATAAACATCTGATAATAATTTCAATAGAAGAAACGTGGATTTTATTTTTAAACAATGACAAAACTATGTTATAACTTAAAAGAATTGATCATTTCAATTATATAAAAACAAAGTTTAATTTTGAATGTTTTTGTATGATAAATTATTTATACTTTAAGTATTTTTTTAAAAATAAAAAAAAAAAAAACATAGCAGAAAAAACCCGGCATAAATATTAATATTTAATAAAGAAACTAATTATTAAAATTAATAATTCATCCTCATTTTCAACCATTATCATCTATTCACTGCAGGTTGAAGATCTCTCCGCGTTTAATCCAATGTATCTGATATGTAACTTTTTTTCTCCATATTCAACAAATACACTTCCAGTGGTTTCTTTTTTGTTTATTTGAAATTTTTTGCAACTAGTTTTAAAATTCAATTGTTTATTATCATATCTTCCAGCAATATGATCAACCCAGCTCCATTTCAATTTTTGAATTCTTTCAATGATATAAACTAATCCAAGTATCAGACTTTTAATACCTTCTTCTTACTATCAATATTGCTCCTTATCTCATTGTGTAATGTTCAAAGCAGGGGGCACCAAAGTAGCCAATATCGATCCTTGGGAGTCAAGATAACATGATTGGAAGTCAATATGGGTTAGAGGGTTAATTGGGAGTGAACAAAAATAAATGCAAACATTTAGAACTATATACAATTCATCTTCAAAAATTGAATGATGATTTTAAACTGTGCTTTGAAGATTTATAAATTATTAACATTCTAAAATGGACTGTCATTGACTTTTCACTCAACTTGAAAAAAAGTAGACATCAACTTGCAAAATAAATTTATTAAATTATTAGATGATCTTGAAGCAAAGATGCTTTTTTAAAAAAATAACTTTGAGGAATTTTTGGATGAATACATAAAACTTTGTGATATTGTATATCCTTTTTGATGACATTTCCAAATTTATATATGATTGAAGCTGATGTCATCATGATAAATTCATCTTAACCAAACAGAGAAATAAGTTGAAAGTGAAATTCCAATGCATTTTAAGGCTAAAACTTATTAATATTGAACAAAATATTTTTAATCTTGCTAAAAATTATCAAGCCCATCTATCTCACAGATTGTCAGGCAGAAAAAATATTATATAACATATAACACCAACCTTCCACTTTTCTTACACTTTAAAGCAAAATATATTTATTTATTTTGCAATTGGAACTGTTCCTAGCAGTCTTTGTCAGATATTATTATCTACTTTTCCTCTCTTCCCTCCACCATTTTCTTTATCTCAACAAAATGGTGGAAGGATGAGAGGAAAAGTAGATAATAAGATGTGATGAAGACTGCTGGGCACAGTTGAAACTGTAGAATAAATAAATATATTTTGCTTTAAAATGTAAAAAAGTGGAGTGTTGGTATTATACATTATATAAAAAAGCAAAATTAAGAAGGAAAGAGGAAGAAAATAAATTGAAGATTAAAAATTATTATAATGATTATTCAAACTCAGACTTTCACACACCCTCAACTCTCCATGCCATCTCATACTTCTGACCAACCTGATCACACACATGTTGAAAAGATAAATAATCACCAATATATGTATTTCATGCTAAACCATATGATCAGGAGGGTCAGGAATATGAAATGGCATGGAGAGTTGAGAGTTGTGTAAAAGTCTGAGTTTGAATCCCTTATATTACATTATATATGTGCAAGTGTGTGTAAGACTCTACAGTGTATTAATTTATAATGATTATTATAAAATTGTTGCCACATATATTAATAAATGCAAAATGTAAAATTGAAAAATAAATGCACAAAAAAATAAAAACCTTTTTTTTTGTATGTATAACACCTAAAAATAAATTTTGTGGAAAGCAATAAGAGGTTTGAAGATTTTTAGGGGGTCAGCAATAAAAAAAGATTGGTAAACTCTGGTTTAGCATCTCTGTATTTCTCTCCTATTAAATGCCAAAGTCTCAGATGCATATATAAGAAGCAATAGCATGCATATACTAAAAACATTTCTTTTTCAAAGACTTAGGCATATTTATTTAATACTAAGTTATTTCCATCAAAAACCCTACAAACAAGTTAAATTCCATGATTAATTTCATTTATTATATTTTCATCAAAATTAATAACTATAAAATACTATAATATTTGGATATATATATATGTCTGTGAGATATAAAAAAACTGTAAAAACAAACTCATGGATTTTGAAAAATTACTTATAATGTTGTGACATAACATTTTTGCAAATAATTCATTAATGAAATATGCGTCTAAGAATATTTATTAAAAAAAATAATCTGAAAAACTTGACATTCTTAAAATACTTGTTTAGTTTTCTGGTATAATACAGATTATTTTCAAAACTATAGCTATGATTAATGATTTCCAAAAAATATTGGATATAGTCTATATCTATTAACCATATATTTATGAATGACGCAAATAATAGCATTTAGAACAGAAATAAAAAAAAACTTTATAATATATAAATAAAATGATCAATGATTTTAAAATATGATATAAAATTTTAATGGGAAAAAATATGGGCATCATCTCATTAATTGCATCCATGGAAGTGATAGCAGAGGTGTATTTTAGAAAAATTTCTCTCAAAAAAGCATCTGCAGAAAAATTTTGTTAATTAAATCAGAACCAATCTCATTAAGTGCCTTCAGATTAAGATGACAGATGATTTATTAATTTGAAAACAAACATATAATATACAGGAACTACAATAAAATATAAAATTAATTAAAAAACTATAAATACTTTTACTATGTTGCCAACAAAATCATAATTATCAAAAGCAGATTTTTACTTCAAGTTATATCTCATTTCTCATCTTGACTTGCACTGAGTCACATTATTGTTTGAGATCTAACATTTTTTCTTTCAAAAGTTAACCTTGATAATGGCGGTTGCTAGTCGGTCAAAATATCAGATTGTAATTCAAAATAATAAACAGTTTATTCCCAAAAACAATTATTTATCTACATCATACAACTGTAAAAACATTATATATATATATATATATATATATATATGTTTTTACAGTATGTATGATGTAAATATATATATATATATATATATATATATATATATTTGAAAATACAGTACTTAATAGTTTATAAAAAATATATGTATAACCATCACTTAGAAGCGCTTTCAACTAACGTGTAGATTTGTCAACTATCACTTTAAAAAAATGTCAGCTTTCCCATAATTCCATGATGTCAATGTTCCCATAATTCTGTGATCTTAACATTTGCTGCTTGCCTATTAATTAAATCTTGCTTATATTTATAAATTAACATTGCTTCTTTAATTTTTCTTTTATTATTATTTCTTTCAGTTTCCAATATTTTTACATTGTTATAATTAAAATCAAAACCATATATACATGATTTATTATGGTCATAAAAAACAGAAGCTGATAAAGTATCATTATTTTTAAAATTGTGGCTTGTATTTTGAACCCTTTTAAATAATAATATGTGCTCTTTTGTTCTTTTTTTCCAATGTGCACCTCAATTCACCTATATATGTACTGCCACACCTACATGTCCATTTGTAAATGATACAATTTTTATTTATCAATAGAGTTTTATCTTTTGAACTGTTTATTAATTTATTTAATGTAGGTGGTGCATAAAATGCAATAACACATATTCCTTTATAAATTTTCTTAATGAAACTTGCCTGTTGATTTGAAATATATGGTATTGATATCCATAGTTTTTTATCAGAAGAATTAACATTATTATTAATATTTTCATATTTAGAAGTAAAATTGTTAATATTATAATAAACACAATCATAATTGTATCCAACATTTAACAATTCATTATAATAAATTTCAATATTTTTAGTTTTATCTGATGCATATTTACAAAGGTTCTCATTTCTAAATAAAAAGGATTTTAAACCTGCCATTTTATATGGCATTGCTACTTTTGATTCATATGGAATATATCCTCTTTTTGCTATTGGTTTAAGAGTCATATAGTAATCCAGTTTATATTTGTTTCTAGTTATCTTGGGATCTAAAAATTGAACACTCATTAAATTTTCATCTGCTTTAATCCACTTTAAGCCCTTTATATTACTTAATTCATTAAACAAATCATTAATAGCATTTGGCATTCCACAAACAAAAACATCATCAACATATCAATTGTATAAAATAATCTCTCTCTGATAATTTTCCTTTTTTAAAATATTTTCTTCATGTGTAGATAAAACAAAATTACATATTTGGGCAACTGTAGGAAGGCTCATTGGCCACCCATTATTCATTTTATAAAATTTGTGCTTAAAAATTGCATAAATGTTTTTATCAATAAAGTTTACTGTTTCAACAATAACTTTTATTATTTTAACATTAACATTTTTTTAACTTTAATGCATTATTAATTATTTCAATAGAAGTCATTCTCTCAATTGATCTGTACATTTCACTGACATCAAAGGTACAAATTACAACATAATTGTCAATAACATTATTAATTTTACCAATGAAATCAAATGATGAACGTATTGTATACATACCAAAACCAAGAATTTCCTGTAACATTTTTTTAATTAATTTATATGCTTCATAATAAAAAGCACCCCCAAAATCAATCATTAATCATAATGGTTATTTTTCTTTATGCAATTTTATATTTGAAAATATTCTAGGACATATCACAGCTGAGGGATAAATGCTATAATAAGTACTATTATCAATTACATTATTTTTGGCTTTTTTAAAAATGTTATTAACAAATTGAACACATAAACTTTCAATATTTTTCTTATTAATCTTTATAAAATTAAAATACTCATTTGAGCCTAAATTTTATTTTCGTAATCCGATTTTAGTAACAAGCACATGTGTAATCCTTTAACCTCTTTTATACACCCAAGATTATATTCAGATGTAAATTTTCTAAATTTAGAAATTTGTTCATTCCAATTATTATTTATTATATATATGTACAATCAAAATATCATCATTACAAACCTTCAGGTAAAAACAAAGCTTTGGTATTTTTTTAAAAAACTAAAAATTTCCAATCAAAAGCAAAAACTCCAAACCCTTTTCTCTTTGAAATTATTTTATATTTTTAGTTACATATATTTATATGATCATACTAGATAAGATATATACATAAGAATTAAATATATTAACTTATGGTGGCAATATGTAGTAACAATAGATTGAGATTGTTGATTGTTATTGATATGACGATGGTCTGGTTTTAATGGTTACTTATAAACTCATTTAGCTTTAACCCTCTTTTATTCCACTAGTATTCGGACAAATTTCTTTGTTCTCACTTGATTTAAGATTTCAACTTTCATTTTAATATTAAACCATTATTTTTTGTATCAGAATATAATAAATCTGGCATCATTTGATAGACATTTTTGTTTAGAAATTAAATACACTTTTAAAAATCACATTTGATTTTCAGAAAAATGCTGTCACATCAAATTTTATGTGAAACCAATTTCATTTTCAAAATGAACACAATCACCTTTGTTTGATGTTTGTTTTAAAAATCTGAAAATATTATTTTTAATAACTACTAAATCTATCAATTTCTGCTTTAAAATTTATTTATTTTTGTAATTTTTATGATATTGCTAAATATTTGAACAATGTGCTGACTTACATCATTTCTAGACAGCTGTGTTTCTCACAACTGTAATCTCTATGGTAATATTATTCAGAAGAATATATTTTTCTATATATTTAAAAATAAATATATAATATTTATTTTGGATTTTTAGTAATTATTACACAATTACAGTACAAATATAATCATAAACTTTCCAAAAAATCAAGTTTTTAGGCCATCATAATATTTTCTCGAAGTAATCTTACAAAAGTTGAGATCATGAAATATATAAAGGATACCCACTATCATAGAGTTTTAGAATCATTCATATATTACATATGTTTTGAATTTTTTTGTATTTAAAATATTAGAAAATAAATATACATGAATTTTAAAGCTGTAAAAAAAGCTTCACAATTTTTTTATCAGAGGGCAACAACACAAATTTAATTTCTAAACATCTCTGATGTAGCTGCAATGTTTTGAAGTAAGATCTAGTTAAGCATTGTTACACTTTTTATTTAAGTAATATATTGAAGCAATTTGAAAATTATAATTGTAGTTTAAATGTTTTATAATTCCTCTAGTTATTAGTCTGTATTCAGAACAGATTATATTTACTTGTAAAATGAGGTTTAGTTCAACTTCTTTTTATCAATAATTTCAGTCTCTTGCAATCTTTAGTGTCTATATAATTATATTGGAACATAAATAAATGTGGGGTTACACCTTTATTCTTAAAAGGTTTCCTTGACAACAGATTGAGATTGCTGATTGTTAAGGATTATTGCAATTGTCTAAGCGTTGTCTGTTTTTAGTGATTATATATAATAACAAATATGTGTCCAGTCTATTTAAAGTACAATATAGTTATACATTTTTTATTTACCATGTCAATATTATAAAGTTAAAAATAATAGAGATAAATGTTTTTTTTTAAATTAAATGTTTTTGTTTATTATGACCTCAAAAAAACATAATTACTTCTTCAATCACAATTTGGGTTCATAGATTTAGCTTGAAATAAAAGCATGGAGGATCCAGAATATAATTAAGTCAATCTCTATTTTTTTTATAATAAGAAGATTGATAATTAAATGATGGACCACCAAGCTTTTATTTCAAGTTAAATGTAAGAAACCCAATGGTAGTTAAAAAAATAATTATTATTTTTATTTTTTGTGCATAGTAAATAAAACATTTATTTTTTATATTTTTATTATTTGTTTATGAAACATAAGAGTTTTTAATCAACAAATCTAGCTATGTATAATCACTTAAAAAAATAAAACACTAAATATTTTAACTACTAGAAAATGGTTTTATTAAGTTAAATTTGCAACTAAAAAGAAAACTAAATTAAAATTATAAAAATCAATTTAATTAAATTTTAAAACATGTGCAAATTCCTGCCTACAATCATGCACTGATGTTAGCAATAAAACAAATACTTTTGTATACCCACATACTCATAATTTAGATATAGGCAAATCATAATAAAGATAGCTGTATACATTTTTAGTTTTAGTTTCTTTAAAAATAAATAACTTTATATATATATATATATATATATATATATATATATATATATATATATATATATATATATATATATATATATATATATATATATATATATATATATATATATATATATATATATATATATATATATATTTGAGAGAGAGAGAATGGAAGGGTACAATTTTAAACAAATTATTGTGTATTAAAAGATTACAAATTCAAAAGACACAATAATTTAAAAAATATTGATAGATCAACTAATCTCATTTTATTCATAATTAAAAAAAACAATTAATTTAATCCATAAATTTATATAAACATTATTAAAAATAAAATGTTACATATTATTTTTAAAGTTGTTTTATATAATTTTTATTTACACTTTAAATTATTTTCATCAAAGATCAATGATAACTTCCTGCATGCATCACATATAATATTTAAAGTCACATAACTCAACTAATAATTTTAATAGGATTAAAATGGATAAAAGATAAAAAAAAGAGGATTAACATTCTTTGATGATATAATGGATGCAAAATATTGCATGTAGTTAAAGACTAAGACAGTGATCATATAACAATAAAGAAACAATTGAATTGGTTAAATAATAGGTCTCTAAATATATTAATAGGACATGATATTATAATAATATATTATTAATACATAACTTTATTCTTATAACATCTCATTGTACATTGATTTTTTAAATACACAAAATAATTTGAGCTTATTTATTTTCACAAGTTTATGAGGGTAAATGTTAGTAGAAACTTATTGAATCATTTATACCAAAGAATTTGTAACTACAATCAAATGTGTTTTTCTGAGAAATTGAGTCTTAATTTATGAAAAATGCATATCTGATTTATGCTATAAATATTATCTCACAAGATACTTTAAAGAATTGTTTTATTGCCCACTTTTCTTAAAAAATATGATTAAAAATACAGTAAAAACTTAAGTCTATAATTAAGGGATGTGATGAAGATTTTAAAAAATGATGTTTATACCATAAAACCAAAACATGTCTAGAAATAATATAAACAAAAAATATGTTAATGTGACAAATGTACTAATCTTTGTAGTTTACAGATTTAATTTATCTGTATAATCATTGTAAAGTTATATTTAACTTTATTTTCGTACTTTCTGTTTTTATTTTCATTTTCTGAAGTTAGAATGAAGGTACACTGTTTATAATCGACTTCTATTAAATATTAAGACTATTCAAACACACATGACAGCCTCTATTTACACCACAATTATTTTGCTAGTCTTATAATTAACATTTTGGGTTATAAATTATATTTTAATTTAGGAAAATAACAGGAGATAACATAATGACATCTCTACTGCTGTTTTTTTGATTATTCAACTAAAGGAAATATAATATGAACATTTATTTCTACCTTTATTTAAATATAACATTATTGTACAAGTGAATGTTAAATACAATCTTTAAATCATATTTATTTTTATTTCAAAAAAAAATATTCTCTCAAAATTGAGTTCTTACCATTATCTTAGAAAGAAAGCAAATAAAGCTAAACGTTTTAAACTTCTTATTTACTCACTTAAAAGCTTGTCATTTAATGAATTTGAATAAGAACATTCATTCAAATATTACAATTTAAATGCAAATTATAATGCCATTTATTTTCATAAAGTATCAATCAAGAAGTTTGAAATAGATGTCTAGATTAATAACTTTTCAAAACAAAAAGACATTGACATTGATGTATCTTAAATGATGATACCATCATTAAATGATTGGAAATGGTAAATGTTTACTTTGTATTATTAAAATAAAATAAACAAATAAATAATTATTTTATTCGCATTTTCAAAATATATTTACTGTTTTAATAAAAAATATAACTGATATCTTTTATCAATCATTTATAAATAAATAGTAAAAAAAATAAATTAATCGATGATTATTATTTTATATTTAAATTTATAATTTTATTATTGAAACATTTTTTTTATTTATAATATACTTAGTATATATAAGACATATTTTGGATGACTTATGTGATCAAATCGAAACGTCGGTATATATATATAATTTAGGATAAACTCGCTCTGAATGAATTATAAAATATATCACATCTACCGAAACGGCCTTTACTTTTTTAAAAAAAAATATGTGTATTATGTGTATTTATTTATACTATGTATATTTATACTATCTATACTTTAAGTACTTTATCTGAAATTAGATTGAAGTATGTAATGATTGTTTCTTAAACAATTTAACAATCACCTTACCATCCCTCAGCCCGTTGACCAGAAGTAAATTAAAATATATTACATATCTATTGTGATTTTTCAACATGCAAAAATACGGTTTTAATTTTATAAAACTTATAGTAAGTTCTGTGCTTATTTAATTAAATCAATATTAAATGGTTTAAACAATTTCCTTTTTAACCAAGGGGACAATCTGAAATCAAATTATTACTTTGTCGTAATTCAATTGTTAATAATTTTAGCAATTTCCTATAGCATTAAATTTTAAATTTATAAATATTTCAATTCAATTTTAAATTGTATATATTTGTAATGCATATTGTGTATGGCTTCAACATGAATATGAATGGAATGTTTTTATCTACCTATGTGCTTTAATTATGTCAAAAATTATTTATATAACTTCTATAATAGAAAAACAATATTTATTTGGGATTAATTTGTTTTCTTTAAAAAAATAATTTCTGCAACAAATATTTTTATATGCAACTAGCTTAATTAAGGTAGCATATATTCTGTAATTAAAAATTAAAATATCAGATTCAAATAAATAGTCTTATATTTAAAATATATATTGTAACAAAATAACAAAGATACCCTATATGTTTAGGCAACATTTTATAGCAGAAATGAATCTCTTAAAGTTAGGGTTCCATTTGAAACATCGGATATGACAAGGTCATGATAGAATGATCCTGTTCAATTATTCCCTGCAAGTTAAGGTGCCATTTGTAACAGAATAAATATGTGTGTATGCTAACCTCTGTTATAATTCCACTGGTTTGGATAGGATTTATAAAGATTGATGTTGTGCAATGTGAAATCATAACTCTAATACAGCCTGAATAAAATATAGCCCAGTCTTGGTAACCTATGTAACAGAATAAACATGAGCCCTGAAGTTGTGCACCATTTGTAACTGAATAAAATATAAGCAAAAAAAAAGGAATACTAATTTTATAATGTCCATAAAAAATAGCATCATTCATAACAGATGAAATATAATATACTAAGATAAACTTTCCTAATCAATAAATAATTATTCAGTATTTAAAGTAATTCTTTATATAATAACATACACTAGAACAAACAGTGATGACTACCTTTATTATAACATCATTTGTACAGACACCATTTATAATAAGCAGAAAACATACAAAACCATCACTCCAAATATCTGAAAAACAAATCTTACTCAAAATGGATTAGTATAAAGCAATTAAACCAAATAACATTGTCTCATAACAATGATATATGTTTTAGATTTTTCACTTATAATCACATGAAAATAATGATAATTCATTCAAGGACCAAATTGTAATATACCTAATGAATCAATCATTGCTTTGATCAATTTAAACCTATACTAAAATTTAACAATATTCATATCTAAATAAAGTAATTCATGAATGATTGACATAACAACTTTATTATGTCTTATTATGATTCTCATACAACTGAAATTATGATTTACAAAACAAACTACAACACATGACTTATGTGAAATGTTGATGGGACCTACCCTTTTGCAATTTTTTTCACATTCTATAATCTGTAGGGAAGTATTGTGATGGCCTTACAATTATTACTGTGTAATAGTATGTCAGTTAAGGTAAAACATCATTAATTTGAATGCACATTAAAACAGTTATGGCCAGTTGAATTTCATACACTCTCACATCATATGGTAATGAGGGTTGAAGTGTTTGCTGTTTACATAATGCCATGAAGGACATCAGTGGACTGTAATATTAGTGTGAAATGCCATCTAAGCTTGCTAATGACTAATATGAACATAATTATTCTATACACCATAAATTCATCCATGTAAACAGCATATTTCTGTGTTTTTGTACAGAAACAATGCCATCAAGTGCTCATGCATGGATTACAGTTAACTACCATACTTTTAATTAGCTCAGTAGTCATTGTCAACTATTCAAAAATAACATTATAACAATATATAATATAAACATTTTCCCACAATTTACAAATCTTAAAATTCACTGCTTGTCTATAAAACAAATGTTAGTTAGGTTAAGTTTAGGAGTATTATGTTAATGTTGTTGTTGTTGTTGTTATTATTATTATTATTATTATTATTATTATTATTATTATTATTATTATTATTATTATTATTATTATTATTATTATTATTATTATTATTATTATTATTATTATTATTATTATTATTATTTATTTATTTATTTATTTATTTACTTAATTCAAACCATATTTTCTTTATAATTAATTTGAGCTAGTCTAGTGGTAAATATCATCATAAGATATTATTAAGACTTCTTTCTATTATATATATATATATATATATATATATATATATATATATAATAGAAAGAGATATTTGGAGTATATTGGATATATATTTGATTATATATATATATATATATATAATCAAAACTACTCCAAATACAAAATTAAACCAGACCAGCATAAAAATAATATTAAAATATGACCTAAGGTTTCACTGCTGCAAGCAGACTTCTCAAGTGTAAAGAACTACAAAAACTACACAATATATATAATATTAAAAACTACCCACAAATCCATTTACTTCCCACCCACCCTTAATATTAAAAGAACCCACAAATCCATTCATTTCCCACCCACCCTTAATATTAAAAGAACTCTTAAATAAGTTAACTTATAAGAGTTATTTTAATATTAAGGGTGAGTGGGAAGTGAGGTGGTATTCATAATCTGATCTATTTCAAAATAAAATAGTATAATATTTTTATAGACTGATAAGTAAATAAATGACTAAGTTATACATATGTGGATATCATTTGTATAAAATATTTTAAGATATATTCTGTATAAATGTTTTATATTATGTGCAAGTAATCTGTTGGATCATGTGGGTGAGGATTAATAAGATAATGTCACACAAGGAAATTTTTAATTTGTTTTATAGTTATAGTAGTCGGTTTATGTTAAGTGTAGTATGACAATTTTAGACTACTGGTAATTTTCTATGATTTATTATGAATATTTGATTAGGTGGAAAAGAGAAAACTGGTAAAGAATTATTTTAGGTCAATATTGATATAACAAATAATCTATTTGAATTGAGGTTTTTAAAAAAGAGTTTATTTTAAAATGAATTACCAGAATAAAGATTTGGAGGTAGAAATGTCTGATATTATCATTGAAGATGATATTTTTGAGGAAAAAGGAGAGAAATTATCAATTTTTAAAGCAAGTGAGGATAATGTTCAAACTATGGATAGTGAAACAAAAGAGAAGGAGAAAAAATAGAGGAAATAAAAATTGTAAAAAAATAATTAGTAAAATCTGAAAAGAATATAGTGAATCCTTGGATGAGGGAGATGTTTGGATCTTTTGTTGAAAGTAATAAATCTTTTGCTAAGTCAATGAAATCTTTTAGAAAATATATACACAGTAAAATGGAAGAAAATAATAGATCTTCAGATATGACATTTGAATATGTTAGAGAACATATGAAACAAGATAATATATCACTTAGAGAAGATATTAAATTTTCTATAGAAAGTATAAATTGTAAATTAGATAAAAACTCTAAAACTGTAGATATTTTCCCAGAAGTTATTAGTAAATTTGATAGTCTTGACCTAATATTTAACAAAAATGAATAGGCAAGTGAATCTTTAATGTCAGAAATCATGCAGATCGATGATAGAAATCAAGAATTATTAGAACAAAAAAATTGTGAGATTTCTGAAAGTGCAATAAAAGATTTAAAAACTCAAATGGAATAATCCATTATTCAGTGTCAAATAAAAAATGGTAATTTAAGTCAAAAAATAGAGAATTATAATTTGACAATAAACAGTGAAATTTATGAAATTAAGAATCATGTTAGCCACATTAATGAAGAAATTGAAAATATAAGAATGAGGTTGTTCAAACTAAAATAAGCATAAAATGTGAGGTAAAGAAGGAATTAATTAAAAAATTAAAAATCTGATGAAAATATTACAAATAAGAAAGTATCTTTTTAAAGTAATAAGTAATGTGTTTAAGTAACTACTACAGGTTTAGAAATGATTTAAAAACCCATTAATTTAGTTGATGAAGATATGATAGAAATAAGTAAGGAAAATCTACAATTCATTAAGACAATTAATAAAGACATTGACTTATGTAATAATTTGGCAGAAAAAAGTAAAGGTTCTGTGAAATTAGTTAATAAAGATATAAATGAGAATGAAGAGTATTTTGAATTAAATGGTGAAAATACTGAATTATGTAGTGAATATTTAAATAACCCAAAAATATTTTAAGATGATTAATGATGATATAGGAGGGAATAAAACCAGTGAAAAGTTAGTTTATGAAGAAGCTATAGATAAATTTGAGGCTTTTGATGAAAACTATATTAATGATAAAGGAGTTGGTGAATCCTTAGAGATAAAACTAATCTCCATAGATGAAAAGTGTTTAGGAATACTAGAGAATGAGTTATCAAAAATTACTAACAATACTAGTAGCAAAATTAAAAATAAAATACAAAATGTAATTCAGAAATGTACCATTAATTATGGAAACATTTGTCCAAGATATAGTATTTATAAGAAGATATTATTTAAGGGAATTAAAAACTTTATACCTAATGGAAAACTTATGAAAGAAAAAATTAATAAGAACAAAGATGTAGGTAAAGCAAAAGTGAAACTTAAGTTTCTAAAGCAAAAGAAAGATAAGGTGTATTTTCTGAGGAAAAATCTTAATAAAGGGGAAAATATGATCAGGTAAAACTTAAAGAAATAAATTAAAAGAGAATAACAAATGGATTTTAGAAAGGAAAATTATGAAACACTAAGACAAATAATCCCAAATGAGACATCCATTTATAAATGGTATAAACTTATTTTAAAACAAAGATAAGACTTAAGAATATTTTGATATTTTATGTCAAATTATTAAAAAAACACATTTATGTTAGCTACACCAGATGGTGAGAAAAAAACCTATAATTCTAGAAGTTTAATTCCATACCCCTCTAAAGTTTAGAAGTGTTAAAAAATTTCTGAATGAAATTCCTAGTGTTGTTTTGAAGTATTCTGTGAATTAAATATCTGTCTTTGTTTGTGAGATAAGGTAATACTTTAAATATTGATCTTAAGAATGTTTAATCATTGAGTGGATTTATATTATAAAAGATAGTAAAGCTAATAGTTGTGACTTATATAAACTTAGCTAAAATATTGATTATTAATTTAAAATTTAATTCATTGGGGGTGGATATCTGTACCCTTTTCATTAGGGCAGAATGTGCTAAAAAGACAATTTCTTTAAAAATGTTAAATTAGGAAAAGTATAAAGATTCTAATTGCAACAGTGATATTGAAACAGATGTAAAACTTAGTAAAATAAATGAATAGTAAGGTAGAAAATATTTTAAAGCTATTTTAAATGTTAAAATAATAATAAGAAAGCAGAATAATTTAATATTGTATGGTTGGAGGGAATAGTCTTAGTTATATTTAAAAATATATTGAATATCTTGTTAAATAAACCATTAAAATATTGATTTTAATAATATATATATATATATATATATATATATATATATATATATATATATATATATAAATATATATATATATATATATATATATATATATATATATATATATATATATATATTGTAACCGTCGGAATTGTTGAATGCTGTATTCCATTTAAATTGAAGAAAGAAGGCCCAAAATGTTGGTGCCAATTTGTAACTGATTGAATTGATGGATGAAAGTGATGGTTAGGATAATCAATCTGATCTGATAAAAAAATCTAAAAATCTAATTTAAATTAATCTGGTCTAACACAATCGGGTCGCCGTTATGTAATAAACCATCACAAAGCACAAATAATCTCTCTTAAAGTTTAATTTACTTAAATTATATGTGAAATAAAGGAATAATGAGACTATCTGCTCCAGACATCAACAAATCCATCACAATTACAACATAAATTGCAAAGAGCAGTGAAACCAACTACTATTGCCCTAAACAATAATATAGGATTAGGCTAACTACTTGATTGGCAATCTAATCAAAATCAAATCCAATTAATAACTAAAACAGATCCCAATATATATATTATATTAGCCTGTTACTGTTATAGTAATTTAAATCTACTTTATTATTTAAAGATGCTGCCTTTTTAACTTAATGAATAAGCTTCTAGGTACCTGTAATAGTACTTTACAAAACATTTGTTTACATATAGACATTATTTAAATAACAAAACAATATAATACTTGAACCCATATATATATATATATATATATATATATATATATATATATATATATATATATATATATATATATATATATATTAATAAACGCTAAATAGAAAGATAAACACTCGTGTCAATAAGCGATATACAATTCTTTCTACTTCAATCTCTAATTAATAATTTTCTGTGGGCATCAACTGGTTTTATTATAATTTTATAAACACTTTGAAAATTTATGCACTCACTTAAATGTTTAAACAAATTAATATACGTCTATGGTTTACTAAGAAGCTACAAAATAATTTATAAATAATTTATAAATATCTTCTAATAAAGTGATGCTTAATTAGTGTTTCGTTTATATTTTAAAATAGAATACTTCACTGGAGTTTAATATTAACACTCTATTAGTTCATCTCTAAATCTACAATGTCCAACCACATTACATAAAAGACATATCGAGCTTCTATTGGATGTTTATTCACCTGTGAGTATTAATACAATCTGTTTGAAATTTTAAACAATTGAATAAAAATTGACGGGCAACAATTGAAACATATGATTATAATTGATATTTATACAAATCAAAATAATATTCAATTAAATCGGTCGATGAAGTTTATTCTCTTCATTTTATAGGAGTTAAAGAAAAATATCCAAGACGAATTATTCTGAACCAAACAATAAAGTATAATCTATTTAGATTTTTATGACGGAATCAGACAAACATGAAATGATTGACTTTGTAATATTAACTAAGATAAATGAGAATATGTATATATAATATTCCAATGCAAATATAAATATAAAATTCATATGGAAACAAAATAAAATACTAATAAGCAAAACATACCTTTTCTTATATTCCAATTCGCTTGCCAAGCTGAGTTTGAATCTTGTTACTTAAATAGCTACGCCGTCTTATATAATCCAAATAAAACAAAATAATTAACCTAGTCTTGATATTTAAATTAACTCAATTTATTAGATTATAGAAAAGAAAATTGACAATATTAATGATAAAATACATCGGAAATGACGTTATATTTTAGATTGGTTGACTAAATAAAAATGATCAAATTGCTATGTGTATCTCTGAATATGTTGCAATAACAATTACGACAAAAAAAAAATGAATGAGTAAATGACGGGAAAGGCTTTTGGATATTTTACTAAAAAAAATTTACATATAACCGATACCAAAAAATATGTGAAATAGGAGGGTATCAAAATCTATTTGTTTATCAAAATAATAACGGATAAATGAATATGAAATAATAAATATATTTGAGTCTTTCCGATCATCTTCATTTAATAAATTATATTACTTTTAGAGATAATAAAAAAAAAAATCATTCCCTTTTATTACATATAAAAAAATTAATACAAGCACATTTTATATAAAAAAAATCATACCATATATATATATATATATATATATATGGTATGATTTTTTTATATATAAATATATATCTGAACAGATTCATATATATATATATATATATATATATATATATGAATCTGTTCATTCACTATTTATTGGCCCATTGATTAACTTCAGTTCTTATGGTGTAAAGAGAAGTTTCTCTGTCAGAAATAATAATCGCAAACCTTATAATAATTCACTAAAAGTTTTATTTTCTATCTGAAGAGGTGAGTGCACTTTGATTATCCCTTTTATGATGTGAATTGATCCAGTTGATTCCTGTTCCCCTACTCATGAGACAATGTTTACGCAAATCCATTTTTTTTTTTTTATTTCATAGGTTTTTTTTTTTTTTACTTTGCTGCCGCTTTCCCCGGAAACTTTTCGCAACTGCCCGCTAAATGATTGAACGGGCAGATAATTCCACTATTTTTCCATGTTTTATGGTTTTACACACAAAAAAAAAAAATATTGAAAAAACTTTATTTGTTAAGACAGAAAATATGTCTGTCCTTGACTATAGCAAAATGATGAAGACGATCCTGTTACATTCTGTCGCATCTTTTTTTATGATCTCTTTCTGATGTTTTTCGTATCTTGATGACTATTCAATATTACTCAATTAAAAACTAAATTCTATCAATTTTCTTATAGTGGTTTTCGTGCGGTTTTGGGGTAAGTTTGGAGAAAAAGATACATGAAAATTAAATCCAAATTCGATTACAATTTTTTATTATTTACAAACCAAAATACAAAATTGATATAATAACCTTTTAAATTATTGATAAACATCAATAATTTACACATATCTATATTTTTTAATAATAATATTCTTTTAAATTAATTTATAAACACATATACACAACATAAAAACATTGAACTGTATATAATAATGTTACTATGGTGACTGCATTCATATATGAAATATATAAAATAATATTGATCCTATTTAGTTAAACTTATATAGTACTGAATTGTTTATTTATATATATATATATATATATATATATATATATATATATATATATATATATATATATATACCTGGATCATCAATTTGAACATTCACAACATCTCCCCTCTACAGAAAGAAAAAAAAATAACGATACTTTTTCCCTTCTCTAAAATCATTAAGCATTTTAATTTCTGCACAGATAAACGTCTATCATTTCCATCTGTCTTGATTTTAATATCATTTGAAATGTTAGTAAAAAAAATTTCAAATATCTTATTCTCATAGAAGCAATGTGGAATTCGTTCATTCCATTTATGCTTGTCTAATTAGTTTACCTACATGTATTTTTTTTTTTTAATTTCACAATCAAACTATTACATCTTTACATTCCTCTCTCCAACTTTCTGGACAACAATGCTCTAAAATTAGAGTCAAACAAGAAAATCATTTAGTATTTGCTTTATACAAGCCAAATATATTATGGAACAAAATTCATTTATAAGCTAAATATTATTAGTTACTCTCTAATAATCATATATTTTTATTGCATTGTTAAAATATATATATATATATATATATATATTAACAATATATATATATATTATATATTTTTATTGCATAATAATATATGAATATATATATATATATATATATATATTCACGGTTTTATTTTCTTAAAACTCAACAATAGCTTTTATTATTATTTACTTTAGACATATCTGTAGTTCACTTCAGTGACACTACTATGGGCCTAAATTTTAAACATCCAATATTGTCATAAAATGAGAAAGTAACTTTAGTTAATTAATATCTTAGATTTATTCAATTCCTGCTTTGTACATTGAAAATATCAACCTTTAAAGTCACTTTTCCTATAAAATAATCTAAACAAATGAAAATTACCCATACAGTGAGCCGGAGATTTAAAACAGTAGAGATATCCCATTTTGAAATCACTTCTAATACTAAAGTAAACTGATTAAATGTCAATAAACCTAATTTTAATTTCTGGAGGATCTGACAACTACTTTACAAACCAAGCTGTGCTCTACACTGATGCTAATCAGGGACATTTATGTTTGAATAGCTTTATTTTATACAGGTTAGGGAAACTACTAAACATTTCTCTTTAAAATTATAACTCATATTAAAAAATAAATCCTGCCATTAAAGAATTCTTCCTACCTGCCAATGAATAATAATAAGTCTGGGACATCTGTCGACTTCAGACTTCAATATAATTTTATATAGAGTTATGAGCCACAACACACATCGATAGTTCTGCCAATTTCCTCAAAGGAAAGACTTAACCATACAAATATTTACAATTTACAAATAGCACAGACATTAAAATCTTACACTCTACATCTCTAACGCATTAAATAACACATTCACCATCAACAGTCAATTCTACAAGGTTTAATTTTAAACAGTACTTGCATACTATACAATGAAAATCTTCAAAAGTACTTTGACTATAAATATTTCTCACTCTATTTTTTTAATAGGGTGGTGCTACTGGCTTTAAGCTTCGGGCATTGAAGGTACCTTTTTCACCTTCCGGGGTTTCTATGAGAAATGCATTGTCCCCCACTTTTCTTTTTGTTTGGAATGGTCCCTCATATATATTCAAAAACTTTTTGAATTTATAATTCTGCGGGTCACTGATTTTGGGAGTTCTTACAACTACAAAATCTCCTACTTTAAATATACAAGGCTTATGAGAGGCTTGGGTAATTCTTTTCTGTCCCATCTCTCTCAAATTCTGGCCAGCCTTTGCTAAGTTATTATCATAATCTACCTTTTCTTCGGTTATAATAGGTAATGGTGCTTTAATTAATATGGGCTCTTTATATCCAAAGTGCAAATACATTGGGGTGTATTTAGTGGATTCATTCTGTGTTATATTTATATAGTGAATGACATCCTTTAATTTATTCACCCAAGCATGGTGGTTGCTTCCTAGGTATACCCTAAATAATCTACCCAGCTCACGCATAACTCTTTCACATGGGTTGGATTGTGGGTTCCTAATTGAACACAGAATATGTTTTATACCCTGCCATTCAATCCAACCTTTCCACTCCTTAGATAGGAATGATGTAGCATGGTCTGTCAAGATAGCCTTGGGTTTCCCTATATTTACAAATTGTATTTCTTGCAAGCATTTAATTACATTCTTTGAATTTGCCCTGGTCACTGGATATGCCCCTACAAATTTGGAGAAGACATCATAAGTGACCAAAACAAACTTAAACCTTTTATAAGCTGGTAAAGGCCCATATAAATCAATTGCCAAGAGATCGTTGGGATGAGCAGGTATTATTGGTTGCAATGTCCCAGCATATGACTTGTTAGCATATTTAGATCTCAAACAGATCTCACAATATTTGAACCTGTTCATTATGGATGCATACAATCCAGGCCAGTAAAACAGTCTACGCACAACATATTCTACCTTTCTGGGTCCGTAGTGCCCATAAAGACAATGCACATAATATATCAATCGATTTCTAATACATGATGGTATCACAACTCTCCATGATTGTTCATGTCCTCCTTTACCTTATAATACAACAGACCTTCACTCATCTTATATCTAAAAATTACTTTACTCTTGATTATTCTTTTTATGGCTATTGATTCAACCCCCGCATCCAAATATTGAATAATAGCACTCAACTTTGGATCACCAGATTGTAAAAATTTTAAGTTCTTTAAATCATTTTCCACTGATTCATCAACTACCAGAGAGATTACAGTGATAAAAGCATGATCGAGATTTAAGTGACAGGTGTCTATCTTGACAGAATTCCTACTTAGAATATCTGCTACTATATTGTCTTTTCCTTTACATTACTGAACCTTATAATTAAATTGTTGAAGGAAGAGACTCCTCCTAACTAGCCTTTCACTATTTAGATAGCTTCGATTTATAAACTCTAAACTCTTGTGATCTGTGATAACAACTATTTCAGATCCAAGCAGATACTGTCGAAGCTTTTGAAACGCCCATACAACAGCCAAGGCTTCATTTTCTGTGGTGGTATAATGTAATTCTGCACCTTTCAACAATCTACTCAAGAAATATAAGACACAGGGCTTCTTTTTGTGGTCCAGCTGGAATAAAACTATTCCTAGACCATACCCACTACTGTCAGTTTGTACATAAAATATTTCTTGGAAATTAGGGTAATATAAGATTACAGTATTTAGAAAATTTGATTTTATTTTTTTAAATTCTATAGAGTGGTTCTCAGTCCATTTCCATTTCACATCTTTCCTTAATAGATTTAATATATGAACAGTGTCATATGCAAAATTTTCATAAAATCTATGATAAAAATTGCAGACACCAAGGAAAGAACGTAGTTGCTTTCTATTCTCTGGAATGGGAAAATTTTGAATAGACTTTATTTTCTCTGGATGCGGTTTTATTCCCTCATATCCTACAATATGTCCTAAAATTGTATCTCCTTAACAGCTATTCTACTCTTTTTTAAATTTATTTTAATATGTTTCTCTTCACACTCTCTCAGAAACATATTAAGATGATGAAAATGCTCTGACATGTTTTCAGAGGCAATCACAACATCATCTACATACTTAGTAATGATGCCCTTTACTTCATCAGACAATACCTTGTCTAAACATCTGAGGTGTCCAGCTCCACTATTTATAAGCCCAAAAAGCATTCTTTTAAACACATATGAGTAGCCCTCATATTTAAATGCAGTGTATTTCTGATCTTCATCATGCAAATATACCTGCCAATAACTAGCTGTTAAGTCGACTGTAGAAAAGACCTTTTTGTCCTTAAATTTAACGAGCAATTCTTGCACAGTAGGAGGAACATCACATTATGGAAGCATTAATTGATTAAAGAACCTCGTATCCAAGCAAATATGTATGGACCCGTTCTTTTTACGAACAACCACTAATGGACTGTTAAAGGCTGAGGGACTTTTCTTAATAATTTTCCACTCAACCATTTGATCAATTTGTTTTCTTACTTCATCTTTATATTGGTGAGGGATAGGATAGCTTTTACATTGGAAGGGGCTATAGTCCCTCAAGCATATCCGATGCACATATCCCTTTATCACATCAGGCTTTTTAGAAAACACATCCTTATATCTATATAGTATCTGAAAAAAACCTTTGCTTATAGTTGTCATCTAACTCAGATGATTCATTGACCTTTGCATATAAATCTGACTTTGTAGAATTATCTTGGATGGTTAGTATATTTACACTCTTAATGGGTACTGACCTCTCAAAACTATGCTTTTCCCCTTTTATAATTATTTCCTGATTTGCATAATCGATAATACATCCAAACCGATTCATGAAGTCGGATCCTATTATGACCTCATGAATAAGTCCAGACATAATCAAAAAGATTTGTTCTACTGTAATTGAATTAATTCTCACATTCAGCCATACTTGCTGAGTAAACAATTTTGCCTTTCGACCATTTTCCATTATAACCTGTGTCTGTCTCAATGGCAACATAGGGATTTCAGAATCGATTTCAGCAAGCTTATTATAAAAATTTTCAGAGATAAGGGAAATTTGACTCCCTGAATCAAGTAAAGCCCTTACTGAGGTACCTTGAATAACTATAATAATTTCTGGACAATAATTAAGGATATAACTTTCCAAATCCCTATCATAATCATCATCTTCTGTTTCAAAATTTATTGATTCCAAATAACTAAAAATATCATGGCTCCCCAAATTCACTATACTATGAGGCTCCCGCAGTGAGGAACATTCCAATGAGGCCATTTTTAATTTAAAGGACTAGTCTTAGGCCTAGCCCCTAGCATTTTCACAGGTGTATTCTGTGATATGCTGACAGGATAACTTCCTGCTGCACATGCACCCTTTTCTGCTATATCATAACCTTTGGGATTAGCCCTGTTTGTATTTACTGGTGCTAAAGACTTGGCATATTTAGTGCCTCTATAATACCTATCATTTCTATTATCTAAGGTCCTTCTATTTCTATAATATTTAATGGGAGAAACATTGTAGGTAGGATCATTTCTGTGGTATTTATGACCACTTCCTGTAGGTGCTTCACTTGTCTCAAGTGATCCAAGTATATCGGTCACCTCTTCAACAGTATGCCTATCGGCAGCAATCAGAGTTTGCTCCATATGGCGTGGCAGGTTTCTCCTAATGATACGAATTATTTGGTTTTCCGACAACGGATATGCGGTCAGCATTTTCAATTTTGTTGTCTGCATCCGGAAAAATTGAGTCAAGCTACCCTTACTAACACTATATTTATCTTGGCTAATCTGGTGCCTAATGTTGTCCTGTTTGTCTTCCCCCAAAAAACTATTCAACAATACATATTTAAAATCCCCATATGTTTCGGGCTTATTAAACAAGGACTTCCACCAATGTTTGGCAGATGCACTCAAATGATTACTAGCCACCTACAATTTTTCCATCTCACTTAATCTACTTAATGAGAATAGCTCTTCCAGTGTGCTTAGATACTCTATGGGGTTTTCATCATAATCACCCTTGAAGACTTTGAGTTGGATAAACCTTGCTATGTTTCCATCTATCCTTTCTTTCTTAATTTCTTCTGGACTATGTATTAATTTATTATTCTCATCCCCATACATTGATGGTATATCATGATCACTTCTATTTAACTTATTTTCTGTGGCCAAATATTGATATGGTTTATCCATTAGACTATCATTACCTTTTACCATAGTATCCTTTATTCCTACTATTTTATCTTCCAACATTATAGATATCCTATGATTGAGATTTATTTCCTGTTCCTCCAAATGCCTATTTATTTCTTGTTTCAGTATCTTGCTATTATCTTTAATTTCATTATAAACCTCTTCTTGATTTTTAGCATAATTTTCTAACTGTTGCAATGATGATTGGTGACTATCTAGTCTATCCTTTAAATCATCTAACTCTCTTGCCTTCACTTGCTCAATGTTGCTTAACTCTTCTTGGACACCTAGTAGACTATTCTGCGATTCTTTACACACTTTCTGTAATTTCTTTATTTCATTATCAGCCTTGTTATGTTTCTTGCATACCTCTTTATATTCAACTTTCATCTGGCTTTGAAGATCCTTAACCTCTAGCTTAAGATTGTTTACTTCTACTTTTGAAGCCTCTTGACCATCCTTGTAAGCTTTTTCAAATTTTGTGTACTTTTTCTCTAATTATTTGTGCCCAACTTTACAATTTTTAACTTCCTCACTCAAGTTTTCAAATCTATTTTCTAATCTTTCTTGTGATTTATTTAACTGGTCCCTTAACTCATTAAATCTGCTGTCACATTTACTATCATATTTTTTTAACTGAGCATCTAAGTCATATTTAAATTCCTCAAACTTGGCATTGGTAGCATTTAACTCGATTTTGCATAAGCCAATTTTAATATTAATCTCCTCTCTAAGTTCGTTATTTTCTTTAATCATATCACCCAGTTTATTATTCATGTCTTCTCTTAACATTTGATTATCTCTACTCATGTCACTAAATTTATTATTTATTTCACTATTCATATCACAATATTTATTATTTATATCACTACTTATATATTCTCTTAACTTATTATTATCTCTACTCATGTCACTAAATTTATTATTTATATCATTTTTCATATCACCCATCTTTTCCATTAATTCTTTCAGAATTGGATACAAATCTCCTTCAGGTTTTGATAATTTTTCTTTCTTATTGCTTTCCATTTTTATTTTCTATTTATGTCAAATATAATATTTCTATTTTAAATAAATTGCGAAATACTTTACTTTTATTTATTCTTACATAAAACATATCTACCCATTCAATCCTATAGCTGCGAATAAAAATCCCCAAAGAACGACAACAACAATTATTCTAATATCTTATTTAAACCCATGATATAATATAATCAGCTATATAGCTCCACCAATGCATATAAAAATAATACCAAGTTTTAGCATCTATATGAGACTCAAACATGGGTCTTTAATTGGTTATTTCGGCCCGATGTTGGGCACCATTTTGTAACCATCAGAATTGTTGAATGCTGTATTCCATTTAAATTGAAGAAAGAAGGCCCAAAATGTTGGTGCCAATTTGTAACTGATTGAATTGATGGATGAAGGTGATGGTTAGGATGATCAATCTGATCTGATAAAAAAATCTAAAAATCTAATTTAAATTAATCTGGTCTAGCTCAATCGGGTCGCCGTTATGTAATAAACCATCACAAAGTACAAATAATCTCTCTTAAAGTTTAATTTACTTAAATTATATGTGAAATAAAGGAATAATGAGACTATCTGCTCCAGACATCAACAAATCCATCACAATTACAACATAAATTGCAAAGAGCAGTGAAACCAACTACTATTGCCCTAAACAATAATATAGGATTAGTCTAACTACTTGATTGGCAATCTAATCAAAATCAAATCCAATTAATAACTAAAACAGATCCCAATATATATATTCTATTAGCCTGTTACTGTTATAGTAATTTAAATCTACTTTATTATTTAAAGATGCTGCCTTTTTAACTTAATGGATAAGCTTCTAGGTACCTGTAATAGTACTTTACAAAACATTTGTTTACATATAGACATTATTTAAATAACAAAACAAAATAATTCTTGAACCCAAATATATATCTATTTTAATAAACGCTAAATAGAAAGATAAACACTCGTGTCAATAAGCGATATACAATTCTTTCTACTTCAATCTCTAATTAATAATTTTCTGTGGGCATCAACTGGTTTTATTATAATTTTATAAACACTTTGAAAATTTATGCACTCACTTCAATGTTTAAACAAATTAATATACATCTATGGTTTACTAAGATGCTACAAAATAATTTATAAATAATTTATAAATATCTTCTAATAAAGTGATGCTTAATTAGTGTTTCGTTTATGTTTTAAAATAGAATACTTCACTGGAGTTTAATATCAACACTCTATTAGCTCATCTCTAAATCTACAATGTCCAACCACATTACATAAAAGACATATCGAGCTTCTATTAGATGTTTATTCACCTGTGAGTATTAATACAATCTGTTTGAAATTTTAAACAATTGAATAAAATTTGACGGGCAACAATTGAAACATATGATTATAATTGATATTTATACAAATCAAAATAATATTCAATTAAATCGGTCAATGAAGATTATTCTCTTCATTTTATAGGAGTTTAAGAAAAATATCCAAGACGAATTATTCTGAACCAAACGATAAAGTATAATCTATTTAGATTTTTATGACGGAATCAGACAAACATGAAATGATTGACTTTGTAATATTAACTAAGATAAATGAGAATATGTATATATAATGTTCGAATGCAAATCTAAATATAAAATTCATATGGAATCAAAATAAAATACTAATAAGCAAAACATACCTTATCTTATATTCCAATTCGCTTGCCAAGCTGAGTTTGAATCTTGTTACTTAAATAGCTACACGGTCTTATATAATCCAAATAAAACAAAATAATTAACCTAGTCTTGATATTTAAATTAACTCAATTTATTAGATTATAGAAAAGAAAATTGACAATTTTAATGATAAAATACATCGGAAATGACCTTATATTTTAGAATGGTTGACTAAATAAAAATGATCAAATTGCTATGTGTATCTCTGAATATGTTGCAATAACAATTACGACAAAAAAAAATGAATGAGTAAATGACGGGAAAGGCTTTTGGATATTTTACTAAAAAAAAATTTACATATAACCGATACCAAAAAAAATGTGAAATATGAGGGTATCAAAATCTATTTGTTTATCAAAATAATAACGGATAAATGAATATGAAATAATAAATATATTTGAGTCTTTCTGATCATCTTCATTTAATAAATTATATTACTTTTAGGGATAATAAAAAAAAAAATCATTCCCTTTTATTACATATAAAAAAATTAATACACGCACATTTTATATAAAAAAAAATCATACCATATATATATATATATATATAGATATATATATATATATATATATATGACTCATATATATATATATATATATATATATATATATATGAGTCTGTTCATTCACTATTTATTGGCCCATTGATTAACTTCAGTTCTTATGGTGTAAATAGAAGTTTCTCTGTCAGAAATAATAATCTCAAACCTTATAATAATTCACTAAAAGTTTTCTTTTCTATCCAAAGAGGTGAGTGCACTTTGATTATCCCTTTTATGATGTGAATTGATCCAGTTGATTCCTGTTCCCCTACTCGTGAGACGATGTTTACGCAAATCCATTTTTTTTTATAAAGCATTTTTTTTTTTTTATTTCATAGGTTTTTTTTTTTTTTTACTTTGCTGCCGCTTTCCCCGGAAACTTTTCACAACTGCCCGCTAAATGATTGAACGGGCAGATAATTCCACTATTTTTCCATGTTTTATGGTTTTACACACAAAAAAAAAAATATTGAAAAAACTTTATTTGTTAAGAAGAAAATATGTCTGTTCTTGACTATAGCAAAATGATGAAGACGATCCTGTTACATTCTGTCGCGTCTTTTTTTTTATGTTCTCTTTCTGACGTTTTTCGTATCTTGATGACTATTCAATATTACTCAATTCTATCAATTTTCTTATAGTTGTTTTCGCGCGGTTTTGGGGTAAGTTCGGAGAAAAAGATACATGAAAATTAAATCCAAATTCGATTACAATTTTTTATTATTTACAAACCAAAATACAAAATTGATATAATAACCTTTTAAATTTTTGATAAACATCAATAATTTACACATATCTATATTTTTTAATAATAATATTCTTTTAAATTAATTTATAAACACATATACACAACATAAAAACATTGAACTGTATATAATAATGTTACTATGGTAACTGCATTCATATATGAAATATATAAAATAATATCGATCCTATTTAGTTAAACTTATATTGTACTGAATTGTTTATTTATTTATTATATATATATATATATATATATATATATATATATATAGTACAATAAAGTTTATATATATATATATATATATATATATATATATATATATATATATATATATATATATATATATATATATATACCTGGATCATCAATTTGAACATTCACAATATATATATATATATATATATATATATATATATATATATATATATATATATATATATATATATGAATAAGTCATTAACTTTATCTTCTAAATTAAGATTAAATTATATAACTATTATTTATTAAGGTTTTTAATCCTTATGGTATATCACATGTTTTAATTTCTAGTAAATGTTATAAGAATGTCCAAATTTATTATTCTAAATTAATATTTTTTAATGTGTGTTATTTTTTGTAATTAAATATTCATTTGGTTTATTGCAGGCAATAAATTTCAAAAATTTCAACATTTGTCTGGTGTGCAAATCACATGCTGATGATATGTGTGTAATGTGCATGCATAGTTTTAGAGAAATTTTTAATTACTTTCTAAAATTATTCATAAATTGAAACATTTTATACATGATGCAATACAATTTAATAAATATTATTTAATTTTAAAGGTATTTTAAAGCCAACCAATGTAAGCAAAAAATGCTATATTTTTAAACTAAATAATGTTATAATTTTATGAAGTAGTAAGAATTATTAGAATGTATCACTTTAAATATTTTTGTTTAATTATAAAATAAATTGGGTGTTAAACATTTTTTATTTTATCATTTTAAAATGACATCAATTTATTTCTAATCTTTAAATGTACACAATTGGGAAATATGTAAATGAGACTCTAGTTTGATGATTTGGCAGCCAATCAAAATTGTTTAAAAAATAGGTATAAAAACTGCATGTAATTAGATTGTTGTTGTTACACTTTTAAAATTATTGGTTATTGTTTTAAAGTTATTGTTTAAAAAATAGTATCAGATTATACCTAAATTTAGCAGTCAATTTTTTAAAAAAATATAATATAATTTCATTTAAAAAAAAGGTGAAAGAATTTAAAAATGAGTATATAATTCAACCAAAAATGACTGAATGAACCCAGTATAATTTCTGTTAGTGGATTATTTTAAAGCTTAATTAAAATTCAGTGATAAATTATGGAACAGGAATTTATTGTCTCATATGTGGGGAGGTTGATAATGAAAGACCAAAAAAATTATGGAACCACATTCTTTCCCAGTGCTAAATAAAATATTATCTGTTTATTTTTGCAGAATATTTTAGAGTTCCAATCAATTAATAAAATCCAGAGGTATTTTTTATCTAGTGGAGATGTCTGTATTTATAAATATTAAAACTTAAAAAAAAAAAAAAAAAAAAAACATTTTTAAGGAAAATTATCACAAAAGTCTAAAATATAATTTACCTCTTAAATCTATAAAACATTCAAGGTGAGACTAAAAAATATATTGTTCTCTCTATGTTTAGAATATTAGCATTATTTAAAAGAATTATAATATTTAAAGAAGAAATATTCATTTTTGAAGCAAATTATGCTTAAACTCTTGGAAGTGAAGCATTTTAAAAAAGATAACTGCTATAAAAACATAATTGTTTTAACAAAAGTTATATTTAAAAAAAAAAAAAAAACAAAGACAATATTTAATTATAAAAAACCTGTCAACTGCATCACTGTAATTTAATGGCAAAGAAAAAAAATGGAGAGTTTCGCCCTGTTTAGTGTTAGTAAGCCTACATTACACAAATTGGTTATATAAAAAAATTTAAATGACTTTTTTCATTAGTAATTACAAACAAAAAATGTTGACTATTCTTTCATCTCTTTCCCAGCTGAGCCTACACCTCATCCCTTAAGAGTTCTTTTTCCATTAGGCAAGTCAAACAGACTACTTATTATTAGTTTTTTTAAATTTTAATAACTATATTAATCATTACATTTTATTCCTCATGTTTATTCATATATGCACATTTTTTCTTACTGGCAGCACATTTACAAAAAATTCAAGTTCATAATTTTATATTAATACAAATAAAATACTTCATTTTAGAAAAAAAATAATGGCATGATTTTCCCTTTTAAAATTCAAGGTATTTGTGGTTATAATGTATCTAGCCATGTTGGGAAGCAATTATAATGTTCGGCAAGCGACTCTTACTCTATCTGTTGTACAGGATGCCAGCAGGCCATTAGAACCTGGAACAATTATATAGTAGGCAGTTACTTTTTTGTAAGATTTTATTTTTATTCCACTGTCATGCTGTAGTCTCTAACTCAAGGAATAGCTGAGATTTGATATACATTTTTAAACACATTTTTAATGAAGAAAAAGGTAATAAAATAAGCCACTGCCAGTATTTATCACCCAAATACTTATTTACATACGTATATAAAATAAATTTAAGGAATTCATTATTTAACATTGCTTTAGATTTTATTATTATTATTTTTAACTTTAAGTTTTAATATCTTGATAAATTCACCCAGATGGATATTTTATATGATTTAATAATTTGGTAAACATAAATATGCTACATAGATTACGAATTTATATACTTCATTCTTTTTTTAACTCCAGGCTATAAGTTCATGACCAAACCAATGCTAACTCATTTATATACCAATGTGATCAATGCAAAATGAGGATTTTAGCATACAAAAAACCATTCTGATGGGAATGTGTATCTGTAGCATGATATCATTGAAAAAAAAAGAATGATTCTCATCCAGTACAGTGTCCATTTTTAAATTTAATACTAGTTAATAATTTAGTTAAACAAAACAACAAAACCATAAAATAAATTATAACAGAAAAGTAAAAAAAATGAATATGATTGATTAGCAAACATAATACATAAATAAAAAGATTTTAACTGATTTAGATTCCTATTGCTGGTCAAATAAAAGTTCACTTAGTTATATATTTTTTAATAATTAAACACTTATTAAAGAGATATTTAAAAGATTCAATTGATAAAAGTTTATACATTCCTTAGCAGATTTAAAGCCTGTCTTGTCCATGATGCATCACACACATCCACTTAAAGTCTAATTATATTTTATCATATCTGAGAAGACCAGTCCATTGTTTGTTACCATCAGTAATCATCAATTTGGAGCCATCTCAGTTGGTGCATAGCAGGAAAATAATTCGTTGTGAGACCCATATATTTCAGGGTCTGCAATGCAATTCAAGATTCAACACATCATTTTCTAAGTGAGTGAGATGATTTTAATAATTTGATATTTCCATCTTTTATAATTTTTGGCTGCTCTTATTACAAACTCTCTGGATCAATCACACATTCTGTCATTTGTTCTTATTGACCCTGATATTTTTTTTCTGGCCTGTGCATGGCTTGGTTGATCTGTTCCAGATTTGGAAACATATAATCTTTATTTTTATCTTTTATCTGAACTTTCATTACAAAGTGCCCAAGGGCTCATTTGCTTTAGATTCAATTAATACAACAATCATTTCCATTCACTAAGATTTAAACTTTTTTAAATTGAAACTAATTAACATTTTATTATTTTTTATTACTTTAAACAAAAATGCCAATCTTCATCTTTTATTTTTCATTTTATTTAATAGTTTTCCATCTTTGTGATTATATATATATATATATGTTAAAATAACTATTTTAACATTCATTTACATTTTTAATAAGCCAATTTTATTTATGATTATTTTCTCCTTTTATTTTAAGTTTAAAATAATGTAAAAGCATATGTATACTACTACTTACTAAATTTACCTCCATATGATTCTTAAACAATAAGTTTAGCAAAATTTAAGAAAGATTGGGTATATATTGCAATAATTGATTTTTCTTACTATATATAATTAACCATGCATTAAAATATAAGAAAACAAATTTTAATAACATGATAAGAATATTTTCTAGTACTAAAACACACACACACTTTAAAGACTGGTTAATAAATAAATTGAGAATCAAAGAAGCAGGATATTAGAGAGGCCTTTATCAGTTGAAATTTATAGTTAAATTAAGTTACCATTTTACAAGACCTTCACAAAGGATTTTGACAAACAGTTGAATTGGCTAGATGGTCACTCAGTGAGATTATATACTGGGGGCTTCCCTTTTGATGGCAACAACATAGCATGACAGCTTCATGGATGGTCAAAAAAAGCAAGGACATTATCGACCTAGCATTTTATAAGTTCAGGGAAGTCCATACTCAGCTGCATCAGAGCTGGGCAGAGAAATTATGGTGATATAACTTTTCAAAACCACAAGAAGTGTACAGTAGCTAACTCTCCAAGAAGTTTGCTCTTTCTGAAGGTTGCCATAGTAACTAACTAATTTCTTTTTATTTTGCCTCTCTCTCTCTCTCTCTATATATATATATATATATATATATATATATATATATATATATATATATATATCAAAACAAAGGCCGGCTGTTCTTTAAATTAATTAATTAATTAAACTTAAGTGAAATTATTTTCTTTATTATTTATTTATTAGAATATTAATGCAATTTAATTTTGAAATTTTATTAATTGCATTTTTTAATTAAATTCCTTCTTTGATTTTATCTGATTCTGCAATAATTATATGTTTTGTTACCTTTTTCTTAAATAATTCTAAAATTAGAATTTAATTAATTCATCACATTTTTTTAATATTTACAACATAACAAATATATACTTGAGGCCCATATATATATATATATATATATATATATATATATATATATATATATATATATATATATATATATATATATATATATATATATATATATATATTTGTACCCTCCTCCCCCGATGCACCCCATAGAAAATAATCTATAATACTTAAATTACGGGTTCTCTCTCTCTAGCTCAGTCTTAACAAAAATGAATGAAATTAATTTAAAAAAAAATGATTACTACTAGCTCTAAACTTTAAAATATAAATACAGTTATATTATTAAAAATTTATTATTTTCATGAGACATGGAGCGACGACATGGGGAGCGAGACAGACTACATTGAGATATATCCACATGATACTATCCCAATGGCATAAGAACACTATACTAAATAATCAACTTATGGTATTCTTATGACTTTCCAAGCTCTTTGCATTACGATTAAGATAATAATCATATCTTATTATTCTTTGTAATAATAATCTAGCTCAATTAAATAATTTAAGTAAATAAATGAAATAAAATCAAATCAAATAAATCTCAGGTTCCTAAATTGCATTTAAACTGATTTAAATTACGGTAGTAAACTATGAGAAGGGAATTTTATGTCATAAATTCACTACGTAACAACTAACAATAATACATAAGAATAATGATAATAATATAATGTAATCCTATTTCTTCTTAAATGAAATAAATAAATAAATATTACGTTCGTGGTAGTATTTAATAATCTGACAATCAAAATACGTGTTATAATATTAGCATATAATTTATTTTAATATTGTGGCAACCAACTTATGACCAATAAACGATCTACTTATAATCCTTTAATTTTATCATACAAATAAGTTTTCAAAAAATTATTATAACACTTTTATGTTTATCTACTCTGTGCAAAATTATATGTCTGTTGCAATTATAAATGTGTATTGCGATATCATGCATTCTATGTGGAGAAATATAACTAAGACACGAAGCTTACAAATAAATTTACAACATAGTTTATTAATAATTATACAAATAACAATATTTACATTATGTACATCGGATATCCCTACTTTCCTGTTACAAAATTACTTTTCTAGTTTATCTCTTAACATTAAATTTCTACTTATTTTATTTTTAACTCTTATACAGTATTATTATTACTAGATACTTGTTTTTAGTTTAGCTTGTTACAAAAATGTATCTATCAATAATCATCATTAATACTTTATATCTCAATTAATTTTAAAATTATATTTTTACAAAAATTTTACCTTCGTAGTAAAAAATTATACAAAATCATAAAATTCTATTTTATATTATTCGTATGGAATCCTAAAGATTCAAACCCTTCTTGACATTTGATGTTCCGTTTTATTATTGACTATACAATAATTATTAATCCAATACTTATCCAAGCCTTTGCTTTGTATGGTAACCACAATTATTAACACACCATGCACAAATACATATATCTGTTACACATTATTGAATCATTTTTTAACCAACATGCAATCTCTATTTTTTAAATATCATATAGAATATTAAAATTTTATTATTACTTTAAAAACTTTGTTTAGATTTTTCTTTTAAAATCTTATATTAATTTCAGAATTACTTTTAAAAACTATATCATATGATTCTTCATCTCTTTATGACATTTATACTTTCACTTTTAAAATAACAATTCTAAATCATTCTAGTAAATAAACTATTCTTACATAACAACAACCTAGCCTCATTTCTATTTTATGTATCATTTCTATAAAAATATCTTTCTGACGATGTATATTCATGAAACAAGGATAGCGAAAATAGATGCGTAGGATCAAAACAACTAGAATATTATCCGTCATAAAACTTTACAATGATGGCACAGTGAATTTAAAGAACACCATAGAGGAGTGACCTTTATCTGTCTATCCACCTCTACTATAGGAGTGATGCTAAAGCTATTCCTTCAGCTTTATATAACATCAAAAAATTTCAAAGATACGTAAAAACACTGTCCAAAATATATGTGTTCAGTGAAAGGACTTGGTTAGCTATACTGAAATCACACAAAATACTATGATCCAAATATTTGATTTTTCTTTGTTTTCTTGGCAAAAAACATCATCTTGGTTTCCTCTACACCAGTACTACCAAGTCACTATCCGATTTTATTTCTCTAGATTTATCTATCCAATACATCGAAGAATTTCTGTCTACATTTCTAACAATAATAAAATTCATTTTTAGTTCAAACTATACAGCTATTCTTAAGAAAATCTTTTACTACTTATCTTGTATATTTATAATATACCAACTATTTTAAAATTATCTGAAGATTTTGCAACATAAAAGTTCAAAAGAATCACATAATTATTAGGATACTTATTATTAATTATATTTTTAAAACAACTTATTGCATGCACATTTAAAATTACTACTATCTCAAATATATGTTTTAATGTTGGACAAAATGTGTACTTATAATTTAAAAACTTTCATACATCATTCTTCATTAATAGATGACCTAAAAAAATACATTATGCATTATCAATAATATCACAATTACCAAAAACGATCTCTATCTTCTTGATCGTATTCTGAAGGCTTCACCATTCCATTACTTCTTGTAGATATTTAAAACTTCCATACATACATTTTATTTTTATAATAATATTTCTATCATTCTATTAAGCTATTATATTTAAAACTCATTATTCTTAAATTCATGTTTATATGTTTCCCTAAGCTAATATAGATTTTTTATATTTTAAATACAATCAAATAAAATATTAAATTATATTTACGATACTGCTTTGTCGAACTTGCTTGAAAATTGTTCATCGTAAAGCTAAAAAAAAATATACTTTATTTTTTCTTTCAGTCACTTAATGTTCTATAAAAAAAATAACTCTGTTTAATAATCTTCATCGACGATGATCCTTAGTTTTCTCAATATTTTATACACTTATTAATTCTTGATGTCTCCAACATAGTCTGCTAGCTTTTTCCCGCGCGCTTTGTTCCCCCGATGCATCTTGTAGATATTTTATTTAAAATCTTCAATAAATTTCTGTTTCCATGGATCCATTTTATTTAGTCATTTAATCTTAGATTTCTTTGATCAAACATTTTTTTCCATTAAATTCTTTGTAATATTTTTTTCATTTCTCTTATATAAAAAGTTTTTTGGCTCCTCTCAATAAAATACTTAATAGCACTTTTATATTAGTCCTTAACTTTTTCTTTATTCTAACATTCTGGAATTATAGTTTTAATAATGTTTTCTTTACAAAATAAACATTCTTTCTCCATCGTTATTTTTCTTGATAATAGAATGCATATTAAAATTTTGTTCATAGAGAAGTATAACTTAGTTTTAAGATAGCTTTATAAATTTGTCGTCTTAAATTGTTCTTGACGATCAGCAGCTTCTTTTTCAGATTTTCCCATATCGTCCCATTTGTATTCCTTTCAGTTATAAGATTAAGTTTCAGGTTAAGCACAAATAAAGTCCTATTAAGATACTTTCCCATTATTTTTCTTTCAGCAATCACTTTAAATATTTTTTCTTGTACTTCCATGTTACTGTAGGCTTTCTGGTTAAATTTGAATAAAATTTCCTGGTAAGATAAACTTAAAATTAGCAATGCATATCTCTGTAGTCAAAATATATTATATGTTACAGAATAACTTTGAGAATAAATCCGAAATTATAAATTTATATTACTGTTCAGCTACGATGTTACCAGCCATAAAAATTTGTTACTTTCCCTTTCACTTTCACATTCCTTCTCTCGCTCTGTATAATCTTAGATTTTTTGTCTGTTAATTTTACATCCTTTGATTGGTTAATATTTATTTTAGCGCGAACAATTTATTCATTTTATTTTGATAACAGAATGGATTTTCAAAGTTAAGAACTGATGACGTAGTGTCTGGAATATTTCCCAGACTAATATTATTAAATTCAATTATAGTTTTTTTATAAAATTATCTAAGCTTTAAAATAATTATTAAAACAATATTTAATATTTATAACTTTCATTTTAAAGATCGATGGCAATTATATCTAGTTTTAAATTCACACAGTTTATTATTATTTTAACAAGAGTGTGTGTGAAGGTATTTAATATATGGTCACATGTCTACTAACTTTATAAAAAATGATTTTTTATTTACGTCTTGGTTTAAATTACCAAAACTAATATATTTTATAAAAATTTAGAAAATAATTTTAAAATGTAGAACTAAATATAATTCTCACCATCCCACAGTTTATTAATAAATTTTACTCTATTAAATTTGATTTTTTAAATACAATTATAACATTACATTTCATTTATTTAATTTATTAGTTTTTTAAATATTATACTAAATAATTGATATACTTTTAACTATCTATAGCTGTATTATTTTATATGGCCAGCTTTCACAACCATAAGCAATGATATGATTAAGCTTTATTTAATTGTTTTCTTTTAAAATAATTTATTACACTGTTACCTACCAGGTATTTTCAGCTTTAAATTGTACTATAAAATCTCATTCTCTTATTATTATTTATATCTTACAAATATGACTTAAAATTTAAAATTTTTTAATAATTGACCTTTCTACCCTACCTATGACCTACAGACAAGGGCACAATATATATATATATATATATATATGGGATATATATATATATATATATATATATATGTGTGTGTGTGTGTGTGTGTGTGTGTATGTCTGCCTCAGTATTGAGATCAAACGCACTTTTGTATAAACTATTTGTACCATCCTTGCAAAACTAACAGTAAATGTAATTTCAGTAAACTACAGAATCAATTTTTCAATACATACTACTTTATAAAAATTTACCTGAACGTTTAGAAACACTGGTTTACTTAAAGAAGAACCTTTCGAAAAAATACAATTCATTCTTCATATTGTTTGTTCAGTGGCTTTTTATTATACAAATTTGTTATAAGCCAAATATTATGCAATTCAAAAATAATTGAATAACTAACTGACTATTACAAAAACTATTATTTATTTGACATCCCTTGACAAAGTTTTTTAAAGGTATTAAAGAGTGCTTTATGAAATTACTAGAAGTATATTAATCATTTTGTTTAAATAATGTTTCAGTTCAGTTGTTTGTAACTAATTCATATTGCAAATTAAAATTAATGAAACTTTATGCTTTCTGTTTAAAACAGAATGATCATTCAAAGTAATAGAGTATACACAAAACAATTGATTGCAGACAGGTTTTATATTGACAAAATTTAATCTAGCATCTCACTCATATTCAAAGATAAAATCTAAACTCCAATTAATTCTTGTGTTTAAAATAACACAGTTTAGTGTATAACAGAAGAGGATTCAATACATTAATCTTTATTTGCAATCCAAATAACGGTTTTTATTTTCAGGTAGAAAAATAGAAATATCCCATTTCTGACCACTATAGGATGTCTGTTGAAATAGCTATAGATGCATTATTTGGAATAAAAAATCAGAATCTATTTCCGATATAAATATATTTCAAATTTAAACCTACCTGAGCCTGAAACTCAAATCGTGAGAATAGTAAAAGGCTGCAATACATTTTAATAAGTTCTTCAATATATTATATGTTTTTAACTCAATGATCATATCTACAAATACAATAAGCAATTACGCACATCTATACTTATATAGTTATTTGTAAAATATATTCTTAAATAGAAAACTATAATTGATTGTAAACTTTTTGTTTGCATTCTTTCTTTTTTTTTAAAAAAAAAGCAAAAATCTCAATTTAATACAAATTTAAAGTATTTTCACCTTCCTTAATTCTTTCCATTAAAAAACCATATTAGATTACCTTTCTTTTTTATGTATAACTTTTTTATTATTTATTTTTAAATTGTCTTCCACATCTGGAGAGTACGACTTTATAATTTTTACACTCTTTCGACTTGTTAACAAACTTGTCAAAAAAAAAAAAAAAGCTTAAGCATCCAACTCAACCTGAAAAGAAACTATCAAGAGGATTATATTATCTATGTTTGCAACAAAATAAATGCTAATCTAATTCAGCAACAACAATTTACATGATCTTAGGTCAGCTTTGCTTTAATCAAACGCTCTACTTTTCTTTTTTTTTTACCCTGACATTTCTGGGCTAAATCAAATGAACATGTAAAAAAAAGTCAGTAATCAATTTTAAAAAAAGGAAAACATGTTGCTAGTCAATAAGAAAATAGATTTTATTTTTAAAAAAAAAGCCATGTAAATTGCTACAAACAAAAATATGTAGAAATAGTTAAAATAAATATAGCTAAATATCTATATGTAGACGACATGAACAAATAAAAATGCATATAACTTAATAGTTCTCTGCAGGATAAAGTATTACATTATTTTTGCAGTGATGAGTGGTGAAATACAAGAAGTACTTGTAAGAGTTTGTAGCTGAATTATTTTTTAGTTAAAAATAATTGGATACTCAATCACGGGGTTATAATTAGAAATATAATACCTGCATTGGCTTTGTGCTGGTACCTAATTTGCATGGAATGAGAAGTAAATTTGAAATTTCTCTTTGAATCAAATCTTATATTAGTTATAAGTGGAAATGAGAGCAATATAGCTAATCCACAATATTATAAGATTCACCATATCTATAATGCTATGAATCACCTTCTATACGACTATAGAGGCAAGTGCAACGTGAATTTGATGAGAAAATATTCATAATGCAAAGTTTAATAATATAAGTTGTAAGACTGAAAATAAATTATTATGTACAAAAGTTTAAACCCTTAGATACAGCAATATTTCTGTAAGCTTGTGATATATGGTAATGTTCCCTTGATGAATTACAATAAATCCAGATTAGGTTGTAGTATTATGTAAGAAGTACAAATGAATATCAATAAATAAGAAATGAAAAAAAAAAGTGTTGTTGGTAGTAAACTGGATCTTTTTGTATCATTATTTTAATATATAAATAGAGCCGAAGAGAAGTTTGTGACTTCAAAAACAAAATCAACACACTTCTGTTTTATATAAATTTAAATACTCTTGGGTACACGTAGACAAACATGAATATCATTTCCACTGCCATATAACATTTTCCAGTTATGAATGTGAGAGTGATAAAATAAGCTCTCAATAGATTTAACCCTAGTTTTGTTTTTCTTTTTCAAATTCATAAGCTTCTCTTCAGCTACATCTTAGTTCACTATTTATATATTGCATTTCATAGAAGTGAAGTATAACAGTTATTTCTTATAATTATTTTAGTAACCATTCAATTTCCCTGAGAAGGTGAAAGTAGTAAACTAGATAGTCATTCATCTTTAACTATAAGTGTTTCAAATATTTTGCATTTATTACATATCAATATATTAGATATTAAGTACCTAAACTAGTTTAGCATTTTGACATTACTTTTTTACACTTATAATTATTTATTTCTTCCAGTATTGATTATTATTATCAGCAATAATATTCATCTCAATAATCACATCATCAAGTCATCCAATTTTTCCATTCCATTCTCTTCATTGCCCAACTCTTAAATTCCACATAACTCTTCCCATCCATTATATAATTTAACACTGTGAATCTTTTCCATTTTTTATTTTGACTTCCACTCACTATCCCCTTCAAAACATCTTTTATTAAACTATAATTTTTTCTTTAATATGTGTTCAATCCAGTTTCTCTTTCTTTCTGATTTCCTTAATATTTTTTTTTATTTACTCTTTCAAAAACTTCTTCATTTGTTATTTTATTCATTCAACTGATTTTGTCCATTTTTCTCTATTCCCACATCTCAGAGGCTTCCAATATGTTTTTAATTTTATTACTCATTGTTTAACAATAACATTTAATTATTTTTTTTAATTTTACTTTTTTAAATAAATTCCTCTTTTGCAAATGCTATTCTTCTTTTAATGTCATTTTCACTTCTTCCAACCTCAGCCAAATACCCAAATATCTAAATCCCTTTACCTATTGAACTATGTTATCATGGATTTCAATTTGCAGTATTTTTGCATTCCTCTATATCCATTAACACTTAGACTTTTTTACATTAGTCTTCATTCCATTTTCCACACATCCTTCCTACAACTAAGTCAACATATTCTAGATACATTTTGTATTCTCAGTTATAAAAGCCATATTATCTGCAAATCTTATATATTTTATTATTTTACTTCCACACTTTACTTCTATGTAGTCTAAATAATTATTTAGGATGTCTTCTAAATAAATATTTAAAAAAAATAATATACTGCATTCCTGCCTATCTCCTCTTTCAATATTCACTTCATTAGTCTTATTATTTCCCAATCTAATTTTTATCCTTTGGCTAGTATACTTATTCGAAATCAATTTTCTCTTTTTCCAAAATACTCCTTTATTTTTTAAGATGATCATAAGTTTCTTTGAAATTACTCTATCAAACACTTTTTTCAAATTCACAAACATAAAACAAACTCTTCTTTTCCAATATAATAGTCTATTTTCCCATAAATTTTTCCAGGTAAAATCTTCTATAAAACTTTAGAAATAACAAATCCTCTATTAATCACATTTAACAGCTTTTATCATTTTAGCAATTGAAATCATTATTGTTCTTAAAAAATCTTCAGGCCAAATTCCACTATCATATTTCAAATTGCAAATTCCAACTATTCTGATCATAGTAAAGTCTCACATTTTTTCAAAAATTATATAGCTATTGCATCAAATCCAACAGCCTTTTCATTCTTTATTTGTGCAATTGACTTTATTACTTCATCTGAAAATATGTCCATACTATTATCATTCACTTCTATATTTTTTTTCATTTTCAAATTCATAATTAATTTAATTATTTTCTCTTCTAAATAGATACTGAAGATATTTTTCCATCTTTTTAAAATATCATTGCTATCAGATAGTTTCTTTCCATTCTTATCTACAATCTCACTTGCTACACATGTATTTTTCCCAAGTAACATTTCTTACTCTATCAAATACCAGATTATATTTTTTTTAGCCAGTGAAGCATTAATAGTGTCTTGCACTTTATTTTGTTTATTTATAGGTTATGTTTGATAACTATTGGAAAGTTCTATTAGATCATATGTAGGGGTTTGCATTAAACAATATTATTATTCTAAAATTTGTTAAGAATTAATTATTTTGATTTGCAATAATAATTTTATAAATCTTATATTTGTTACTGATTCTGTTTTTAGATTTGATCCATAGTGTTGATTATGAATTAATTGCAACTTTTTAGCTAAAGAACACATTCAAGAAAATGCTGTTTAGGAAAATGTGTTAAAAGATAATACAGCATAATAATAATAACAAAAAAAAAAAAGAAGAATAAAACCATCAAAAAAGATTCTAGCACAACAGAACATTGAGCACACACCTGACATTTCATAGGCAGATCTTCTATCAGTACTTCCAAGTGAACAAGACATTTGAATCCTGTAAAACATTATTTATAAAGATAGTTTCATCATAAATAGAATTACCGTAATTATGAAAATATTTTTAAATAAGGTTTATTTCCAAAATAAATTAATAATAATAATGTTATTTTTTAATATAAATTAGGATATTTAAATAAAAATGATTTAGAAATCCAAACATTTTCATTTATATATAAATTTTATTAATTATAATGATGAAAGAACACTGGCCTGTTCAAATTTATACAATGATAGAGTGTATATGAAATATATTTTGAGGCAAGAAATTGTCATAATAAATTTAAGTGAATATTCCTCTTATAAATAAAAAATAAATATTTACAATCAGAATGTATTTCTAGAAATTAAGTGATTCAGATTTCTAAACATTTACAAAACCTTTTATTAATTATCATGACAAAATGGTGTCACTCTGTTTATTTTAGTATAATGATAAGAGTATATATGTAGTATAATTTAAGCTGATACCTTAAAATGTGAAATCTGGGTAATTATCACAAATAAGTTTAAATAAAGAAGTATTTCTCTTATATTTAAATAAAAAAAAATATTTACATTCAGAAAATATTTCTAATAATGAAATGATTTAAAAGTGAAAACAATTTTAATTTACAAAATAATTTTATTAATTATTTTGATGTCTTAATGTCCCAATAGTGAAGCACCATTGTGTCTTGCATAACCTGTACACCTTCATGTGGTAGCTCTTTGAGGTACTACACTTACTATGCTCTAAGTCAAAAACTTATTTTAGAATGATAGACTAAAAAGCTAAAACAGATATATAGATAAATAAAAGGCAAATAGGCGACAAAAAAAAAGTCCTGTTTTTTTGTAAAAAAAATATCAGTTTATTATTAAAAGTTAAAGCAAAATATATTAAAACTCTTTGCTGGAACTGGACGCAAATTTGCAAACAAAGTGCCACCAGCGGCATTAGTACTCAATGCAATATCGTGTTTTGAATTTCCTTTTACAACTGTTAACACATTTGTCCAAATTTTTTTGTTTTTTGAATTTTAGCACATGCGTATATAATTCAGGTATTAGTTTGTAAAGTTTCACATAGATGGCAGTTATAATTAATGATTTATTCATTATTCCACAGATGGTAATCGGTAGCCCCATAATCACTCTTTTTATATTAGAGAAATATGCAAAATAATTTTCAACTTTTTTTAATAATTTGCATTATTCTTTCAATTGGTACGTTATAATAATTATTTGTGATTTATTTTTCTTTTTTAAAAAAATATTTCTATGAAAATAATGTAGATTTTGAAAATATACAATGTTGTTTTGTCTATTTAAAATTTTCAACATTATGAGATGTTTGCTTTTCTATAAATTTTTAAATATCTATTATTTTTTTTACAAAATATTTTAGGTTTTAGAAAGTATGTGAATCAAAACTTGATTTATATATATATATATATATTTATAATGTATTTTCAATAAATTAAAAAAAAAGAGCATTTCTTTTTCATATATTTTGAGTCACGTGATATCATATATATATATATTGTGACCTTTTATTTAGGTCCCTGTATTTAATAATCCAAAATTTTAAACCTTAATAATATGTTTAGCATTAAAATCTGAACAAGTGGCTTTCAATAAAGACCATTTTGGATGGCACTAAGAAATTGCTTGAGTGGAGATGACATTTCAAACCCAGTCTAAGCTCTGACTTGACTAAAGTAACAATTTAAAAAATATTGTTATTAATTGAGAGATAAATATATTGCTATATTATTACTTTTGAATAGCAATTAAAATAAATAAATAATCAAATTAAATTTGTAAGCCTTATAAAATAAATGGTTATAGTCAATTACTTAAGCATATTTTTTATGTAGGAATCTAAAGCTGTCTTGAATAATTATGGGTAGTTATTAAAAATGAATCCAGAGGGGGTAATATTAATTATGCATACCAAGATTATTGGTTTAAATTGCTCCCAGAGTGCATTGTAATAAAAGCTATATATGTTTTAACCAAGTTGTAGGGGTGGGGTGATTAAAAAAAACAAGAACTAAGCAACCACAGACCTTAATTCTCATCTAAAATAAGGAGGAAAAAAATTAAAAAACCAGAAAATTCTGGAATCTAATTGACTGGAATTATAATATCTTGCTATCTAAAAATGTTTGAATAAAAAAATCTTAAAACCTTGCTATCATTTTAAGTACCATTTCCATGACTGCATACTTCCTAGGATTCATACTCAAAAAGGAAATGAAAGCCATGGGGATAAGTCTTTATTTAAATAAGTATTGCTTCGAACCAAGAAAAATTCAAGAAAAAGTAAGCTTTTGCTTTTATGTTGTGTATATTTTTAAAATCTCTTCTTTGAAAATGATGCACAAATTATTTATAAGTAGACTAAAAAGTTAATAATGTTTGTATTTTGCAGGCTATTCTTATTATCCAGCAGAACAAGATTGTGCTTGTAATGTAAAATAGCAAGAAAAAATAATAATTTGAGATAATTTTGAAAACAAATGTTATGTATGGTATATATAGTAAATAAATTTAAAAGTCATTTTTGAATCATATAACTTTTAGTAAAGTAAAAAAATAAACAATTGTGTGATTTTATTCTCTATTGTCTGCTGATTTTTTATAGCGGGAACTTATGTAATGAAAGAAATAATCAATTACCAATTAATGAAAATGCTAAAGATGTCATAGTGATAATTGGATAAATTCTTTCTAATTTTGATAATCACATCATACTTTGCCAATAAGAAAGGAATGAAATAAATATTTACTTTTAAAGTTTTATTGAGAAATAGATGTCATTGTAATAATGTTTTACAATATTAAAAATACACCGACTGTTTAAAGATCGTGACATATATATATATATATATATATATATATATATATATATATATATATATATATATATATATATATATATATATATATATATATATATATATATATATATATATATATATATATTACCATGGAAGAAAGAATAGGACTAACAAAGAATTTAAAAAAAAAAGATAAATATGTTAAGTGTAATAAAATTCTACTCAGTTTCAAGGAAAATTATCTGGATTTTAAATGTAAATAAATGATTCTTGTTATACTTCATTTGAAATGCTTACAGAATAAATCAATAAAGCTCTTTAAAAAAAGTTTGTTTTGAAGATTACAATAATTTAAAGAAATATTCAGGAAAGTTATCTAGAGAAAAGTATATAAACTTATCTTTTTAAGTCTTCAACAATTGGAAGTGTGAATTTTAATTGCCTTAATAATTATTGGTACAGAAACCATCAAATAATTCTGCCTTTGGATAAGTAGTGAATATTGTGGTATTATACATCCAACAGGATAATAAACATATATACGTGTTATATGAAATGTTTGCTCATCATAATATCAGTTATTATCATTTCAACTTACCAGGATGAAATAACTTCGATGAATCATATAAAATTTAAGGGAAGGAAACGTTTGTTTATTGTTTTTTTTTTATTACTGCTGTGTTATGTATATTACTTACATCATGTGTTATTTGGGAATTTTTTTTTAAAACATATGTGCTTTATTGTGGTAGATGGTATATAAATATATTTAGTCAAAGGGATATAAAAATGTATAAAGACACATACATGTATTATTACACACATTTTTGTTATTTTCCCAAGTAAGGGAAAACATAATTTTAATGTCATTGATCTAAAGAGAGAAAAATATTTATTTCTTAGAGTTTAAAACCGATTTTAGTGTATTTTATTAAAGAGCAAATTTGCATACATTGTTGTCAAATATATAATAAAGACCCCAATCATTGCTTATATAAAAGAAAAATTGATCTAAACCCTTTTCATTTCTTAATTTTACATAGAATTGAACTTCTTCACTTTGAATACAAATGCAGGTTTGATCTTTACTGCTTAAATATATTGTGCTCTCTATAAGAAAAGTATAGTTGTCATTTAAAAATAATTAGCGATCATTTGACATATGTATTTTGGTTTGTCTATAGATACATTAATGGGTTTGCATTGTAAAATGGATTATGTATATATCTCCATTGATATTGTTGGTATTGTTTTTCCTTGCTATAATATTGGGAATGATTAGTGACAGTTTTTAGCTGATATGATGTTCCAATAGAATGGCATTCAATAGATTAATATTAATAGTGAGCATGTGCTGATGGAGAGACACCTATTGCTGATTCCATGAGAGGAAATATTGGTAGAGGCTAAGTAGTAATTAATGCTTGATAGCATAAATAACCCTAAAGAAAGGATATCCATGGTCTGAATTCTTTTTTTTTCATGATGAGGAAAAGCCCACACATGTTTATACCCTTAGAGAAGTAGTAGAATTAGCCAGATTATTATGCAACTGTCATGTTGTTTTATAGATCCTCCCTTATTAGTGTTAAATCCCTCATGATGATATATAGTTAGTTTTTCCACTGTGTATGGTGAAGTATAATATTTCAAAACCATATGGCAAGGACACAATAATGTTAGATTTGGAAACACTAATCTAGCTATAGTGTTGGCCTAATTATAATAGTGTTTATGATGTTATAGAATCATTATCAGTTATAGACAGATCAAACTAAGATTATTAATAATGGTAGAATTTTTAGATGTAAAAGCAAGTGATGCATATTGGCAGTGTGGATTCATCTTCAACAAATAATGATTTGACAATGGATTGGTAAGATCAGAAGTATTTAATAATTAAGTTGTGGACATAGATAATGTTGTAGTGAGGTCTATGTGTATTTGACTTTTGATGTTTATTCTTACTTTAATGCACCAAACCTATTCATTTCAAATTTGAATAAGTTATTAATTGTGCAGAATATGATAATTGCCCTTATCATATTCTGATAAAAGAAAGGGCTTTAGGAGAATGCAATACTTTATGAGTTTCTTTGAATTCTAAATTTAAACTTTGTGCATATCCTAAAGTTCTAAATATACTGATAGTTGTAATTTAAGTGCTAGTCAGCTTAAATAAGTTTCATTATCCTATTCTATAAAATAAGCTAAACCGTAACAAGTTATACTTTAAATATCATTTTATAAGCAGGTTGTATTATTTTCTGAGTATATAGTCAAGGGGATACCAAATATTTTTCCATCCACAAGTTCTTTTAATATATTAGTTTTATTTCATGCCATGTCTGTGAATTAAAAATTTGTAAATATTGTAAATAAAGTTTGTTGTATTTAAAAATTTATTTAGTTTCCTGTAATCTTATTGCTAAGCACCATAGACACACTATTATTGTTATTGTTATTGACCCATCAAAGATTATAAATTGAAATCATCATCAACCAATATACTAATATTAACTATATGTTGTTATACCGTAATAGTTTTGTTAAGCCTTATAATTTATTAGTACATCTAATGCATTATCACACAATAAGCAAAATGTTAATAACTTATAGTACAGATTATTTTAAGTAATAGATTAATAGATAAATATAATATCGATTTAATTGATTTAGTTAAATCCCCAGAGCTATCATTCACTGATCTTGATCTCATGGTTTATCATTATCTAATAACAGGAATTTGGTAAGTTATTGTTTTTTTAATTATTAAAAAGTCATTCCCAGTCATAAATTTTAAAGTTTGTATTAGTTATAAAGTTTATGTGTAACTGCTAAATCTAATTCTTAATTTGAGTGTATATTGAGAGCTGCTTTGTGCATTATGTTTGGGTAGTGGTAAAATCCTTCTTACTGACCCAAATATATGTTGTATAACCATTTTGAGTGTTTGAACCCTGAGAAGAATTAGTTGTTAAGTTTCAAGATAGAATTTAAATTTGTAATAAATTTTATATCTAGGTAATTATTATAGTTGGACTTGAAGTAGATTACTTTCACTGTTTTATGAAAGTCAACTAAACTTTAAGGTATAAATTATTCTTTTGTTGTAAAAAGTATAGTTTGTTTTGAATTCATGATAAATATTCTGGTTGTGTCAATCATGAAATCCCTATTTTTATTTAGCTTATATTTTTACCATTTAATACAATATTAGTTTATTTTTTAAGATTTCAGTCTCCATCATGAATATTGTTCTTCAATTTCATCTTGATCGTTCTTTTATTTATTCATTCTCATTTGATATTAATTCATTATCATAATTGATTAATCATACATTAACTTTTATTCTTTATTCATCTTAACTATTCATTAACTCTTATTCTATCATCATCTTAATCATTCATTATTCTCATACATCTTCGCTCTTTTCTCTTTATTCTTAGACTCATTTCATTCCACCATTTAATTATTACTTCTTTTCATCATTCATTTAGTCATCTACATCACAATTTACTTATCATTTCATTTATAAATTTAATTTCATAATCATTCCAGACATATAATTATTAGTTATTCATTATATTGCTGAACATCAAATTTAAATCATCACATTTTGTTTGTGTGGATTTCAAAGATGGTTTGACCCAAAGATATTATCTTTATTAATCATTTTGTGATGTTTTTTTAGATCTATAGTTTCATGATAGTTTTATTCAATACAGGAATCATCTCGTTAGTTTTACATTTTTGTTTCTTTACACCCATATTTTTGATAATGCGAGTATGATAGGTTTCATAGGAGAATTTAGTCACTAAAATGTATAGCATGATTCGTTGATGACCAGATAGAACAGGTAGAAGGTTACAATATATATATATATATATATATATATTGTAACCTTATATAAAAATATGAAAAATGAATATATATATATATATATATATATATTCATTTTTCACCTCTCATTATATCCATCATGTTATTTGGACAAAAATATATATAAATATGGTTTTCTTTCATATAAAATATAATTTACATTTTAGAATGTAGATAAAACTGACTTATAGCGGTCTCGACACTTTGTCCTCTATTTTTAAAAAAATCTTAACTGCATTTTTTTCCTACTAACTGTATCCAACTTTAATTAATGTATCTAATTCTAAATAAACTATATCTAAGTATAAATGCTTAGAAAAAAAATTTAAAAAAATTACATTTTGATGCGTAGTTTTTACTTGTATATGTAGCAGTCTTTACTGCATATATGACTATAAATAAATAAACAAACTATATTAACTATAAATGTTTTTACATAAAGTTGAATAAATAAAAAAAAGAACTTACATTTCCTGCAGAAAGTGTCCCTGTTTCGAACTATGTTATTTTCACTATGTAATTTCAAAGTATATCTAACTATAAATGTATTTTTTACATGAAGATTAATAAATAAAAGATACTAAAACTTTCATTTTTATGCTCTATGTAGAGATATGTTTGTTGCCTGGCAAAAGTGTGACCAAAAACATCCCTACTGTCAAAATTATGAACTAATTTTGTCACATGTAAATTTTGCTGCGTATAACCCCCCCCCATCCATTTACTTTTTGCCAAAAAAAGATTCAAATCAATGTTAAAACAGTTGTTTCAAATCAATATTAAAACAGTTGTTCACAATTTGATATACTTGTTTTTAAAATTGATTTGAATCTTTTTTCGGCAAAAAGTAAATGGACGGGGGGGGGGGATTATACCTGGCAAAAATTACACGTGATAAAAGTAGTTCATAGTTTTGACAGTAGGGACTTTTTTGTCACACTTTTGGCAGGCAACAAACATATCTCTACATAGAGCATAAAATGTAAGTTTTATTACCTTTTATTTATTAATCTTCATGTGAAAATACATTTATAGTTAGATATACTTTGCAATTACATAGTGAGAATAACGTAGTTCGAAACACAGATTCTGCCTGCAGGAAATGTAAGTTATTTTTTTTTATTTATTCATCTTTATGTAGAAACATTTATAGTTAATGTAGTTTGTTTATTTATTTATAGTTATATATACAGTAAAGACCGCTTCATATACAAGTGAAAACTACACATCAAAATGTAAGGTTTTTTTATTTTTTTTTTCTAAGCATTTATACTTAGATATAGTTTATTTAGAATTAGATACACTGATTAAAGTTGGATACAGTTAGTAGGGGAAAAAATGTAGTTACATTTTTTTTTAAAAATAGAGAGCGAAGTGTTGAGACCGCTATAAGTCAGTTTTACCTAGAATATATATCATCCAAAAATTTTGATTTATATATATTTATAATTCAATAAATAAAATTAGCATTTCTTTTTCCTATATTTTGAGTTATGTGATAGCATATATGCATATATCTGTAATTGTAAAAATGTACAATTTGGGCCTCTTTTTAAAAAAAATAAACTATGGAAAGGTTAATGAGTCTCTATTATTAGAGAAGCTTTATGTGATTTAGCACAGTCAGATCTTAAGATTCCTAAATCAAAGCTCAACCTAAAACTTTTAATGCACCACAATCAAACAATTTCATGAGCAAATAACTACTTAATTAATAAAAATTCGTAATTAATAATTATTTTTATGTTTCAAAAAAAAAGTGATAAAAATTATTTACACCATCAGATTAAATTTGTGTCGATTTATATTAAAAATTGTTTGTAATAAAACGGCTTTTTAGATGTGATTGCATTTTCTAAACGGGAATATTTTAAATAACTTTTCTTTTTCAATTGACAAAGAATGTTTATAATATAGTCTGTTGTAAAACATATTTGAATAGCAAACAATTTTCAGCCTTCAGCCAGAATTAGAAACAATCTTCTTTTACTGATTATTTCAGAACTATTTGCCTTTATGAAGTGTTAAGAAAAAAATCTAAAATTTAAAAATAAAAAAAATTCGAATCTTTGATTATATAAAATCTTTTGATTTAATTTTTTAAAAGTCACAAAATGTTTATAATTCAATTTATTATTATTGATGTTTTTCCCATCAAAAAGATATCAGCAAAAAAAAAGATAAGCATTTCAAAAACTAAAATTTAATTCTAGAATGTTTTATAGATAATATATAAAGTAAAAAAATTTCTTTCAAAAATTATTTATTAAAGAATGAAAGAAAATAAATGAAAATAGTAAGATTTATTCGACACTACAAGCACACACACACACACACACACACATATATATATATATATATATATATATATATATATATATATATATATACATTAATGTAAAAGTACCACAATTATCTACCATTTCCGTAAAATACTTTTCCATGTATGTAAATATTAAATCACACATACTTCAATGTATATGTAAGCAGGTGTAATAAATTTACTTGCCTCAGGCTATAAATTAAAAGCACTCTAAATGTTGAATAAATCCAGAAAATTATTGGAGTTCTGATATTTATAAGAATACTTTTCTCTACATTGTTGGCAATTCAGAGTGAAAGCAATATACCAGCCAGATGAAATATGCCACTTAATAATTATTAAACTTATAATAGATATGTATGTATTTGCTGAATATATGATATTATTTACCACAAATATACAAAATCTCTAGGTATAGAAAAATATATATATATTATGAAGAGCAAAGGGTTTGTGTAATTTTAATTGCACGGACTTTATACTTTATGTACCAAAAATATTGATTCAATTTCATAGGATAATCATTAATGGAGGAAAAAGGTTTGGTTTTCAATAAATGTAATTATATTAATAAATATAGAAACACTATAACTATTTTTTAATAATCTATTATATATATTCTCTCTGTCTCTCTCTCATACAAATAAATTATAAATCCCCGTTGATAATAAGGCTTTTATAATCTCTCTCTCTCTCTCTCTCTCTCTCTCTCTCTCTCTCTCTCTATATATATATATATATATATATATATATATATATATATATATATATATATATATATATATATATATATATATATATATATATATATATATATATATATATATATATATATATATAATTTAAATAATAATCTTTTAATTTATTATATCGCAGATATTTGTTTTTAGTATTTATTTAAATATCTTACTATCATTAGTTTTAAAAAAAAAAAAACCATTTAAGTGTCGATAATTAAGATTGTAAAATAACCCTGAAAAAAGATTCTAGTTACATAGTAAAATAATATTTCTGTTTATATTCTTTTTAATTATCTAATTAGTTCTCTTAGAAATATAAATTTAATGTAAGACTGCGTTTTCAATGTTGAATTATTATTTTTATCAGTGAATTGTAAACTCCATTTTTTCATTATTATATATAATGCACGCTTTATAAATAATTTATACATGTATGTGCACATCACATATATTATAATGGGCATCCAGGAGGGATCTTAAATAAAGCTAGTTTTCACTATGATTATTAGATGCTAGAAATATGAGAGAAGATGATATTAAGATTTATAATGTTTATTTATATTGATGCAAATCTTAGTATCTCATTAAGCTAGTTTCTATTATGGCTATTAGATGCTTGAAATATTGGAGGAGAGAGATGCTATGACTTTTAATATTTATCTTATATTGAGGCTACTATTGATAACACATCTGGATAGCACCAGGTTGGATATAAACACTATTTTTTTCCTATTTTCAGTTTGCTTGGTATAATGAAAATAATACTGTAGACAATACAATCACTTTCAAAGAGACTAAACTCTCCATACAATAGCCTACCAGTGCAAATCAGAGTAATCAATGGATGCATGCAAAAAGGTTTGTGCAAAAAATTTCTATCTACGGCCTACTCATCAAATATTCCCAGACTAGATTTCAGCTTGTGGCTTTCATCAGTGAGGAACCTTGAATATGAGATACTAGATAGAGATTTTATGCACAAACTTCTTACAACCATTGTTTACTGTGGCCTGCATTGGTGGAACTACTGTATGGAGAGTGTAGCCTCTGTGTAAAACAGCTTGTGTAAACATAAGAAATGATGATCACATGAAATTTAGTGGTTTTAACATTCCCCTTCAACACTATAAAATGCACTAACAATAAAAAAGGATTAAATTATTATCATTAAAGGTTTATTCTTATATTTTTTCCATTCTCATCCATAACCATCACATAACAAAATTATTTCCAATATAGATTAGGAGATCATGATTCTCAATACTTTGTACATTGAAAAAAGAAAATAAATATATTATAATATTTATTTAACAAATATTATAATAAATTTATTCATATATAAAGCTGTTTATAAATGATCAGTAATTAAAAATCCATCAGTTTGAATTTTATCTGTACATAATTATTTACATGAGCTTTGTCTAAATGATTTTTTTAAATGACAATTTTTATATTCTAACACTTATTGTAGAAGGGTCTTTAATGTAATTTGATTACTATCTCATAAGCTCAGTACACAGATTATTATAATGTCACTTATATGTGTGAATGTTCATGTATTTGGAGTATGATACTCTGGAAATAGACTTGAACAATAAATTACTTCATTTTTGACAATGTCTTAATAACAACTTTTAGAAGACTCTGTCTTAATGATGTTGCCACTATAAGACCACAGTTGAAACATACTGAAACATATTAAAGTAGAACACCTTACAGGTGGAACTAATTAACATTATTACAAAAAGTGGTTCAATCATATCAATAAACAACAGTCATCAAATATATATATATATATATATATATATATATATATATATATATATATATATATATATATATATATATATATATATATATATATATATATATATATATATATATATATATATATATATATATATATATTGTGCCATTACAATTTAGTCATTAGCTAAATTTATCTTAATGTGCATGAAAGAAAATGCTGAACAAAAATCATCATCACATTTTTATATAAAAAGGAATCTGTAGGGCATCCAAGTTTAAACCCTACAAGATCAAGTTATAAAAGCTTTAGACAGAAAAAGAGTGGGTCAACAATTATATTCTTTATTTGTTTGTGTGTTGATAGAAAGGTAATACACACATTTTAACTATTCAATATTTAATTTTTCTGTTAAAAAGCAAAGTTACACATATATAGGCAATATATGTATAACCTATTTAATTGTTTTATATTTCAAATATTAAACATTTTAACTTTCTTTAAAACAAACCTACACTTGCTGAATTTTAATATTTTATTCTTTCTCTAATTTACTTTTCTATGATTGTAATTTGGATTTAAAAGCTAAGGATTTAATTTTAAATATTAGTGTTATATTTTCTAAGCTACCAATTAGATTATTTTAATGTCAGTTTATAAATAATTTGAATGAGTGTGTGTGTTCATTGCATACATAAACTACATTTTTATTTATTAAATATTGAAAAAAAATGAGAAAATCTGTTAAATTATATATTTTTTGTTCAACAGTTTGTAGTATAAGGGTTGTTTTTCTGTTAAAACTTAGAGACGATGTGAGAAGTCTAATTTTAGAGATGTCTCATCTTAAGATCAAAAGAAAAAAGCTCATAATTTGAGATGTTACATAGATGTAAAAAAAGGATTAAGTCTATTTTTTCCTACAAAACAAAAGTCTGAAAACCAGGTGTGTGATTTTTTTTAATGTTCCTAAAAAAGATTGCACTTTCCAGCTAAAAACGAGTTGGTCAAAAATAGTAAGTCACAATATCACTCTAATTCGGTGAGTTGACTCAAAAAAATCAGATATAAAAGCAGTCTGGAAAATCAGTTGATATTGTGATAGAGACCTTTTAAAAAATTATTGAAACGAAAGCAGACAAACATTTTTAATTCTGCTAGATTACCTTATTATTTTAAAAATCTTTTTTTTAATATCAAGTTTTGAATGTTGAAAATGTAAGGATGGTGGGTAAGAAAAAATAACATATGTCTTGTCTGTTGACCAGACCATCCAGCCAGCACATCATATAGGAAAGAAAAGATGTCTTGTCTGAAAAATAATGTTCTACACCTTTCAACTGACCAAGAGAAATAAGATGTTTTTAAATAGAAAGAAGAAAACATTCACCTTCATTTAAAATCAGAAGAAAAATAGTAATATACTGATAAATATTAAATCATCAAGTCCAATTAATTGTTCCAGTAACTGAGTTTAAACCAAGAAAATTTATAAACATGAAAACAACTGCTGTACTTCATCCACTAAAAGAATCATGCTTGACAGGAAGAGAAGAAAAGTTAATATAATGATTTCCAAACTGTCCACTAAAGCAAATAACCTCAATAGGATCATCATCATCAAATACTTATCCACCTCAAGAAAGAGATTGTTCCAAAGAAAAATGGAAATAGTAGCTGCAAAATATAGACATTGAACAAGATAAATTTGACTCATTGGAAGTCCTACAAAAAACTGGTAGTATAATTTTTTATATATTTTCTTTATAATATCAGAGACTTAGTAAAATTTTAGCAACAGAGTGGTATATTTTTATTTAAAGAACTTTTAAAACAACCAAGATCAATTGAAACCAAGAATTTCTTAATAATGATTTTGTATGTACCAAAATTATGATTGTTTATTGATTTACAGTTATGAAATATTATTAATGTGTATAATGATTTTTTGTGTGTATTATTATTTTGGTTTTAAAATAATATTTTGGTTTTTATGGGGTAAACACACACATACATAATAATACTTTATCTGTATATAATTGTGAGTGAATGTGAAGGAATAAGCAGTATTAAAATATTAAATATTTTGTTTTAAGAAAGTATAGGTTTCAGAGTGTAGAAGGGAGGGGGATAGAAAGATACTTTAAAACTTGTTTCTAAAACTTGCTCTTTCCAATTTTACTAACATTTATTTTTTATCATTCTGCTTGACATGATAGATTATAAAGTATGTGTGTCAATGAGTGAATATTTTTTTTATAAAATACTTTTCTTGTGGATGGAACATTTTAACAAATCGGTTATCCAATTTAATACAATATACATTTGACGGGAATGGGGGAAGAACTAGAAATTAATCTGAAGATTTCAATATAATCAATTATTATTGTTATTATTATTATTCATATCAATTTTCATGTTTATCTATAAATTTTCAAGTAGATATTAGTAAGGCATTAATAAATGTTAATTTTTTTTATTAAACGAGGTGTATATATTTCATTAAGAGTAGTCTTTATTAAGTGTGATCACTCATCATCAAGGTGAATATTAGCTATTTAAGTTCCAATTAGATATACTAAAATGAAGCAATGATTATGAATTTCTTTATAAAAATTAGGTTTATGTTTAGGCTTAGTCCTAAAGCTGGGGTTGAAACCATTATCGTTATCATTATCATCATCATCATCATCACGTTTTAATTAATGAGCTGTTTAAATGTTTAAAGGCTATAAATACATATTGATTTCATAGTATTTAGTGATTTCTTGGTATTATTATAACCACCATCCCATCATTTATTTCATGCAAGGATGAGTGAATTGCCATCCTAAGTTAATAGTAATCTGAGCTAGTAAAACATATAAAAAAATTTTGAAACACATTTATTATGTTAAGCTCTAAGAAATGATTTCCACTTTAGTTTAAAGATGTTTTATGTTACCTAGGTGTTTACTTAAATATTAGTGCATACAGTGCTATGGGTCTAAAATCAAAATCATACATTTTGTAAGAAATAAAATACCAAAGGGATTCAAACCTGGTACATGTGAAAAAGCTATAAAAATAACTTTGCCTAGGTCCAGCTAGCCTAGTGGTGCCCTGATAGATTATATTCACTTGTTGTTCACTTAAATATGCACTTAACATCAAAACAAGAAATGAAAGTGGATAAAATCTACTGTCTGTATACCTGAGAAGATATTTTATTCAGTTACTAGTATAACAGAGTTATAATAGTTGTTATTAAAAATCTGTTTATAATTATTGATATTGTGATATCTTGAGAAATCTAATTATAGAAGTTTGTTTCATTGAATCTAATGAACCCTTAATATGATTGATAACTCAGTCTGATGTTTTGTTTAATAGCTTATGTTCAGCAAGTTACAATGTTTAATTCTTTTCTTTTTGATATAAAAAAAGCTACAATTCTTTTTAGTTTATTAAGTTATAATATGATGATCTCTATATTATAGACTACTCAGGTATTATCTTAATTCTTTTGATCTCGTAAATTTAGTTACAATTGAATCTACAATATATTTGGATCTATTGAGATACTTTATTAAATTACAATATATATATTGTAAATATCGATAAGTCTATCTATATTTTAGAAATTGTCATTTGTTATTAAAAAAAAACTCTTTGAGTTGATGTTTATATATGAAGTATTATCATTGTTTATGGTTATTAGGTATAGTTATTGTTTGAAGTTATTATTTTATTTATATGTTGATGGTACATCGTTATGAATATTTAATTATTATAAATAAATAAAGACATATAAATTGTTGATTATATAAAAAATTATTTTATTTGCAGTGATTATTAAAAAAATGCAATATTATTATTTATGTATTTATATATTTTTAAAGCTGTCGAATAAATTTTCAATTTAATATTTTTATATATATATATGCTTGATATTTTATTTTTTTTTAATGTTAATTGTTTAAAATAAAACATGTGTAACAATGGTTTTAAAAACAGCATTTGCTAGCACGTGGAACAACAGCAACAACAAGAAGAGGCCATTATTATTATTAAGATAGTAATAAAACCAACTGAAGGATAAAATTTTGTCGTACTTTGTTTCTTTGAAATTACCATTCTTCAGAATATTGGAATAAGATAGATTTCTATGGTAAATACATAAATCATGACAGGCTAATAGAGATATACTGCAGCCAAGAGGCTGCACCATTTTCTTTCATTTATTCCAAGGCAGTTTAAAAAGAAAAAAACTAAGCAAATTGCATCGCGTTTGAAGCCGAAATTTGACATAGCTATCTGGGATCTATAATGATCAATCTAATAATAATCTGGAGGTAACTAAAATTAATATATTGGATTCAACATTTCAATTTATTTGTTTATTTTTCAAGGAAAGAAATTTTAAAAGGATAAAATATACATACATCCAAGAATTGACAATTTTCTCTAACGTGATAGTTTCTTCACTTTAACTACAATGCATTCTAATATTAAACGGATAAAGAAATAAAACAAGGAATAAGTTGACTTTTGAAGGAAAACTAAACAAGTGAATTTTGAAAGGTAGTAAAGAATTTTATATGTATAAATATATTTTTGAGATCGATATTTTTGTTTACTTTTATTTTTCATTATAAAAATATAATGTTTTATAAATATTCAATTCAAGCATCTTGTTTTCTAACAGCAATAAACGTTTAACAGGTGTCAAAATTAACACTTAAGTAATTTAAAATCTTAAAGTATGGCTTATAAGTTTGGGTTGCATATGAGTTATGTATATTTTAATAAGTAAATTTCTATTCGCAAATGTTTATTATAAAAATTGTTTTATTATTAATTTATTTCCATTTTTTTTTTTAACTTTATATAATGATTCTTATGCATACCAAAACAATAATTTATATATATTTGCTGTATATAATATTTTTTATTTATAATTTTAAATATCTGAAAAATATAAATATGGATTTGTATTTATATTAATACCTACTTGTTAAGCACAGATATGTCTTTATTTATTTAATATATATACTTATTGCAAGTATATATGTATATTTATTATTTGGGTTTGTATTTAAAACATTGATATTACCTAAAATTAAACCATAATATAAAAATAAAGGATGTACTATTTGTTTTATAAGTAATATCTTTGTAATTTATTTGAAAGAGTATTAATATTTTATTCTTATTTTTTTTAATGCCAGAGTCATTATGAAATTAATTGAATTCACAATTTAATAGATGATAACTTCATATTTCACTTATTGTTTAGTTTTTAGGTCACTTACACATATTATTATTCATTGATATGTTTAGATATACATAAATTTACATAATTAGATGTGTATATTGGATTTAATAGAATTATCTTTGTTTCTGATATATATATATTTGATTAGTTAGACACATCAACCTTGAAAATAAATTATAATGATAGATCTCATTGCTCTGTATGATTTTAGATTTATTTCATGTATAGCTAGTTGGAAGGGCATATAAACAATTTATTTAAATATAAGTCAGATAATTTTGTCTTTCTTCATTTAAATCATACAATCTATTATATTAGGATTTCTCAACAATTGGATTCATTTAGATTATATATATTCCATTACGTTTATCATCCAATGTTTGTTTCTTCTCATATATTGATGTTCCATTACATTTGAGGTATAATATGTTTATATGATATATTGTCCATTACATTTGGCACCACAAACTGTTGGTCCCAGTTAACTGATGATTGGTATAATGGAGTAAAAGTATGTTCCATTACATTTGGATGCCATAATGTGGTCAGCATAATATGTTTGTTTAATTATTCATTACATTTGGTGTCTCAAAGTTAGGGGCTTGGTTAACTAATGATTATTGTTGCAAAAGTTCATATGTTTATTTTCATTTGAGATCATATAAAAATACATTCCATAATATTTGGCTTTCCTAATGTTTGGGGCCTTCATTCTTTAATTTAAATGGAATGCAGCAAGTACGTTCCATTACATTTGGCGCCCAACATAAGGCTCAAAATAAGCTAATTAGGGCTTGAAATACCCCACATACCTGAGAAATGTGTAGTATATATATTGATATGAGATGTATAGTTTAAAGAAAGAGAAGCATTTTTGTGTGTTTAATTTTTTTTTTATATAAATGGAAATATTTTGGCCTTATGTTTAGATGGTGATTGTTACTGTTATTGTATTTTTTTAATGATGAAAGATAAATATAGTCATGAAGCAGTTTAATTTCAATTTAAAAATTATATTGATGGTGTTAAATTATAGCGTAATAATTTTGTCCATATTTGGAAAGTTTATGTTGTAGAAAATCTATAATTTTGAAGGTTAGATTGGATATTTGGTTGTTGAAGTTTGGTTGGTTCTATTGCAAGTATTGATGATGGATGGGGAATTTTTGTCATTGTCTTGAGGGTGTGATGTATTCATGTCACTTATGACTGATTGATCTCATTCATTGCTCCAACCCAAATTTTGATGTTTATTATTATTATTTATCATGAAGCAGTTAACAGTAGTCCTGCCATGATTTTACCTCTAAAACTCCAGAGAGAGTAAGGTATAATTATTTTGATATATGTATAATATTTGCCTCTAAGTCTCCCAAAGATGAGCAAGGAAATATTTTATAAATAATAGCCCCTAAGACTTGGATGCAAGCAGGGCAGTGTAATAGTGTTTTCAGAAATTTATTATGGGTTGTAGTAGCTTGGATAGAATGAAATGTGATAATCATCTAAGTGTTCATGAAACATTGTATGCTTTAAGAGTAGTGATTGAATTCTTTTATCTATATCAAAGTTGTGAAGTGCTAATCAATCTTTTGGCTGTCAGTATCTGTCGGATCTTTAGAGGAATAGATAAGTATATAACCTAAATATATAGCACCAAATTTAAGGGCCTGGTTAATTGACTATTCTTGGTGACAAATAATCTATTACATTGATTATCAATTAGGGTTTGAAAACAAGCATATCAATGTTATATTTTCCATTATAAGTGACTTTTAAAAATGAAGTTCAATAAGTGAATGTTTGTTGATAATAAATTGCACTAGCACAATTTTTAGTAAAATAGTGTTTTGGGCATAAAAGTTAATAATTAGTGAAGTTGATTTTTTTTTTATGTATATAAAATGGTGTTAAGTTTTAAGGTCCAGAAAATTTATAGGCATCAATTTAAGCATTTTATATTTAACTACCATTATTTTGAATGAGAAAGTTGTCTCACTATATTATCAAAATAGTTATTTTTAAGGCATGTGAACATTTAGTTGTATTTTAAATATTTCAAAGTTATATTGAATTTGATATGAAATTTCCACATTTCAATATGGTATAAGTGTAGAATATTTATTATCATTATCTATAAATAAATGTTAGTTAGTGATCTCAGTTTTTACTTTCTCTCTCTCTCTCTCTCTCTCTCTCTCTATATATATATATATATATATATATATATATATATATATATATATATATATATATATATATATATATATATATATATATATATATATATATATATATATATATATATATATATATATATATATATATATATATATATATATATATATATATATATTTTCTAGAGGAATTTATTATTGCTATAGTGATAGAAGAGACTTTTTATAAGCCAATAAGTTTATGAGTTCAAACAACTGAAATTTAGATTGTCAGATAGCTACTATGAATAATAAAATTAAAATGCTTGTATTTTACTTGGTTGAATAATTGCTTGTTGGGATAATGATTGGAGATGGTGAGCCCTTGATCTGTGGTAGTTACTATATATATATATATATATATATATATATATATATATATATATATATATATATATATATATATATATATATATATATATATATATATATATATATATTATATATATCTTAGATTTTTATGTATGAGTATATAATATTACAGTACTAGTAATAATGGATAATAGTAACAAAATGCCAGTTAGTGGTAATTTTGATTTGAGGAGTTTAATAGAGAAACTGGAGGCTATGATGAAAACCAACTCTGATGAACTTAGAGCTGAGATAAAAATAAATTCTGAGAGACTAGAGTCTAGATTAAATACCAATCATGAGAAACTAATGACTGCATTAACAAGCAACTCTGATGAATTTAAAGCTGGGTTGAAAACCAACTCTGATGATCTTTCTAGAGAATTAAAAGTTGCATCAAAAACTCTGGTAGATAATAATTTTATAAGATTAGACACAAAAGTTGATGAAGAAATGGAAGAATATAAAAAACCCATAGATGTGACTAGTGAAAATATTAATGAAAATGAAGAGTGTGTTAAAATAGTTGATAAATCCTTAGAAATAAAATTAAATTCACAAAAGCAATCAGAAGAAGTAGAATTAAGTTGTGAAAGATTAAAGGACACTGTTGAGAATTTAGAAATTGGACAGTTAGGTTTTCAATGGTTAGACAATAGTACTTTAGAGTTAAGAGAAATAAAAATGCATTATAATAAAATGAATGAAGGTGTTCAAACTTTAGAAGTTGAATTAAGTTCACCAGAAAAGATTAAAATTAACTCTTAAAAATTACTAGAAAGAACAGAATGTGTTTATCAAAGTCAATATAAAGAACAGTATCATGGTAATTTTGTGTGGTACAAAGAGAGCATATTTATATATATATATATATATCAAATATTTATGTTCTAATATATATATATATATATATTATATATATATATATATATATATTAGAACATAAATATTTGAGTGGTAATTTGTACCATTGTTGCAATAGAAATGACTTATTTTACAAGTATGCCAGTAGGACAAAGTTCATAAGATATATCTTATTGAAATTTGAGAGAAATAAAAAGGTATTCAATTTAAATATTGGTAGAAAGAATATTGATGTAGAAAAAGAAATTGGAAAAGCTAAGATCAAACTTAAAATGATAGAAGATGATCGGATTAATATAGATTTTTTAAAGAAAATGTAAATAAAGAAAGAGATATTGGAAAAGCCAAAGTTAAACTTAAAGTTATAGATGGAAAGATAAATAATATTGATTTTCTTAGAGAGAATATTGACAAGGAAAGAGATGTAGGGAAAGCAAAGGTAAAATTTAAAAGAATAAATGAAAAGATATTTAATTTAATTCTTAGCAGAAAGATTATTGATAAAGAAAAAGAAATTGGCAAAGCCAAAATTAAACTTAAAATGAGAAGTGATGATGTGATTAGTAAAGATTTTCTTCGAGAAAATATAGCTAAGGAAAAAGATTTAAGTAAACCTAAAGTTAAACTGAAAAGAATTAATATAGTAATGTTATTGTTGTAAAACAAAATGATTTTCAAGAATTCTTTAATGTTGAAGTTGTATCACACTGATTTGCAATTTTTAAAGGATTATTTAGAAAATTTGAATGAATATCATTCAAAATTGCCCAGAGAATTGTTTTCAATTGAACATAGAACAAGTGAATTAAAACAAAGACTTACTCAAGTCGATGATGTTTTTCAGGATACTCAAAGGAAAGGTAATAGATTATCTGATAAAATAGTAACTGTTATTGATAAAGTTAAGAATTATGTTGGCACTTATGATCAGGTTACTATTTATGTAAAGGATATAGATGCAGAATCTAAGGAGTTTATAGCAAAATCTTTAGATGCTGATCCCAAAATTATTCAAAAGTAATTGAATTATACGAAAACGTTATATGAAAATCTTGTAAATTAAAGCAAACATCTTCACAAAGTTCAACATACTGGAAATTCTTTTCAAGAAAAATTAAAAAGGCACTTTTGATTATTATTTTTTTTTTTAAAGAAAACTTGGACAGATATCTAGATGATATGAAAGATAGATATAAATAAATGAATATGGTTATTAATATGAAAAATAATATTCTTTAAACCATGTTAGTCCTTAGAAAGATTACAAATTTGAGAAGTTTTTCGATATCTCATTATTAATTAGTTATTTGCAAAGACATTTTTTTTTTCGGTGGATTAGGGGGTTTTGTAAATATCGATAAGTCTATCTATATTTTAAAAATTGTCATTTGTTATTTTAAAAAAAATCTCTTTGAGTTGATGTTTATATATGAAGTATTATCATTGTTTATGGTTATTAGGTATAGTTATTGTTTGAAGTTATTATTTTATTTATATGTTGATGGTACATCGTTATGAATATTTAATTATTATAAATAAATAAAGACATATAAATTGTTGATTATATAAAAAAAAATATTTTATTTGCAGTGATTATTAAAAAAATGCAATATTATTATTTATGTATATATATATATTTTTAAAGCTGTCGAATAAATTTTCAATTTAATATTTATATATATATATATATATATGCTTGATATTTTTTTTTTAATGTTAATTGTTTAAAATAAAACATGTGTAACAATGGTTTTAAAAACAGCATTTGCTAGCACGTGGAACAACAGCAACAACAAGAAGAGGCCATTATTATTATTAAGATAGTAATAAAACCAACTGAAGGATAAAATTTTGTTGTAATTTGTTTCTTTGAAATTACCATTCTTCAGAATATTGGAATACGATAGATTTCTATGGTAAGTACATAAATCATGACAGGCCAATAAAGATATATCGCAGCCAAGAGGCTGCACCATTTTCTTTCATTTATTCCAAGGCAGTTTAAAAAGAAAAAACTAAGCAAATTGCATCGTGTTTGAAGCCGAAATTTGACATAGCTATCTGGAATCTATAATGATCAATCTAATAATAATCTGGAGATAACTAAAATTAATATATTGGATTCAACATTTCAATTTATTTATTTATTTTTCAAGGAAAGAAATTTTAAAAGGATAAAAATATACATACATCCAAGAATTGACATTTTTCTCTAACGTGATAGTTTCTTCACTTTAACTAGAATGCATTCTAATATTAAACGGATAAAGAAATAAAACAAGGAATAAGTTGAATTTTGAAGGAAAAGTAAACAAGTGAATTTTGAAAGGTAGTAAAGAATTTTATATGTATAAATATATTTTTGAGATCGATATTTTTGTTTACTTTTATTTTTCATTATAAAAATATAACGTTTTATAAATATTCAATTCAAGCGTCTTGTTTTCTAACAGCAATAAACGTTTAACAGGTGTCAAAATTAACACTTAAGTAATTTAAAATCTTAAAGTATGGCTTATAAATTTGGGTTGCATATGAGTTGTTATGTATATTTTAATAAGTAAATTTCTATTCGCAAATGTTTATTATAAAAATTGTTTTATTATTAATTTATTTCCATTTTTTTTTAAACTTTATATAATGATTCTTATGCATACCAAAACAATAATTTATATATATTTGCTGTATATAATATTTTTTATTTATTATTTTAAATATCTGAAAAATATAAATATGGATTTGTATTTATATTAATACCTACTTGTTAAGCACAGATATGTCTTTATTTATTTAATATATATACTTATTGCCAGTATATATGTATATTTATTATTTGGGTTTGTATTTAAAACATTGATATTACCTAAAATTAAACCATAATATAAAAATAAAGGATGTACTATTTGTTTTATAAGTAATGTCTTTGTAATTTATTTGAAAGAGTATTAATATTTTATTCTTATTTTTTTTAATGCCAGAGTCATTATGAAAATAATTGAATTCACAAATTAATAGATGATAACTTCATATTTCACTTATTGTTTAGTCTTTAGGTCACTTACACATATTATTATTCATTGATATGTTTAGATATACATAAATTTACATAATTAGATGTGTATATTGGATTTAATAGAATTATCTTTGTTTCTGATATATATATATATATATATATATATATATATATATATATATATATATATATATATATATATATATATATATATATATATATATATATATATATATATATATATATATATATATATATATAGATTAGTTAGACACATCAACCTTGAAAATAAATTATAATGATAGATCTCATTGCTCTGTATGATTTTAGATTTATTTCATGTATAGCTAGTTGGAAGGGCATATAAACAATTTATTTAAATATAACTGGGATAATTTTGTCTTTCTTCATTTAAATCATACAATCTATTATATTAGGATTTCTCAACAATTGGATTCATTTAGATTATATATATTCCATTACGTTTATCATCCAATGTTTGTTTCTTCTCATATATTGATGTTCCATTACATTTGAGGTATAATATGTTTATATGATATATTGTCCATTACATTTGGCACCACAAACTGTTGGTCCCAGTTAACTGATGATTGGTATCATGGAGTAAAAGTATGTTCCATTACATTTGGATGCCATAACATGGTCAGCATAATATGTTCGTTTAATTATTCATTACATTTGGTGTCTCAATGTTAGGGCCTTGGTTAACTAATGATTATTGTTGCAAAAGTTCATATGTTTATTTTCATTTGAGATCATATAAAAATACATTCCATTATATTTGGCTTTCCTAATGTTTGGGGCCTTCATTCTTTAATTTAAATGGAATGCAGCAAGTACGTTCCATTACAATATATATATATATATATATATATATTATATATACATATATATATTTATATATATATATATATATATATATATATAACTGAATATTTGTAAATACAGTAATTAAATAATTAAAAAAAAATGCATCCACTTAGGAGCACTTTCGATTATCCCAGTAATCTGTGTCATCTAAAGCTTTGAAATGCTTTCAAAAGACAAATATATTCGCTTTAGTTGACACAGATTATTGGGATAATCAAAAGCACTCCTAAGTGGATAAAATTTTTTTAATTATTTAGTTATTGTATTTACAAATATTCTTTTATATAATTATATATATTGCTTTAAAAATACAGATATCGAATCGTAATATTATATATATATACACACACACCTGGGTCTCGTTTTACATGATAGATAGGTTCCTCAGAAAACATGTGCAAATGAAATCATGCAAAAATAGACATAACTTACATTGAAAAAGGGGGGATGTGGTCTGTGATTTTTCAAAATTTGCATAAAAGCAAAGCACCAATGTAAAATTATTTTAAACTTGTGCAAAAAATAAGGAAATAAAATATGACTAATAAAAAATTTCAAATTTGAAAAAAATTGATAAAAATCAAACTTTTTTTAACTACAATATTTAATTTTATTCAAAATATATTTTATGCATAATTTAGAGTACAGTAATTTACATTTTTATACATGTTTTAATTATTATCACGATTTGCTGAAAAACATGTTTGTTTGCAAACTGAGGAAATACAACTAGCGCCAACTTCACACTCATGTTGTGTCAATGGTTTTCTGGTGACAATGTAATTAGAGTAATTAATCTTTGAGACAATGATTTTATTAATTGTTTATGAAACTAACAACTAAAAATTAAATTCTTATTTTTGTCTTTAATTTTTTAATTTTCAATTCCGTTGAAAAATTGAATTTCACATCACATTAATTTCAAGTTGCCATAAGTAATTTTTAAATTGTTAATTACAATTAAAAATCAGATTTTAATTGTCAAATTTAATTGTGCCCACTGCTATTACTCACCTTTTAAAAATAAACTTGTGGACACTAAATGATTAATAATTAATTACGTTCTTTTTTAAAAAGCAAAAACACAATGTGATTTAAAATGCAACATTAACATGTACAATGTTTGAACAAATTTACATTATAATCTTGTAAAATTTAATGTATGTATACTTAAAATGTGGAAATCATGATTTTAATTTCATTATTGCATAAAATTTTACTATTATAAAGCACTGAAAATATTGAAATTATTAAGATGAAAGTCGAATTCCAATAATGTGCTATTACTTTCAATATAATGTAAGTGTGTGAAATTTATTATTTAAAGGAATAGCACAATATCGGAGTTTGACTTCCGGTGAAACATGAATCGCATAACTTCAAAATCATGTTAAGTAAGTCCGCATAAAAAGAGACCCAGGTGTGTGTGTATATATATATATATATATATATATATATATATATATATATATATATATATATATATATATCACATAAATGAATTATTTCCAATATATAAATACCTATATATGTATACATATCTATATGAGAATTAATATATTAAAATACTTTCAACTTTTTACATTTGTGTGTACAAATCAGTTGGTCCAGTTAAAATTTAATTTTAAATTAATTTATAATTATTTTATTAAACTTATAGTAATGAGTATGATATAATATATATGTTTCACAGACACACACACACAAATATTTAAAATGGATTTTTTATTAGCAGACCTAATGCAATATTTTTTTAACAAGAAAAAGTAACTTTAGAATAAAATTTTATTATCTTTTGTATAAGATTATTTTATATATTTCCAGACAATGTGTAATGTACAAAATCTTGTTTTAATTTTTGGGTGATAACCTAAAATTAAGCATTGTCTAAATAAATCATGTAGTTAAATCAATTAGTTTGGAATTTAAGAATTTATTAATTAAAACTGATTTACTGAAAATATTTTGTAATTTCTCAATTGAGAAAGTTGCAAAATATTCCAGGAAGAGAACAATGAACATCGAGCCTTGTAAAAGCTCCCACAAAATATTGTGTAGGATTCTACATGTTATTATTCTACTATTCAAAATTTCATTCAAGATGCTGAAACTTTATATTCTACTCTACAAACTGTAATCATCAACAGTTATGACAAGAAGCTTGCTATTATAAAAATGAACATAAAAATCATTCCTAGTGCTGTTCATTGTAATATGAATAGGTATGCATTTTACCAAGACAAAGTTCTCTTATCTAACTTTATTCTCCCACATATTTTAGATTTAGAGAAAGCTGATCTTTTTTAAATGCAAACCTCTACTGATGGTCACTAGTAATCTAAAACAAATACAAAAATCAACACAAAGTATATACTTCATCATATAATCTACTGAAACCAAAAGTTTAGGACTCTAATTGACTTAATGGAAATATGAATTTTATATATTTCCAATAAGCCAGGTGTGATTATATTTGTCTTTAATTACATAAATATATATTTCAGTAATAATTTTAGCTTCACAGTATCTTTTATCTTATTTTTATATATACACAATTTTATATCATAGTATTAATTCATTTTAGGTATATGTTTTTTTATTATTTTATTTTGGATTATGGATATTAATAGAAGTATAAATTCTATTAAATTTTAAAATACCTGTCAAATGAATTCTCTTTTTTTCTTTAAAGTTTTGACAGATAGTAATAATATCTTAATTTTAAAATGAATTTATTATGGTTGTAGAGTTATTCAATTCTTTTCCATTTTGCTTCTTGAATATTTAAAATCTAAATGTTTTTTTAAAGAAATGAAATACATCTACTGACACTAAAATTATTTTAAATAGAAGTTTGCAATAATGTTTAAATTATTCTGTTTTTAAATAGCTTTAAAAAATGTATAAAGTTACACATATACATCTATTTATAAATTGTAGATTGGCTTTCCATCATTAGATTTTCAATGGTATGGATGGCTGAAAATTTGGAGGTTGGAGTGGATTGAGGCGTCTCCATTAAAGTGTGAGGATTTGCTATCTTAATATAAAATGAGCACTGATGATATATATATATATATATATATATATATATATGCCACTAGTATATTTATTTATGTCTATATATATATATATATATCATCATATATATATATATATATATATATATATATATATAAAACACCAAAACTGTCTAACACTATACTAGCAAAAAATAAAAATGCAAAACCATAAAACAATACAGTACTAGATTAAATTCAAAATTTTACCAAAATCCTTACACAACCATGGTTTCATCTACTACAAATAGACCTTCTCAAGTGAAAATCAACCTAAAGGAAAACATATATATATATATTGTAACGAGCATAGACGTTCGTTACATTGTTTTTTTTTTTAATTTATTAAACATGAAAGTAAATTAAAAAGTTCGCATTTAAAAATTTTCTTTAAGAATTAAAAATTGAAATTAAATATCATCTTAAACTCTTATATATTAAATCACACAGATAATGAAAAATTATTAAAATAAAACTTTATTAAAGAAAAAGTATTTTAAAACTAAATTTTAAAAAGATTTGGAGATGAAATTATATCTTTAAATTTATCTTTAAATATATTTTTGATTTGGAAAACAGGTTAATTAATCAGAAATGGAAATGATTGTTAATTAGTTAAATGTAAACCAGCCTTCGGCATTTAAATGTAAAAACACCAGTGAGATAGGAAAACAATAGAAACTGTTAGCAAATAAGAAGAAATCCCTATGGAATCGGACCGCAGCAAAAGGACCATCGCATCGGTGACTTAATGTAAATTCAATCCTTCACATTAATATAAAAGGAAAATTTTGAAATTATTAATCAGTGACTGGAAATTGATTATTACGATGTGACTATATGTAGTAGTACGGAGTTGGAGGAATTGACAGACGCACGGTCAATTCTTTCAGCTGTTAAAGAAAGGAGAAAAGAACTATTGTTTCCTACATTGAGGACCAACTAAATTAAAAAACCTCCGAATGAATAAATAAAACATCGGCTAAATGTATACCAATATCTTCAGGACGGTGTGGGAATTCCCGTTCAAACTTACAATGACAGATAAAGATGAACTGTTTAAAACCATAAGAACTTTACAATTAATGAACATTAAATTAAAAACTTTTCATATTTAAAATAATTACATTAGTTTCCTATCTGACTAAAGTAGTTAAAATGTTATTTGATGTATTTTTTTATTTATTTATGTAAAATCATTTCCATTTATTTATTTTTTATTCTTTAAGTTTTTATCATGATTTTTTTTGTTCTTCGTTAAATTAATTATATAAATGTTAAACTTAAGTCGGGCGTGAATGGCTGTATAGATTTGTAAAGTTATATTAGGGGAGGGTAATCTTAGGTTATTTGTTTCGTGGTTAAATTGGGTCAATGGATTGGATATATTGGTGTGATTAGTAGATGTAATATTGATTCGCTACGGGCAGAATCGCTTCATACACCGCACACTTCCGTTTGCCTATGGAAGGAATTATAAGTCAGATACCGCAGTTCCTTTCTATGGAGTTTTTGTTTTATTGCTCTTCTTTGCAGATAGATGTAATATTCCTATCTCATAAGAGGCAATTTCTTCTTTTAACCTTTTGTGCTGCCGTATTTTATTACATTGAATACATCGATGTATCAGATGAATTGATGCCAGTTTGACTACGAATTTTAGCCTAAGGTTAAATAGGGATAGAATGTTTATTTTCAAAAGCAAATTTATGTGGTCTATTCATACTCGATCCTAAATAAAAATGCATTAAATTTAAGTTGTTTATAGATGCTTGCATGGATTGTTTATTGGTTAACTATGTTTTGCGTTTCCATATTTGATCAAAATATATAGACATTCGATAAATAATGATACCTTACGGTGAGTATCTAAAATGTATTTATTCGGATGTCTTTTAAGTTATTGGTGACAATGCAAGTATCTTATGGTGAATACTATTGGGTTACGTATAAATTTCCCTCCGAAATTGTCAGTAATCAATGATTTTATATTTTGATCGCTTATGTTTACTTTGGAATGTTTTTAACCGTGTAATCTATGTAACCGATCTATAGCAACTTATTATAACAAGCTTTTATAATCCCATCTGTGCGAACTTAATTAAAATGTAAAATTAGAATATAATAGTAATTAAAGGTAAATTAAAATCAAAATCAAAGTTAAAAATAATGTTAAATGTTAAAATGTAAACTAATACTAAAATAATTTTAAATCTTATATATATGTGCATAAATAAATGTTTGTATGTTAATTACTGGCAGTTGCTTATTTTATTTATTTTTTAATGTTGAAATCTAATTAGATAAGATCTTATATTATTTAATCTCTGCTATTCCACTGAGCTAGTGACATGGGCTAATGACCGGATGCAAAATTTAAAAGGTAAAAAAAAAAAAAATTTTTTTTTGACTTACGTATCTGCCTACTTTATAAATTTTTCTAGGTTCAAATGCCTAGATGGCGCCCCGTAGTGCAGATTACGTTAAGTCTTTTCTCCGGATCATTACAATATATATATACACAAACAAACAAACCTTCCCATAATTCATTTCAAACTCCACCTTCCCTTAATATCAAAAGAAGTCTTCATAAGATTGATAGCCTCAGAATCAAGGAGTTTTATCATCAAAGTCTCCTTTATTCTTCTTTTTAACTCATTCCTTTCATAAAAAATAACCGAAGCATTGTCAAACAATATTCTATGACCTGTATTCAATTCATGAATATATAAAGCTGAGTTAAGATACCTATGTTTAACTCTACTTATATGAACCTTAACCTTTTCCTTAAGGCTAAATTTACTCTGGCCTACATAAAATTTACCACAACTACATGGAATTTTATAAACAATACCAGGAATAGACCTACTATCAATAGAGTGCTTTGAACCATTAAGTAATGAATTCAAATCAGAACCTTTCCTCCATGCAACCTTCTTTCCACCTAACAAATGACTATTCCTATAAACCAAATTATAAATTGATGCTTTAAATGGTAAAGACATATAATCATCATCCTTACCAACAAAATTCTTATCATCCAAATGACGACTATAAACATTATTATTAAATACCACTTTTTTTTAATAAAATCATGAATATAACCCAATTCTACATATTCAGCAGCAAATTGATTTTTTGAATATCAGCATCATTATTAAAATTATTAAGCCTTCTATTCTGACAACAAAAATTCAACAAAGACATTTCTTTATGTATAAAAGGCTGATAACTATCAGGCCTAATCATATTTCTCAAATTTTTAGGTTTTATAAAATGACTACAAAACAAAACATCATTAACCTTCTCAACATTTAAATCTAAAAACTTTAATTTTACAAAATCAAAACTACCCCCCTCAATTGTAAACTTAATATTAGAATCAAAACCATTCAATCCACATAAAAACTCTTCTAATTTCTCTTTCTGAATAACAAACAAACAATCATCAACATACCTAACAAATAATTTAATAGAACCTGAAAACATATTAATAATACTACACTCCAAATAATCAATATAGACAGCACACATCAATGGAGAAATGACATAACCAATAACCCAACCTTCTCTAATCTTATAAAACACATCATTAGACATAAAATACATTGAATCCTCTAACAGCAAAAGCAAATCATGAAAAACCTTAATCTTATCTGCAGAAAAACATTCTAATTTTTTTTAAAATTGAAAGAAAAACATCAATACTTTTTAATCTATTAACCGATTGGTACATATTTTAAATGACTAAACTACCAAAACACAATCATCATCCAAAACAAAACCATTTATTTTCTTAAAAGCTTCAAAGGAAGAAGAAACACAAAATTGACCCAGTTTTATGTAATCCTAAAAAATATATTATAATAAATTTTGATATTTTATCAACAATTCCTCCTGTAAAATCAAAAATACATCTCAAAGGAAAATTATCTTTATGAGACTTCAAATTAAAGAAAACCTTTGGAGCCACAAAATCACTAGGGTAACAATTTAAATAAGTAGCTCTATCAAAAATCTTTTTATTTTCCATAACTTTCATAATCTTAATTAATTTAGATTTTATTTTTTTACCAGGATCAGAATCTAAAATAGCATATTTTTCATTATTTAATTCTAAAGAAACTTTACTTTTAAAATCAATATTATTTAACAATACAAACCGGCCACCTTTATCTTTTTTTTATAATATAACATCATTGGCTTTCAATCTTTTTTTAACAAAACTAATTTCCTTAGGGGCAAAAACAAATTTTTCTCTTTTAAGTAATTGACTATTCAAAATAACCTGTAAAGACATTTTATTTTCATCAGAAATATTACTACTACTTTCAATTGCAGAAACAAAATCAAAAATTAAACTTCTATTAGCAAACGGAACAAAGCCAGGACCCTTAGCTAAAATAGCCAAATCAGATGCATTCAAAATATAATTTGACAAATTTAAAACAGATGAAGCATCAGGCCTATTTTTATAAGACCCAAATCTAAACTCTTTTCCTTTCACAAAACTTTTATTTTCAGCTTTTCCAATCAACCATTTAAATTTCTTGAAATACTTATTATTATAAGTGATTTCACACTTACTCCTAAACCACTTTAAAAAAGAATTTAAAACAGAATAATTAAAATTCCTTCTAAAATCCAACTTTCTTCTAAACATTCTATAACTATCAATTAAATTAGATAAACTACTCATAATCTGTATAATAAATTGTTTAAGAATAAATCTTTTAAAATTTAGAATAAAATCACAATTAGAAAATAAAACCAATTTCCTATCCAATTTAATATTACATGAATTAGGAAACACATTAATTATAAATAACAACAATTATATTATAATTTACAGTGCTCATATTGTAAATATACAAAGAACAATGCATTTAATTCTTTAAACCATAAGTATTTGATATTAATTTATTCCCACTTTATACAGTACAGGCGTTAAAATATAAATTACTATTATTCTTAACATAACATCACATTATTTACAACTTCTTTCTTTTTATTGCATTTAAATAAAGTGGAATTATAATTAGTTATGAATATTCAAAATAATAATATAATTATTCAAAATTAAGTAATTTATTAATTTCCAAAAGTAGACAATTTAATGGATATGGATACATAACTTTTATTTTGTTAATTAAGATATCAATTTATTCCCTAAAGTTTAAATTTGCCCTTAATATTTTTTTTCACATATAAACAATATTCAATTCTGTTAAAATAACTAATTTTTACGTGAAGGTTCATCATCTTAAAATACAAATAAAAATCTGAATGTTCATCATCTTAAATATTGTAATATATAACATTTAAGAATTATATGTCATGAGCTTTTTGTGTTTGTTTTTTAACCACAATTAAATTATTATGATAAGTGGTAGAATTACTTTCCTGATCCCCTTTTTCAATATCAGATCATATTCTTAAAGAACTTGCAATCTATTCATGATGATAATAATAAAAAATATAACAAAAAAATACAATACAAAATAAAGATAATAGGATTACATAACAGAAAACTTGTTTTCTCTCAAGTAAATCAAGCATGAGATAAATAAATTTAAATCTTAATTCCATTTCTAAATCTTTTAAATATAGATTGTTTTTTTTAAGTTTATACATGAAAGTCTATGTGAAATATATAGATAAATAATTTAGAATTTGGATCCATAGTTGTTTTTAATTGCCAGGTAATTTGTGAATATTCAATGAATTATCTCTGAATTGAGCAATATTTAACATATTGACTAATTGGATATTCATATGCACATAATCAATGTTTTTAAGTCGAATAATTCTCATAATTATTTTGGGGAATGATTCATAATAAGCAAACACGGAAAGTAATATTTCAAATTCTACTTTGGTTATTACTGAGAAAGAGAGATCCTTTGAGATTTTATTGACTTATTTATGGCTTATTTTCTATATAGAAATTAATTTATTTAACTATGGAATTTTTCTAAGATTTCCAAAAAGTATTTACCTGATGTCTTGTAATGATTGCGTAATAGATGTCATAATATGTTGGACGATTTTCATCAGCTATCAATAAATGTTGAAAGTATATAAAATTTTACACTTTATTTAAACTATTTAAATACAAACAATTTGTTAGTAATAACATGTAAACAGACAATATAGGTTAGTAATGACATAACATTTCAAGTACTCTTCCGACCAGAGGCAATATTTGAATAGGAGACAAATTTACACTTTTAGATTCTTGAATATCAAATTTAAGGCCAACATACTCTTACAAGCTGTGGTATTCTGTCAAAGGCAACATATGGTAGAAATATCATATATGTATATATGAGGATTAGTTTGAATACTTCTGAGTTTTTCATTTTTTTATTATTGTTAATCTTTTCTAAAAGCAAAGTTAATTAGATTACTCTATATATTGTGTATTGCTATACTGGGTTGACTTATAGGATTATTTGCTCTTATCATATGAGTAGCTTTCTTGATTTTTTTGCACCTTTTCCTCTCTATCTAATATTTTTGTATTTTCCAATTAAACATATGTTCATTAGAACCTTCTTGGTATTCTATTGTATACACACCTGTTTTTTTTTCTTATTTAACCATTAGTTTGTATTCTTTCAATCACTGTTCAATAGGGCGACTGGTCTTATTAATGTAATTCCTACCACATTCACATGATTTTTTATAGATGCAGTTTAGGCTTGGTAGAAGTTAGAATTCCTTAAAATGTAGCATGACTTTGAAAAGCTGTTCTAATGACTTTATTTAATTTGTCTACCACTCAGTATGTATAGATATACTATAGTACCCATAATGGTTTTTCTTTTAGAATCTCTTTTTGTTGTCTATTAAAGATTTTTTAAACACTGCTGATAAATACCCAAGCTTTATGACAATTTGTTCTATGTGAATCTTTTCATTTTCTAAATCGTTGGTTTCCAAACCAACTTTCTTTGCTCTGTTTCTTAGTGATAGGATAATTCCATGTGCAATGCTTCTTGTATTATTGGATGTAGAACAAATACTTGCAAGAATGTGTTGATTTCCTATGCACTGTTGTTTTTATTTTGCCTTGAGAAAGTTTTTCACAATAACTTGTAAAAATGCCAATTTTTTTCTTGTTCTGATTTCATTGTAAATTTAATTGAAGGAGATTTGTTGTTGATACACATCCAGAATGACTGTAATTGTGGTTCATTATGTGACCATACCACAAATGTATCATCAACATAGTGAAGCCACAATTTAGGCAGATATGGAACAGTTTATATTACTAATGTTTCAAGTTCTAACATGTAAATTTTGCTTAGAAATGGTGACAGTAGTGGTCCTGTAGACATCCCTTGATTTTGTTTAAAGAATTTGGAGTTATATTGAAAGTACATTATTGTTATGCAAAACATTAATATCATTATATTATCAATAGATAAAGTTGATCTAGTTTGTAGACTCTTCTCATCATATAACCTTTCCCTTACAATAAAAAACTTTCATCACATGGTACATTTGTGAATAGAATTTCTATATCAGAGAGTAATAATATATCTGTTCTTTCCATTTTTATATATGAAAAGATATTTTGCAGAAATAAAAAAAAACTCAATAAATAAAAATAATATTTTTTTTTCAAAAACTGGGATCTTACCCTTATTCTAATGAAGATGGTTCATCTCGATAATAAGAAGAGACTTGAAATTTGAGTATATGCTTTTGCAATAATAAACCAAGCACAATTGCATTCCATGTTATCTAGGAGAAATAAATTATTTTCTAGGTATAACTTTTTGGAAATCTGTCCAACATTACCTGAGGCTCTTTAAACCAGAACATTATTAACAGCCTCCTTCAAAATAGTGTATTTTGTTGGTAATTACTATGCACTTTATTGGAGAAAAAGTTCCCACACCCAAAGTCTAAATATTCAATTGTCTATTATCATGAGAAACATCAATAGTACACTCAAGTGTGTAATTTTGCAGTGGTTTCATGCTTTTTAAAGGGTTTATTTACAAGGTATCTGCAAAAAAGTTTCTCTGCAGAAAATATATAAAACCTGTTAAGTAGATTAGATTTTTCAATAATTCATGATATAATTGTATTGCTTAAGACTCATCTCAAATCAAAATCTCTTTTTGAATGCTTATTTAAAAGTGTATATAACATGAAATATCATATAAAAATGGCTTTTGGGGAATTTTTCCTAAAATTTTTTTTCCAGATTCAACAATAAAGCAGTTGCATTTGACTTTTTTTTAAAAAACAACTCAGAGTCATATCTACATTTGTGAAAACACAAACTATGACCATCATAGTTAATAACTTCCAAACTTTATGACCATATTGCAAAATTAAAGATACTAATAAGCTACTGGAGAATATATTGTCATTATAAGTATATTTCCATATGATATTTTGTTAATAGATTAGTTATCAATAATTCCATACAATAAATAAAATAAATACATGTATCTTCTATGATGAAATTGATATTGAAATGTAATTTTAAAAACATTATATTTTTTGAATTGAAGCCAAAGCTTACACAAAACATATCTTAATGAATTTTTCAGAATGAATAAGTACTTCTTAAAAGAATTTCTTAACACTTATAAAATACTAGAACATAATTTTAAAGATCTCTTATTTAAGTATTGTTATTTGTAAAATTAATATATATATATATATATATATATATATATATATATATATATATATATATATATATATATATATATATATATATATATATATATATATATATATATATATATATATATATATATATATATAGTTGCAGAATGTGAATTGATAACATCTACAAATATGTAATCACTATTTTTTACATTGAACATGTTTCTTTAAGTAATATGTATATAACTGTTTATAATTTTAATATATAAAGTCATGTACATGGATTATCTTATAACTCAGGAGATAATACATAAAATTTAATCATTTTATTTCATTCAATGTCATTTTGAGTATAATGATATTTTAAAAGAAAATTTAATTGACTACCCATAACATTAGCTTTTATATAATAAATGACCACATTAAGCAGTATTTAAAAATCACTACTGTGTCAGACATGGAAAGAACAATTATTGTATCAGAGCACCGTGAATTGATGGAATTTTCAATTATTTATTTATGCTTTCAGATTGTGCTTATTCAATATTATTAAAAAAGTAATGAACTTTTTTCCTTCTAAGAAAGATCTTCCCTGAAATGTAGGAAATATAGAAAATAGTATCTTGTATTTTTTTGAAGAATATTAAGTATACTGATTTTGTTTTGTTTTGTAGTCAATAATTGAAACCTTATGTTGAAATACAAAAAAGATATGGAAGCTTCTCTTTTATTAGAAAGATTAGATTTTCATGCAAACTCACATTTTTTGAAAATCATTATTCATTTTTATGTAGATAAATATAAATAGTATTCATGCTTGGTTCAGTTAAATAAACTTGATATAAAGATAATATGCTTTTCTTTATTGGTGTTAGGAATATTTTACTCTTATAGTCATGAAAGTATTATTAATATCTACAGTATCCTAACATACTTTATTTGTTTAGACAAAAATGTCTTATTGTTTTTACCAAATCTTATTTAACATTTATTATAAATACAGCAATCTAAAAAATGGTTTTAAATCAAATTTTCTTAAAGAATTTTATATATATATATATATATATATATATATATATATATATTTATATATATATATATATATATATATATATATATATATATATATAATTTTTTATAGTGAATGTTTTTTTTATATATGTAAGTAGAGAGATTTGAACTTACGATATTTCTGTCTATGTTTATCCTAAACTATATCTCAGGCAACCAATTTACATGACTACATACATGCAAAAAATATAAATGATTTTCATATATGTATTTTATACAGTACCAGCACACATAGTTAAGCCAGATCATAAACTCCCTCATATATACATACAATAAAAAATACATATTTTAAGATTGTAATGTTCTTAATAAATTTAACACAGGAAGTGATCATCAATTAGTAAGATGTAAGATACATGTTAATGCAAAACTAGAGAGACAAAAATTATTATGAAAAACAACATTTACAGTTGATATTCCTAATCTTCAGGAATATTCTAACGAGTTTAAATTAGAACTTACAAATCGATTTCAAGTATTAGTAGATTTTGAACATGATTCAGATTTGAATGACATTAATATGAAAATAACTGATACACTTTTACAAACTTTAACAAAGATAGCTGGTAGAAAAAAGCAGCAACCGTCCAATAAAATTTCTACTGAGACTAGAGAATTTATGAAGAAAAGAAGGAATATGAGGATATACAACAATGATGCATTAAAAAGGATTGAATATCTCAAATTTTGTAAAATGGCAAGGAAAAGAATTGAAAATGATATTAGAAGGTAAGTCTAAAAAGTGTAAAACAACATTTTGGTATTGGTAGGAAATTTATATCTTCAATAAGAAAAAAAGATGGCATTATTACTATAAAGAGAGATGACATCATGAAATGTGTAGATGACTTCAATCAAGAATTATATAGTAATAAAGAATAAGTGTCTCCTATGCCTATTATATATTCCGAATTGCCCAGAATTTTAAATGAGGAAGTGAGACATGCAATTAAATGTATGAAGAAAGGAAAGGCTCCAGGTAATGATGGAATTATAATTGATATATTAAAAGAAGCAGATGAAGAAATAAAATAAAAATAAAGTTATATACCAAATGTTTAAATGATAAACATGTGCCAAATGATTGGACAAATGCAGTATTAATATTAATATTTAAAAAAATGTGATAAAGAAAATTTTAGAAATTACAGACCTATCATTCTTTTATCAGTTTTATACAAAATTTTTAGTAAAATAATTACAACTCGTCTACAGAAAACACTGGATTTCCACCAACCAAGAGAACAAGCTGGATTTAAAAGTGGTTTTAGTACAGTAGTTGATATCCAGATATTGAGAGAAGTTATAGAAATAAAAAAATGAATATGAGTTGTCATTATGCTTATGATTTGTAGATTATGAAAATGCATTTGGTTCTATAAACATTTCATATTTAGAAGAATATTTATAAAAATGCAACAGCAACAATTAGATTACATAATGATTGTAGGAAAATCAACATTGAAAAGGGTGTAAGAGAGGGTGACTCCATATCTCCAAAACGTTTTTACAGCTGTGCTGCTGTAAAGTATTTTGTGGATTAAAATGAGAAACTAAAGGAGTGAAAATAAATGGAGATTATTTAAGTCATTTAGATTTTGCATATGATGTAGGTTTTTTTTTTTTCAAATAATGTTTTATAGTTACAGGAAATGTTGCAGGAATTATCAGAGGAATGTAGGACTAAAGTAATGTTTAATAGATTTTCTCAAAATAAAAAAAATAAAGATTGATTATGATGAGTTAGAAGAAGTTAACAGTTACAAATAAATTGGTCAGATTATTAATACAGTTGGAAACATAATGGATGAAATTAATCATAGAATTAAACTTGTTTGGGGTGCTTTTGGTATAAATAACTTGATGCTAAAAACAAATATGCCTATGTGTTTGAAAAAGAAGGTTTTTAATAAATATGATTTGCCAGTTCTTACTAATGTATCTGAGACTTCAACACTTAATAGAAGAGTAATACAGACTTCAGACTACTAAAAGAAGTATGGAGACATGCATATTGGGAATAACAAGAGATCAAAAACACAATATATGTATAAGAAAACAAACAGGTGTTACTGACCTCTTTGAAAAAATTAAAATACTGAGATGAAGTTGGGCTGAACATATTGCTAGAAGAGATGACAATAGATAGACAATTGAAATTTTGAACTGGATTCCAAGAGATTGTAAAAGACCCAGAAAAAGACCACATGTGAAATGGATGGATAAAATAAAAAAGTGTGCAGGGTGATATGAAGAAGAGAAGCTAAAGCTAGGAAAAGATGGATTGAACTTGGAGAGACCTTCATCCTGCAGTGGATCGATAATGGTTGGTGATGATGATATATTTTCTGTACATTTGTATTAATGGTTGATAAAGATTGTTAGTGAAACAATCGAAAGTGTGTATATATATATATATATATATATATATATATACACTTTGTTTCACTTTCGATATGTTTATATGTCACTATATATATATATATATATATATATATATAGTGACAGGCAGATGATGTATGTTGGTTTAACCCAGTTCGTATCCCAGGTGAAAGTACCTCGAGGCCACCCATACATGAGATATTAAATCAAGAATACTATGACCTCTGCCCTGTTCACCTATTCTTGAGGCTAACTGTGAACCAATAACATTATCTGAGAGACACACAAACTATTTTTTCAACTGACCCAAACTAGCATCAGGGGGAGAAACATGGACGGGAACACCTACGGAGCTAAATAGTTAAATGTGCATAAAAGTACTACGAAAAATGTGTTTTGCATGCCTGGATCATTGGAAAAGTAACATAAAACATTAGAATAAAATTAGCAAACTCAAGCTTGTTAGTTAAATAAGATATTTAATTAATGACTTTAAAATATTAATAATGTTTTAATGGCCTCCACTATTCCCCTAAATTAATGAAAAATTAATTAGACAATAAAAACGGATATAAACAATATAATATTTTTGCCATCTAAGTCTTTTCTTCCCATTTTCAATAAAATTGTCAACTCAAATGTCCTCGATAAAGTACAATAAAAAATATCTTTCACAAAACATTTCTAATTACTTTGCGCTAAAAACAGTTTACAATTATTTAAGACATATATAGCCTAATCAGATATACCTAATGAGATATTGGCAGACAAAGGAGGCATTACTGAGGAGATCAAGTTGGCAAACAAAGGAAATTTACTCGTATTTATTTTACAAACATAATTGGAATTAGAAAGAGATTTTAAATGAAAAATTAACTTTAAAACTTAACTGCAATGGAATACAAAATATTTATACATGTTAGCAAAGAAGAATAGTGAAGGAAAAGGGTTAAATATAAATAGATGATCACAATATATATATATATATATATATATATATATATATTGTGATCATTTTTATTAGTTTATCTTATATATATATATATATATATATATATATATATATAAGATTAAACTAATAAAAATGGTTACATAACAAATATAATTAAATACAACATTTCAGAAATATAATTCAATGAACCAATTAAGAAAGTTATTAACAAAAAAGTGTAGAAAGTAAATAGTTCAATGGAGGAGAGATACAATTACCATCCTGTTTCCTTGGTGATGTTTCCTTGAAATGTGTGGCTTGATCCATCCATCGATAGGTATTTTCCTAGACAAGAAAAGTGGAAATATGTAGTATGCTTTCACGAAAAGTCCTACAGACATGGCACAGAGTTCAGATTTCTATTGGGTGGATACTATGGAATTTTGATGGTATTTAGGAACGTCAGCAGCAGGCAAAGCTTTGCCTAACCACCTAGTATGGTAGAATCCATCAAATTCATATGACTGTTAGCTTGTAGCTTGTTCAAACTTCTCCATGATTTCGAAGATGATAGTTCAATAACTTTTTTGAGCAAAATACAATGAGAAGCAAAATCTGGGAGGTTCAAAGCACAGGATAAATCTGAATGAATTCTCTATAAAGAAATCTCCAACAAGAAAATCTGAAAGCAATCACCAAAAGGAAAATCTGAATAGCTATCTTCAAAAGGAAAATCTGAATGCAATCTCAAAAAGGAAAATCTTAATGTCAAGTCTTTTGTTCACTCTCCTATTTATACATTTTTTTTGTAAACTATCTTCTATTATTTTGCCTATGATCTTAGATCTTGATAAGCCCCCCACCCAGCATTCCTTTGTTTCAAGGTAACTTTTACTTTTTTATTCTAAAGTTCTTTCTTTAAACTTTGAATTTTATCAATTAAAAAATAAAGAGAAGGCCATCTTTAATTTGCCTTGAATGGGCTAATTAATTACAAACATATATTCTTTTAAAAAATGTTGGCAGGCTTATCTCAAAATAACAATCATACTCCATATTTTAACAAGATTTTAAAAAGAAAAATATATTATTATTTCTTTTAATAAAATAAGCATTTTATTTCAGAAGAATTTTGCATTAACTCATATATATGTTGTGAATGTTCAGATTGATGATCCAGGTATATATATAAAAAATAAAAAAAATAAATAAATAAAGAAGTTTGTTGATCTTATTTGATTTTTCCTTTGCTTAATAGATAGATAATGTAAGATCTTGGAAATGTAGATTTAAATTTGATCACCATGGCAACCTTAAAGCTTTTAAATAGAATTATATACTGTTGATTCTAGCTTTAAAATAAAAATAACTTCACTATAATCAAACTTAAGAAAAACATATAAATAAATAAATTAAAAAAATAACAAAACAAACAATTCAGTACAATATAAGTTTACCTAAATAGGATCGATATTATTTTACATATTTCATATATGAATGCAGTCACCATAGTAACATTATTACATACAGTTCAATGTTTTTATGTTGTGTATATTTGTTTATAAATTAATTTAAAAAATATTATTATTAAAAATATAGATATGTGTAAATTATTGATGTTTATCAAGTAAATAAAAGGTTGTATATCAATTTTGTATTTTGGTTTGTAAATAATAAAAAAATTGTAATCGAATTTGGATTTAATTTTCATGTATTTTTTTCTCCAAACTTACCTTACAAACCGCGTGAAAAGTACTATAAAAAAATTGATAAAATTGAGGTTTATTTGAGTAATATTGGATGGTCGTCAAGATACGAGAAACGTCAGAAAGAGAACCTATAAAAAAGACGTGACAGAATATAACAGGAACTTTTTTCATCATTTTGCTATAGTCAAGGACAGACCTATTTTCTGTGTCTTAACAAATCAAGTTTTTCAATATTTTTTTTTGTGTGTAAAACCATAAAACATGGAAAAATAGTTGAATTATCTGCCCGTTCAATCATTTAGAGGGCAGTTGCGAAAAGTTTCCGGGGAAGCGGCAGCAAAATGTAAAAAAAAAGAAACCTATGAAGTAAAAAAAAAAAATGCTTTATAAAAAAAAAAAAGTCGGCTATTTTTAATTAAAAAAAGAAAACAAAGATATTTCTGTTTTTAAAAAAAAATGGATTTGCGTAAACATCGTCTCACGAGTAAAGGAACATGGACCAACTGGATCAATTCACATCATAAAAGGGATAATCAAAGTGTACTCACCTCTTCGGACAGAAAAAGAAAACTTTTAGTGAAGCATTATAAAGTTTGCGATTATTATTTCTGACAAAGAAACTTCTCTTTACACCATAAGAACTGAAGTCAATCAATGGGCAAATAAATAGTGAACGAACAGACTCATATATATATGGTATGATTTTTTTTTATATAAAACGTGCGTGTATTAATTTTTTTTTATATATAATAAAAGGGGATGATTTTTTTTTTTAATTATCTCTAAAACTAATATAATTTATTAAATGAAAATGATCGGAAAGACTCAAATATATTTATTATTTCATATTCATTTATCCGTTATTATTTTGATAAACAAATAGATTTTGATACCCTCCTATTTCACATCTTTGGTATCGGTTATAGGTAAATTTTTTAGCAAAATATCCAAAAGCCTTTCCCTTCATTTACTCATTCAATTTTTTTTTTGTCGTTATCGTTGTCGCAACACATTTAGAGATACACTTAGCAATTTTATCATTTTTATTTGGTCAATCAATCTAAAATATAAAGTCATTTCCGATGTATTTTATCATTAATCTTGCCAATTTTCTTTTATATAATCCAATAAATTGAGTCAATTTAAATATCAAGACTAGTTTAATTATTTTGTTTTATTTGGATTGCATAAGATGACGTAGCTATTTAAGTAACAAGATTCAAACTCAGCTTGGTAAGTGAATTAGTATATAAGATAAGGTATGTTTTGCTTATTAGTATTTTATTTTGTTTCCATATGAATTTTATATTTACATTTGCATTCGAATATTATATATATATATATATATATATATATATATATATATATATATATATATAAGATAAATGAGATATATATATATATATATATATATATATATATATTCTCATTTATCTTAGTTAATATTACAAAGTCAATCATTTCATGTTTGTCTGATTCCGTCATAAAAATCTAAATAGATCGTACTTTATCGTTTGGTTCAGAATAATTCGTCTTGGATATTTTTCTTAAACTCCTATAAAATGAAGAGAATAAACTTCATTGACCGATTTAATTGAATATTGTTTAGATTTGTATAAATATCAATTATAATCATATGTTTTAATTGTTGCCGGTCAATTTTTATTCAATTGTTTAAAATTTCAAACAGATTGTATTAATACTCACAGGTGAATAAACATCCAATAGAAACTTGATATGTCTTTTATGTAATGTGGTTGGACATTGTAGAGTTAGAGATGAGCTAATAGAGTGTTGATATTAAACTCCAGTGAAGTATTCTATTTTAAAACATAAACGAAGCACTTATTAAGTATCACTTTATTGGAAGATAATTATAAATTATTTGTAAATTATTTTGTAGCTTCTTAGTAAACCATAGACGTATATTAATTTGTTTAAACATTTAAGTGAGTGCATAAATTTTCAAAGTGTTTATAAAATTATAATAAAACCAGTTGATGCCAACAGAAAATTATTAATTAAAGATTGAAGTAGAAAGAATTGTATATCGCTTATTGACACGAGTGTTTATCTTTCTATTTAGCGTTTATTAAAATAGATATATATATATATTTGGGTTCAAGTATTATTTTGTTTTGATATTTAAATAATGTCTATATGTAAAAAAATGTTTTGTAAAGTACTATTACAGGTACTTAGAAGCTTATCCATTAAGTTAAAAAGGTAGCATCTTTAAATAATGAAGTAGATGTAAATTACTATAACAGTAACAGGCTAATAAAATATATATTGGAATCTGTTTTAGTTATTAATTGGATTTGATTTTGATTAGATTGCCAATCAAGTAGTTAGCCTGATCCTATATTATTGTTTAGGGCAATAGTAGTTGGTTTCACTGCTCTTTGCAATTTATGTTGTAATTTTGATGGATTTGTTGATGTCTGGAGCAGATAGTCTCATTATTCCTTCATTTCACATATAACTTAAGTAAATTAAACTTTAAGAGTGATTATTTATGCTTTGTGATGGTTTATTACATAACGGCGACCCAATTGAGCTAGACCAGATTAATTTAAATTAGATTTTTAGATTTTTTTTATCAGATCAGATTGATCATCCTAACCATCACCTAAATCCATCAATTAAATCAGTTAAAAATTGGCACCAACATTTTGGGCCTTCTTTCTTCAATTTAAATGGAATACAGCATTCAACAATTCCGACGGTTACAAAATGGTGTGCCAACTCGGGACGAAATAAACAATTAAAGACCCAAGTTTGAGTCTCATATAGATGCTAAAACATGGTATTATTTTTATATGCATTGGTGGAGTTATATAGCTGATTATATTATATCATAGGTTTAAATAAGATATTAGAATATTTGTTGTAGTTGTTCTTTGGGGATTTTTATTCGCAGCTGTAGGATTGAATGGGTAGATATGTTTTATGTAAGAATAAATAAAAGTAAAGTATTTCGCAATTTATTTAAAATTGAGATATTATATTTGACATAAATAGAAAATAAAAATGGAAAGCAATAAGAAAGAAAAATTATCAAAACCTGAAGAAGATTTGTATCCAATTCTGAAAGAATTAATGGAAAAGATGGGTGATATGAAAAGTGATATAAATAATAAATTTGAAGATATAAATGCCAAATTTAGTGATATAAATAATAAATTTAGTGACATGAGTAGAGATAATCAAATGTTAAGAGAAGACATGAATAATAAACTGGGTGATATGATTAAAGAAAATAAAGAACTTAGAGAGGAGGTAAATATTAAAATTGGCTTATGCAAAATCGAGTTAAATGCTACCAATGCCAAGTTTGAGGAATTTAAATATAACTTAAATACTCGGTTGAAAGAATCCATTGATAAATATAATTGTAGGTTTGACGAATTGAGTGACCATATACAGAAGTCACAAGAACACATAGATGTCAGGCTTAACATTTTAGAAGCCGAAGTTAAAAGTTGTAAAATTAAATATCAAAGTTTGGAAGGAAAATGTTTTAAAATTGAACAGACTTATGTAGATACCCAGAAAGCAACCGCATTGGAGATAAATGATATTAAAAAGGAGCTAAGAGATATTCAGACTAATATGAAGGTAAAATGTAATGAAGCAAAAATAGTAAATTACAAAACGTTAGAACAGGTGCCTTTAGGAAAAGTAAAGATGATAAAAAAATTTGAAAAGGTAAAAATAGATTGTTCTAATGATTCAGTAAAAATAAAGTATATTGATGAACAGAATAATTTAGATAAGAAGCTTTCAAATGTTGAGTTGTTACAATCAAATAAAAACATAAAGACTGAGGTTAGTCAGAAAATGATAGATGAAGCATGGTTAATAAATAAATTTAAATCCAAAGGAGTTGAAAATTTGAAAGGTAACTTAAAAAATTATATAGAGTGCAAACAAGTAACATGAAGATTTAAAAGTATGTATCATACTGCAAAGGAAAGGTGGAAAATAAGTATGGAAGAAGATATGTCCATAATAATGCAGTCAGATAACATTTATTATAGAAAGTATGTTAAGCAGTTATTTCAAGGAGAACTTTGTGATAGTACAGTAAAAGGGAAGGAAAATGAACCCTATGAAAAATGGAGTAAGAGTTTGTTGCTTGAGAAAACTTATAGTAAGTATAACTATACAGTAGATAATAATGTTCATAGTAATATTTCTCTGTTATTTTGTTCAGAAATATTGAGAGTAGTTGAAAAGTACATGGAGAGAGGAAGAGACTAATATTGATTTGATAAATTTAGATGGCATGATTTCCTCCCTGACCCATGATTTGACTAATGGATTAATGAATTTGTGTATGACTGGAAAATAAAAGAATTTATATAAGAACATATTTATTTGAAGTAGAGACAAATCAGTGACCCGCAGAATTATAAGTTCAAAAAGTTTTTGAATATATATGAGGGACCATTCCAAATAAAAAGAAAAGTGGGGGAGAATGCATTTCTCATAGAAACCCCGGAAGGTGAAAAAGGTACCTTCAATGCCCAAAGCTTAAAGCCAGTAGCACCACCCAATTAAATATAAAAACATTCACTAAAGTAACTTTATTAGTATGTCTCATGATATTTATTATTATGACCAAAAGTCATTAGTAATAGTGTAGATACACATATGAAAGACTAAAAAAAAATAGAGTGAGAAATATTTATAGTCAAAGTACTTTTGAAGATTTTCATTGTATAGTATGCAAATACTGTTTAAAATTAAACCTTGTAAAATTGACTGATGATGGTGAATGTGTTATTTAATGCATTGGAGATGTAGAGTGTAAGATTTTAATGTCTGTGCTATTTGTAAATTGTAAATATTTGTATGGTTAAGTCTTTTCTTTAAGGAAGTTGGCAGAACTATAGATGTGTGTTGTGGATCATAACTCTATATAAAATTATATTGAAGTCTGAAGTCGACAGATGTCCCAGACTTATTATTGTTCATTGGCAGGTAGGAAGAAATCCTTAATGGCAGGATTCATCTTTCGATATGAGTTATAATTTTAAAGAGAAATGTTTAGTAGTTTCCCTAACCTGTATAAAATAAAGCTATTCAAACATAAATGTCCCTGATTAGCATCAATGTAGAGCACAGTTTAGTTTGTAAAGTAGTTGTCGGATCCTCCAGAAATTAAAATTAGATTTGATTGACATTTAATCAGTTTACTTTAGTATTAGAAGTGATTTAAAAATGGGATATCTCTATTGTTTTGAATCTCCAGCTCACTGTATGAGTTAATTTTCATTTGTTTAGATTATTTTATAGGAAAAGTGACTTTAAAGGTTGATATTTTCAATGTCCAAAGCAGGAATTGAATAAATATAAGATATTAATTAACTAAAGTTATATTCTCATTTTATGACAATATTGAATGTTTAAAATTTAGGCCCATAGTAGTGTCACTGAAGTGAACTACAGATATGTCTAAAGAAAATAATAATAAAAGCTATTGTTGAGTTTTAAGAAAATAAAACCGTGAATATATATATATATATATTTTAACAATGCAATAAAAATATATGACTATTAGAGAGTAACTAATAATATTGGGCTTATAAATGAATTTAGTTCCGTAATATATTTGGCTTGTATGAAGCAAATACTAAATGATTTTCTTGTTTGACTCTAATTTTAGAACATTGTTGTCCAGAAAGTTGCAGAGAGGAATATAAAGATGTAATAATTTGATTGTGAAATTCAATAAAAAAAAAAAAAGAAGAAAAAAAAAACCTAGAGATGTGATTATACTACATAAATGGTAGATAAAAAAAAAAAAAAAGAAAAATACATGTAGGTAAACTAATTAGACAAGCATAAATGGAATGAACGAATTCCACATTGCTTCTATGGGAATAAGATATTTGAAATTTTTTACTAACATTTCAAATGATATTAAAATCAAGACAGATGGAAATGATAGACGTTTATCTGTGCAGAAATTAAAATGTTTAATGATTTTAGAGAAAGGAAAAAGTGTCTTTATTTTTTTTCTCTGTAGAGGGGAGATGTTGTGAATGTTCAGATTGATGATCCAGGTATATATATATATATATATATATATATATATATATATATATATATATATATATATATATATATATATATATATATATATATATATATATATATATATATATATATATATATATATATATAAATAAATAAATAAATAAAGAAGTTTGTTGATCTTATTTTATTTTTCCTTTGCTTAATAGATAGATAATGTAAGATCTTGGAAATGTAGATTTAAATTTGATCACCATGGCAACCTTAAAGCTTTTAAATAGAATTATATACTGTTGATTCTAGCTTTAAAATAAAAATAACTTTACTATAATCAAACTTAAGAAAAACATATAAATAAATAAATTTAAAAAAACAACAACAAACAATTCAGTACAATATAAGTTTACCTAAATAGGATCGATATTATTTTACAAATTTCATATATGAATGCAGTCACCATAGTAACATTATTACATACAGTTCAATGTTTTTATGTTGTGTATATTTGTTTATAAATTAATTTAAAAAAATATTATTATTAAAAATATAGATATGTGTAAATTATTGATGTTTATCAAGTAAATAAAAGGTTGTATATCAATTTTGTATTTTGGTTTGTAAATAATAAAAAAATTGTAATCGAATTTGGATTGAATTTTTATGTATCTTTTTCTCCAAACTTACCTTACAAACCGCATGAAAACTACTATAAAAAAAATTGATAAAATTGAGGTTTATTTGAGTAATATTGGATGGTCGTCAAGATACCAGAAACGTCAGAAAGAGAACCTATAAAAAAGATGCGACAGAATATAACAGGAACTTTTTTCATCATTTTGCTATAGTCAAGGACAGACCTATTTTCTGTGTCTTAACAAATCAAGTTTTTCAATATTTTTTTTTTGTGTGTAAAACCATAAAACATGGAAAAATAGTTGAATTATCTGCCCGTTCAATCATTTAGAGGGCAGTTGCGAAAAGTTTCCGGGGAAGCGGCAGCAAAGTGTAAAAAAAAAAGAAACCTATGAAGTAAAAAAAAAAATGCTTTATAAAAAAAAAAAAAAAGTCAGCTATTTTTAATTAAAAAAAAAAAAAAAAGAAAACAAAGATATTTCTGTTTAAAAAAAAATGGATTTGCGTAAACATCGTCTCATGAGTAAAGGAACATGGACCAATTGGATCAATTCACATCATAAAAGGGATAATCAAAGTGCACTCACCTCTTCGGACAGAAAAAGAAAACTTTTAGTGAAGCATTATAAAGTTTGCGATTATTATTTCTGACAAAGAAACTTCTATTTACACCATAAGAACTGAAGTCAATCAATGGGCAAATAAATAGTGAATGAACAGACTCATATATATATATATATGATTTTTTTTATATATAAAATGTGCGTGTATTAATTTTTTTTTATATGTAATAAAAGGGGATGATTTTTTTTTTAATTATCTCTAAAAGTAATATAATTTATTAAATGAAAATGATCGGAAAGACTCAAATATATTTATTATTTCATATTCATTTATCTGTTATTATTTTGATAAACAAATAGATTTTGATACCTTCCTATTTCACATCTTTGGTATCGGTTATATGTAATTTTTTTAGCAAAATATCCAAATGCCTTTCCCTTCATTTACTCATTCAATTTTTTTTTGTCGTTATCATTGTCGCAACACATTTAGAGATACACATAGCAATTTTATCATTTTTATTTGGTCAATCAATCTAAAATATAAAGTCATTTCTGATGTATTTTATCATTAATCTTGCCAATTTTCTTTTATATAATCCAATAAATTGAGTCAATTTAAATATCAAGACTAGTTTAATTATTTTGTTTTATTTGGATTGCATAAGACGACGTAGCTATTTAAGTAACAAGATTCAAACTCAACTTGGTAAGTGAATTAGAATATAAGATAAGGTATGTTTTGCTTATTAGTATTTTATTTTGTTTCCATATGAATTTTATATTTACATTTGCATTCGAATATTATATATATATATATATATATAATATATAATATTCGAATGTAAATGTATATATATATATATATATATATATATATATATATATAAACATTACAAGCATAAAGCTAAACTAGTCAATATAAAATCAAAACTACCCCAAATAAAAAATTAAACCAGACCAGCATAAAAATAATATTAAAACACAACCTAAGGTTTCACTGCTACAAGCAGACTTCTCAAGTGTAAAGAACTACAAAAAAACCACACATTATATATACTATTAAAAACTACCCACAAATCCATTCACTTCCCATCCACCCTTAATATTAAAAGAACTCTTAAATAAGTTAATTGCTTCAGAATAATAAATTTTCAATAATAAAGACTCTTTAATTCTTCTTTTGATTTCATTTCTCTCAAAGAAGACAACCTTAACTTCATCAAAATCATTATTGTGGCCTGTACCTTTTTCATGGACATACAAAGCAGAACTAAGATATCTATTTTTAACTCTACCTTTATGAACCTTTATTCTTTCATTTAAACTCAAACTACTCTGACCTATGTAAACCTTCTTACAAATAAACAATGAATAAAATATACCACACCAGGAATAGTCTTTCTATCAAAAACTTCTTTTCTATTATTTAATAAATTATTCAATGTAACGCCCCTTTTCCAAGCAATTTTCTTATTTCCAAACAATTTACTATTTCTACACACAATTTTATAAGAAGACAATTTAAATGGCAAAGAAATAAAATCATATTTTTCTTTAATCTTTACATCCTTACAAATATTACTATTAAATAAAATACTTTTAACAAATTTATCAGAGTATCCAACACTCAAATAATCTTTATAAAATTGATATTTCTGAAACAAAGCTACCCCACTAGAATTATTTAATTTAATATTCCTATGACAATAATTCCTTAAAGCAGCTACTTTATGAGATACAGACTGATAGCTATCAGATTTAATTATAGATCTTAATTCTTTACTTTTAACTAAATGACTGCACAATAAACAATTAGTTTCTATATTTCTAATCACCAAAAGATCTAAAAATTTTAACTTACCAAAATCTAACCCCCCTCCTTCTAACACAAATTTTATAGAAGGATCAAAACAATTAAACTCATTTACAAATTCCTTCAATTTATCATTCTCAACTACAAATAAACAATCATCAACATATCTGACAAATAATTTTACATATAAACAATTCTTTTTAATAATAATTTCCTCTTCCATATATTGGTTTTATGGAAGAGGAAATTATTATTAAGAAGAATTGTTTATATGTAAAATTATTTGTCAGATATGTTGATGATTGTTTATTTGTAGTTGAGAATGATAAATTGAAGGAATTTGTAAATGAGTTTAATTGTTTTGATCCTTCTATAAAATTTGTGTTAGAAGGAGGGGGGTTAGATTTTGGTAAGTTAAAATTTTTAGATCTTTTGGTGATTAGAAATATAGAAACTAATTGTTTATTGTGCAGTCATTTAGTTAAAAGTAAAGAATTAAGATCTATAATTAAACCTGATAGCTATCAGTCTGTATCTCATAAAGTAGCTGCTTTAAGGAATTATTGCCATAGGACTATTAAATTAAATAATGCTAGTGGGGTAGCTTTGTTTCAGAAATATCAATTTTATAAAGATTATTTGAGTGTTGGATACTCTGATAAATTTGTTAAAAGTATTTTATTTAATAGTAATATTTGTAAGGATGTAAAGGTTAAAGAAAAATATGATTTTATTTCTTTGCCATTTAAATTGTCTTCTTATAAAATTGTGTGTAGAAATAGTAAATTGTTTGGAAATAAGAAAATTGCTTGGAAAAGGGGTGTTACATTGAATAATTTATTAAATAATACAAAAGAAGTTTTTGATAGAAAGACTATTCCTGGTGTGTTATATTTTATTCCTTGTTTATTTGTAAGAAGGTTTACATAGGTCAGAGTAGTTTGAGTTTAAATGAAAGAATAAAGGTTCATAAAGGTAGAGTTAAAAATAGATATCTTAGTTCTGCTTTGTATGTCCATGAAAAAGATACAGGCCACACTAATGATTTTGATGAAGTTAAGGTTGTCTTCTTTGAGAGAAATGAAATCAAAAGAAGAATTAAAGAGTCTTTATTATTGAAAATTTATTATTCTGAAGCAATTAACTTATTTAAGAGTTCTTTTAATATTAAGGGTGGATGGGAAGTGAATGGATTTGTGGGTAGTTTTTAATAGTATATATAATGTGTGGTTTTTTTGTAGTTCTTTACACTTGAGAAGTCTGCTTGTAGAAGTGAAACCTTAGGTTGTGTTTTAATATTATTTTCATGCTGGTCTGGTTTAATTTTTTATTTGGGGTAGTTTTGATTTTAAATATATATATATATATATATATTTAAAATATAAACTATATATATATTATCATATTATATATGAGTTATATATATATATATATATATATATATATATATATTCTCATTTATCTTAGTTAATATTACAAAGTCTATCATTTCATGTTTGTCTGATTCCGTCATAAAAATCTAAATAGATCGTACTTTATCGTTTGGTTCAGAATAATTCGTCTTGGATATTCTTCTTAAACTCCTATAAAATGAAGAGAATAAACTTCATTGACCAATTTAATTGAATATTGTTTTGATTTGTATAAATATCATTTATAATCATATGTTTTAATTGTTGCCGGTCAATTTTTATTCAATTGTTTAAAATTTCAAACAGATTGTATTAATACTCACAGGTGAATAAACATCCAATAGAAACTTGATATTTCTTTTATGTAATGTGGTTGGACATTGTAGAGTTAGAGATGAGCTAATAGAGTGTTTATATTAAACTCCAGTGAAGTATTCTATTTTAAAACATAAACAAAGCACTAATTAAGTATCACTTTATTGGAAGATATTTATAAATTATTTATAAATTATTTTGTAGCTTCTTAGTAAACCATAGACATATATTAATTTGTTTAAACATTTAAGTGAGTGCATAAATTTTCAAAGTGTTTATAAAATTATAATAAAACCAGTTGATGCCAACAGAAAATTATTAATTAAAGATTGAAGTAGAAAGAATTGTATATCGCTTATTGACATGAGTGTTTATCTTTCTATTTAGCGTTTATTAAAATATATATATATATATATATATATATATATCTTTATATATATATATAGAAATATATATATATATATATATATATATATTTGGGTTCAAGTATTATTTTGTTTTGATATTTAAATAATGTCTATATGTAAAAAAATGTTTTGTAAAGTACTATTACAGGTACTTAGAAGCTTATCCATTAACTCTTTGCCCGCCTCTTACGAGGCTCCTCGTCGACATCTGACATCACTCTAACTCAGCCAATTTTTATACGAAAATATTTGTTAAACACATATTGAATTCGTTTTTAAAAGTTCTGTAAGATGGTGCCATCTTCCGATTTATTTTACAAGTAAAAAATAGAAAAAAAATGCATTTAAACCTAAACAAAGAAGGAACATTATTTGTGATTGGTTCTTAGCATGCTCTCAGCTGAAAAAGACATTCTGATTGGCTGGAAAGAACAAAGAAACTGCCTGATCAAAGAAAATAAAGAAAAACGCTGAGATTTTCATTTCGAATACGATTTAAATTATTATAAAAGAATATTTTGAGAAATTAAAATTATTTCAGAGAGAATAATAAAAAAACAAAATTATTTTCGAAAAATATTGAAGATTTAAGTAAAAATATTGAAGATGTAGTAAAAAAAAATATTTACTTTTCTATAACGTAAAAGTCGATCTTTTTGTTTATATTATAGCTTTTATGTTGACGATATTGAATATTTTAGAATAAATAAATAGCAATTTATTTTTGAAAGAACTTTCGTTCTCTTCATAACCTGAAAAATTAATAATATACTTTTTATAAACGTATCTGAGTTGAATTTAATATTATAGGCGAATATGTTTTAACAATAGGCTTTGTCTTCAGTTTGTGAGTTGGCCAATTATAAGATTTGATTTTTATCTGATACAACCAATGTTAAAATTAGCGGTTAAAAGGTTAAGTTAAAAAGGCAGCATCTTTAAATAATGAAGTAGATGTAAATTACTATAACAGTAACAGGCTAATAAAATATATATTGGAATCTGTTTTAGTTATTTATTGGATTTGATTTTGATTAGATTGCCAATCAAGTAGTTAGCCTGATCCTATTTTATTGTTTAGGGCAATAGTAGTTGGTTTCACTTCTCTTTGGAATTTATGTTGTAATTGTGATGGATTTGTTGATGTCTGGAGCAGATAGTCTCATTATTCCTTCATTTCACATATAACTTAAGTAAATTAAACTTTAAGAGAGATTATTTGTGCTTTGTGATGGTTTATTACATAACAGCGACCCGATTGAGCTAGACCAGATTAATTTAAATTAGATTTTTAGATTTTTTTTATCAGATCAGATTGATCATCCTAACCATCACCTACATCCATCAATTCAATCAGTTACAAATTGGCACCAACATTTTGGGCCTTCTTTCTTCAATTTAAATGGAATACAGCATTCAACAATTCCGACAGTTACAAATATATATATATATATATATATATATATATATATATATATATATATATATATATATATATATATATATATATATATATATATATATATATATATATATATATATATATATATATATATATATATATATATGTTTGACTAATAGGTTTTACAAATAATTTTTTTTAACAGAAATCTAATCTTAGAAATGGAATTTATTTAAAATGAAATAGTTAAATGCAAATACAAATTATATCAACGTAATTAATTTTAGCTTTAATGCAAAACCTTGCTGACATTGGACTATAAACTTAATTCAGGCCTACAATACTAATTAAGTTTATAGGAGGCTGTGAAGCATGGAACGTACTTCAGATCCATTGCTTCAATGTATATATATATATATATATATATATATATTGATATATATATGGATATATAAATCTTAATTTACATTGTTTCCTATATATATATATATATATATATATATATATAGGAAACAATGTAAATTAAGATTTATATGTTTTTCAAAATTTTTCTAGCAAATAAGTTTGGCATTTTTATGGACTAATGTTACTATGTTATATATTCAAATGGTTTTGCTGCTTGGAAGTTTAAAAGAAGTTTGAATTCTGGGATGGCCAGCATTGAAATTGATCCTATGATCTAACATTCCAGATCTATTGCCTTAAACATTCTATGGCATCAATGTGATGACCTTAAAAGTACCATATTTGAAAGTGAGAAATGCAATTGTTGAGGAAGTTGTCATATATATTTTAGTGGGCTTGATATTGTATTTATTACTATTTTTAATCAGCTTATTATTTTAAATATAAATATATTTTTTAAAAAGGAATACTAATCACGTTTTAATATTAAAATATACTTTCAGTAATAATATTTTGAAATGACATACTGCTTTTTATTCATATAAAATTAATAAAATTTAATTACATTACATGTTCTCTGTTGAATGATAAAAAGTTATATATAAATATATGAAAACAAATGCATGTTTTATCTTAGACTACCATGTTTTTCTGCTTTTGTATAAGTCTTTTTTTTTCTGCCAATGTATAGCAAATCTTAAAATGCAATTATTTTCAATTCCTTAAACAATACATGCAAGAGCGGCACAAGACTCCTGAAACCATTATCAAAATGAAAATTGATCTTTTGTTTTTAGATAAAAAATATAAAACAAGATCACAAAAAGAAGTAATATTCTGATATAAAATATTTTATAAAATAAATATAAAAAGAAGTTATTTACTATTAGCTGTTCACTTTATTCTCCAGTTATATAAAAAATCAAAAAATAACTTTTGATCTGTTAAATATAACTTAAAATCTTTAACTACAATCTAATGTGAACTTTATTTTGTTTGTATAAAATTTTATAATATGCATCCCACACGTATATATATATATATATATATATATATATATATATATATATATATATATATATATATATATATATATATATATATATATATATATATATATATATATATATATATATATATATAGCTCTTTTGCTGTTTTGCAAAATATCAAGAAATATGCTATTCTTTCACATTTTCACACTTATAGAATAGCTTTTTGGGTTTAAATCCATATAAGAACTTTTGTTTGAAGTAAAAAATAACAACCTATTTTACTTCAGCAAAAAAGTCCAACAAAAAATCTATTACAAAGTTAATAAAAAAAACTGGTTTGGTCTCAGGGGTTGTCAATTAGTAATAATTGGTAATTTTATAGTAGCATCCAAGGTTAAATATTATTTTCTAATTATATAAATATTATCTCTTATTTCTATTATTTATTATAATAACAATCCATATAAATATTTAATTTAACATAAAATAAAATTTCTTATAACATTACAATATCACATGATCCCCATTTTTTATGCTTACTCATAATTTATTAAAACATGCAAAACTCTTCGTTGATTACTTTGGCTTGCACTGAGTGGTGCTACTGTATGGAGAGTTGCCTGTTTTAATAACATTACAATACTATCCAAAAAAACTCAACATTAGTAAAATTCTCTCAACCATGATTTTATCTATTAACAAATCGACCTTTTCTAGTGAATTCCAGGTAAACATGTCACCTATATATCATCATCAACACTATTCTGTCAAATGGACAGATTCAGAGGGTAGTCACATCATCAGTTCATTCATTTTTTTAATTTTCCTCTTTTCCCAGCTCTTCAATTCCATGTAACTCTTCCTGTCTCTTACATAATGCAAAAATGCCAATCTCTTTTATCCTTTCATATTATTTTCACTCACCACTCCCTCCAAAATATTTTTCATTAAATTGCGATTTCTTCTTAACATATGTCCAATCCAGTTTCTCTTTTTCTCTCTGGTTTCCTCGAACAATCTTTTTTCTTTACTCTTTTCAACACCTTTTTGTTTGTTATTTTATACATCCAACTGATTTTTCCATTCTTATTAATGTCCACATCTCAAAGGCTTTCAATTGGTACCAAATTTGTTATTCATTATCCATGTTTTACAGCCATACATTAGTACCCTACATCCATAGAATTTAATTAATATTTTCTTAATTCTCTTTTAAAGAGTGACAAAATATTTTTTCCTTAATATGTACCTCTTTGCCAATGCTATTATTCTTTTAGCTTAATGTTCAATTCTTCCATGCTCACTCAATCAACTACCCAAATATGTAATTGTTTTACTTGTTGAACTATGTTATCATGGCTATCAATGTTTGCAGAATTTTTGCACATCCACCTATCTGCAAACACTTAGACTTCTCAATATTAATCATCATTCCATATTCCATATAATCTTTTAATTTATTCAACATCTTCTGAAGACACTTTTTGTCTTTAGCTATAGGAGTAATACTATCCACAAATCTTATACATTTTATTGCTCTATCTCCAAACTTTGTTTTTCCTGATGTCTTTTAAACAAAAATCCAATAGAACAGGAGGCATACTTCAACCTCGTCTAACTCCATGTTCTACATTTACTTTATCATTCTTTTTGCTCCCCAATTTATTTTTTATAATTTGTCCCTTATACATATTCCAAATAAATCTTCTTTTTTTTCAAAATATCCCTTTATCTTTTAAAATGGATATGAGTTCATTCCAGATAGTTCAATCAAATGTGTTTTCCAAATCCACAAAATGTATGTATATATATATATATATATATATATATATATATATATATATATATATATATATATATATATATATATATATATATATATATATATATATATATATATATATATATATATATATATATATATATATATATATATTGTAACAGTATACATTCTCTCAATATAAGGCAGGCACATTTGACTATAATCAGATTTTAGGTTTTTATATAAGACGACACAAATGATGTGATTTAATTTTGATAGATTGTTCCCAATAAATAATTTATTATTCATAAATTATTTTATCTAAATCACATCAAATCATTTTTCACCTTAATTGACTTAAGCTCAGATTTCAAACTCAGGGAAGTTTAGCAATTTACTCTCTTCAGGGGTTCCTATCAATATACTAGAATAATAATAATAGTAAATCTCACTAACTCTTTAAAATGGGTTTCATGAAGTTAATATAATAATCAATAAAAATTATTATATTAAATGTTTGTTCTTATCTGATAAAATCAAATAAATAAATAAAACAAATTAAAGACTTCATTTAGTTTAATATAAAAAACATAATAATTATTTATTTAACAAATACTTAAACTTTATAATATATATATATATATATATATATATATATATTATTTAAGTATTTAATATAAGGAAGTAGATATATAAATATTTATATATATATATATATATATATAAATATTTATATATCTACTTCCTTATATTAAATATATAAATATTCTATTTACTTATGGTAGATATATTTTCTAACTTATAACACCACATGATTTTACAAAGTATATAAAATATAAGTATCTAAATATGAAGACTTTTATATTAACACTATTCTTTAATAATTAGATTATACAAATAATAATCCAATCATTTATATATAATATTTTCATTTGTTAAAATGATTGTACATAATTTATGTTTATTAATATAAAAAATATATATTTCATATCAATGTTAGTCATTTATACATTTATCATACATTATGGTTATTAGATTATTTGGATTAGTATAAACAACATAGTGTCATGTCATAGAAAATAGTAGTATGTGAATTTAAAAATAATTTAATTTCTTACCTCCAAGTTCACTTTATCTCTCTATATTTTTACATGCCTTTCCCATATTTATATTTCTTAACCTATATCTAAATCTTTATTAATCATAAATAAAAAATATTTTAAATTATTAATTCCCTCTTATTATTGATTTTTTAATGAAATGAATATGATATTAAAGGAAATTAAATTAATCTTTCCCAGCTATAATTTTTAAAAACTTAAATGGTATTTATAAAAGAATAATTTTACTTGTTCCTGGAATTCGCAAATATAAATCCTTCAAAGATGCAATTTTTAATTCCTTCTTTGTTATACATTGTAGAAAATAATAGGGGATCCCAAGTTGACATTTAGTTTCCCCTTTGTATGTAGATTTCATCTTGTTTAATATGCAGTTCCTTTGATTAATAATTATAATTCCATTTTGAAGATCTACTTTTATATAATTTTATAGTCATTCAGCAAAAGATATTATTCACACACACACACACACACACATATATATATATATATATATATATATATATATATATATATATATATATATATATATATATATATATATATATATATATATATATATATATATGACTAGGCAAATGCATTTTATATATCCAACAATAAATTGGTGTTCTACCCACTCTGCATTTTCCTTATAATGTAAAGTACATTAAATTTAGTTGAAGTTTTTATAAACATTTTCTGTTCAAAATGAAGTTTACAATTAGAACTCTGGTTAGAATGATTTTTTATCGAACATGAAAATATATTCTAATGAAGTATTTTAGAAATTATTTTCTTTAAAAAAATATTAAAACTTCTTCTAATAAGTATTAAGTCATTCAAAATATAAATTTTATACTATACACTGTTCTTTTAAATCGTACACAGTATATGTTTTTATGAGGATATAGCCTACAAAAAATAGAATCCTTAATCTTTTAAAAAAATAAAATTATTTTTATATCTCACTGCATGAGATTCCTGAAGCATATCACATTCTACATTGTTACAATACAATTCAATATGAAAACACTACGTTAACTTCATTTCCTTTAATTCAATAAACTGTATGTGAACCCAGAGGTCATTACCTTATCAACCCTCTTTTCTCATCAATGTTTTGTTTTCATTTTAAATAATGAAAAATACTAACTTATTAAATTATATATTTATTTTCATAAATATAATAAGAATACAAATATAATGTATACATATTGATTATATGTATATTTGAGTATATATGTACTCCTATATTTCCCCTCGACTAAAGTAATTAAAATAAACTAACATTTTATTTTAATTCTTCATCTTTGTTATTATTTATACAATACATTATTTTCATTTCCCTCTTGACTTAAGATTTTAAATTCTTCCTCAATTATTAGAGAGAAAATGATTATTAATTATTATATTTAATAATAATTAAATTGTTTTATGGACAATTGGGTTCTTATTTTTTTTATAATGACTTAAATATGGTACATCTTATATAATTTGTTTTGATCAAATCATGGATTAAATTTACTGACTACTTTATTTTAAACTTATTACCTGTTAAAGTTAAATAATATAATACTTTATTATGCAAAAATCCTTATATAGATTACTTTCTTTTATTCACTTCTTTCAATTAATTTCTATATAATGTATCCTTATCAATATATTAAGTATTTGAAATGGTATATCAAAATAATTATATAGTAAAAATCTGCTTATTTTATAACTAAGTTTTAATTCCTTAATTCATAAGTGTTTTATGTATAAATCAATTTAAAATGCCAATCCTGCTCCTTATTGAGACTTACTAAACTATCATTGACATTCAATAAATGAATACACATAAACTTATTTAAAGTTGCCAATCCTGCTCCTTAATTTTTGAGACTTACTAGATTATGTTTAGCACCCAATAAATATATTAGTTGGAAATTATTTGTGAACTTGCCAACATATAAATATCCAGTCTTCTGTTTCCATATTAATGATATGATCCATCTTAGTTAGACATAATTATTTATTGTATTTCCTTCTTTTTCATAGCTTAATCCTTTACATTTCTTCACTACAATCCTAATAATTATTACATTATTTAGGTATTATCTAACTTATGATAATTGTTTATTTAAGACAATTATTATATTTTTCCTCGATATGGCTTTAATATACGAGCATTATAAGTACCTCGTATCTCAACATCACAATATAACCAGTATGCATTTGGTCCAGCTTTCTTTATAATGGTAAATGGTCATTCATAGGTATTACAAAATTTATGAAAAAATAAAATTTTGTGGATTACTAACATGTGGTGTCTTGAAAAATACTTTGTCACCCACTTTGAATTGATAATTTGACTTGTATGTATTTTTATGACATTTTTGAGCCATTTGTATCATTCTTTCTAAAGCTTCTTTTCTATCATTTTTAATGTTTGTGGTTAAATTAGGGATTGGTTGTTTATAATATTTAAATAATATTGGTATATTTTGTTTTAATTGTAATTTAATGGGTGTGAATCCAGTGGACTTGTTAGCACTCCAATTTATATAATTTACCATATCTGTTGTGTGCTTTACCCACTCCTTGTGACTATATTTCAAATAATTTCTAAACAAACACACAAGTTCCTGCATCACACATTCACATAGATTTGATTGAGGTTTTTCATGTTTTATTTGATGTTTATTTACCCATATATTCCACTCATTGGATAGAAAGGGTGTGCCATGGTCAATTAATATCGTCATAGATTTCTTTATCCTTTCAAAGTGGAGGGTTTCTAATACTTTAATCATATATCTAGTATTAGCTTGGGGTATTGGATAAACAGACAACAAATTTAGAGAAGAGATCATAAGCTAATACTATTTTTTTTTAATTAAATGGAGGTAAGGGTCCATAGTAGTCTATAGCTAAGATCTCATTCGGTCTTTCTGGAATGAGAGAATTCATTGAACTAACATAATTTTTATTTACTGGTTTAGCTCTCAAACATATTTGACAATTTTGAATTTCATTCAAAATATTTTTGTGCATATTAGGCCAATAAAAACAATTCTTTATTGTTTGTTCAGTTTGATAGACACCATATTGTCCATATAAACAATGAATATATTGTATGAGTGGGTTTTTTATAATTTCAGGTATTACTACTCTTGATTCATTTAATTTATCATTAATTTTATATTTTAAGACCATATTATCTATCTTATATAATTGAATAATAATAGCTGTATACAGAATTTCGTTTTTATTTAATGTTTTAATAATCAACATTAAATTTTTATCTTGATTTTGGAAATTATGGATATTTATTAAATCATTCACTACATTTTCATCATTTATCAGGTCAACATTTATTATCTAGGAATTATCTACTGATAAATGTAATTGTTCTGATTTACATGGATTTCATCTTAGTGCATCAGCTACAACATTTTCAGATCCTTTACAATATTTAATTGTATAATTGAATTGTTGTAATAACAGACTCCATATCACTAATCGAGAATTAGTCAAGTAGCTATGATTCAAGGATCTGAGGCTTTTATGATCAGTTATCACTATTACATCTGACCGAGAAGCATCTGTCAAAATTTTTGAAAAGCTCACACTATTGCTAGGGCTTCTTGCTCTGTAACCATATAATTCAATTCAGGTCCTTTTAATAGTCAGCTAATAAAATAGAGGACTCCTGGTTTGCCATCCTCTTGAATTTGAGATAAAGTTACCCCTAATCCATAACCACTACTATCTGTTTGCAAGATAAATGGTTTGCTAAAATCAGGAAAAGCTAATATAGTTTGCTTTAAAAATCCATCTTTGATTTTAGCAAACACATCATCTTATTCCTCATCCCATTTCTATTTCTCATCTTTTCTAATGAGTTTTAACAATGGTTCCATGTAATCAGAAAAATTTTGATAGAAACGATTATAAAAATTACATATTCCTAAAAATGATCTTATTTGTTTTTTTATTTGTGGGTTTAGGGTAATTCTGTATAGCAATAATCTTATGCAGATGAGGTTTAATCCCATTGTGACCAACAATTAGACCTAAAAAGATCACTTCATTAGATACCAAAGTGCTTTTCTTAAAATTTATTTTTATTCCTTTATTAGAACTTTCTTTAAAAAAAACATTTTTATATGTTGAAGATGTTCTTCAATTGTAGTTGATGCAATTATAACATCATCTCCATACATTGTCACAATATGTTTTATATCAGGAGATAAGATTTTATCTAAGCATCGAAATAAGGCAGCACCACTATTGATCAATCCAAATAGAATCCTATTAAATTGGCAAGTAAATCCTTCATACCAAAACACAGTATATTGATGATCTTCGGGATGAAGTTCTATTTTCCAATAGCTTGAGGTCAAATTGAAGGTAGAAAATACTTTCTTGTTTCCAAATCTCATCAATAATTCATTTATGGGTGGTGGTATATTTCTGTCAGGGATAGTAATTTTGTTTAGTTGTCTAGCATCTAAACAAATTCTCATCGACCCATCTTTCTTCTTCACCATTACAACTGGATTACAGTATGGTGAAGAGCATTTGAAAATGATTTCCCATTCAATAATATTATTAATTTGTTTATACATTTCTTCTCTATAATAATATGGAATAGGATAAGATTTGGTTTAAAAAGGTTGATCATGAATTAATTTTATTATTTTCTAAAAACCTTCAATAACTCCTGGTATTTATGAGAATATTATATTATATTCATTAATAATAGATTGCAATTTATTAACATTATTGCCATCAATTAAATTTGATTCAGCAATTTTTGATTTTACAAGTGTTTCTGGTATGTTTGACATTATACAATCAATTTCAAATAGATCATAATTTGGAGACAATGTCATCCTTTAAACCTCATCACCTATATTAACTGTCTTATTTTAAAGTCAATCAAACATTTCTTCAGATGTAAAAAGTCTACTCCCAATATCATTTCATGAATAAGTCCAGTTAATATCAAAAATACATGATAAATACATGTTTTATTAATAGTTAATTTGATCCAGAACTGCTTTTGAATTAATTTTGCCCTTTTATTATTAGCTAGGGTAATCTGTACTGCTTTTAGAGGTAAGGTTTTAATATGTGGATTTTTATACATTAACCTTTTTATAAAACTCCTCAGATATTACAGACTTTGGCTACCACTATCTAATAATGCTCTAATTTGCAAATCTTCAAACATAATATTAATTAATGGACAATTTAGCACAGCTTACTTTGGTTCACCATCTTCCTCTGAACATATTATGTTGGTGATTTGTTTAACCAAAATTTCATTTTTGTTCCTCATTTTAAATATGGGTCTTTGAGGAGAGGAACTATTTCCAAAAACCCTCTTTAATTTAATTTTGCTGTTGTTTTGGGTATATTTTTATTATACGCTATTTTACTTTTATCTAATCTACTAGTAGTTGCTTTACTATTAATTTCTGAAATGTGATGTGTATCAGAACTTAATTTAACTTCTGCATTAATATCACTCTTCTGTTGTTTTACTTTGTGAATGATTAAAAGTTTTATGTTTTTTTTTTATATAATTAATAGGATTTACTGAAATATTTTCTTTCTTTCTTTCAAAATAATTTTGATTAACATTTTGGTTATTTGAGTCAATTTTATTTAAAATATCTATAATTTATTCGATATATTGTGCATTAGAAAATAATAAAGATGGCTCAATTTTCATAGGTAAGTTATGTTTTACAATATGAATAATTTCATTTTGGCTAAAATGATATGTATCAAGGGTTTTCAGTTTTGATACTTGTCTTCTAAAAAAATTAGTAATGGTTTCACCTGGCATATTTATATATTTTTCCTGAAGTATTTGAGATAACAGTGATTTTTGATGATCATTATTCCAAAAATTCATTAGCAATAATTTGTGATATTCTTCAAAGATTTTAGGCATTTGGAATAAGGATTCACACCATGATAAAGCATCACCTTGTAAATGACTTTATGCTACTATCAAATTTTCATCTTCTGTCAACTTACTATTTACTGAAAAATATAAATTTAAGCTCTTTAAATGCTCTATTTGAGCTTCATTTGTAAATCCTTGAAAATGTTTTAATTTTACAAATTGATTTATAACATTAGATTGTAATGTGTGATTTGTATTGCTAACATTTTTTTTTGCAGATTTACAGATGATTGTTGATTGTAATGGCGAGCAAAGTATCTTATAGAATAAGTAATATTATCATTATTCTTTTGTTTCCTTTGCATGTTTTCCATCTCAATCACCATTTCATCATGATGTTCATTTTTATTTGGATCTTCCTTTATCCTATTAATGGCTTCTAATATTTGATTAAATTTATCTCAAGTAGTGTCTTCTTTAATATTAGATAATTTAATATTTTTACAAGCTTGTGTATAATTTTCAATCATTATTTTTTTCTTTCTAAAATTCATCCTTCAAAACTTTTATGGAATAGTCTACGGTAATATTTTTATTTTCCAATTGATTAAATATCTCCGATTGATTCTCTAATAATATTTCACTATTATCTTTATTTAACTTTACACCTGAATCAATCAAATTTTGTTTCACATTTAAACACTGAAAATCTTTTTTCCATAGACCGAATTTTCTTTTATTGGTTATTAATTTCTACTTGGACATTTTTTATTTTCTCATCTATAATCTTTTCAGTCTCTTATTGGATTTTATACATATCAATTTGGAGATGATTGTATACAGTTTTATCGCTAAAAACTTATTTTCTACTTTATTTTCTATTTTTGTTTCAAATTCAAAAAATCATTTTTGACACTTAATATCTGTTTCCTCAATAACCTTTTGAATTTTTGAATTTCCATATTAATATTCGTTTGTATTTGTGATACCTCATCCTTCAAATCTATTTTTATATTATTTAATTTTATTAATAATTCATTTGTGATATCTACTTTCAAATTTTCCATCTTTGTATCCATCTTGGTATCTATGTTTGTAGACAAATCTTCTTTCATATCTTTGATCTCTGTTTTCATGCTTTCCATCTTTGTATCCATCTTTTCTATTTTGGTATCCATATTTGAATTTAAATTCTTCATCATTTGTTGCATCATTAACATCATTTGACTTAATGATGGACTATTATTACTGGTTGTATTTTCTATATGTTTGTCAATAATATCCATAGTTTCTGGAACATGAATATCTAACATAGAATTACTCTCAGAAACACCTATATTTATTTGTTCATTGATATTATTCATAGAATCATCAGCTATTGTTGAAGTAAGTACATCAGTTTGCTTTTCTATATTATTCCAATTTTATAAGAAAATATTTTACACTTACTTCTCATAATCATAAAACTAATTTTATTTTAACTATAACTTGACTTATATGATAATATATTATTTATCATAGGATATTAATGTGATGTGTTTTTCTTTTCAATATATATATATATATATATATATATATATATATATATATATATATATATATATATATATATATATATATATATATATATATATATATATGTGTGTGTGTGTGTTCTTACTCTAATGCCTAATTTTAAAATTATATTTTTAAGCAAGTGATCTATTCATTTAAATTTTAAGTATTTAATTTTCAAAGTCTCCATTATTTTATTATCTACTATTTTACAATACATTCAATATATAAAATTATTATTAATAATGTTTATCCCTCAAAGTTTTGTATCACTATACAAACAATATAGAATCCATGATTCAATGCTATAATGATATAGAATCTATGATTCAAGGCCCCAGTTGTGTGCACCACATTATATATATAAACCTGGTTCTCATTTTATGCAGTAAATAGGTTCCACATAAAACCCGAATTAAAAAAAAAATGCACAAAAATAGACTTAATTTACCTTGAAAAACAAGGGTTTGGTGCTGTAATTTTCAGAATTCGCATAAAAGCAAAGAAACAAGAAAAAATTACTTTAAAATTTGCATTAAAAAAATAAGCAAATAAAGTATAACTAATAACAAATTTCAAATATTTGAAATAAAAATTAATATACAGCAAACATTTTTACTTTTTTACTACTACAGTTTTAATTTTAAATTTTTCGTTCATATTTTAATTATTACCGCTAGCATTCACTTGTAAACTGGTAAGAAATCAGATTCGATGTGATGTAATGTATTATGGCTTCTCTTTAATTGAAGTCAAGAATCTCTCAGCGATTATGCCCACAGAAACCTGTTAGTCACTTTATTTTTATTAGTGATGTGATGTACAACTAGCACCATTTTCAGTCTTGTGCTGTGTTAATGGTTTTCTGTTTCTATATTAAAAAATGAGATCAAAATCAAAACAAAAGATTATACATTATCATTAGAAATATTATTTTTAGTTTATAAAATCTTCATTTTTTTATTTTAAAAATCTAAAAGATTATTTATTGCTGTTATATATAACAAAATATACGTTTTAAAAGTTTAAATTTTTGAATATTTATTGTGATATTTTTATATGTAAGTATAAATCTATTATTATTATATACTCATTAGTATAAATAGGTTATTTACATAAAAGCCAAAAATCTAAATACTGCTTCAGGCCATATTCATGTTAGCTGCTAATATAACATTATATTTTTGAAAAAAAAAAAAAAACTATTTCAAGTGAAAATAAATTATTAATAATTTAAATTTCTTGATATCTAATAAATATAGTGAAATATGACAGATATTAAGAAGAAATATGAATAGCATAACTTTAAAATCACATTAAAGTAATCCACAAAAAATGAGACCCAGGTGTGTGTGTGTATATATATATATATATATATATATATATATATATATATATATATATCTTCCGATCTATATGCAATTGTTTAACAACATCAATAATGCATTTCTTGTATTTTTTCCACTTGGAATATCAAACTTTTCTCTTCCAATAGAATAATCTATTTTCCCATAAATTCTTTGCAATAAAATCCCCAATAAAACATTAGAAGCATGAGGTAATAAACTTCTGGTGCTGTACTTTCCACATTTAACAGCTTTCTTCTTTTTCGCAATTGGAATCATTATAGTTCTTAAAAAGTTGTCAGGACAAATTCCAATTTTATATATCAAATTGCAATCTCCAACTACTTCCTTCATAGTAAATTCTTCCTCTTCTGTCAAAGATTTTTATAGATATTGCATTAAATGCAACATCTTTACCATTCTTCATCTGTGCAATTGACTTTCTTACTTCATCTGGCAACATATCTATATCTTTATTATCTATTTGAATATTTATTTCCTTTTTCAAATTCATAATTAATTAAATTATCGTCTTTACTAAATGGTCACTGAATATATATTTTTTAATGTATCATTGCTATCATTTAATTTCCTTCCATTCTTATCTGCAATCTCACTTGCTACACTGAAGATATTTTTCTGGGTTTTTAATATAACAATGATATCTATTAATCTCCTTTCATTTTTATCTGCAATCTTTTCACAACAGTCTCTGTAATTTTTATTAATTAATAACTCATATGAATAAGAATCTGATAATCTTAACAATGTCTCTCTCTTCTTATATCTCTCAGCTTTTTGGCCTGCATCTTGTTTCAAAATTCTTAGCAGATGTTCTCAAGTGCATTCCATTAACACATACATCCTTGCATATCTCTATGCCACCACTTTGTCTTACTATGTATTGTATTTTTACTTAATATTACAATGCAATTTCCTCAGTTAGAGGGCTAACTGCAACTATTTGGGATTGCTGGAGTCATACAGCACATAATTTACTTTTCCTAATGCATTTGAACCACTCTCCCACTGTTTACTTATTTTAACATTTTCTTCAATGCTTTTAATGGTTTTATTAATGTTTAAACTTAGCTGGAAAATTTTTCTAATGAAACTATTTATTATTTTTTTTAAGATTGCTAAGTCTGTTTACATAGTACTTTATAACCATTTTCCTCTTGTAATTGCACACAAACATGCTTATTTCTAATGTAGGTGGGTTTATTTCTTAATAAAATTGTTTTTACCTTGGCAGATAGGTTAGAACTTAGCACACATAAAGCAAGTGTATCTACTGGTAGATATGCATGACTTTATATCCATCCCGTTGGTCTGTAAACAAAAAAAAAACACTTTTACCTTACTCTTCGGCCACAAATGAGTAATCACTTGTAAGTTTTCTTTATCTATTATTATTTTTTGTTAGTATGTCTATATATCTCTATTTACATAGTATTCTAAAGTTTTTTCTAACTCATAATTAAATGGGCAATTCCAAGGTCATCAACTAGTTTGACATGCTTTATTATCATGGTCCCCCTCCTGGGACTTGAGGTCTGTCTCTGTAAAGTTTTGTACTACCATATTGTACCCTTTTAATCCCCTGATCTTCTGTCTTGGTAAAATTTTTGAAGTCAATGATGGTATGTAACTTTGTCATCTTCACATTGCACTTTCCATTGCTTATCAACATGTGTTGCATCAGCATTAGTATGTTACACTTGATGTTCTGAACTATCTGAGTGCCAGTCATTTAGAATGCTGTCAATGCTTTTAGGTGGGCCACCTGATGCAGAAAAAAATGACTCTCTCCCTCATCTATCATACTTCTCAAAGAGAATGATATTCACAATACTACTTTTTCTTTCATAGCTACAGAAGTTATCCAATAATGTCTGTTTGTGAGTATGCCATGACTTTGTTTGCTGTGGCATGCTCCCCCACTAGTATTTGGCTATACCTTCTAGGTTGTGGATATCTACCATCACCTGCTCACCTGCTGTTAGCTTGTAGCATCTGAACAGTTCTTCCAAGCTCTACAAATGTTTAATTAGGATTTCTTCCATTTCACCCTGGAATACCTTGATTTGTATCACCTTTGACATTGGTGCTTTCATCAGGTGCATCATGACCAGGTCTCTTTTTTTTCTTTAGTGACCCTTTCCACTACTTTTTATGCACATTTTTCATCATCCAAGTACTTCTCAGCCTTATGTTGGCTCTCTTTAAATCTTTTTTCTTTTTTCTTACCACCTTTTGAGTCATCTCCTGTATATCTTGTTTGTAGTGTTGTGGCACTATTTATTTTATTTCACTTTTTTCTTCTGCTCTGTTTTTTTCTAGTAATTCTAATATTCTGCCCATCCTGTTTTCTAGTTTAGTTATTCTTGCCTACCAATCTTTTCTCACATCTACTGTTGTTATATAATGCTTCATCTTGTCTGGGTCTTTGAATTCCACTTCAGTAGCTGCTTCCTTCAGTTTTCATATTTTGTATAAATTTATGTTCTATTTGATAATGTCTGCTTACCCTGGGTAATTTTTCCTTTGTGGCCTGTTCCATTGAGGTTTGTTGCTCATCTTTATTATGCTGTAACATATTTTAACCCTCCTAATTATTGTAAAATGCTATTCATGTATGTTATGCCTAATGTATCTGTTGCAGACACGACCACTCATCTGACTTGCAAAAGAGAAATAATGAAATATTACTTTACATATTATATACAAAGTGCAGCATCTCGCTAGGTATTTGTCTTAACATGATATTTATAACAAGGTTTCAAAAAATGAATTTTCTTGTATCGTCTTTTGTTTCACATAATCGAAAAGAATATCAGTAAAACTTTTACCACACACATCTGTCTTACATGAAAAAAAATTCTAGATGCATATATCATACATATATTAACAAATGTATATTATTTAGAGGGTTGTAGTGACTGATTATATGGAAAAAAAATCTGCATATAGACACATACACACCTTCTCCTTATATATATATATATGTTGATATGAAGATTTTCATGGATTGCATATATAAAAGGCATATTTTCGGGTTTATATTAATATTTTAAATTTTTAACATGGATGAACCTGCAAAATGTTATATATATATATATATATATATATATATATATATATATATATATATATATATATATATATATATATATATATATATATATATATATATATATATATATATATATATATATATATATATATATATATATAACTTTTCATTTCAATAAAAATTTTATTAACAATAAATAATGGTTACATCCTGATAAAGGATAAATAAATGAATAAATTGTACAATAATATGATTATATAATGTTCTAATTGCCATCTAGCTAGATTATGTTATGAGAGCACACTTGTTATATTCTTAGGTGGTTAGGTATAATGAAGAGATTGTGTAGAATATGAAAAACTAAAAACTTGCTTAATGGTATTAGCATTTTTAATATAAGCATGGATGTTTTCTTTTTAAAATTGTATATTCTATAATCCTGGGTAGGTGGGAGTTGATAATCAGGAAAAGGATAGAGCAGTTAAAGACCAGGTGTCTTTAAAGACTTTACTGGAGGCAAGGAGCTGGTCACATTTCTTGATTGTTTTAGCATTTGATAAAACAATGGTATGATTTGTGGTGGAAGTAATTAAATGAAAGTTTTGCGTCTCACTATCCATATGGAATAAAGGACAAAGGTAGAAAACCTTATTATAAAAATCATATCAGATCTTACATTGGAATTTATGATGATTATATCTTTCAGAGTTTTACATCTTGGGTATTGGTGTATAATATGGTCTATGGTTTCATCTTCAAGAGCACACAGACCACATATAGGGTCAATGCTGGTAAACCTCTACAGTGATAAAGAAACCAATTCGTGGAAGGCATTAAGATTAATTTTAATGATGAAGTCAAGGAATTTTGGTTCCAGACTCCATCTTTTGAAGTACGTAATGAGTCTTTGGTTGGTTACTTTTAGGCTGGTTTTAATGGGTTGTTGATTATAGTTGATTATATTGTATGCTTCCTATAAGGTGATTTTTTGGTTAAGGCTAGAGGGCATTATCAGGTTATAAAATTTAGGTGGTCTATTAGGAATGATATCCATGAACTGGAAAAGGGTGGAGGACGATCAGTTGGTGTATTTTTTTTTAATAATGTTGGAGTACCCACAGGAGAGGATCAGATTATATAGAGTGTTATGGTTTTTTTTGTAAAATGATTGCTTGTATTGTGGAGTGACAATCCATTGAACGTCCATTGAACTTGCATGGTCATTGGATACCTTGCAAGCTAATAGCAACTGTCCTTCCTCTCCAGAAAAGTTTAGTGCATAATCGGTTAATTTTATTTTGAAACTGTTTAGACATTTTTATGAATGGAAGATAAAATGAGATTTTTGGCATTAGGATCATGTTGAGGAGGCCAACCTTTCCATATAATGAAACGTATACTCTAGAGAGTGAAGTGGTGATGGCTTCAGTTTTATTGGAGGATTGCATCTTGAATCTCTCTTGCCATTGCAGTTGGAGGTTTGAAGTTTGAGAAACCTATGAATCTTTGGGGTTTAGCAGAAAAAAAGAGTTAATTTGTTTACCAGACATTATCTTCCAGATGGAAGATTTGTTAAAATTTATTTGTAGGTCAAGTATCACTGAATTTCTGTTTAAGATGTTCATGAGATGGGGAAAGTATTTAATGGGGGAAGCACAACCATGATGTCATCTATATAAGCAAATACATTGAAGTTTTTATTAAGAGAGGGAAGGAATATTCCAGGGAGGTTTTTTTCTATATCCATCAGAAGAGTGTTGATGTAAGCTGTAAAGAAAAGGGCACTGAGTGGAGATCATTGAGGGATCAACTTGTATGGCTTGAAATCTGGGTGATTTTGCCATCAAAAGAGAGAAAAATCTCTCTGTTGTTGAGCAGATTGCTAACCATCTAAACAATCATTGCTGGAATGTCACATTCAATGAGAATATCCAGGAGGGTGTTTATCTGGACTGGATCAAATGCCACCACAACATCCAGCTAGACAGCAATAGGTTTGGATTTATGATGTACTCTGATGTAATTGAACAATGCAGTTACATTGGACATAGCATGCAAGGTTGATGATCCCTTTTTTCCATATTGGTTTGGCGTGATATGGCTAAAAATTTAAGTTTGGATTTGATCTTTAATGACTGACTTAATTATCTTGATAAGCAATGGGGTCATAGAAATTGGCTGATACTGTTAATGTCATTTAGTGGTTTTGCTTTTTTAATAAAAGGCACGAGTGCCACTGGGTAAAGATCTGTTATGTTTCTGTTGCCAAGGCTAGGTGATCAATCATTTTTTTAATAATTGGCACAGTGAATTGACTGAGGTGTTTGATACCATGAACACCAGGATAAATGCCATCACAGAGAGATGCTATCTTCTTTTTGATTTGGAACACCAGAATCCAACCAGCTGTTTATAGGAGGAGCTCCATCTTTTTGCATTAATTGGCAGAATTGTTTGCTGATATGCTGCATCATTGGAAAGCCAATAAGATTGGTTCCATTAGTATTAATGGATAAGGGAATGATTTGTTTTTATTGTACCCTAGTGCCCATCTGAGTTAGTCTCTCATCCAGCAGTGTTGTTGTGCTAAAAAACATTTGGCTTTTCTGATGGATATATATTCTACAAGGGACTTTTGCTTGATTTTGTAGACATTTTTAAGGAAGGTAATTTTTTCTGTATTTGTGAAATTTTGCTGTGATACTTGAAGTTGTATATTAAGGTATGTTAGGTCATTTAGAAGGCCATTAGGTCCTTTGATTTTCCTGATGTTGTGATTTAATATGGACAATAATATTCTGATGAAGGAAAACCAGCTCTCCTCAGCAGGAAGGGAAATGATGTTTAATTTCTGGAAAATGTTGTATGCCTCAGATACTATCGCTTCAGTCATGTTTGATTGGGTGATTGTGTGCATGGTTTTTCCAGGTCCATCAATATGTATAGGGATTGAAATAGTTGTATGTGGTAAGATCAGAGCCACATTATCAGAGAAAGCAACAGGGCTAAGGTTGCATCAAGATTGAAATGGAGGTCTGGGGTATAGTAAACCAAATCAATAAGGGACTTTTTAGTTTTAGTATAAAAAGAGTAGGCTTCAGGAAGAAAGAAGCCCTCTCCACACATTAATCTGTGATTTATTAGATACAAAAATCTCTTGTTTAAGTCATTGTATGTGGTGTTAAAACCTCCCAGAATAATAGTAGGGGAGACTCTGTTAGCATTGACGGCATTTAGGATATGAATTATTTTTAGATATTGAGAGGTATCTTGGGCTGTATATATATGCTATGATGATCAGATAACCCCAATAGTTTATTTCTATGATAATAATATTGGCATCTAAGAATAGAATGCTAAAACTGTTTCGTGGTGTTGACTTGCTGAGAAGAATACCGACTCCACCTGTAGCAGAATGGCCGATGAAAAATCTAGTAAATCCAAGAGATGAGAGAAGAGATAGTATTTTATGATCAGTCTTATGGTGATATTTAGTTTCACTCATAAGAAGTATATGAGGGGAGAAGAGCAAGAGCCAGTTTTTAATAGCTAGAACTCTATCAATTGAGTGATGCTACAAATGTTAATGCCAGCGATTTTGCAGAACATGATAGATTAATCCAAACCATCCTTAGTAAAGTGTACCAAGTCAATGTGAGACATCTCCATATTAATGAGGTCTGATGTTGTTTGGCAATCAGAGTCTTGTGATTGAACTTGTGGATGGATTGGTGATATATTTGTTCATTGAGGAATCGCATCCATGAAGTATTCGGTGTCTGATGAAGTAGTGTAATCTATTCGAGATTCGTCAGATGGATCAATGGTATCATCGATGTTTGTAAGCTCCATGGTTTTCCTCTTTTTTTCTATAGATTTGTGAAGCTTTGAGCTGGATATATCTGAAATTTATTTGTTAGAGGGTGATGGTGAGTAATGTATCAGATGGGAGCTGTCATCATCAGAGCTTGATTTATCTGAGCGAATTGATTTTCTTTTAATTTTCTTATTTGTATTTTTGGGTATTTGTTGTGTCAGTTTTTTGAGGGTTTTGAAGTTTATTAGTGTTGTTTTCTTTTTTCTGTTCTTTTGATAAAAGTGTTTTTTTTTTTTTAATTTTTATAAGAATTTGGTTTAAATTTTAGACCTGAGTAATTTTCTGTTTGCTGTGACTGTTGTGAAACATTAATCATGCTGACTTTCAGGTTGAGTGATTGATAAATTGTTTCATCTGGATGGTTAATTAATGCAGGAGTTGAAGAATTAAGGACAGTTTGTGGATCACTTTGTTTAGGTTTGCTAGAATTAGCCGGCCTGAATGATGATGTATCAATGGTTTTAAGCTGGGTGGGAGTTGTATTGAATGAATTGTTCTGAAATTTTTTTTAGTGTATTTACTTCATAACCTGGGTTTTCCTTGCTCTCGTCAGATGGTTTGGTCATATTGCCTTCTTTTGTAGAAAGACTTTGGTCTAATATGGTTTCTCGGGAATTAGTATAACATGTATTGTATGTTTGATCTTGAGTTTTATTAGTTTGAGTGATTGGTTTAGGAGCAGTATATGTTATTGCTTGGATCTCTGATTTACTACTATTAATATATATTAATATAGATGTTGGCATTTGTTCTTTCTTGAATAATTTCATTTTGAAAGATAGGTTTGGATGTGAAAGGGTTTGTTGGAGGATTTATTTAAATCTGATTGTCTGGGTTTGTGAGGTTGCTATTTGAATTAGTCCCATGTGGTGATTGTCTATTTAAGGATGTGATATCCAGGTTAATAGGTCTATCAGGACATCTGTGGACTTTATTATTTTAATACCACAGTGTTTGCATATTCTTGATGCACAATCTTTAATGAGGTGTGTTCTTTGAAGGCAGAAAAAACATTGGGACTGTACTCCCCTGAATGTGAAAACCATAGCAGAGCCTCTTGCAGTAATAATAGTGGGTATGTCAGTGGGTATAATGTTTTTCTTTAATGTAAGTGTGAAGATAACTGTATTTGACAGGCTTTGTTCTTTGAAGTGAGGGTTTAATAGGTGTTTAAATTTACTAACTGAATCATAATTAATTAGGATGTCTTGTAGTTCTTGTTCATTCAAGTGGGCAAGGCTGTTTTGAATTCTGCCAGATAGTGTAACTGGATGGTTCATATCTATGAAGCATAGTATATAATTTTTCTAAAGATCTGTAGTTATTTTTAAAGTTCATTTGGTCTGCCCATTTTTTAAATTCAATGATCACATAGCAGTCATTGGGATGATTAAGGATCATGTGAATGCCTCTGCCTAATTGCTTTTGATTGATTAGACTATATAGTTGTTCTAATGGAAACTTATATAAAGCACATTGTTGATTTGTTATGGCTAAGATTAACAACTTATCACTGTAGTAGTTTGCAAACGATTTATATAGAGTGTTGGGAATCATTTTGTTGAAATCGTTGTTTATTTTTAGAAACATGTCGTCATTAAGGTCGTTTATATTAAATGACACATTTTCCAGAGTGTTTGATTCTTGTTCTGTCTAATTCTGAGATATTTAAATATAATTCATTGAAATTATCGGCCTTAATGTTTTTGGAGATGCTTTCAAAATTTTTAGACCTTATGATATTTGCATACTTAGAGGAATTTTTTAATATTGGTATTGAGGAAATTGGTTTGGATTGTAAGTTGGCTGATGTAGCAATGGATTGTTCTGTGCTATATAATCTTTGTTTGTTTTGGAATGAGATTTATCAGATTTATAATTTATTTCTTCTTTTTGATTTTTAAATTTACTGTTGACAAACTGTAATGTCACAGCACTGGTTTTGTCAACCTCTCTTGGAAATTTTTTTACTTTAAAAATTTTTCCGGAATCATCTTGTTGATAATTTTGTTTATTATTTTCAGATATGATTTTAAGTGTATTATTGGGCAAAGGAAATTGCTCATTAGAGTTTTCTGAGAGTGAGTAAAGTCTTCGGAGAGGAGATGATTGATTTTCGCTTGTATTTTTAAGAATTTCAATAGTTTCACTTGCTGAGATATTTATGCAATTGTTTATATTAGGGGTAAGTTGAATATTTTCTAAACTTTTGTTGATATTTGAGATGAAATTTTCTTTTGATTTACTGGTTTGTGGGGTTTTATTCCTTGTAGAGGTTAGTTTAGATGCATTTAGATTAGATCTAAGGCTATAAAATTTACGACCGATGACTGCATTGCCAGATTGAATGCTGAGATCAAGGCTTACATTATTTTGAGTGTTATTGATTATATTATCACTTTCCATCATATATAATGATTAAAACCGACTTACCTTGAATAAAAAATGTAAAGGTGACAATCGTCCCTGTCTTCCTGAAACTGTGAATCACTAAGGGACGCTTTTTAAGAGCAATTGCTATAGATGGCTGCCAAAACGGAAGTCCTATATATAACACTTAAACCTTGTTAGAGCCATTTATTTAATTACAAATGTTAGTATATCAATGATTATATAATGAAACACTACTTAGTTGCAGTCCAAAGCTAATTATTCAATGACACGTCATAAATTCATATTTTAATAATATTTGCTAAATAAAATACTTTTTGAATTGCAATTCTAAAGAAACTTTGTTTAATAAAACATTGTCAAGTGGCACTCTGGATTAAAATTTCTAAAATTGTCTGAGATTCTTGTTTGATAAAGTAGTGTGTAGGTCATGCTGTAATAAATTATATATTGAATCAGTGTTAAATCCAAGATAGAGATACTTGTTTAATGAAATACTATTATGAGACATTATAAAGTTCTTTCCTAATACACCATTGCCAAGAGATACACTAAAGCTATTAGTTTAATGAAATCATGATATTTTCCAGTTTACATATTTAAATTTGTATAATATATAATGTCAATTTAAATGTCAGGCATATAGGAGATTCAAGCTATGACATAACTATGGTCAGTAATGGTTGACAAATATAAGAATGTGCTTTAAGCATACATGAATTCATTTATGCTTTTGAAATATTACTGGCAGCTTAGTGCATGATGATTTTAATATACACTTATAAACAATACATGATGGAAGGTTTATTTTTTCTTTATGATTACAATTAAAATCAGCACTTATTAATAGTAGAATTACATTTATTCATAATTAATATACAATTAATCATGGGTGAATAGAAATGGGATTGAGATTCAATCTTTTTTTCTCATGATATTATATTAAATCGATATAATATAATTGTTAATTTGAATATCAGACATTATACTAGATTCAAGCCTTGAGATAAACTTGGTCAATAATGGTATTCATATATAAGAATAGGGTTTAACCATAAGTGAATTTACTTATGCTTTTAAACTATTAATGTTGGGTAAAAGCAAGGAGATTGTAATATACACTTATAAACAGAGCATGACTGGATGTTTATTTTTTATGATTATCTATATGGTTCATAAAACAATGTCAATTATCAATTTAGAAATGTTTATATAATAGAAAAATGCAGCTATTGTAAAAACTTGCATTCTGAATGAAACAAACCAAGTGTTAATCTAATTAATGAAACAAGCTATTGGCTTATTAAACATTCTAAAATTATTTGTTTATTGGACCAATAAGTGTAAATCTAGATATGTTTCTTTATTAAAACTCTGCTGATATAGCAACTATTTTTGTTTTACAGCTTTTTGTTTAATAACAGACAGCCAATTATCTACATAAAGCATCCTGATGCAGGACTATATGCCAATCTATGAGTAGTTGCTTAATGAAAAATTTCCAATCAACACAACATTGCCTGTAAATAATCTACACATTCTTATTTAATAAAATACTTAGAAATTGCATTATAAAGTTTTTGATTTAATCAATCATTGATAATCTTTACTTACTAATTAATTATTTAATGCATTATTGCCCAATGAGGAACTAGAGATGGTAATTTAATAAAACATAGCCAAAGGTCAGTTTAATTACACTTAAAAACACTTACCAGTTACAATTTTCAGATACATTATTAATAAAATATGATCACTCTTAAATTTTGTTATTTAATCCAAAAAATGTCAACTACCAGAATATGACTATTGACTTATTGAAATATTGTCAAATGAAGAAATAATACCAACTTCTAGTTTTTATTCCACATTTAATTATACCCTTTCAATTTTATTTTAGAGTTATTTGTTTAATAAAGCAATGGTATTAGCCATGCCACAGTTAATTGTTAAACAAAATATTGTCAAATAACAAATTTCTAAATACATGTAAAACAGGATAGTGTCAAGCATCAATTTAAGGTGTTTGTATAATAAAGTAGATTGAAGAACCAAGTTAGAGCTCTATATTTGTGAAATGAGAATACAGACTTCTTATGTAATATGACCAATTTCTAGCCAAAGCTTTTATAGAAAGGATACCAAGTGCAATTACACAGTAACTTTTGTAATAAAAGAGTACCAAATATAAATTTATAATTGCATGTTTAAATAAACTTTTCCAATGCTAATATAGATTCTTGATAAATTTAGTAAAAATATATACTAATATAGAGCTACTTTTTTAAAGAAACAATTCAAGGTGTCAATATAAAGCTAACTATTTATTGAGACAGTGGCCCAGTAGTACTACTGTTTAATAATACATTGTCACTAAACATCAAATGATCACCATCTCTTATGCCAGCACATAACTGTATATTAAACATGATGTGATGTATTTTGGCTTCTCTTTAAATGAAGTCAAGAATATCTTGGCAATTACGCCCAGATAAACCTGTTAGCTACTTTATTTTTCATTCCCCACTCTAAGTCTTCCCATAATCTGCCCCATCCCATTTCCACAACATAATCTTTGTCAATTCTATGGCCTTTATATCTAAATACCCCTTATCTTTCCATAAACCCAGCACATACTCATGTGATGTATTTGGATTCTCCTTAAACGAAGTCATGCCCAGATAAACCTGTTAGCCACTTTATTTTCCATTCCCCACTCTAAGTCTTTCCATATTCTGCCCCATCCCATTTCCACAACATGATTTTTGTCAACTCTATAGTCTTTAAATCTAAATTCCCCTTATCTTTTCGCAAACCCAGCATAAAAGCTAATAAAAATGCTCTATACAGTAGTGTTATCCTGTGCCAACCAGAGTAATTAATGGATGCCAGAAAGCTTGATCTTAGATGTGTTTCCAATTTATTATCATAGTTTTGTATTATCATAGTTTTGTAGTTAACTAGAGATAAAAGGCAGCTGCTGGAGAGTTGCATTAGATCCTAAAATATAGGTGCAGTGCTTTCAGATCCAAAGCTCCTCACTGAAGAAGGCCACAAGACAGAAACTAGTCTGGGAATATTGGATGAGTAGGCAATAGATGGAGATTTTATGCACAAGCCTTCTGGCATCCATTGATTACTCTGGTTGGCACAGAGTTGCACTACTGTATGGAGAGTTTTTCCTGTTTAATAATAGTACCTTGTCAATAGCTATTGTAGAATTATTGAGATAGTGATGAAGTTCCATTTATTAGTTTAGATTACTTTATTTATTGAAACACTATTAGGGATATGTATTAATAAATTAATGCAACATTGCTGAGCTATTTATTTATTCAAACATATTAAGTGTTAGTCTACTATAATTGGTGTAAAAAAAACAGTGATGAATTCTAGACTTGGGGTTTTTTTTTTGTAATGAAAAACTGTAAAATTTTGCATTAGAACTATTTACTTAAGGAAAAATAGTTCTCAGACCAATTAGAATCATATTATAAAGTAATATGCTTAAATTCCAGCCTAAAATTGTTTGTTAATTAAGCTATTATTGAGAGTCAATTTTATTTTTATATAATAATGTTTTGATTAGTGGAAGACTAGAACTCTTTCTCTATTTATTTATATAAATTACTTGGGCACCACCTAGCTATAAGCATCAGGAAATAAACCAATACACACACACACACACACACACACACACATATATATATATATATATATATATATATATATATATATTATTTTACCAAAGAATGATGATCACTACATACAATTCCTATTTCTAATGCAACGTTAGATCATGAAGAACACAAATTATCCCTAATGATAAAGGTAGACAATGCAATCTTATAATTTAAAAAAATGAATAATTATACAATAGTTTAATTGAAAATGTAATTATTTATTAATATACAATTTATTTTCTTTAAACAAAGTCACTTTAATCTATATACATTATTTTGTTATTCCATTCGCATAGAAAACAATTATCACATCGAAGTGTCCAATGTTTCATTACTAAATTTAATTTTAATCTTCATTTACATTATAATATTCATGTAGTTATAAATAATAGAGTAAATTCACCAAATTGCAAACCCTATGTCACAAGACTTAAAACACAACTCTGCACACATATGAATCCATAAATATAAAACATTTCTTTGACTCATATGTATTGTAGCATCAACACATATGTATATTGTATATGGAATAGACATCACAATGCTATCTTTATATAACAATAAGTATAAAAGTGGTTTTTTGATCTTACCTATTTCAATAAAAGATCTTTACATATGACTAACTAAGAAGTGGCTATTCAGTTTGTAACACTAATTCAATATAAATACAACTTATACGGGGATGGCTTACTTCACTACTGATCTCTAATTTATTAAAACTATATAGGAATGCATTCTACCATATGGATGTTAATATAATTTAACTATTTAACAGTGCACAAATAATTACATATATATAATAAAATTTATGTGCATAAAATTTAATTTTCAATAATCAAATATAGATTTTACTGCAAATAAATGGACATGACAGATACAATTACATCATTAACTATGATAAATACATGGTCAATTTATGCATGAATATAATATTTTACATTTTCATTACTTATCCTTTCTTTTGTATAAAGTAATAATTTGAATAACATGATATCTTATTTCATATATTAAAATAAATAAAATTAAAAGTTTATGTTGTGTTTGAAAAAGAATTTATAATGAATGCACAAATATTAAATGCTTAGTGCTTTTGAAATAAGTTGCCTCATATTCATAGCAATACAATGAATATGAGGCAACCCACCTCAAAAGCACAAAGCGTTTAATATTTGCGCATTTGTTATAGCTTCCCTTTGAAGCATTGCACACCTTTTAATTTTATTTATTATAATATTAAGAGAAAGTATTAAAAATTTTAATAATTCATATATTAAAGAAAGTTGTTACAATAATATATATATATATATATATATATATATTTGTATATAATATCTATATATATATATATATATTAAAACAAAGATTTGCATGGGTTAAATATATAAAATACATATTTTTGCAGGTTCATCCGTGTTAAAAACTTTTAATATTAATATACTGATGTTTCGACTTGGTCACACAAGCCCTCATCAGAGTTGAAAAAGTTAGAAAAATGGTTGTAGAGGCACTACAATCACTGATTTGAATAAAATGTTAAAATTCCACCAATAGCAAAATATGTTAAATTTAGGAATGTAATAGTAAGTGCAGTAGGTTCTCCAACTCATATTTTAGCCAGATACTTATCGGATTTCATTAAACCTACAACCCCATCTATTAAATCATATATTAAAAACTCTCTTCATTTTATTTCTGTTTTAAAAAGTTTAAAAATTAATGCTAATGACATTCTGGTCAGTTTTGATGTCCTGTCTTTGTTTACAAAGATTCCAATTGATGAAGCTTTAAATATAATCTCAGAACGTTGCGATTTACCAGACCATATTATTCCTTTAATTAAACATTGACTCTTAAATACATATTCTGTATACAATAACAGCATTACAGACAAGTTTTGGTACTCCTATGGGCTCACCTATCTCAGGAGTAATAGCTGATTTATTCATGGAATATATAGAAACTCATGCTTTAGAATCATCATCTTTAAAACCTCTCATTTGGTTCAGATACATAGATGACACTTTTGTCATATGGCAACATGAAAAAAATAAATTTGATGATTTTTTCTTACATTTAAATAATATGCATCCTCATATTAAATTTACAATGGAGACAGAGTCTGATGGAAAACTCCCTTTATTTGATGTTCTAGACACCAGAACACCAAATAGTTTATCTTTTTCTATTTACAGAAAGGATACACACACAGACAGATTTTTGCATTTCCATTCTCATCATCACCCAACTCAGATAGTTTCTGTAGCAAAAACTCTTTTAAATAGAGCAATTAACCTTTCAGATGAGACACATCTGAAAGAAGAAATAAATCATATTAATAGTGTTTTATTAGCAAATAGTTATAATTACAAATTTATAAAAAAAGCCTTATTTCAAGCCCAAAATAGACAAAATAGGAAAAAAAAAGATGATAAATCAGCTATTAGGATTTGTGTTCCATATGTAAAAGGAACTACAGACAGTATCGGACGTATATTAAAATGCTATAATATAGATACAGCATTTTCTGCTCATCAAAAGATCAGCAATATAATAAACAAGCCTAAGGATTCAATCCCTCTTGAATCTCATGGTGTCTATCAAATCTCATGTAAAAATTGTAAGGCTTCTTACATAGGTATGAGTAATCGTTGCTTCAGTGTTAGGAGAGATGAGCATGCTAATGCAGTTAAACAACACTCATCATCATCAGCACTCTCACTCCATACTACAGATTCAGGTCATAAAATTGATTTGTCTAGTACCAGGATCATATCCAGATGTGATAATCTCTACCAATGCAAAATTAGAGAAGCCATTGAGATACTTAAAATGCCAGATTGTATCAATAAGTGAGATGATACATGCAAACTTCCTCCTATTTGGAAATATTTTTTTTTAAAAAACATTCCTAAATTTAACATTTTTTGCTATTGGTGGAATTCTAACATTTTATTTAAATCAGTGATTGTAGCGCCTCTACAACCATCTTTCTACCTTTTATAACTCTGTGGATGGCTTGTGTGACCAAGTCAAAATGTCAGTATATTAATATTAAATGTTTTTAACATGGATGAACCCGAAATATATATATATATATATATATATATATATATATATATATATATATATATATATATATATATATATATATATATATATATATATATATATATAATAGAGCTTTTTCTTTTTTAAAACTGACAATTTGTATACATAATATCTGGATTACAAATGTAAAATATAAACTCAAAATAGGATAAAGTCCAAACAGTCTTTTAAATATAAACCTTACAAAATAAAATAGCTGTTATTTTTTTTGATAAATATTAACCAGTTTATATGTAACTATAATATACTTTCATAAGCTCTATCTCTGTTATCTAAAATAAGCAATGTTGTACATTCTCACCAGAGTAATTTGATGTAGTCCAAGTATTGCAGATTGAATGTAGCTGGCTGGAGTGTTCCTTTTTATATATTTATTCATTAAACATAGTGAGCATTTGATAGATCTTAATAAAGAAATATTCCAATCTAGTTGAATAAGAAAAGAAAACCTGATTTTATATAAAACTTAGTTCATTTTTTTGAACAATTTGTTTCAGTTCTTTTTCCTTTTTTAAAACAAATTTCCTCATCTGTTTCATTGTTAAGAATTTTTTCATTGGATAACATACTGTTTATTTATACAAGCACTAATTAATTAAATCTATTTTATGGTTTAGAGTTAATTGATTAATTAAAGAATCAAAGATCAACCTAAATATAAAATAACACAGCAATTTACAGCTACTTGTTTGATGAAATCCTACCAAGTACTTATGTCAAGCTACTTGCCTAATTTAACAGTGGCAAGTGCAAACATAGGTTTCATTCTGAGTTTTCTAGCTTAATGAAATATTGTTGTGGGTCAATTTAAAACATTGTGATTGATAAAATCTCACCATATTCCAACATAAATTACTTGTATAATGGGGAAATTATAAAATAGCAGCTAGAGAGTTTTTTTTATGATATTCCATAAAATTCCAGTGTCAATCGTTATGTGTAAACTTCCAAGAAACCAGCTATATTTTTTTTATATTCAAATAAGATAAATCTTAGTTCTTAGATTTTTTCTTTCTTTGTTGATTATTTTTAAAGAATATTCTTTTGATAATCCATTAACAGAAACGAATTTGAAAAAGAGATTGTAATGTATATGTTCATGTGGTAATGATATTATGGCCGTTTCAAAACAATTGTGATTATATATTTCAAATAGAGGAATTTATGCCAAAATATACTCCTATAAAACGAATTTAATTGCACATAACAATTAAAAGGCTGATAAAATATCAACCATTTATTTATTTATTTAATGCAATTTATCAGTTTGTCATTGTAAATAAATATGGCTCTGCTCACTGTAAGAAAGTATACAGATGTCACATTGATTAGAATGTATACATTTTTGTTTTCTATTTAATGTATTGTGAAGTATTAATTTCATTTCAAAATATGAAAACTTTTTTTTAAAAAATACATTAAAAGATATTTATCTTTTATCATATTTTTTATTAATTGATTTTATTTTCTAATTGAATATCACAAATAAAATTTAAGCATTTAATAAATATTTGAATGATTTTTTTAAGATAAATATTCTCGTAAAAAGATTATTCATTTCATATTTGTTTTAAAAAACATCAGTTTTTCATCAATTATGTAAATGTTTATCTTGTTTTGTAAAGACAAAAAATTAAAATATTTGTCAAAGCACTTAAATTCTATTGACAATAATATTAAATTAAAAATGGAAATCAGCGAATATAACAAATGTTATAAATATATTAAATTAGTTCTGTATTATTTCAATTTTTATTATTAAGTGTCAAATAAACTATGATGTGTATAATTTCAATTTATAAAATTTATATATCTTCTTTTTATTAATAAGCTGATTTTTTTCTTTGAAAAATAAATAAAAAATCGTTATAGCATTTGCAGAGGTTTTAATATCTTTAGTTTAATAAGATAATATTAAACAAGAATAGCAGCAGAATGTAAGGTTTTCTAAAAAATATGGGGATATATATCTGCATTTATGGCATGTCTATTTTTTCAATGTTTAAACATGGCTTTAATTAAAAGCATAAACTGGTTGAATGTTAAAAGTTATGAAAGTTATTAATTTTCTGAATCAATTTCTGATTGCCATTATTTATTTATCATATGATTTTTCAAACAAGTTAGTTATTTTCAATTGCTACAAAGAAATACACAATATTTCTAATGAAAAAATAAATGGGTATGCATTTGTCTACAAAAACAAATTCTTTATATGTACTATTAGACATATAATTGTAGCTTTACCGGCTATATAATTTCAGATTGGTATTTTTTGAAAGCTACAATATTAAGAAACAGTCTCACTTTTGAATAAGGATAGAATTTGTATACATTCTGAACCTACTGAACACAACATTGTCTACTTAGTATAATCAAATTCAAATGTTTTTATTGTTGAATCTGAAAAAAAATGTTTAGGACATCACATATAGTTTATTTTCTAAATCATAATTGTTCTGTTGCTTATTTATTGTTTCAATAATATATATATATATATATATATATATATATATATATATATATATATATATATATATAAACAATAAATAAGCACCTGTATTGTTTATATATATATATATATATATATAAACAATACAGGTATTTCCTGATTATCTTATTTCTCTATGCTGCAATAAGTCAAGGTAATTTTGGAAAAAAAATTATCCTACTGAAAAGTAGTATATACTTGGATAAAAGCATTAAAAGTAAATTAGAGTCATATTATAATGATAAGGGGACTGTGATCTAAAAAACACCACCTGTTTATTAATTATCATTTTTATAATTTTCTTTTTTATTGAATAATGAATTTCTTATGTCTATGCAGTAAACTTAAAATGTTATATAAGACTAATTAATATGAAAATAATTTTAAAATGATATTCAAGAGGTTTCACCTGTTGGTCTACCTGTAATATAATTATTCCAATAGTACATAAATAAATAAAGAATATATTAAATGACAATATTTAAAAAAAGAATATATATATACAATTTGTTTCACATATTTTTATGAAGATCTTAATTAATTAACTAGTTTGTAAATAAAAGTTTTACAGTATTTTTAAAGGCAGTTCACTTATAGAAACGTTATATATATATATATATATATATATATATATATATATATATATATATATATATATATATATATATATATATATATATATATATATATATATATATATTACATTTCCTTGATTAACTAACTAGTTGTTTGTGAGTATCCTGGACATATGTTTGTAGATAAGAATAGTTTCTATTTAACTCACAGATTCATTCTGCAATGAATAGAAATAGGCATATTTAATGGTTTTATGTTAGATTTTCATCTACTTTGCAAATAGTGTGGCGAAAATGAAACAATGTATCTTATAACTACATTTGATAGCTTTCATAGCCTTAGCTAAATGTAGATTTGGCTTATTAAAGTTTGGTATTAGTTAATAATGGGTATTATTATCTTCACGTTCCTAATTATTGCAGGTTTCATTACTCTGCCACAGCAGAAAAAATATGTAAGGGAGAGAAAATCAGATTTATCCAGTATTATACACACTATGCATTTTGCCACTACTGTATTTTGATAAACCATATTTTTTTTAATTTTTACTTTTATTCTAGGAGTTAAATTTAGAGTTTTAATCTGCATTTGATATTGTCTCATGCTATTTACTACTTTTTAATTTCTGTTTTCAAATTTACAAAAACTTATTAGTACATTGTGCAGGCTTAATCCTGCATTTACATATGTAATGTATGCGTAATTCGAACTCAGACTTTTACACGACCCACTACTCTGTGCCATATCATATTGGTGACCCACTTGATCACACACATGTTGAAAAGATAAATAATCATCAATTTACTAAATAATCATCAATATACGTATTTCATCCTAAACCAGCAATCATCAGTTGGTCTAGATTACTATCCTCACACACACACATATATATATATATATATATATATATAATCAGTGCTCAGCAAAAAACTTTTTAGCAAATATTTTCATTCTAAATTTTTTTATTATAATAAAGTTACTTTTAAAATTAAATATAGTATCCATTTTTTGCTTTAAGATTTCCATAATTTATTAGAAGTACATAGGGTATAAAACATACCTGATAATAAAGTGCATATTTTATTCTTAGGCTTGTTTTTTTTTTACCTAATTACACTTTTATTGGAGCAAAATATTTGATATTAACACACATGATTAATGAAAATTATTTCCATGTGGTTTACTAAAGTTTCATATCCATATATATATATATAATAAAAAACAATAAAAACACAGAATTACTTCTATAAAAAAGCTTTTATATTTCAATCAGCAGACTGGTTTTCATCAGAAAGCAAAATGGCTGCCATTTTGCTTTCAGATGAAAACCAGTCTGCTGGTTGAAATATAAAAGCTTCTTTATAGAAGTAATTCTGTGTTTTTATTGTTTTTATTTTTTCCTCTAGTTAGTTTGTATATTTATTATTTTCATATATATATATATATATAGTCTTTCTGTCAATTAATAACATAATATTTTTATTTAAATGAGAAACAAAAAATGTTGACATACTATTTATTTTGATGATTTAATCATCTAACAACAAAAAAGTTGGAGTTAGTTTTTTTTTATCCATATCATAGTGCCTTTTATAATTATTATATAATTGAAAAGAGACATGTAGATGATTTCCCACATTCCAATAACCAACAACCATTATTGTGAATTATGCTAATGAGAATATATTATCCTATTTGTTCATATCTTACGATTATGAATAATGAAATTTTTTGCTAATCATGCTCTTATATGCCTATTCTAACCAGGAAATCCATGGTTTGGATAGCATAAATTTGTCAAAAAATTTCAATTGACAAGAATATATTTAAAAACTGAATTTTTGTCCACTGGTAATCTCAGTGACTCCAGCAATTCTGTATTGGTACTGCATATGACACAGAAGAATATGTTCTTCTGATTAAACATTTTGTTGGTGAGAGAAACATGAACTAGTTATCTTGTGCATTTCACCGATTCTATGATAAAAAAATAGATCAGAGACACACAGATACAACCCCTACCATTTATGTAACCAAAGTCATCATTACCACCTGATACTTTTCCCACTCTCCAACAATTTTTAGCATATTTTTTAAAGTTATAAAAAATATTTTGGTACATATCTATGTTCATTAAATTAGTGGGCTACCTTTATCAATTAAACTGATGATATTTTTGTAGCTGGTTGATGAACTAGGTGTTAGAAATCTTGACTGCTCCATATGCTTGCTTCCTTATTCCTTCCACTTAACAACTGATATTTTCTCTGAAGATCTTATATTGTTTGCATTCATATAGAATGATAAAAGAAAGCAGACATTTAAGTGATAATAATTAACAGTCATGATTTTGGAGCTACTTCCAGTCTGATGGATAATGTGAGTCTTTTCTGGATTTCCACTTGAACATTATTGTCTATAATATCATGGTAGATATGACTACATTCTTTTCTCATTTTTATTATATTTACACAAGAATATTTTTCCTATACTGAAATTTATTATAAAGTTTGAATTCTGTTTTTTAATTCTCATTAGCATTCTTGCTGATCTCAAAGGTGCTAAATAGATGAGCCACTTGTTGAATGATCATATGATCATCAATTAACATTTTTTTACATGAGTTAGGAAGCTATGCCATACTATTCAAATTACTTGATTTTTTGATAATGGGCTAGTTATTAAGATGGTAACTTTGACCCTTTCCTCCTAAGAATGTATGTCCACCTGGTTGATATATATCCTGAGATGCCTGGTACATAATATTTTCTTGGTAATATTTATTCCAATAGAATGTCATTATTGCTTACTTAAACTTATGCAAACTACAAGGCTTATTAAATGGAGATTCCCATTAAGCTTGGGATACCCACTGTAGGTGAATGCAATCTGTAATAAGCTTAATTGCTTCTATCAATGGATTGATACTGAAATATTTTTCCAGACCATAAAATTACTCTATAGGAGTTTTGCCATTTTGATAAGAAAATATTATTATCTTTGAAAATTTGTTTAGTACTAGGTGCATAATTATGACAATTAGTTTCTATTTTGTTGTTAAATACACACATTTAGGTGGAATTATATTAATATTATTTGCACTCCACCTCTCATCACTTATTTTCTCAGTCTCAAACATTTCTACTTGGCCTATATTTTCCTTGTCCTTTTTAATTAATCTACTTTAATTAAAGTATCACCAGCTGTTGTGCAAGATTGTTCACTTTCTCTTGCACTTTTATTAATATCTCTATGTTTTCATTATGCATTATTTTTACAATATTCTACTAGTTCTACATCAATTTTTTTATTACTCTCATTTTTTATTTTTCTTTATTACTGACTTTATTAACCTTGTTGTTTGAGCTTACTAAGCCATCATCCAGTCTCTTTAATAGCACTCTAATCATGTTATCAATTTTGTTTTTAAGCTTTTCTTGATTGTTTTTTCTTCTTTGGTTATTTCACTAAATTTTTAACCATCTCATTTTAAAGTGGGCTTTGGCTATTAACCAACTCTTGAAATTGTCATTGACTTTTTGCTTTCTTTAGCTCAATTCATGTATTTTTTTGACTTTATCTGTTTGAAATGTTTTTAACATGTTCATTAACAGGGTGCAATTTAATCCTCTTCATTTCTCTATGTCATTTATTTTTGCTTTTTTATTCATTTTTTTTTTTCATTTATATATTCACATTCTTTAGTTAGAGTTTTCCTTTTTGCATGCTTTATCATTACTAATAATATTTATTATTATTATTATTATTATTATTATTATTATTATTATTATTATTATTATTATTATTATTATTATTATTATTATTATTATTATTATTATTATTATTATTATTATTATTATTATTATTATTATTATTATTATTATTATTATTATTATTATTATTATTATTATTATTATTATTATTATTATTATTATTATTATTATTATTATTATTATAGTTTTACTAATACATATGAATAGAACATCTGTTGATTGCCTTCTTTTTGTTGTTCCCATTATTATTATTATTATTACTATGCTAAAGCTATTCCTAGTTTGTTATAATTTATGCTATATTTCTATTATCTATCTGCTTTAAATTCCTTCACTCTACTTCTGTTCGTCCACGTATCATATATATTTCTTATAACAGAACTTAATTATTTTTTAAAATTTTTTCTTTACCTTCTAAATTTTTGAAATTTAATTTTTATTCTCATTTTATATATACATTTGAGAAATGGACAACAAACAATTAATCAAATTATGTACAACAACTAAAATCTTGGCTTTATTGAAAAAATATTATTCATTTTATTTTTGAATATCTTTTTGAGTCTCTTGAGCTGCAAACACGTTATATGTATCCACCATGGATATAATTTTAAATTGAGCCTGACAAGTAGTTAATGCAAACTATTTTCATATTGATTAATAAAGTTTTCATGGTATTATATACAGAATAATAGCCTTCTTACCACTGGATATCACAACATATGTGTAGATATATATTGTAACTTAGTAACAGTGTGGTCCACCAGCAAACAACCCATCACTCAAGACACAAACTTGCTATAACCTCATGATGGCTAGCTTTCAAAATACCTCTGACCAAAATTGGTCACACAAATCTCAGGATACCATTAAATATGCACAATAAATCTGAGTTTTCCAATCTCAGGTTTATTACTATAGATTCTCTAATAAATAAATGTAATTATACTTCTCATAGCAGGTTCTAATCCTTTAAGTGAATAAATCCTGGAGAATAATAAAATATTATCCAGTCTTAAGATAATATTCTAATAGAGTAAATTATTTTAATTTTAATTAATAATAATGAGATTCTTATATTTAAAAAAAAAGACTCTTCTTTTTAACAATTTAGGATAACACTCATGATATTATGAGAAGGAAAGTGATTTTGTTTATACTCATGTATCACATCCTAATATTTTTTATAATGTAAATTAAAACAATAAAGTCAGCTAACCTAATCATGGATGTTGCATAAACAACAAACACATACAATTAAATGAAGTGATTTTAGTTATTATTACACTCTTAACATTCAAAACAATGTAATATTTATGTGATTAGGATTTTCTGATAAAGCTGATAATGATACAGATACAAAAATCAAATTTAACAATGAAACATGGTTTTATTAGTACTAGAAAATATAATAATTATAAGTGATTATTAATGATTATAATGTTTTAACACTAAATTTAAAAACATAAAAAAAACATATTGTTTGTTATGAATACAGAAAGCTCCTATATATCCAGATATTTTCACAATATGTCATAAGTATGAAATTATCCAATGGATTGATAAATAAATATTGTGAACAATATTATATACTTGTATTTGGAGAGGATGCATAATATCATAAACCAATATAAAATAATTAAATAAGTTCAAATACGGAATAATTTATCATGGTTTTTAGAACCTCAGATATATATTTTCTGTATATTATTAGCATAAAAATATTGAAACTACTCTGATAATATTAAGAGCAAAACAAAGACATGGTTCATATAACTTATGAGTTTTATTATGCATGACTCAAAAATTTCCATCAAGAAGAACAAGAAATATAACAGGTAAAATGATGAAATAATCTTAAGGCATACACTTGTTTATAAGTGTGAATAAATATTTAGGATAAGCTACCTAATGTTAATAAGATTAATATGACTAAACCATCACAGAAAATTTACCAAAAGCATAAAATCTTCAGTTATGTATTACCTGGGACATACAACCCTTGAAAAAGAATAACATGAATTATTTATAAAAATAGCTTTAAAATGTTTATTGACTCATATAATAATAATAAACACATGAAGTGAAAAACCAATAAAACATGTTTTAATTAAAGTAAAAGTAACAAAGCACATGAATTATGTCTTGACAATTTAATAAGAAAACATATCTCATCTCCAATAATTCATTCATTTATTTATTCCACACTTTAAACAATTTCATACCAAATGAATGTATTTCCTTGAATTATATTACAATTCAAAAATATTCTGATAATTACATTACTCATATACCATAAATTATGCATAAATTATAAACAAACAATATTATAAGCATAATAAAACATATAAATATATTTTTAATCTAAGATATATATTTTGTGTATTAGTTCTGAAATCATAGATTCCAATTCCATTCTCAGAACATTATAGTTTGAATAATGATTTCACTGAAATTTAGAATATCTTATTAAAATATTCTGAATATTTAAATATCACATTGGAAAACATTATTAATCAAAATCTGAGGCAACAGATTAAAGTAAAAACAGATCATTATTATTTCTAGCAATGCAATGTATAAACAATATTATTTTCTCTGGAGCAATACAACGTTTAAAGCAATGAAAAATGTATAGAGAGCATAATATTAGTTTCTTTGAAGCATTACATAATAACAATAAAGTTGAAAGAGAATGTAGCATTATTTCTAGTTCTATGAAATTTATAAAAGAATACTTAGATTGTAAAAAGCACAGGGTGCATTTTATTTATTATTTTCTCTTTTATACCCAGTAAAAAATATTAAGACAAAATAAAGTATATTTCAGAATAAAAGCTTATTTTATTTCTATAGCAAGTAATATATTCCAATAATATTCAATAATGTACTATGACATCTATAAAAAGCACATTTATTTATCATTATTCTATAGCAAGTCTAATAATACTCTGATAAAATGAAACAAATTTTAAAATATATATTTTATCAGATGATAAAAAGACTCAGACATAAAGTTAATCCTTTTATGACATATTTAAAATGAAACATAATTTTTGGAAACACAATATTTTCATTTTTACAAATATAGAACTGTTAAAATTTCATTTATATTAAAATTAGTATAATAATAGTATTTCAGAGAATATTATTTTTACTGTATGAAACCATAATTTTATTAAGATAATTTACTTCCAAAATAAGATATATGCAATTTAAAGTTTTAGAATAATTATTTTACTGCTGCTTTTATAACTTTATAGTACTCTACAAGCTTGGAAAGTTTGAATTCTGTTTTAAACCAAATTAAACTTAAAAAGAATACTTATATTTCATAATGAGCAATAAAAAGTTTATAATTAGGCATAGACTAAACTTAGCAAGTTATTTAAATAATTAAGTACAGTTCTAGTGTTCACAATACAATTAAATGCAAATATTATTCAAGCATGAATTGGAAGTTAATTACAGTTTATAGCTTCTGTAATCCGTTATAAAAATAATGAGATGTGCTAATTTCTCTAACAAGTTTATTGATAAATGCCAGCAAGAGAAAACATTTAAAAATTTCTATATAGAAACAACACTCTAAACTCAGACCAGTGATTGCATGCTTTAGCCCTCCTCAGTGTGCATGAGGGTAGTTTCAAACACTAGATAAAAAAATATCATTCCAAATCCAGCATTTAGAGCAATTAATGCAGCACAATATTGTTTTTATTCACAAGTTTAAAAAAATAGATCATGTGATATATGACTTTAATTTTTATTGACTATTTATAGTCTTTTGCTTTAAGTCTTAAGCAATGTTATATTGCTAAGTTTATTAATATATGGTTAGGCTGAAGATCTTTCAGCCCCCATACACCTATTTGAGATGGATAGGTGAGTTTGAAGACATGTAGGTATCTGAAAATTTCACATTTTCCACTCGATATATAACTTTTTAGATAAATGCTCATTTTGGGATGGTATTTTTACATCTATTGCCTAAAACTATCCCAGTGCCCTCACTGAGGAGGGTCAAATCATGAAACCATTGGTCAGAAGTTAGGGTGCTATTTTTAAATAAAGATTTTTAAATGTTTTATCTTGCTGGCATTTATCAATAAACTTCTTAGAGCAATTAGCACAGTTCATTATTTTTTACTTACAAGCTTGAAAAAGGATTAGGCCATGTGATATATGACTTTAATTTGTATGTAATCTGTTATCTTTGTGAGAATTTCCAAAGCTGATAAAGCAATGTTACAGTTTGTCATTGTATTTTAATGACAATAAGTTGATTAGAATTGTCCTGGCATGTATACATTTAGGAGATAGTGTAGTGCAATGTTGGGCTAAAGTAGGATGCCCAAGTAGATATTATTTTAGTTGTTCAAGACTTAAATTAACAAAAATAAGCTATTAATAATTAATCCACAAGGAGACAAATAAAAAAGTAGGTACAATTAAGATTAAAAAACTTAAAACCTGTACTCAGTTGCTTTTATATGGTAAGTTAGGTGGTATGAAGAATTCAATAGTTGACAATTAGAGTGATAATTAATTAGGTAATTCTTTTGACATTAAATTAGTTGTCAAACAAAATAATCTAAAAATAACTTATTTAATAGACTGTCTGGAATTTTAGACAACACAACAATATTACATTATACATTTGCAATACATTATTGTATGACAATTGAGAATATTACAAACAATATATTTTGTTTAACATTTTAAAAGTTCTCAAATTTAAAAATAATGGTTTTTGAATTTAATTATAGAGATTTATTTTTTCTAAAAAACAGAAAAGTATTACAATTTAAACAATGTTAGGTAATAATTGTTTTAACACAGTAATTTCTTTTAAACTTTTTGTAGTTTAGTCAACATAAAATATATCATAGTTGCACAAACACTTAAAAGACTAGAATGTTACTTAGAACTGTTTTAAACTGAATTGTAACAAACAATTTGTTATTTAGAATTTAATAATATATTATTAAATTATTTACATATTTGTTAGCTTTAAATTAAAGTAATTTATTTAATAAACCTTTACTTAAAACTAGCTAATGTTTAATTGACTTTTAAGCTATAAGTAAGCTAAAATAAGAATATTGAATCTATAGTTTGAAAGCATTTTTTGATTAAAGAATATATTAAACTAATACTTTAAAGACAATTAATCTCAGTTTATTTAAAGTTATAATAAATATATCTCATAATGATAGTCTTCATAACTAGTAATTTAACTTGATATGTACACTGACCTATTTAAATAGAAAATAAACTATATTTTATTTCAAATATTCCATTATAATACATAAACATTGTTCTGGATGCAGAACTTTAGAATACAATATATTGTAAGGTGATGCCCAATCCTTATAAAAAAAATAATAATAAGTAATTGATGTTTTAGGATAAAAATGTATAAAGATTAAATAGGCAGCCAACTTTTAAAACCTAATTTTTTTTACATATTTGGAGACATATACACCTATATATACACACAAACATAACCATACATTCATGAAGGAATGAACAAATTTTTTTTTTTATTAAATGTAAAATAAAATATATACATATATATATACATGAATGTAGATTTTAAATCATGACGTGACAGAATAGAAAAAAAATATTTGACATTAAATTCTAGTAACCACGTTTCTTTTGTTTAAAAGAGGAAAAAAAGAGTAAACGTTTGTTGATTTTGAGAACGTGGAAAAGTATCTAAGCAACAGATTTTGTTTTAGTTGTTGTTGGTTTTTCTTGTTCAAATGAAGTGCATGAAAGTAAAGTTGTAAATAATATTTTAATTATTATATTAGTTATTATGATTTCCTTTCTTTATTAAAAATAAACTATTTAATATTTGGAATTTTATTATTGATAAGTGTAAAATGTTTTAAAAAGGAAAAAAAAAAACATTATTTAATTGATGAACTTTCGTTTGTTCAAATAAATGCTAAGAGCATCATAGTTATTTATCATTATTAAAAAATATAATTGCTATCAAATGTTTCTTGGATAAAATAAATCAACTAATGATGAAATAGAACTTTATTAACATTACTTTTAAAGTAAAATCTTTATCATGCATCTCATACATATATAAATAAAACTGCATAGAAATAGCGTTCGCCTTGTATTATAACGTAAGCCTTGGAAAAGGATTCATATTTAATAATTTATATATGTGTAAGTAATATCTAACAATGCACTTTTGCTAATTAAGTGTCGGGGGATTTTTCTATCCTCTTGGTGTCATTGATGTGTGATGGAGGATCATATTTATTGGTATATATTGTTTAAATCAACGTGGAAAGATCTCGATATGGAGTAGAAATGCATGGCTTTAAAATCAAACGCCGAGGAATTCAATTTTGTCATGGGAATTGTTAATGCTTAGAATGTTCAACATGACTTAATATACATGAAGGAAAGAAAGACATTATCTGCTAAGAATACAGAAGCTGCTCTTGAAAATTTAACTTGCTATTGTTTTAAGGAATTCCAAAATTTCATTATATTTTATGTTTCAAATTTTTTTTTAAATGTATACTGAGAGTTGGGTTGTGAATTTTTCTCACCCTTTTATTCAAGTGTAGCAAACATTTTTTTTTTTTAAAAAAGAACCCATTTGTTTAGATTTTTATAGGGTGAGAGAGATGCACAACTCAAACTATACATCAATACATTATATATATTTGTAAATAAAATATTATCATAATTGAAGGTTTAAATTAAATGGACAATTACTGAAACAAAAGGTAAGATTTTAAATATTTACATTTATTAGACAATTAATACATTAAAATCAAACTAATTAATAAATAAATATATGTAACATTTTCTTGTTTAAATTAATAACTGTTTATGAATGAACTATACAAAACACAAATTAGCAATTCATGGACCTAACCTTGGGGTACATTTAAAGGACATAAACAAAATGATAATCGTACATTAGTAATATAATTTTATATTTAAAATAATTAATACATTATTGTAAATTTTGCACAAAATTTTATAATTCTTATTTCAACCCATATTTTAATATTTAAATTACAGCTAGTCTTATTGTTGTAGAGATAAATTAATATTTTATAATAATCATGTATATATTCTGTTGATTTATAAATATTATAACTTTAAGCATGATCTGTTAATAAATATTTGTTGTTTGAAGTTAAAACCTTTGTTTCTCTGGTCTCTAGATAGTCAAGCATCATTCATACTTCACTCACCAGAATAGCTATTATACATGCATACAGATTTTTAATTTATTATTAGCAATAGCCATTAAGGATCTATATAGAGGTCACATTATTGCCATCCTATTTAATTCCATCCTTGAGCAGAGTTAAAGGCAAATGTCTACACTGAGTTAGAACCCCGAGTATTAATAGGATCTGTAAGTAGAGAAGGCTCTGGGTGTACTATCCTAAAAGGGTTTTACAGTCCGTTACATATTTTGGCAACCCAAACATTTGGGGCATCAATTAATGAAATATCTCACCCTGTAGACTCCCGGTACATTTTATGGTCCGTTACAATATATATATATATATATATATATTGAACCATGTTCGAATATGTGTATTCGAAATACCGGCCTCTTAGGCAGAGAAGAACATACTCGGAGAGTATGTATGCCCAAACAATAGCTATAAAGTATATAACTAGTGTTACATTTTGAGGACATAGCTTCTTCTCGGCTGTTGAGTTCAACACCAAGTTCAAAGCACTTTTTTGTTTGTGTATAAACACGGGCACCAGCTACTTATTCTAAAAGAATACTAAAAGAATAGACAACACACTTTGAATAGTGGCCACTAACTCAACGCCTAAATCCATGACTAGCTCAGTTGTTTGTTATCACTAATGGATTATACTTAATTAGTGATTAAAAGAATTAATTAAAAGAATTTGTTAAAAAGAATTGATAAAAAGAATTGACCAACAAATATAGTTTAATTTTAAAGATAATTTATTAACTAACATTTATTTACTAAATTTAAACATTTTATAATTCTAATAAAACACACGCATATTTTAAATTAACATTTCTAAATAGTTTAAACATTCCTATAGATTTAATAACAAAACACTCTAATTTAACTAATAAATATTGATATAATGACCATGCACATATTAACTCATGTACACACATAATAATAATAATAAAGGATGACATAGCATTTGAAATTTAATCACACACATCAATAGTTCATTTACATATGATATAGAGTTCATATAATTAGACTCTTGAAAGATTCATACGAATTAATGCAATGCAATGGCTATTACAGTATAGAACGAAATAAGAAAATGTTTTTACCTAGGTTTTTTTGAATGTTGACGTAGAATTTTGTTCTTTGGAGGCTGCTTTCGGTGAGGATATTTCCATTATAAATGCTTAGCAGCCAGCTGGGTGTTTCCTTGCTGAGTTTCCTGATTTTCACGATTATTGCTATCGGAGACAAATAGATACTGACGGAGATTTTTTAAGATGTTAAGCTGACATTATTTCACGGGCAGATCTGCTGTTTTCTCGGACATCTGGGCTGAAAGTGAACGTGCGTTCCAAAATATTGTCAGCACTGCATTTTGTTTCTTAACTGACTCAATTAATTTCCGAACTGCACTCTCTCAATAACTTTGTGAACTGATTGTCTCAACTCATTTAATTTGTGGAATGAATTGTCCGATAAAAAAAAGGTCTATTTATACCTGCGCCTTGTTGTCTTTCTAATATCTCCGGCAAAGATCTGTTGTCAAATTCCAATGGTAATCATTTGATAAACGTGTTTTGGAAGATTGCTGAATTAGTAATAGCCATGCAATAAAATGTGTTGTTTTATTTTATTAATAGCCATTGCCGTGGTTTTTAATGATAAACTTCTTTTATTTCACATACATTTTATTTATTTACAAATCGCACATATATACGGACATATATTTTTAATACAATTTACTATTAAGTTTTAACATTATTTTTTCTTTAATTAAACTTGAATGAAAAGAGATTTGTATATTTTAACTTTTTAAATTATATTTTTATGAATACTAATAAAACCATTTATTTCCTTTTTGAAAACCTTTAGTTTCATTTCTCAAACCAAGACTCCCCTTCCCCCCTTTTGATTAATTAATTGTAGCTTTTTATTTCAAAACTAACACTAGAAAACTATTTGATTTTTATCCTTTTCTAAAAACAAACTGTAATAAACTCTTCAACGTTTAATTTTATGTGTTTCTTTTATGAACGATTATTTTAATAATATAATTTTAGATAAAATTATATGTGCCTATATCAATATAGGTACATTACACCGCCCTTCCTTTTGAGAGTAAAATGTGTCATTTTTTACCATTTTATCTCTGACAACATTAAATCTTAATTTATTTATTTTTTTATTTTATTGACATGTTATTTATTTGTTTAATTCGATCACTTTAATCAAACCCTTTATTTTATTCATTTATTTAATCCTATAATTGTTACTCTTAAATCATTCATTTGACCTACTTATTTAACTTGATTTTATTGATTTTTAACTGGTTATTTACAAGCATTTCTTCTTATGTAATATGTGCATGGGGAAAAAATCTTTTATTCAATAACACCTCCTTGTTATTATTATTATTTCTAAATTTCATTTAGTATTATTACCACCTGTCCGGTGGTTGTTTTTCTCTTTTCACTAACCTTAATGACCGGGCATTATATGTTCCTTTTTCCTCTATTCCCTGTGCTATCACAAACATTACCATTTGCATGCAAATCATCATTTGTTCCATCTTCTCAGGTAAACCACGCCTAACTATACACATAATATGCTGCTCCGATAATTTGTATGCTGTGATTGATCTCAATTTCGCTATTTGTCTATGAAAAAATGTAATAAATAACACTCCCATGTGCCACCTGTCCTGCTCTATTTGAAACTTAACCTTTTCCTGCAGCTCCTCCCCCCAATAGTTTGCCAACAATGAACACTTGTATTCACCGAATATTGTCATTTTTACATGTAATGAATTCCACCAGAGTTGGGCTTCTCCCTGTATGTGACTGCAAGCTAAAGCAATTCTTGCTCCCTCGCTTAAACTATTCAAAGTGCAATAATATTCCAAGCTCTCTAAGTGATCACTCAAATTCTCCCCTCTGTTCCCTGAGAATGCTTTTATCTTTAGCAGCTAATTTACTGCCTCCATTTTATGTATGTGTACCCATGTTTTCCCATTCTCATGTTCTCTTTCTAACACCTCTACTCTTTTTATTACTTCATCCAGCTCTATATCTTTTCCCATTTTGACACCATGTATTTTATTTTTTATTTCAAACTAGTGCTTACGTTAAACTAAATTTAAATATAACTTATTTATTTATTTTTCTTACTAAGACGGAAACTCACGTTAACTCCAGCCTTTTGTCCTTTTCACTACCCACTCTTAATGCTTTAACTTCGCTCGTAACACCCAATTGACTCTGATTTGATAGCATAAATGTCAAAATCTCTTTTCATTTTGAAAAAAAAAAGAAAGTTTCGGTCAATTCTTTTTTTTTTTTAAATTAAAACACTTTACATACGTAATTTAACTTTTGTATAAAACAAATTTTTCAAACAAGAAACAAAGTACCTTGTGACTATTGTTTCTTAGGCTCAGCCCCATGGTTGGGTCTAGCCATTTGAACCATGTTCGAATATGTGTATTCGAAATACCGACCTCTTAGGCAGAGAAGAACATACTTGGAGAGTATGTATGCCCAAACGATAGATATAAAGTATATAACTAGTGTTACATTTCCAGGACATAGCTTCTTCTTGGCTGTTGAGTTCAACACCAAGTTCAAAGCACTTTTTTGTTTGTGTATAAACACGGGCGCCAGCTGCTTATTTTAAAAGAATACTAAAAGAATAGACAACGTACTTTGAATAGTGGCCACTAACTCAATGCCTAAATCCACGACTAGCTCAGTTGTTTGTAATCACTAATAGATTATACTTAATTAGTGATTAAAAGAATTAATTAAAAGAATTTGTTAAAAAAAATTGATAAAAAGAATTGACTGACAAATATAGTTTAATTTTAAAGATAATTTATTAACTAACATTTATTTACTAAATTTAAACATTTTATAATTCTAATAAAACACATGTATATTTTAAATTAACATTTCTAAATAGTTTAAACATTCCTATAGATTTAATAACAAAACACTCTAATTTAACTAATAAATATTGATATAATGACCACGCACATATTAACTCATGTACACACATAATAGTGATAATAAAGGATGACATAGCATTTGAAATTTAATCACACACATCAATAGTTCATTTACGTATGATATAGAGTTCATATAATTAGACTCTTGAAAGATTCATACAAATTAATGCAGTGCAATGGCTATTACAGTATAGAATGAAATAAGCAAATGTTTTTACCTAGGCTTTTTTGAATGTTGATGTAGAATTTTGTTCTTTGGAGGCTGCTTTTGGTGAGGATATTTCCATTATAAATGCTTACCAGCCGGCTGCGACGTTTCCTTGCTGAGTTTCCTGATTTTCACAATTATTGCTATCAGAGACAAATAGATACTGACGGATATTTTCTAAGATGTTAAGCTGACATTATTTCATGAGCAGATCTGCTGTTTTCTCGGACATCTGGGCTGGAGGTGAACGTGCATTCCAAACTATTCTCAGCACTGCATTTTGTTTCTTAACTGACTCAATTAATTTCCGAACTGCACTCTCTCAATAACTTTGTGAACTGATTGTCTCAACTCAATTAATTTGTGGAATGAATTGTCCGATAAAAAAAAGGTCTATTTATACCTGCGCCTTGTTGTCTTTCTAATATCTCCGGCAAAGATCTGTTGTCAAATTCCAATGGTAATCATTTGATAAATGTGTTTTGGAAGATTGCTTAATTAGTAATAACCATGCAATAAAACGTGTTGTTTTATTTTATTAATAGCCATTGCCGTGGTTTTTAATGATAATCTTTTTTTATTTTGCATACATTTTATTTATTTACAAATCACACATATATACGCACATATATTTTTAATACAATATACTATTAAGTTTTAACATTATTTTTTCTTTAATTAAACTTGAATGAAAAGAAATTTGTATGTTTTAACTTTTTAAATTATATTTTTACGAATACTAATAAAACTATTTATTTCCTTTTTGTAAACCTTTAGTTTCATTTCTCAAACCAAGACTCCCCCTCCCCTCTTTTGATTAATTAATTGTAGCTTTTTATTTCAAAACTAATGCTAGAAAACTATTTGATTTTTATCCTTTTCTAAACAACTATAATAAACTCTTCAACGTTTAATTTTATGTTTTTCTTTTATGAATGATTATTTTAATAATATAATTTTAGATAAAATTATATGTGCCTATATATATATATATATATTGTAACGATATATAAATATGTCGTTACATTAATTTAAAATAAAAAACTTTTAAGTTCGCATATAAAAATAAGTGTATTAAAAATAAAAGTAAAAAAAAAAAATAAACGCTAAAATTAAAAACGTTTGTTATACGTATATATATTCGCACAGATGCTAAACTTTAAAAATATTTTTTTAATAAATAAAAAAAGGTATTTGACAGTATTTTTTATAAAAAAAAGATTTATAAAAGTATTTTAATAAAAAAATAATGTAAGTTAAAATAAAAACAGGTATTAATTAATTCCTGTAATCTATAAATGGAAATGATTGTTTATTAATTATCTAAAAGCTGTTTAATTAAAAAGTCAGATGGAAAGTTAGATAAGAGAAGAAAGGGATTTTAGCTTGACCAATGGAAGTCAAATAAAGGCCCGGACCATAATGAAAAAACAGAACAGTGACGTTTTTGTTCATGGAATCCATAGGAGGACTATAAAAAGAAAAAAATATTGAGTTCCAGTCAGAGAGTTTTTCCAACTTGATTTGATGACAACGGTAAAATGCACTTGCCGTTCTCTCTCATTTTTTTTTGTTTGTTTTAAAAAAAAAAATAAAATGAAAAGACTGTGATACCAGAGTGGAACCAGCTAATGCTACCTCCAGAACATTTTCTTCCAATGGAGATGCTGTAAGAATTGCCAACGGGAACATGGACTATATGAAATGAACAATTATTAAAATCAAGAAAGAACTTTCGTCAAGTTTTATAAATTGATAAACAAGCCAACTTAAAAGTTAAAATGGACTCTTATCTGACTTTTGTAAGTTTTTAAATCAAATTAATAATGTTTAATTTTATAGGTTTTTCGATTGATAAACATCATTTCAATTTTTTTTTTTTTTTATTGTAAAGATTAGTTAAATGTATGAAATTTAAGTTGTTTATAGACGCTTGCATGGATTCGTTTGCGGTTAATTATATTTTGGTTTTCATATTTGATCAAAATATATAGACATTCGATAAATAATGATACCTTACGGTGAGTATCTAAAACATATTTATTTGGATGTCTTTTAAGTTATTGGTGACAACGCAAGTATCTTATGGTGAATACTATTGGGTTACTTATAAGTTTCCCTCTGCGATTGTCGGTATCAATAATTTTGTATTTTGATCGTTTATGTTTGTTTTGAAATGTTTTTGACCGTGGAATCTATGTAATCGATCTATACCCAACATTTTTAAACAAATCTGTGTGAACGTATTTAAATGTTAAAATTAAGTCGGGCGTGAATGGCTATATAGTTTGTAAAGTTATATTAAGGGAGGGTAATCTTAGGTTATTCATTTCGTAGTTGAATTGGTTCAATGGATTGGATATATTTGTGTAATTAGTAGATGTAGTATGAGGTCCGCTACGGGCAGGATTATAGATATACGCCACACACCCTCTGTTTGCCTATGGATGGGTTTGTAAGTTGGCAGAAGACCGCAGTCCATTCCTATGGAGTTTTTTGTTTATTGATCTACTTGCCAACAGATGTCACATTCCTGTTGGTGGAGAGTCAATCTCTTCTCTATTTCTACTTATTGTTCAGATGTACATTCCTGACAATATAGTATTTTGTGTTGTCGTATCATGCTACATTGAATACATGAATGTATCGGATGGATTGGCGCCAGTTGATTGCGAAATTTGTTGCCTAAGGTTAAATCAGGGAAGAATATTTTCTTTTCAAATACAGACCTATGTAGTCCATTCATACTCGACCCTCTAAATAAATAGTAAACTCATTATTTGCAATCTACTTAAATTTAGAATTAAAGCTCAATATAAAATTATAAACGTTAAATTTATTCCTCATAATTTAAATATTATTTTATATGTGCGTAAATAAATATTTTTATGTGTTAATTTCTGGCAGTGGCTTTTATTCTTTTATATTTAAGATATAAAATTTATATTTTATTATCTCTGCTACTCCAATGAGCTAGTGACTTGGGCTAACGATCTGAATATTTAAATAAAGTGGAATCCTAATGGTGCGTATCTGCCTACTCTATAAATTTTTCTATGCTCAAATGCCTAGATGGCGCTTTTGTAGAGCAGATATTGTGTTTGCGGTTAGATTCGATCAGCACTTTCATTTCGATCATTACAAACTGGCTACCCAACTTGGGCCGATCTTTAATAAACACAAGTGCCCTGAGAATTTTAAAAGGGAATCATGCCCGTAAATTTTTTCTGAAAATTATATAGATATATGTTTTGTATTAACGTAAAGGTATAGTTTAAATTTTGTGTAAAAAGGTACTGCCAGTAAGAAAAATTGTGCATATGTAAAGAGAAATACGAGGAATAAAAAAGTAATAAATAAAACATAATTAATAAATATAAATCATAATTTTTTTTTAAAAAAGTCTTGTTTAAAATTTAATCGTTTAACTTGCCTAAATAACACTTAAAGGTAGGAGAAATGAAACTTGGAAGGGAGGGGGCAGAAATTTAGCTGGTAGTAAGGAATCATCAGTCTTTTTTTCTTCTTTATCATTATATTTGTAATTACTGTTTTGTCTTGTAAAAAAAAGTTTTGTCCTTTTGAAATTTTCATATATAATCAATTTGTGTAACGTAATTACTAACACTAAGTAAAGTTTTTTTTTTTTTTTTTAATGTTTTTATTTTTTTGAGGAAGTTTACTGATATGTAACGATATATAAATATGTCGTTACATTAATTTAAAATAAAAAAACTTTTAAGTTCGCATATAAAAATAAGTGTATTAAAAATAAAAGTAAAAAAAAAAACTAAATGCTAAAATTAAAAACGTTTTTTATACATATATATATATATTCGCACAGATGCTAAACTTTAAAAATATTTTTTTTAATAAATAAAAAAAGGTATTTGAATGTATTTTTTATAAAAAAAAAAGATTTATAAAAGTATTTTAATATGAAAATAACGTAAGTTAAAATAAAAACAGGTATTAATTAATTCCTGTAATCTATAAATGGAAATGATTGTTTATTAATTATCTAAAAGCTGTTTAATTAAAAAGTCAGATGGAAAGTTAGATAAGAGAAGAAAGGGATTTTAGCTTGACAAATGGAAGCCAAATAAAGGCCCGGACCATAACGAAAAAACAGAACAGTGACGTTTTTGTTCATGGAATCCATAGGAGGACTATAAAAAGAAAAAATATTGAGTTCCAGTCAGAGAGTTTTTCCAACTTGATTTGATGACAACGGTAAGACACACTTGCCATTCTCTCTCATTTTTTTTTGTTTGTTTAAAAAAAAAAAATGAAAAGACTGTGATACCAGAATGGAAACAGCTAATGCTACCTCCAGAACATTTTTTTCCAATGGAGACGCCGTGGAATTGCCAATGGGAACATGGACTATATGAAATGAACAGTTATTAAAATCAAGTAAGAACTTTCGTCAAGTTTTATAAATTGATAAACAAGCCAACTTAAAAGTTAAAACGGACTCTTATCTGACTTTTGTAAGTTTTTAAATCAAATTAATAATGTTTAATTTTATATGTTTTCCGATTGATAAACATCATTTCAATTTTTTTTTTCTTATTGTAAAGATTAGTTAAATGTATGAAATTTAAGTTGTTTATAGACGCTTGCATGGATTCGTTTGCGGTTAATTATATTTTGGTTTTCATATTTGATCAAAATATATAGACATTCGATAAATAATGATACCTTACGGTGAGTATCTAAAACATATTTATTTGGATGTCTTTTAAGTTATTGGTGACAACGCAAGTATCTTATGGTGAATACTATTGGGTTACTTATAAGTTTCCCTCTGCGATTGTCGGTATCAATAATTTTGTATTTTGATCGTTTATGTTTATTTTGAAATGTTTTTGACCGTGGAATCTATGTAATCGATCTGAACCCAACATTTTTAAACAAATCTGTGTGAACATATTTAAATGTTAAAATTAAGTCAGGCGTGAATGCCTATATAGTTTGTAAAGTTATATTAAGGGAGGGTAATCTTAGGTTATTCATTTCGTAGTTGAATTGGTTCAATGGATTGGATATATTTGTGTAATTAGTAGATGTAGTATGAGGTCTGCTACGGGCAGGATTATAGATATACACCACACACCCTTTGTTTGCCTATGGATGGGTTTGTAAGTCGGCAGAAGACCGCAGTCCATTCCTATGGAGTTTTTTGTTTTTTGATCTACTTGCCACAAATGTCACATTCCTGTTGGTGGAGAGTCAATCTCTTCTCTATTTCTACTTATTGTTCAGATGTAACAATATAGTATTTTGTGTTGTCGTATCATGCTACATTGAATACATGAATGTATCAGATGGATTGGCGCCAGTTGATTGTGAGATTTGTTGCCTAAGGTTAAATCAGGGAATAATATTTTCTTTTCAAATGCAGACCTATGTAGTCCATTCATACTCGACCCTCTAAATAAATAGTAAACTCATTATTTGCAATCTACTTAAATTTCGAATTAAAGCTCAATATAAAATTATAAACTTTAAATTTATTCCTCAAAATTTAAATATTATTTTATATGTGCGTAAATAAATATTTATATGTGTTAATTTCTGGCAGTGGCTTTTATTCTTTTATATTTAAGATATAAAATTTATATTTTATTATCTCTGCTACTCCAATGAGCTAGTGACTTGGGCTAATGATCTGAATATTTAAATAAAGTGGAATCTTAACGGCACGTATCTGCCTACTCTATAAATTTTTCTATGCTCAAATGCCTAGATGGCGCCCTTGTAGAGCAGATATTGTGTTTGCGGTTAGATTCGATCAGCACTTTCATTTCGATCGTTACAATATATATACATATAACCAGGTCCCTTGAATAAGCAGCTTATTTTTGCTATGTTTAACTGGGTTTAAATACTTTTATATTAATTTAAAAAACACAGGAAGGGACCAGCCCTTCAAGAAGAGGGAAGAATGTTGTTGATAGCATAGCCATCAATGATACTCATGGTCAGATTGAACTATGCATAACATAACATGATCACATCTCCAGGCCATGGACTAACTTGACTGCTGAATTTGAACACCTACCATACAAAGCATATTAGTTGTTTTGAGAATCAACCTCAGGTTTAAGCCAACTATACATTATATATTCAGCATGCTTCAGATAACAGGCATAGAATCTACTACTTGAAATCTTCTATGGCAGCCTCATTCACTTAATCAGGGTCCAGCACATATACTTAACACATAAAAAATAACTATACTCTTAAATTAATATTGTTGCCATGACAAGAGAGAGAGAATGGATAAAATAATACTAAAGCAAAAAATAATATTTATTCACAGATACACATATCTAATATATTATTTTACATAAAATATAAATCATTACTTTCATGCTAAAATTATGATAGTCCTTCATTAATTAACATTCATTTAACATAAATATAAAGGGTCTATAAACCATTATTTAAAAGTATCATTATTTAGGTTTTTATAATTGTCAGTTTCCAACCAGTAGGTATTTTAATCTCTATAAATTTTTGCAGGGCTGGTCTTCATTTCTTTGGTTCAACAATGGAAGAGAAAGAGAGTATGCAGTAGCATCTTCTTTAGGGCTTAGGCATTTATTGTAGGCATTGAATCCATGTGAGTATAGTTGATTTTGCTGGGAACTAGGGCATGAAGTTGTTGGACACTCCTAAAGAATGTCTAGCATGCATTTTGCTAAATCTGCAACTTTTGCATTGAGGTTGATTGTAGCAATAATGGATTTGATTACTGTTGCATTTACAGTTTCTGAATATCTATATCTCTGGAGCAATGGATATTGTAATAGCATGCATGAAGACTGGAATGATTCAAGCACTAAATTCTGAGTTGACTAATTTATTGATTGCAGATCCCACTGTTTTATATATTGCTGCTCTGAATAAATAATAATAGGCAATATTGAGTTTATATATCTTTTTCTTTCATTGTTTTTCATTCCTTAACATAATTTTTAATTTTGATTATAACTTGAATCTGTTTTTTCTTAATTAATTATTTTTACATTTGCTGTAATATAATCTCTTGCTTAGATTAATCTACTATCTCACTGATAGTTTATACAGTTTTTAATTAATACAATTCCAATATCATTATCAAACAGAAATCTTAAAAACTAATTACATTTTTGAAAGTTTTACTAACATTTTTTTTTGCAGATTAAGTTTAATCTAACTTTACATATTTACTTATTTTTACTGTATAAAAGGAGTTTTCTTTAAAAACAGAGAAAAAAAAAGAGTTTAAATATTTTTTTTCTAATTCTTCTCCCACTCACTTTTTTGACAAATATTTTTATTCTATTTTATATCTCAAATACAATTTTATTGTACATAAAAAGTTACATTGTTAATAATGCATGATTGAAAACTACATATGTTTAGAACAAACAGATAGACATTATTAGTACAGTTCAAATAAATTGTTAGGCAGGTGTCTGATAAAATGTAAGACTTTAAAACTGTGTATTTGCATATAGTTTTATTTTTATTGTCTGAAGGTTTAGTTCATCAGTTTAAAATACTTTTGATTGAATGAAATTTATCCTTTGATGTGATGTTTAAAAAATTGTTGAAAATGAAATATGTAACAAAAATAAAATGTTCTTACAGCAAATGCCATTTCATTGTTTGATGTTATGGCCTATCTTGGATTTTTAATAATGACCATGTAGCAGAAAAAATATTTGGGTGTGCAATTTTGCCATCTATGCCATTCAGTTGTTCAAGCTTATTAAAAATGTGGTTGGGTGCCTTCTGGTGCCAATACAGAAAATAAATCTGATGTACTACAAAGTATATAAGCAAAAAGTTTCTGCATGGACTGCTGGTATTGACATTTACTGAGTATGTTTATTAGGTTATCAAGTGTGATGTTATTTTTGTCTATATGTGTTAATCATAATTTCTCGGGTATTTCTCAGAACTATGCAGGGTGGAATAGGTGCTGTTGCATTTCTTTTTTCCCTGTCACACAAAGAACAAAAGACATTAATTTTAGTGTAAAACATGTGGTATTTAATGAAATAGGAGGTAAGTAGAGGATGAAGATTTAGTTTTAAGAGAAAGTAAAAAATTTGGGATCCAATAACCATTTTTGAATCATTGCATCAAATGACTGTTGTTCATATTTAGTATTGATGACTGAGGATCAGTAGTTATGTCCGGATATAGCATATAATAAATACTCCAATAGGATTATCTACCAATACCCACAACAGGCACCTGAACACATCTGAGTGATTTTCAAAATCATATCTGTATTCTATCTAGTTTACAAGCACATTTTTGGAAGGAAATGAAATCTTTTGCAGATACTGCATTTTTCAAGAAAAATTGTTTCTATAGATTTGGATTATCTTAATTTTTAAGCACATTATTGTCAACATTAAAAGGATACTTTTCCAAAAGTCAAAATGGAATAAAATTCATCAAGAAAAAATAAGTGTAAAGATGTGTGTGTGTGTGTGTGTGTACAGTAAATTATAAATCAACAGTAAATGTGTGTATAAAGTATGCATGCATAATTTTTTAACAAATGTAGAAATCAACCATTAATTTATTGATAAAAATGTAAATTTTATATTAAATTTTAATAAATAATATTTAAAAAAACAACAGGAATTTAAAATAAAATTACATTTGAGTATTTTTTTTTTATAAGATTAAATATTTTTTTTATGATTTAAAACATAGGGAAGCTACAATATATGCTGCATCAATATATACTACAATTATATACTATTCCCAAAAACATAAAATAGAAAACTAAATTGTATAAATATAATAATTTTTAAAATATAACAACATCATTTTATTATCTTGGAGTATCTTAAGTGTCCATATTCATTATTTTTTATTGGGGGGGGGGGGTTCAAAAATTTGATATGGTGTAACATTTTGTATAATAAAATGTTTGTTTTTAAGCAGGAAGCAAGCAGAATTACAAAATTTAGGAAAATTAAAAAAACATATTTGGTAAAGTATTAAAATAAAAAATATGAATTTAGTTTGATAAAAAAAGGTATAAAATATTTTGTATTGCATCAGAAAGATTAATATAAATTAAGAGTTTATCTGAAAATGTGAAGTGGATATCTGCAGGAAAGATGCCTGCATATGTTTTAATGTCAAAATGATCTTAAACTTTCAAGCATTTGAAGTGATCATGAAACTGCCATTATTTTTCTCTAGAGTAAAAGTTATTAAAGAAAAAGGATATCATTCAGAGATTGTTTATTTGGAATAAAGCTGAGATGTTTTCTTTTTGAATAAATGAAGATACACACACACGCATATATATATATATATATATATATATATATATATCGTCATATATATATATATATATATATATATATATGAAGATTTTCATGGGTTGCATATATAAAAGACATATTTTCTGGGTTCATCCATGTTAAAAAATTGAAATATTTATATACCGATATTTTGACTTTATCAAACAAGTCAATTACTGGGTGACTTGTGTGATCAAGTTGAAAGGTTGGTATATCAATATTTAAATTTTTTAACATAGATGAACCTGCAATATATATATATATATATATATATATATAAAGTAGTTATTAGTTATATATATATATATATATATATATATATATATATATATTATTAATAACTACTTTATTAATTTAAATATATATATTTATTCTATAATCTTAATTTATAATATTAAATGACCTATGTTTTTTATTGCTGTTTACAATGCTTTTTTGCAACCCACTATTAACAGTTTTTACTTTTTCAGAACTTTTACTTGTAAAAGTACAAATATAAGTAGAAATGAAAATATAAATAGAAGTTCTGAAGAAAATTGCTGGGGCAATTGAACCTATCAAAAGTGGGTTGTAAAAAGCATTGTAAATATTAATAAATAACAAAGGTCATTTAATATTATATAAAGTTGGCAATGCAATAAGAAATATAAAGTTATAATCTTAATTTATATAAAGATATGGATACATATACAAAACACTTTATATATTGTAACATTGTGTAAGTAGTTATAAATTGAAAAAAAATAAAATTCTAAGAATGCATAAGCTGAAGTAATGGGAGGATAAAAATTGGTTTTAGGGCATAACACTAGCATGGGTTAATACACTCTTCTTCAACTACTTTGTTTCTCTCTGTATAAAAGATCTCATAATTGTGTTAAAAAGAAAAATAATAATTTGAAAGTTGCTTATTTAAAAAAAAAGTAAATAAGAATTGTTATTTTTTTTATTAAATTAAAATATATAAATGTAATATTAGATATATTTTGTTTTCAAAATCAAATTGAAATTTTTAAAGACAATATGTTTTTTTTTTGCCTTTTAAAAAAAAGAATCATAAAAAAATTACTGCAAATAAACAAATTAAAATTTAAAAAAACAAAATTAAAGATTTAATAATCAAGATAGATAAGATAATTTTGGAAGTAGACATCTTAAAAATGAAAAAACATATTTTGTAAGATATTTTTTTGGAAAATAACGATGATGGAAATTATAAATTGGGCAAGATAATTAATTTAAGTCAGAATAAAGTGCATTCACGGATTTACAACAAACTATGCAAAAAAGAAAAACATTGCTGAACAACATGCTATTAGAATCAACCTTTCATGGTGGCAACAAGTACAGTAAGCTATATTTGTTGGTGGAAAAATAATACTATCAGTATCATAAAAATTATGAAATAATTTAATACACTTATTGTTCATGCTTCTTTAGCATTTGTTACTAATTGACTTCTGCATAATTATCTCTGTTATAGTATTACCAGTGTAAACAAAGAAAGTTAAAAAAATAGACCTAAAATAAAAACAAATGTATTAAGGCAATTGTCATATATATATATATATGAAAAACAAAAACAAGTTAATCACGTAACCTGCTATCACTTGTTATTTATGTTCAAAAGATGGCGCTTCACCAAAACCACCGAACAAGTGTAAGATTTGTTTACATAAACGAAAAAAGAACAAATCTTACACTTGTTCGGTGGTTTTGGTGAAGCGCCATCTTTTGAACATATATATATAAACAAAAAAAAAGACTTTTAAATCCAATAAATAATATTATATTTCAACCAGAGGACTGGTTTTCATCAGAAAGAAAAAAAATACACAGTAAAATCATAGCAAGGTAAAATTTTATGTATATATATATATATATATATATATATATATATATATATATATATATATATATATATATATATATATATATATATATATATATATATATATATATATATATATATATTGTCCAGAAAGTTATATGACAGTTTCTGACACCCTCCAAAATTTATGCAGATGTTTTACCCTGTAAATGGGTAATTATATAAGCAAATACATACCAGCACAGATTGTCTTAACTTGAGGAGTGTAGAACCAACAGAAATTAGTATACAGCTTACCTTTCTCACCCATCTTGTTGCCTTTCCTTTACTCATAACTTACTTGAATATTATTTTAGCTATTCTTTTATTATCCATAAACTGCAACCTACCAAACATTTTCATTTTACTTTTTGAATCTCTCAAATAAAAACTTGAATATTCCATTTCTCTTTGAATTGCCTCCCTTGCTGTCCATACTTCTGCATCCAATGCATGACTTCCTACTTCCTTTTGTACTTTATCTAAATAATCTAATACTCTCTACTAACTCATAACACATTATTAACATTTGCTAACCCTGCTACTGCAAGTCTCTTCCATACAATTCTAGCTACATCATATTTATTATATGAAAATACTGTTAACTTTTTTATCAATCCCTTTCTTTGCTTTGTTTCATTTAGCAATTTTTTTCTCTCATTCTCCAAGCAATTTTTTTGATTACTTAAGATGATTCCCAAATAACTATATCTATTCGACATTCTTAACTTTATATCCCCCAATAAAAATTCTACATCATCTCTTTCTCCAGTATTAACCATCATTATATTTGATTTTTCTTTACTAAAGTCAATCTCCATCTCTTTCTTTACTAACCCTTGCACATGTCCTTAACATAACTTCCATATCTTCTTTTTTTTTCTGCACAAAAATCGACATCATCTGTTAAAAAAGACATGACAATATATATATATATATATATATATATATATATATATATATATATATATATATATATATATATATATATATATATATATATATATATATATATATATATATATATATATAAACCCCCTTGCCACCTATCAAATTAATATAATCTATTAAAATCTCATATCTTTTATAATAACTACTACTACCTTAGGCATACCTCAAGGTTCATATTTATTCCCATATGATAACATGATAATTTCTCTATTTAATATAATTCAATATTAAGAGGGATTTTACTAAGATCCAACCATCTTAATCATAACCACATCTAACATTATAATATATTTTAAGTTATTCCATTAGAATTATTATATCTTTTTAACAAGAAAAATAAATTTCAAAATTATAAAGCATCATAATATTTTCTAACAATTAATATAATTATAACTTGTAACTAACTATTACTTATAAAATGAACTACTTTTATTATCATCTTAAAATATAATCATTATTCCAAATAACTTTCATTTTGACTTTACTCAGCTAAATAATAAACTTGTTGGGTTTTATATATCCTGTTAACTTTAATTATATTGTCTAAAATATTATCATATCAATATCTGATAATCATATACTCATCTGATTGTATTTGAAATGAATTTAAATTTACTTTTATAAGAAATTTCCATGTGATTATAAAGATATAATTATTTTTAAATTAAAACTATAATGCTATTAAACTACTCATTCAAGTAATTGTGATTGAAGTCAATAAACAACTAAATCTATCAGTGTTATTCTATATAATACTTCCAATAATTAGTGTGTTTGGACACGGAAAAGTGGTGAAAATAATTTCAAATTGAAACACAGATTTCACTCAATCACTGTATTTACAATATTAGTTTATTTACATGAATAACAATAATTATTAACAGAATTTTAAATAGTATGTATAATAACAACAAATAAAACACATAACTTCTTTAACATTTGTACAATTATATACAATAATGAGAACCGCTGACTCCTACTACTATACAATAAAAATTTTGAACATATAGGAATCTTTTTTTCCTATTTTTCAATTTTAAAAAGTCTTGCAAATAATGTTGTTGTTGTTGTTGTTGTTGTTGTTATTATTATTATTATTATTATTATTATTATTATTATTATTATTATTATTATTATTATTATTATTATTATTATTATTATTATTATTATTATTATTATTATTATTATTATTATTATTATTATTATTATTATTATTATTATTATTATTATTTTAACTATAGGTTCCATATTTAATGTATATTTATTACTTAAGATAAATATTATTATTATTATCTTTATGAAGGCAAGACAACCACATCTTATATTGTCATAAGGTGATTATTTTTATCACTTAAAAATCTATAAAATTTATACCCACGATAAAACCAAAGATACAATACCATTTGATTATCATACATTCCTTTCGTTTTTTTTTTCTTTGTTTGTTTTTATTATTGATCCCATTTGTTTTTTATTTTCATATAGTGTCACTTTAAGCTTAATTACTTAATGCAACCTTTGTTTTGTATTTACATTTTATGTTTCATTTAAACAAATTTTTCACACTTAGATAAACCCTTATATTCTTTTATAAATCCACCTATATACCATGCCTACCTTATTTTCTTTATAATTAACATTCTGTATATAATAAACTAATGACTACTGGACTCAAATGCCACAAATATACAATGGAGATCTTATTTACCTTTCCAAATAAGGTGTGCCCTCATGGCAAGTAATCATTTATTCCTCATGATACTATCTTAATATCCAAACTTTTCCATTAAGCTCTTGTGGATGTGATCACCTTCATCTTATGGAAACTCCTCACATTATAACACCCAACTACATATGTGGGTGTCCCTTAGACTAACCTCATTATGTTTTTATCAGTTCTTCAGGAAATTACAATTTACAACATTGACTATCTCCTGGAATGACAACCTATCTAAATATAAAAAAAATTACAGGCATATATCATACAATAAATAAGCATAACTATATAATAATATTATCTTTTCATTAATTATTTTCCTAATCTTCTGGTGATATACTACAAACCAAAGTGTCAGTATAATTTGACAATAGTCAATATTTATTTTTAACTTGGGATCACAAGTTTACTTATTGTATCATATAGTTTATTATCTACTCATCTTTAATGCTTTCAGATTACTTTTCTTCACACTTCATTATCATACATTTGGTTATTTTCACTATTCTATTACTAGGTTCTTTAACATTACCTTATACTAAATCAACATGCATTTTAAAATATATATCATACATAAAATTTTACCTTGATATGCTTTTATAATAAAAACTTAGAAAATTATTTTACCCATTTCACTCTTCTATTTACTTTGCATCTATAATGTTCTCATTTAGATTATATCTAAAATTATAACTTAAACATTAACATATAAAACAATTATTTAACATAGTGAAAATTAACTTCATAACAATATATATATATATATATATATATATATATATATATATATATATATATATATATATATATATATATATATATAAAAAGTTAGTAATTATATAATTCCTTCCAAAGAATAGAAAATTATTGTTTAGTTTCTTGTTGTTTTTTTTCTTAGTGATTAATTTATACACATGTAATGCTGATAGTTCACATTTTCCTCCACATCAGGACTTTGAATGCATTTGTCAATTATCTAATAGATTGCCTCTTCAATATTTGAAAAACAAACAATTATAATAAAATGAGTATTTATTATTATTATTATTATTATTATTATTATTATTATTATTATTATTATTATTATTATTATTATTATTATTATTATTATTATTATTATTATTATTATTATTATTATTATTATTAATATTATTACTATTATTATTATTATTATTATTATTATTATTATTATTATTATTATTATTATTATTATTACTACTACTACTACTACTACTACTACTACTACTACTACTACTACTACTACTACTACTACTACTACTATTATTATTATTATTATTATTATTATTATTATTATTATTATTATTATTATTATTTTAAAGTTTAAATGTCCTCTAAAACCATTTAATAATCAGAGATTTTAGTATCCCATTATTATAAATGTTACTGCAATTAGTAGATTAATGACTTAGGTCAAATATAAATATTCAAGTGTTTTTAAAGTCTTGATCAAAACCATTTAACATAATAAAATTCATTTTATTTCTATGTTTATATTACAGTTTATTGACATCAAGTCTCATAATATATATATATATATATATATATATATATATATATATATATATATATATATATATATATATATATATATATATATATATATATATATATATATATATTGTAATGGAAAAAAGATCCTTGAGATTCACATATACTGACCACTGGGGTGCCACTAGTCCGAAAATAGGAACTAGACATTTATTTTAAGGGTGGACAGGATATGCGAACCTGAACGCACCAGACTAAACTCAGGAAGAAACAAGATATCCTAAATATTGTTTAGACAGTTGAGAAATCAAAGCACAAAGACAAACGTCAGCCAAATTAAGTTTAAACAATTTATTAATTTTATTAAAAGTTGTGCAATAGAGTGAAGACATCTAGCCATGAATACAAAAGTGGCTTATAGTAACATATGCATATTTACCAGAGAGTGCACAAGAGTATGACAAACATGAAGGCATTAAACATTTTGGCAGCAAAATTCTCTCACTTAAAATATATGAAATGGTTAGGATAATATCTTCTTGCTGGCCAGTTGTAAAATTACAAAAATAAACAACAACTCTAGCTTCCTGAATCAGAGATAATAAAACAGTTACTGTCCCACTGGAAATCAACGAAACCAGCATGGACATCCGAGCAGTAATATTCTAATTACTGTCATTAAAATGCCGCAGGACTGCTGCACGTAATACTACATTCAAAGTAAACATGGTTGATCTCACCTACAAGACAGCAAAAGATATTTGATTACGATCTTACGTAATCCAGAAAGAAATGACTACTTTCAGACAACCCGAAGAAATAACTTGACAAATAGCCAGCAAAAAGATTTTGTTGTTTGCACAAAAAGCGCAAACGAAACATGCTTAAAGATTCTTTATTTTACAACTAAGGGCAGGTGAATAAATAAAGACTACGAAAACTGCCAATGCGTTTTGTAATAGTTAATGAAATAATCAGGTATATATTAAACATATAAAATACAATCTCCTAATGCACCCCCTGATAAACAAAAATTGCAAACAAACTTGGAATCTTAAAACTAAGATTCCAAGACACACTTTAAATACTAGAAAAAGTACATACAGATAATAAATAATTAAAAACAATTAATACCATTTTAAAACATACTTATCATTAGATTGAGTGGAGATTTAATTAAACGCAATTTATTTACCCTGGCTAGAATAGGAAAAAGTTTAGCTTACGGTAAGGCAGAGTTCTAGTGATTTAGTGATGAGTGTGCACTTTTGATAATAGTTCATCTTTCAGGTCCTTTGACAGTAGCAAGGTAGAGGCAGTGTTTATTTTAGAGGCTCATGGCATGACTGAAGAAGATCTGGTAGGCATGGGTCCGTCCTTTGTTTAAATTAGCCAGACATTCTAATGATGGCAAAACTCATAGTGGTAAATTTTGACATCTTGCACATTAACGAAGTTTGTCAATAATAGTTTAAGTTTTTAGCAGGGATTAAATGTCCAACCTCTATCCAAAATGGTGTGATTCTCTGCAGGCAATAATCCAAGTGTCTCTATTTTTATACTGAATCCTTCTCTATCTCTAAAATTGGCGGGCTATCCTTGCCTCGCTACATTTCCCTGAAAAACTTTCATTAGTCTCCAATTCTATATCTCAGGCAGGGCAAATATTAATTTCCCACTCAATCTAATTTAAGAATTCCAACCAGGGATAATTGAAACAAAAATGACAAATACAAAACTAAATCTCCGCTTTTTAGAATTAACTTTAAAAACGATTAAAATAAAAGCAACAGGAATATATAATTAGCAAGCTTGCCTGTTTTTAATCAAATTGATTAAAACAGGCGGTGAAAGTAAACTATTTTAAAATAAATCAATTTTATAAACAAAGTAGTGAAAGTAAACTATTTTAAATATAAACGCGTATGTGTTTAAATACACGTACGCTTCTTTTTTTTAAAATAATAATAAAAACATTTTAACAACTTTTAATAAAAATTAAGTTGCTTTTCCCTTTTTAAATTTTAATACTAAAACAACTATATCAGAAATCAATCCGGTTCAACTGCCTCAATGCATGATCAAAAAAAAAAAAACATTCCTGCAACTTTTTTTTTCTTTTCTTTTTTTAACTATAAACATTTTAAAAACTACCCCTAAAAATTCTGCCAAACGTTTGCCTCACACTTATGAAAAACAAAACAATATTTCATTTCAAACATTTATCCATTCTCGTAAATCATGAACAATTTTTATTTTTTAAAACAATCCGTCCGAAGCTGAATCTTTAACTTTTGTCCAGCAGTTCTTTTACTCTTATTACTAACTTCTGGACATGGTCTACTTTCACCCACTTGTCCCTTTTTAGCTTATAAAATTTTATCTTGTCTCCTTCCTGTTCTGTTTTGCTTTCTAGCATATATACCTGAACCTTTTTCTTAACGAAACTTCCCAATTCTTCATCTTTTCCCACTTTATTTTTGATCATATCAACACTAGTAAATTGCAAAACTTCATTTCCTACAGACTTTTTACATGACTTGCATACAATTGCTTTATAAATGGCTTTTATTTTTGCCCTAAAATCATATTCTGAAAACTTTTCCTTAACTCTCTTCTTAGTTTTAAATCTCTGTTCACAACTAACAGTTATTTTACTCAACTCATTTTTAACCTCGTGAGGTAACTCTTTTACACTGCTTTCAATCCCTAACTTATAACTGTCTCCAAGATCTTCTTTCTCCACCACACTATCTATCTCTCTCCACTCTCTACTTATTTCAAACTTTATTTCCACCCTCTCTGTCCTAGTACTATCCTGTGCTACTTCAATTTCTATATCTTTTATGACCACTTTTTCTACTTCCTGACTCTCTTCTACTCTTCCTGTCATTTCTTTTCTCATTTCTTTCATTTCTGCTCTCAGCCCCTCCAGTATTGCTTGCTGACTTTGTTTCATTTCTAGCAATGCTTGTCATATTTCTTTCATCCCGGCTTGCTGACTTTGTTTCATTTCTATTAACAACTTTATCATCATCTGTGTCTCGCTCTCTTCTTTTTCTACTATCTGGGGGTATTTAAATGAAACAGGGCTCTCTTCCAAACCTGCCGCCCTGTCACCTTCTTCTTTACCTTTCATTTTTACACAAGGCTAACTCGCTATACTAACTTTTTTTTTTAAACAAAAACTCTCAAAGCAAATAAAACGCTATTTATTTATATGCAAGAAGACAACAAACTATTTTTACTACTTTTAAATTCGAAAATTAACTCCGAACGATTTTTTTTTAAACAACAACAACAAAAAAACTATTTATTATTTATGTCATATGAAAAAGATGAACCCCGTTCTACCAAACTGCTCCAACAATACCTGCAATAATTAACAAAAATCGAACCTCTACCGACTAGATCTTGCCACTTACACCTGAAATCTTTCTCAACCGTCTAAACAAAATCTCACATGGGCTTGAAAACTTGGAAGCCCCACATTGATGTGCTAAAAATTATTACTATATATGTAACGGGAGAAAGATATTTGAGATTCGCATATACTGACCACTGGGGCACCACTAGTCTGAAAATAGGAACTAGACATTTATTTTAAGGGTGGACAGGATATACAAACCTGAACGCACTGGACTAAACTCAGGAAGAAACAAGATATCCTAAATATTGTTTAGACAGTTGAGAAATCAAAGCACAAAGACAAACGTCAGCCAAATTAAGTTTAAACAATTTATTAATTTTATTAAAAGTTGTGCAATAGAGTGAAGACATCTAGCCACGAATACAAAAGTGGCTTATAGTAACATACGCATATTTACCAGAGAGTGCACAAGAGTATGACAAACATGAAGGCATTAAACATTTTGGCAGCAAAATTCTCTCACTTAAAATATATGAAATGGTTAGGATAATATCTTCTTGCTGGCCAGTTGTAAAATTACAAAAATAAACAACAACTCTAGCTTCCTGAATCAGAGATAATAAAACAGTTACTGTCCTGCCGGAAATCAACGAAACCAGCGTGGACATCCGAGCAGTAATATTCTAATTACTGTCATTAAAATGCCGCAGGACTGCTGCGCATAATACTACATTCAAAGTAAACATGGTTGATCTCACATACAAGACAGCAAAAGATATTTGATTACGATCTTACATAATCCAGAAAGAAATGACTACTTTCAGACAACCTGAAGAAATAACTTGACAAATAGCCAGCAAAAAGATTTTGTTGTTTGCACAAAAAGCGCAAACGAAACATGCTTAAAGATTCTTTATTTTACAACTAAGGGCAGGTGAATAAATAAAGACTACGAAAACTGCCAATGTGTTTTGTAATAGTTAATGAAATAATCAGGTATATATTAAACATATAAAATACAATCTCCTAATGCACCCCCTGATAAATGAAAATTGCAAACAAACTTGGAATCTTAAAACTAAGATTCCAAGACACACTTTAAATACTAGAAAAAGTACATACAGATAATAAATAATTAAAAACAATTAATACCATTTTAAAACATACTTATCATTAGATTGAGTGGAGATTTAATTAAACGCAATTTATTTACCCTGGCTAGAATAGGAAAAAGTTTAGCTTACGGTAAGGCAGAGTTCTAGTGATTTCGTGAAGAGTGCGCACTTTTGATAATAGTTCATCTTTCAGGTCCTTTGACAGTGGCAAGGTAGAGGCAGTGTTTATTTTAGAGGCTCATGGCATGACTGAAGAAGATCTGGTAGGCGTGGGTCCGTCCTTTGTTTAAATTAGCCAGACATTCTAATGATGGCAAAACTCATAGTGGTAAATTTTGACATCTTGCACATTAACGAAGTTTGTCGATAATAGTTTAAGTTTTTAGCAGGGATTAAATGTCCGCACTCTATCCAAAACGGTGTGATTCTCTGCAGGCAATAATCCAAGTGTCTATTTTTTATACTGAATCCTCTCTATATCTCTAAAATTGGTAGGCTATCCTTGCCTCGCTACATTTCCCATGAAAAACTTTCACTAGTCTCTCATTCTATATCTCAGGCAGGACAAATATTAATTTCCCGCTCAATCTAATTTAAGAATTCCAACCAGGGATAATTGAAACAAAAATGACAAATACAAAACTAAATCTCCGCTTTTTAGAATTAACTTTAAAAATGATTAAAATAAAAGCAACAGGAATATATAATTAGCAAGCTTGCCTGTTTTTAATCAAATTGATTAAAACAGGCGGTGAAAGTAAACTATTTTAAAATAAATCAATTTTATAAACAAAGTAGTGAAAGTAAACTATTTTAAATATAAACGCATATGTGTTTAAATACACGTATGCTTCTTTTTTTTTTTTTAAATAATAATAAAAACATTTTAACGACTTTTAATGAAAATTAAGTTGCTTTTCCCTTTTTAAATTTTAATACTAAAACAACTGAATTGGAAATCAATCCGGTTCAATATATATATATATATATATATATATATATATATATATATATATATATATATATATATATATATATATATATATATATATATATATATATATATATATATCTTTCTATGGGACAATTTTAACTTTTACGAGTTATTCTGCATTTATTATTGACTCTTCCAAATAAATATTTATAAGTCAGTTAAATAAAATTATTTCTATTTACACTACAATAGGAGTATCTTCTTACAAAAAATATTGTAGGATCAGTTTTAATAATGTAAATCAGTCTAACTATTATCCTATTATTTGTCTTCCACATTTCTGTAAGTTATTTTTTAAAGATTTTTATTCTGACTTTAATTTAGTATTCTTTATATCATAAAATTAAATTATTATTTAAGTTTATAATGAAGTATAGATAACAGTAACTGTTTTACTTATGTGAAAAATTGTCCAACTTCTAACCGCTTGAAATGAATCAATATTATCCTTATATATTTGACTGTTCACTATAATAAGAAGATCCACTGGCAACTTTTTCTGCATTAACATTTTTTTTTTTAGAATTGTTATTTGATCTCCCAAACTATGACTTTTTGACTGTGAAGAAATTAATTATTTACTCCATGGTATAATTATTTATGCAAAGCACATTATCTTGACTTTTTACTACTATAAATTAAATTACAGTTATAGCACAAAATTATCTTTATAATCGTCTGAATTTTACCAAATACTTCCTACGATCACTAAAATTACTTACTGCCTTCATTTGTCTTATCTTTCCCTTTTTTTTTTTCTCATCTGACTTTTATCCAAAATTCCTGCCAATATTAAGTGAAAGTTGTCTCATTTACTGAGCATTATAATTTTTAACATAAAAAATAATATTTCAAAACTAATTAAATTCAATCTTTTAATTTGAACATAACATAATATATTTATTCAACTTTATAAAATATTTTAATAAACTATCCAAATTATTGATCTTTTATTATTATAATTATTTTTAAAAAAATATTATTATAAAAATTATAAATAGACCTAAAAAAACAATCATGAACGAATAAAAACAATAGTATGTATATAATATCTTTTAAAGTCTGTGTTAAAATATCTATCAAGAGATTAGTGCCAGTTATATTTTAAAATTTTAATTTTTGGATGATTAAATACATCTTATTTGGAAATTTATCATGATAAACTAATCAAAAGATCACAATATATATATATATATATATATATATATATATATATATATATATATATATATATATATATATATATATATATATATATATATATATATATTGTGTGTGTGTGTGTGTGTGTGTGTGTGTGTGTGTGTGTGAAGTCCCAAGAATAAAATGATGGTAAAGCAAATTGACAAACTACTATTTTATTAGGCAAATGTCTTTAATCTTCTTTCATATAATTTTAAAATAAAATATAAGAACAAATAAATGAATGAATAAAAGTTTAGTTGTATTCATTTTTTTTCTTTTTAAAAAATGTCACCTTTGGTCATTGGATCGGATAGTAATGCAGTAAAGCTCACCTCGTTTATTTTTGAAACAGATTTCAAACATTTAAGTATTCATACAATCATTAATTTGTATTCCATAATGTCCTTTTTAAATATTGTAACATCTTTGACAACTGAAATTATTTTAAATTATAATAAATATTTACAATTTTAAAATATTTTTAAAATAAAATTACACATTTTTATAAGTTTAAAACACAGAAATTATACATATTACAGGCAAAACAATTTGCTTTTATTTACTTAGGATTATACTATAATCAATATCTTTAATAAGTAAATGTTAAGTAAAATTTTATATATTAAAGTTTTAAAATAAAGTTTCTAAATTTAAAATAGAAAAAGAAACTATATATATGCACATACATACATTCTAAATAATAAACTAAAGGTATATTAATTATTTAAAAACACTTTAAAATATATATGATTTAAATAAAACTTTAGACTATTCTTTTTGTTAACAAAATCCATTCTTACATAAATAAATATTATGTTTTATATTATATTAACATTCATTATTTTCCAAGGCAATGCATGTGCTTAAGTAAAATATTAACTATTAATATCATTTTTATTGCAAATTTAAAAATTTGTTACTAGTAATTTTAAAAGTCAAAAAATAATCTTATATACAACAACGTAATATAATTTTTAATGACTAATTCATACGGTACTCATTTTGATTAATATTATTTTTGAAGTAAGCTAGTAAATATATATATATATATTACTAAGAATAGATCAGTCCCTATATATATATATATATATATTGTAACCTAATAAATGAGTTCAAAAGATATTACTATACCTGAGTAAAGGAGTCCCTAAAATGATCATAATATTTAAAAGAAATAAGAATAAATTCAAAAATTAAATGATGATCATAAGTAAAGGAATAAGTAAATTATTATCAAGATATTATGGCAAAATATCAAAAATTAAATGATGATCAAAAGATATTATTAATAACAAGTATTATAGCAATGTATTATAACTCAGGTATATGAAATCACGTGAAGTGAGTACACTAGTAATTCAATAAATATATAACTCAGGTATACAGACTGTAGGTTTTATCCACTTTCATTCCTTGGTTTGATGTTAAGTGCATGTTTAAACAAATACTAAGTGAATATGGTCTAGCAGGGCGCCACTAGATTATCTGAATCTAGACACGGTTATATCCAATAACCTTTCACATGTACTGGGTTTGAATCCCTTTTTGGTACTTTATTTCTAATAAAAATGAGAGATTTTGCTTTTTGAGCCATATCACTATAAGCACTAATAGTTAGGTAAAAGTAAAACATCTTTAAACCAAAGCGGAGTATATTAGACATAAATCATTTCTCAGATCTTAACATAACAAATGTGTTTCAATATTTTTATAAGTTCACTAGCTCAGATTATATATAACTAATTTAGGATGGCAATTCACTCATCCTTGCATGAAATAGATGATGGGATGTGGTTATAATAATACTAAAAAATCACTAAATATTATAAAATCAATATTTATTTATGGCCTTTAAACAGTTAAACAGCTCATTAATTAAAACGTTGATGACGATGATGATGATGATAATAATAACGATAATGACAAGGGTTTCAACTACAGCTCTAGGACTAAGCCTAAACATAAAACTAAATTTTATAAAGAAATTCATAATTATTGCTTAATTTTAGCATATTTACTTATATCTTAAATAACTAATATTCAACCATTGATGATGATGAATAATCACACTTAACCAAGACTACACTTAATGAAATGTATATGCCTCGTTTAATAAAACAAACTAATATTTATTACTACAGTTCTAACATATACATAAAAATTTCTAGATAAATATGAAAATTGACATGAATAATAATAATAATTGATTATATAACACTCCTCAGATTAATTTTAAGTTCTTCCCCCTTTCCCTTCAAATGTATTTTGTATTAAGTTGGACGTCACATTGACCATGAAAAGTATTTCAAGACAAAAAATATTATCTGCTCATTAGCACACATACTTTAAAATCCAACATGTAAATAGAATAAAAAAAAAATGTTAGTAAAATTGAAAGAGCAAGTTTTAGAAACAAGTTTTAAATTATTTTCTCCCCCTCCCTTCCAAGCGCTGAAATCTATACTGAACTTGAAACAAAATAATCTAATATTCTAATACTACTCATTATTTCACATTCACTCCCAATTATACACATATAAAAATATCATTATGTATGTGCGTGTTTTATCCCATGATAACAAAATATTATTTAAAACCAAAATAATAATATATTAGTTAAAACTAAAATCATAATACCATAAAAAAAAAATTGTTTTACACATTAATATTGTAAAATTAATAAACAAATCATTTTCATACATTCAAGATCATTTATGAAGCTCAAAGTTATTTTTAGTAAGACATTCTTGTTTTAATCGATCTGAATAGTCTTTAAAGGTTCTTTAAATAAAATATACCACTTTATTGCTAAAATGTTTCTTAAGACTGATATCATAAAGAAAATAGATATAAAAAGTCATATTACCGATCTTTTGTCTGTGGCGAATTTTCAAGGGTTCAAACTTGTCTATATTTCTGCAGCTACTATGTGGGAACAATCTCTTTCTTGAGGTGTATAACTATTTAATGGTGATGACTCTATTGAGGTTATTTGCTTTAGTGGACAATTTGGAAATCATTATATTAAATTTTCTTCTCTTCCTGTCAAGCATGTGGATGAAACACAGCAGTTGTTTTCCCATTTGTAAATTTTCTTGAGTTTAAAATCAGTTGTTGGAACAATTAATTGGACTTGATGATTAATATTTATCAGTAGATTAATTCATCTTCTTTGAATGCAGGTGAATGCTTTCTTCCTTCTATTAAAAACATCTTATTTATCTGGTCAGTTGAAAGGTGTAGAATATTATTTTAGACACAACATCTTTTCTTTCCTATGTGATGTGCAGCTTCCCCAGATGGTCCGGAATCGATGGAACATACATATAATTTTTCTAGCCTGCCATTTCTTATATTTTCAACATTCAAATTTGATAGTTTAATAATCTGAATCAATCACAATAATAATCTTATAATTTAAGACAGCTTTTTATATCCAATTTTTAGCTACCTTAACCAATCAGAGATAGCATCACTTGCTATTTTTGGACAAATTTGTTTTAATTAGATCTCTAATTTATTTTCAACTAAATTATTTTTCAACTGAAAAGTTTAATCCTTTTTCCAGACACTTTTGTTTAAAAAAAAATAGACTCAATTCTTATTTCCTTTCTTTTGTTTTTTCTTTCTTTTTAACATCCAGGTAACACTTCAAATCTTTGAGCTTCCTTCTTTAGATCTTGATAAGACAAATTCAATTTTTAGAGTTCTGACTCATTATAAGCTTTCAAAGTGACAATCATTTACAAAAAAAATACTACAAAGATCAATATCTGATTAAACAGATTTCCTCTTTTAACAAAAAAAATTGTACAAAAAAAATAATTTCACAGATTTAATACTTCCTTTTCTTTCAATATTTAAGAAATGTAAATTTTTGTATGTAATGTACACATATCCTTCATTCTTTCAAATCCTTCATAAACTAACCTTAAATACTATAATTGCTAGCTTAGTAATTATAACCCAATTATTTAATTAAATCTGTAACTTTTAAATCCCACTTATAATTAAAGAAAAGCAAAATAGAAGTATAGAATAAAATGTTCAAGCATAGCTTAGTTTTAAAGAAAGTTAAAATGTTGAATATTTGAAATATAAAATAAATAAATAATTTACACATACATTGCCTATATGTATGCATTATAACTTTGCTTTTTAAAGAAAAATTAAATATTAAATAGTTTAAATGTGTGTATTACCTTTCTATCAACACACAAACAAATAAAGCATGTAATTGTTGACCCATTCTTTCTCTGTTTAAAGCTTTTAGAACTGGACCTTGTAGGGTTTAAACTTGGATGCCCTACAGCTTCATTTATGATTATATAAAAATGTGATGATGATTTTGTTTGACCTTTTCTACATGCACATTACTATAAATTTGGCTAGTGACCAAATTGTAATGGCACAACTTTCTCCCCCTTCGGATAAAATCATCAGCACTTTTGTTTTAACTATATTTTTAAAAAAAAAAAAAATCCTAACTAATAAATACACTAATAATAATAAACACTTATAATATATATATTAAAAAAAAATTAACTACTGGTAAATATATTTTTCATTAAAAACCTAAAAATAATTTATTTGGAGATCTTTGCCAGGCTATTCTGCTGAAGTATAAGGGAACAAACTCCTAGCATTATAGGTCCCCTTATTCCCATCAAGGGCAGCAAGCATAAAGGCATTCTCCCCTATTTTCTTGGTAATTTGGAATGGATTTTTCTTTTCAAACCATATTGTGGTCTGCATAAAAATGCACCTGTACATCCAGTCCCTTTTTAATATTTCCCTTTTTCATCTTGACTGGATATTTATAAAACATATCTGGAGGTTTTATTTTATATAACCTCCTATTACAAACTCCATTTAGAAATATGGACTCTTGGTACCTTATGTAATATGCCTTGAAGTTCTTCAGAGAGATTGACTCTCTATACAATACATACTTTATTTTTAAACTTTCCAGAAAGATTGACTCCCTGTACCATACATAAGGCACTTTGAAGTTTTCTAGAGAGGTTGGCTTTTTATACCAGATATCATTTATCCTTACATCTTCCAGAGAGATTGATTCTCTGAGCCATATACAATTTATTTTTAAATTCTCTAGAAAGGTTGACTCTTTGTACCATATATAAGGCACATTTAACTTTTCCAGAGCATTTAAATTTTTCAGATTGATTGATTCTCTGTCTGATACACACTGGACATTTACATTTTTCAGAGAGATTGCCTCTCTATACCATATATAAGGTATCTCCAATCTATTTAAGAAGACAGATTTTTGAAACCACACATGCTGGTTTGTTACTAGATTGAGAACTACAGACTGTTGAAACTTTTGCTCTCTTTCTATAATAACTGGTTTCATCTCCCTTATTGCCTCTCTTAAATCAATCATCTTATCGCATGCATGAAGTTTTTCCTCCAACTCTCTTTTCCTTCTTTTCACTTCATGATCTATCCCAATCTGCTCTCTGTCCATCACCTCATGTATTCTTTTTACTGAGAGATTAGATTTTATGGCTACTATTGGCCTTTCCACTTCTTGTGATCTACTCCCCTCTATCAGTATATTAGCTGATTTACCTATTTCTTCCTCTAATCTCTCGCTCCTTTCTCTATTATCAGTAGTCTGACTATCTTCTATTATACTTTCAGTAGTTTTCTCTATATGAGGTTCTTCGATCTCTGTTTCCCAGGTCATGATCATTTGGTTGTTGCTTTCAATAGAGTTATCTATTTTTGCTTTGAGATATTCTCTCAAACTCTCTATACTGTGCTTACTATCTTCTCTTAAACTTTTATTATCTTCTTTTAAACTCTTAGTATCCTCTTTTAGACTTTCTATATTTTTCTCCATCTTCTGTTCCAAATTCACCATCCCTTGCTTACTATCTTCTCTTAAACTATCTATGAACTGCTTCCTATCTTCTCTTAGATCTTCTCTGAACCTTTCTATACTTTTATTATTTTTCTCTATCTTTTGTTCTAGATTTATCATACTTTGTTTACTCTCATCTCTCATACTTCTGAGCATCTGCATTATCATATCCATGTCTGATGGTGCTATCTTTTCTATCTGAGCCTGGCCCACTTCTGGCTCCTCATCTACCATTTCTGTACTTGAGGCCTTATTATTGCTACTGACTTTAGAGGCATTTTCCTCTATTTCCTCTTTTTCCTCTTGTGTTGGGGCACCTTCCTCTTTCATAACCTCTTCCATACTATAATTTAGTTCACTCATGTGATAAAACTATATATATCCCATCTGTACTTCCCTGACCATCAAAAATCTACACATCTTCTCCCTGTCTGACACCTATTCTGACCAACTGACTGATTTGATTTTCACCTTATTATGCATTTACAAATACAACAACAACAACAAAAAAAATTTTTAATATCCTTATTTGATGAACTACACAACAATAATCTATATAGTACATGTCTGTCTGTAATAGCCCAAATTATACATTCATCCATTCTCCCAGAAATCCGACAGATATTGACAGTCCACAGAATGACTAGCAGTTCACAATCTTGAGATAAATAAAAGAATTCAGTCAAAGCACTATAATCACACAATGCATCACGAGCACTCAGAAGATCATCCCAATTCGATCACTATTAACTACCACAACCCTTGATTAAATGAAGCAAACTCTGTTGCAATAAAAGATGTATTAAGTCTTAGGGGCTAAGATAGATAAACTATGCCTTGCTCTCTCTCTTGGAGTCTTATGTGGCAAGTATCAAGGAATGCCCTGCTTATTATAGACTACAAAAACGAAACCTTGCTCTCTCTCTTGGAGACTTATAGGCTGATATCATGGCAGGACTGCTGTTAACTGCTTCATGATAACATAAGAATAACATATAACTGGATTGGAAAACTATGCCATGCTCTCTCTCTTGGAGACTTATAGGCTGATATCATGGCAGGTCTGCTGTTAACTGCTTCATGATAAAATAAAGATAACATATAAATTGGGTTGGAGCAGTGAATGGGTTTGATCATTCATAAGTTACACGAAATACATAGCATTCTCAAGGCAATGACAAAACTCCTCACTCATCATCAAAACTGCAATCTAACCAACCAAACTCCAACGATCAACCATCCAATCAAACCTCTAAAATCATAGACTTTTTACAAAATGAACTCCCCAAACACACATGAGACCACTATTCCATAATTCAACACTATTACTATGCCTATCCTATCTGGCAATAAATTATTTTAATGTTCCACAAAAAAAAATCTATTATTTATTTCACCTTTGTCTTAAGTTGTGATATTCATCTCTATTTTCAAAATTGATTAAAAAAAACAAGCTGTTTTATGGCTGTACCCATTTTATCATCATCAATGAAAAAGTAAATCATATTAAACATCATCATCTAAAATAAGACTGTTTGGCCAAGAAAATTTTGTAAGCCAAAAAAAATATTTTTACTGAAAAAAAAAAAAATTTACTAAAAAAAAATTTCTCTATTTTTAACCACACATCTCCCATCATTCTATAGACTCTCTTTTTCAGGTATATGGTAAAATATCAGGCCCCAGTTGGGTGTCCATTGTAACATCAATAAATGAATCAAAAAAAAGATATTACCATACCTGAGTAAAGGAGTCCCTAAAATGATCATAATATTTAAAAAAAAATAAGAATAAATTCAAAAATTAAATGATGATCATAAGTAAAGGAATAAGTAAATTATTATCAAGATATTATGGCAAAATATCAAAAATTAAATGATGATCAAAAGATATTATTAATAACAAGTATTATAGCAATGTATTATAACTCAGGTATATGAAATCACGTGAAGTGAGTACACTAGTAATTCAATAAATATATAACTCAGGTATACAGACTGTAGGTTTTATCCACTTTCATTCCTTGGTTTGATGTTAAGTGCATGTTTAAACAAATACTAAGTGAATATGGTCTAGCAGGGCGCCACTAGATTATCTGAATCTAATCACGGTTATATCCAATAACCTTTCACATGTACTGGGTTTGAATCCCTTTTTGGTACTTTATTTCTAATAAAAATGAGAGATTTTGCTTTTTGAGCCATATCACTATAAGCACTAATAGTTAGGTAAAAGTAAAACATCTTTAAACCAAAGCGGAGTATATTAGACATAAATCATTTCTCAGATCTTAACATAACAAATGTGTTTCAATATTTTTATAAGTTCACTAGCTCAGATTATATATAACTAATTTAGGATGGCAATTCACTCATCCTTGCATGAAATAGATGATGGGATGTGGTTATAATACTAAGAAATCACTAAATATTATAAAATCAATATTTATTTATGGCCTTTAAACAGTTAAACAGCGCATTAATTAAAACGTTGATGACGATGATGATGATGATGATGATAATAACGATAATGACAAGGGTTTCAACTACAGCTCTAGGACTAAGCCTAAACATAAAACTAAATTTTATAAAGAAATTCATAATTATTGCTTAATTTTAGCATATTTACTTATATCTTAAATAACTAATATTCAACCATTGATGATGATGAATAATCACACTTAACCAAGACTACACTTAATGAAATGTATATGCCTCATTTAATAAAACAAACTAATATTTATTACTACAGTTCTAACATATACATAAAAATTTCTAGATAAATATGAAAATTGACATGAATAATAATAATAATTGATTATATAACACTCCTCAGATTAATTTTAAGTTCTTCCCCCTTTCCCTTCAAATGTATTTTGTATTAAGTTGGACGTCACATTGACCATGAAAAGTATTTCAAGACAAAAAATATTATCTGCTCATTAGCACACATACTTTAAAATCCAACATGTAAATAGAATAAAAAAAAAATGTTAGTAAAATTGAAAGAGCAAGTTTTAGAAACAAGTTTTAAATTATTTTCTCCCCCCTCCCTTCCAAGCGCTGAAATCTATACTGAACTTGAAACAAAATAATCTAATATTCTAATACTACTCATTATTTCACATTCACTCCCAATTATACACGTATAAAATATCATTATGTATGTGCGTGTTTTATCCCATGATAACAAAATATTATTTAAAACCAAAATAATAATATATTAGTTAAAACTAAAATCATAATACCATAAAAAAAAAATTGTTTTACACATTAATATTGTAAAATTAATAAACAAATCATTTTCATACATTCAAGATCATTTATGAAGCTCAAAGTTATTTTTAGTAAGACATTCTTGTTTTAATCGATCTGAATAGTCTTTAAAGGTTCTTTAAATAAAATATACCACTTTATTGCTAAAATGTTTCTTAAGACTGATATCATAAAGAAAATAGATATAAAAAGTCATATTACCGATCTTTTGTCTGTGGCGAATTTTCAAGGGTTCAAACTTGTCTATATTTCTGCAGCTACTATGTGGGAACAATCTCTTTCTTGAGGTGTATAACTATTTAATGATGATGACTCTATTGAGGTTATTTGCTTTAGTGGACAATTTGGAAATCATTATATTAAATTTTCTTCTCTTCCTGTCAAGCATGTGGATGAAACACAGCAGTTGTTTTCCCATTTGTAAATTTTCTTGAGTTTAAAATCAGTTGTTGGAACAATTAATTGGACTTGATGATTAATATTTATCAGTAGATTAATTCATCTTCTTTGAATGCAGGTGAATGCTTTCTTCCTTCTATTAAAAACATCTTATTTATCTGGTCAGTTGAAAGGTGTAGAATATTATTTTAGACACAACATCTTTTCTTTCCTATGTGATGTGCAGCTTCCCCAGATGGTCTGGAATCGATGGAACAAACATATAATTTTTCTAGCCTGCTATTTCTTATATTTTCAACATTCAAATTTGATAGTTTAATAATCTGAATCAATCACAATAATAATCTTATAATTTAAGACAGCTTTTTATATCCAATTTTTAGCTACCTTAACCAATCAGAGATAGCATCACTTGCTATTTTTGGACAAATTTGTTTTAATTAGATCTCTAATTTATTTTCAACTAAATTATTTTTCAACTGAAAAGTTTAATCCTTTTTCCAGACACTTTTGTTTAAAAAAAAAATAGACTCAATTCTTATTTCCTTTCTTTTGTTTTTTCTTTCTTTTTAACATCCAGGTAACACTTCAAATCTTTGAGCTTCCTTCTTTAGATCTTGATAAGACAAATTCAATTTTTAGAGTTCTGACTCATTATAAGCTTTCAAAGTGACAATCATTTACAAAAAAATTACTACAAAGATCGATATCTGATTAAACAGATTTCCTCTTTTAACAAAAAAAATTGTACAAAAAAAATAATTTCACAGATTTAATACTTCCTTTTCTTTCAATATTTAAGAAATGTAAATTTTTGTATGTAATGTACACATATCCTTCATTCTTTCAAATCATTCATAAACTAACCTTAAATACTATAATTGCTAGCTTAGTAATTATAACCCAATTATTTAATTAAATCTGTAACTTTTAAATCCCACTTATAATTAAAGAAAAGCAAAATAGAAGTATAGAATAAAATGTTCAAGCATAGCTTAGTTTTAAAGAAAGTTAAAATGTTGAATATTTGAAATATAAAATAAATAAATAATTTACACATACATTGCCTATATGTATGCATTATAACTTTGCTTTTTAAAGAAAAATTAAATATTAAATAGTTTAAATGTGTGTATTACCTTTCTATCAACACACAAACAAATAAAGCATGTAATTGTTGACCCATTCTTTCTCTGTTTAAAGCTTTTAGAACTGGACCTTGTAGGGTTTAAACTTGGATGCCCTACAGCTTCATTTATGATTATATAAAAATGTGATGATGATTTTGTTTGACCTTTTCTACATGCACATTACTATAAATTTGGCTAGTGACCAAATTGTAATGGCACAATATATATATATATATATATATATATATATATATATATATATATATATATATATATATATATATATATATATATATATATATATATATATATATATATATATATATATATATATATATATATAATCTAAAGACAAGTAAACAACTTTACCAGGAAATATAAATAAAAATCCTATTTATATTAACAAATGACGGTGAATAGAATGAAATGACCAATTCTTTAAGTATATATTGTTAATACAGTTTTTGTTTGTAAATTGTTAAATACTGAGTTAGGATGTGATATATTGACCAGTTGTCAATATATTACTAATAATTTTGAAGTTATAATTAATTATAAAATAAGGAAGGCAGAATATCTCTTTTGTCAATCCTAGTATTTATAATCAAAGTGATTTTACAAATTGTAAAAATTGAATAAGCTTAGATTTATATAAAATTCAAACAGAAGTAAACAACCTTTCTGTGAGATATGGATAAAAATTCCACTCTACAGTAATAAACAATAAAGAATAGAATCAATACATATTTTTGTAAGCTTGGGCTTTTCATAAGCTTTCATTTGCTAACATTGCTAAATGTTCAAAATGCATATGAAATATTAGGCAAATGTAAATATACCATTTTGTATTTGCAATTAGTTTTACAAAAGATGGTGTTACAAATGAAATTTTGTTTTCATTTATCATAATTAATTATAAGTTAAAAATTATTTGACATATTTAAATTTGTGTAATATATCATATCCACTCTGAATTTCTAGCAATCACATCTATGCTGATAATAAACCATTAATGCAATAGCAAATTCTCTATACAATATTGTCACCCAGTACAAGTCTTTATGATTATTAAATGTAAAATTCCTATCTAGTGATAACTTATCTAGATGCAGTATTCTCACTCCTCACTAATGAAATCCATAAACTAAAAACTATTTTGGAAATATTGGATGTGTATGCATTAGATAGATATTTTATGCACAAATCTTTTTTTGCATTCTTTGACAATTAACATTTTTATTGGAGAGATTAATGTTTTGATAGTCTGGAACACTTGAGAGAGAATTTTTTACTAATATTTTTTCTTCTGACTTTAAAACTTATGTTTTTTCTTAATATTTTAATTTAAAAAAATTCAGAACATGACAGAATAATTGAAAAATTTGGAATTTCAAAGTATGATAATCTATGCAGTGATGAGTACTCACTGTATTCTTGGCAATCTTAAAATTGTGATAACTTTGTGATATTACTTTGAGAATATATTACAAATGACTAAAACTTGATTTGGGGAAAATTTATGATTATTTTTTCATAATAAGTGAATAATAATTACTAGGAATCAAAATTATATATTATTAAACATTTATTTTCTACAGAAGTGATTCATTTTTAAATTATTTTTTTAGTAATTTTGCTATGGAAATTACAGTGGCACATAAATGATGATTTCTGAAAATTACATCACTAAAGCAGGTTGAGTGTTTGTAATGCGATAGCCACTAATGACAGCAAATTCACTGAAATTTTGTTTTCTTTTTAAAATTGCATGAAAACTATAAGCATGACATCAACATAATTTCTAGAATTCATTGCTGTTTGAATTGCTCTTTAAAATGGTGTATCGTAAGTTGAAATTGGACAAAATTTGAATTTTTTATTAATAGGTTCATTTAATTCTTTTCTTTTCAGTTTACTAGATTGCATGAAAAAACAAAGATAGAATTTCTTTATTGGCCAGACTCATTATTAAAATGAGATTTAAAAAACACATTGATGACTTGCATTTTAAGACCTTCAGCCCAATAAAAACATAAGCATAATATTGGGTCATAAATATTTAATTTTAATTTTTTAATTATTTGAATAATATTTAATATATTTTTTTTAATTATTTAATAAATGTATAATTTGTTAATGTGTTTGCCTTTGTATTAGTATGTTTGTGTAGTATACAAACTATATAATATTAAATGCTTTATCCTCTTTATTATACATTATATAAATTTGTAGTCAAATATAACAAAAGGGCTTTATGTACAATGTAATTTGGGGGCTCTAATCTAAGTTTGAGACAACCTTATTTATATAGACATAATAATTCTCAAAAGTTTAATAATTTATTAGTGTGTTTATATCTGTATTGGTGTATTGTCTTTGTGCTTACATGGCTGTATTTGTATAACAAGTAATGATTTTTATCTATAAAATTATAGAGCAGTGCAATGCTAATTTTAAGACTGACTATCAGATGTATAAAAAGGTTACAGTTGATAAAGCAATCACAAAATTTATTGGGCATAGTACCATGTGAAAATATAAACACTTAAAACCAATAAAGTGATTTTTCAAATGGTGTGTGTGGTGATAGCCACAATGGTTTATATATATATATATATATATATATATATATATATATATATATATATATATATATATATATATATATTTGTAACAGACACATGCGTATGTTACATTGTTTTTTATTATTAAACATGAAAAAATAAAAGTTTGCAAATAAAACTTTTTTTTTTTAAGAATTAAAAAATTGAAATTAATTGTCTTAAACTCGTATATATATAAAATTGCACAGATGAAAGAAATTATTAAAATAAAACTTTATTAAAAATAGAAAAACTAAATCTTTCAACAAAAAGATTTAGAGATAAAAATATATTTTTAAGTTTGGAAAACACATTAATTAATCAGAAAATGAAAATGATTGTTTTAATTAGTTAAATATAAACTAGCCCTTGGGCATTTAAAATGTATAAGAAAGGTCAGATAGGAGAGAAAAACAATGGAATCAGACCTCAGCGAAAAGACCATCACATCATCATGACGTAATGTCAACTGGATCTGAAAGGCTACTATAAAGTGAGTAATGAAAATTAGAAGAGAGATGTGACTATATGTGTTAGTGTGGAGTTGAACGAGAAGGGATTGAAAAGACACACTCTTCAATCCCTTCAGTTTTGTTAAAAAAAAAGTAATGACATCGTTTTTTCTACATTAAGGACCAGATAAACTAAAAGACCTCTGGATAAATAAAAAAATGATGGCTAACTCAACCAATCTCTTAGGACGGCATGGGAATTCACGTTCAAACGGCAAGCAACGGTTAAAAAAGGAACATTTTAAAATCGTAAGAACTTTTTGAACTCTAAGCTTTAAAGATATTTCTAAAACTCCAGTATACTAAACAATATGAACTTTAATTCAAAAATCTTGTTCTGTATTTAAAATAATTGCAATAAAATCCTATCTGACCAACTTTATTTATTAATAAGTAATGTTAATTTGATGTATTTCTTTTGTAAAATCATTTCCATTTATTTTTTTTTGTTCTTTTAAGTTTTTTATTATGATTTCTGTTTTTTGTTAAATTAAATTATATAAATGTTAAACTTAAGTTGGGCATGAATGGCTATATAGTTTTGTAAATTTATATTAAGGGAGGGTAATCTTAGGTTATTTGTATCGTAGTTAAATTAGGTCAATGGATTGGATATATTGGTGTAATTAGTAGATGTAGTACAAGATTCACTATGGGAAGAATCACTTTATATGCCACACACTTCCTTTTTGGCCTATGGAATGCAATTCGTAAGTTGCTAAAATGACCACAGTCCTTTCCTATGGAGTTTTTTTTATTGCTCTTCTTGTCAGATAGATGTGGTATTTCTATCTGACGAGAGGCAATTTCTTCTTTTAACCTTTTGTGCTGCCATATTCATATTACATCGAATGCATTGATATATCAGATGAATTGACATTGGTTTGGCAGTGAACTTTTGACTTAACATTAAATAAGGATATAATATTTTCTTTCAAATGCAAATTTATGTAGTCTATTCATACTCAACATTCTAAATAAAAATGCATTAAATTTAAGCTAGCTGGGTATAGATGCTTGCATGGATTCATTATTGGTCAATTATGTTTTTGGTTTTCATATTTGATCAAAATATATAGACATTCGGTAAATAATGATACCTTACGGGAGTATCTAAAATGTATTGATTCGGATGTCTTTTAAGTTATTGGTGCCAATGCGGCATCTTATGATGAATGCTATTGGGTTTCTTATAAATTTCCCTCTGCAATTCCACCAATGATTTTATATTTTGATCATTTATGTTTGTTTTGGAATCTTTTTGACCATGTAATCTATGTAACCGATCTATACTCAACATTATAAAACAAACTTTTATAAATCCATCTGTGCGAACTTATAATATTATAAAAATTAAAATGTAAATTAAAATCTAAAAATAAAAGTTAAAAATAATGTTAAATGTTAAAGTAAACATACTAAAATAATAATGTTAAATTATATATATATATATATATATATATATATATAATTATAACATTATACATATATATATATATATATATATATATATATGTGTATGTGTGTATGTGTGTGTGTAAATAAATGTTTGTGCATTAATTACTGGCAGTGGCTTATTTTATTTAATTTTTTATATATTCTCAGATAAGAATTTATTATAAAATATAAATCTCTGCTATTCCACTGAGCGAGTGACAATGGGCTAACGACTGGAATCAAAATATATAAAATAAATAAAATATTTTTTGACTTACGTACCTGCCTACTTTATAAAATTTCTAGGTTTAAATGTTTAGGGGCGCTCTGTAGTGCAGATTACATTAAGTATTCTTTATTCAGATTGTTACAATATATATATATCATATGGAATTGTATGCAGGCTAAGAATAAAATTCTGATTCTTGCCTATGCCTTGATACTCATGTTATGGAGTCAGTAGTTTGGCCACATCTTGAATCACATTAATTTTGAGTCTATGGCTTTCAAATGAACTTTGTGCAAATAAATTATATCTCTGTGGAACAATAAATATAACAAGATATCACAACTGGTGTGCATAAAAAATATAAACATCACTGGTGTACACACAAATAGATTAAACCTATTTTATCATTGATACAGACAGTAGCCTACAATTTCTAGTTTTAGATAAATATAAAACCAATTGTTATGATGATAAATACATATCCAACTTGTGTTATTGATTTGTTTTGTATCTTTTATTAGATGAATCTTTTTGTTATAGATGCCTTGAGATTTTTTAACTTTTGGATACAAGATAAAAATGAAAAATGCTTATGTGACTGTTTTTGGAAATTCTGAAGCTATAGATTATCTCAGATAAGATGTATTATATATGGTTGAATGATAATTTCGTGAGAAATAGACAGAAATTATCAATGAAGATGTGATTTAAACATTAATTAATGATGAATTAGAAATTATGAACAAACAATAATGCAATAATTATTTTGAATGTTGAAATTTCTTTCTTTTCCATACTTTTTTAATGGTAAACACTATTTGTGTTAGCCTTATTTTTTTTGTTTTGAAAGTTTTCATCAATGTAAACCTTTTTGGTCTAATATTATTATAACTGAAGTATTTGTGAAAATTGTATCTCATGTCAGTTTTTGAAAAATTTGATATGGCTGCAAGGACCATATACTAGATACCACTAAGACAATCTGTTAGAAAATTCAGCAATATTGTAAAAAATAATAAAAAAATAAACTTTTAAGATTTAAGGTGACATATTTACTAGGTTATTAATGATTATTAATTGAGATTTCAAAAGGAAATATTAAACAATAAAGAGTTCATTCATTTTGTAAATTGAATATGCTTCTCCTGGCAGATCAACAATGAAATAATGATTTGTTTTGATTGAAATCTAATTTTAAAATAATTTCAAAAATCAAATGTGATTTTTTTAAAAAAATTAATGTCTAAACAAAAATATTTGTCAATGAAGTGAAATTTATCATATTATGATAAATAAGTACAGTTTAATATTAAAATTAAAGTTGAAAGCTTATAGCAAGTAAAAAAGAATTACAACTATTATAGTACAGGGTGGTTAAGGTTTGCAGTGCATGATACTAATGTATGAGGAGATTGTTAGTGTATTAATTTTTATCAATGTTATCAACTGCTAACTTATTCAGAACATAAGCTCAAAAGTTATGTAGGTCTTCTCTATCCTTTATTATTTGTCAGAGTGTTATTTGTTTATAGCTATTACTAAAGTTGTTTTTTTTTCTGATTAGATTTAATAAATGTTAAAGCTATAGTTATTTGATATACATATTAATTTTATGTTTGGTAAGCACTAAATAAAAATATAAGTTTTTAAGTATTCCATTGCATAGCAAAATAATTTTTGTAACCACTCCTAGAGTAACAGTTGAAAGTTAAGACTAATCCGATTTTATAATTAAGAATTTGAATAGTTTTTTATTTTAGTTTTATTCTCTAGATATAATGACCAGATACTTATTCATTGATAATTGTTGGAGATTTAGCTGGATTATCCTTAAACCAGCTATCTACAAACAAAAAGTTACAAACATGCTAAAAAAATTCAAGTGCGCTTGGCATAAATTCAAATTTAGTTGTTTCATATGTTCTATGATTTCAGCATTAGGCTTTTCACGTACGTTGTTAGTATTTCTTTTTTAACTCATACATGTATATATATATATATATATATATATATATATATATATATATATATATATATATATATATATATATATATATATATATATATATATATATATATATATATATATAGAAAAACAAAAAATAAGTTAAAAACTAGAAACTAGATCTAAACACAAACTCTGAGCGTTTATGAAGCAGTTTCTATTCAGCTTGCAATCGTGAATATTTTAGACATGTAATGTCTTCAAACTCAGCAAAGCAAGCCAGATAGCTACATGGGTCTGATCTCAGTTCAGCATCACCACATAGTAAAAGCCTCTGCAATATATATCATTGCTAGAAATACCTCAAAGGTACATTTATGAAAAACAAAAAACAAGTTAAAAACTTGCTAATGCTTGTATTTATGTCAACAGATGTCGTTCTACCAAAAACACCCTCAAGCATATGTTTACATAAACGTCAGAGCATGCATTCACTATTTCTAACTTTAAATCCACTTTCAGATCATGATTTCAAGCTATTTGCTATCATCAGTGAAAGACAGGAATTTTAGAAACTACATCTAAACACAAACTCTGAGCGTTTATGAAACAGTTTCTATTTAGCTTGCAAGCGTGAATCTTTTAGACATGTAATGTCTTCAAACTCAGCAAAGCAAGCCAGATAGCTACATGGGTCTGATCTCAGTTCAGCATCACCACATAGTAAAAGCCTCTGCAATATATATCATTGCTAGAAATACCTCAAAGGTACATTTATGAAAAACAAAAAACAAGTTAAAAACTTGCTAATGCTTGTTTTATGTCAACAGATGGCATTCTACCAAAAACACCGTCAAGTGTATGTTTACATAAACATCAGCGCATGCATTCACTATCTCTAACTTTAATTCCACTTTCAGATCATGATTTGAAGCTATTTGCCATCATCAATGACAGACAGGAATTTTAGAAACTAGATCTAAACACAAACTCTGAGCATTTATGAAACAGTTTCTATTCAGCTTGCAAGCGTGAATCTTTTAGACACATAATGTCTTCAAACTCAGCATAGCAAACCAGATAGCTACATGGGTCTGATCTCAGTTCAGCATCACCACATAGTAGAAGCCTCTGCAATATATATATATATATATATATATATATATATATATATATATATATATATATATATATATATATATATATATATATATATATATATATATATATATATATATATATATATATATATATATATATATATATATATATATATATATCATTGCTAGAAAGACTTCAAAGGTACATTTATGAAAAACAACAAAACAAGTTAAAAACTTGCTAACGCTTGTATTTATGTTAACAGATGGCATTCTACCAAAAAACACCATCAAGCATATGTTTACATAAACGTCAGAACATGCATTCACTATCTCTAACTTTAATTCCACTTTCATATCATGATTTCAAGCTATTTGCTATCATCAGTGAAAGAAGGAAATTTTAGAAACTAGATCTAAACACAAACTCTGATCGTTTGTCAGTTTTTATTCAGCTTGCAAGTGTGAATCTTTTAGACACATAAGGTCTTCAAACTTAGCATAGCAAGCCAGATAGCTACATGGTTCTGATCTCAGTTCAGCATAACCACATAGTAAAAGCCTCTGCAATATATATCCTGTCTTTCATTGATGATAGCAAATAGCTTGAAATCATGATCTGAAAGTGGAATTAAATTTAGATAGTGAATGCATGCTCTGACATTTATGTAGACATACACTTGATGGTGTTTTTGGTAGAACGCCATCTGTTGACATAAATACAAGCATTAGCAAGTTTTTAACTTGTTTTTTTGTTTTTCATAAATGTACCTTTGAAATCTTTCTAGCAATGATATATATTGCAGAGGCTTCTACTATGTAGTGATGCTGAACTGAGATCAGAACCATGTAGCTATCTGGCTTGCTATTCTGAGTTTGAAGACATTACATGTCTAAAAGATTCATGCTTGCAAGCTGAATAGAAACCGTTTCATACACTCAGAGTTTGTGTTTAGATCTAGTTTCTAAAATTCTTGTCTTTCACTGATGATAGCAAATAGCTTGAAATCATGATCTGAAAGTGGAATTAAAGTTTGAGATAGTGAATGCATGCTCTGATGTTTATGTAAACATATGCTTGACGGTGTTTTTGGTAGAACGCCAACTGTTGACATATATTTATATATGTGTGTGAGCTTAAATAAACCAATTATTGCAATTGAAAATAAACAAATATTATGTTATATCTTGGATGTATTTGAGAGAAACATAAAATTTATATGGAAAATATTTTTTTACTTTTATCCTAGATCTTTTTCAATACGTAATTTAGAAATTTATTACGTAACTAATTCTATTATCAAAGAAATATAATGAAACATGACCTCATATGTTACAATCTTGTCTGTAGAAATTGCATTTCTTAAACTAAATAAACAAATTTTATTTTCAGCGCTTTGTAATTGTCGAAAAGAATAGTGCTAAAACATATAATATATTTAACCACAGTTCACATCTGATCCAACTAATGAATCACCTGAGACTATTATATCTGGTTATTTTTCACGTGATTATAGTGAAACTTTAAAAATATTTTAAGGAAACTATACAGTTGTCATTTTAAAAGCAAAAAATAAATTTAAAACAAATATCAATTTTTTGATACAATTAAAAAGATATTTTTTTTCAATTTCTTTTGCAACCGATGTTTTATTCTTTTTTTCATTTTTTTGCTGCTTTATTTTTTATAAAAAATAAAAAATACCTTTAATGTTTCTAACGACTTTATTAATATGTTTTTTTTTAAAACTTTCTTCTTAAAAATCTTCTAAGTAATTAGCATTCTTATAAAGCGACATATGGCATATTTCTAATTTCTTCAATATTTGTTAATGATGAATGGTATTATTTTGAAATTTCATTAAAAAATTGCATGAAAAAAGACAAATATTTTGTAAAATTTTCTCATTAATCAATTGTTTTTTGTATATATGTTGTTTATTTTGTTTTCCGCTTTTTAAAAAAAAATAATGAGTGTTTTTTTCAATTAGATAAAGAAAAATGCATTTATTAAAAACATTTTATCGTTAAATTAAAAAGCGATTACTTCTTTTTGTATGCAAATATATATTAAATAATATAAAGCAATATATTATTATGAAATAATTATTCAAGTTACATTTTTAACACTGATTTATTACAAAAGCTTTCAATTTATTTATATTTTGTGGATATCTTTCTCAATGATTTTTTTTTAGAAAAGTAAGCATGAGATATTCATTTTCGTACATATACCAGATCTCCACTATTGTCAATCTCTGTATGATAATATATGTTTTATCGTTAGTAGCAGCCATGTGACCAATTCATATAAAACTAAAAAGTTTGCAACTCTAAATAATAATTTCACAATCATATTTTTTATTTAACTGAAATAACAATGACATCCATCTGAAAAACGTAATTAAGCTTTTTATGACTTTAATAGTCACTTAAACTCAGTTCAAAGATATACCAATATCCATTAAGCCCATTTGTCTTTCAGATATTCACAAATTTTGTAATATCAAAATTTTTTCTGAATAATTTTGTTTTATTAAAGCTAAAGAAATTACCTTTTTTTTTACATGTCCTTAAGCACAAAGTTCAAATTTCATTTTCTATTGAATATTTTTTTCATATACTCAAAATTGCTTCATTTTGAATTGTCTGTCATATATTTGTTTTACTTTTTGACTTTTTGACTTTTTTATTAATTTTTATATTTTTTGCATGGCATGACCAATATTTTTTTGTTATGACTGGTTTTGAATTTGTGTCATTAATTATTTTATTTTTAAAAACAATATTAAATTTTTTTAACAATTTTATTTTGCTTACTTTAAAAAATTCTGCTTTTCAATTTTATTATTACTATTTTTAATTCTGAAAAAAAATACTATATATTTTTTCTCATTTCTATAATATTAAATATTTTATATTAATCTCACCAAATACATTGGAAGTTGATTGATTTTTTTTAAAAAAACATTTTTTTTGCCATTAGTTGATTTTTGAAGAACATATTTTTTTTGATGATCTATTTCTAATAAAAGAGTATTTATTGAGATTAACAAGTTCCCAAATAATAACTATAAAATCACTTATTTTAATATGTTTTGGGTCATTATTATGGTATTATTATATCTTTGTTTTTTCTTCACTACTTTGCAGCTATCAATAACATTAATTTTCTGGTACACTTATTTTAGCATAGAAATGTTTAATTACAATTTTTATTTTTAAAAAAAGTGTAAAGATGATAGTATTGTATAGATATACACACATTTTCCACATTAAATAGCATCTCATAATACTAAGGGAATGAACAATATCAGTGATTGGTTTAGTATTTTGACAAAAAGTGTAAATTTCAATAATTTATTTACATGATTAAGCTTCTTTATGCAAAATATTTATAAAATACTTACTTTAAATCTAAAAGAATACTTGATTGCAGCTATTTCATTTGAAAATATTTGTTTTTAAGAAGACATTTCATAAAAATATATTTATGATAAAGTGTAAGTTATTTATGCTTGCACACAAAAGCTGTTTTTTATAAAGGCCATTAAATTACTTTTGGTGAATTTTAATAAAAGTAAGTGTACTTTTTTACTTATAAAACCTATTATTCTTTTTTTATAATATCTCAACAAAAATGCATTTCTATTTTAAAAATAAAATTAAAATAGTTAATATTTTGTTGAATATTTTTTTAGATGTAGATATGATTATGAACCAATAAAAAAGCCATAGTTAAAAAATGTATTCACTTTAGTATTTTATTTTTCTATTTTTCAAAGTTAAAATATTAACTTTAAGTATGTCCTTAATTTGGATGCATATATTTGTTACAAATAGTGTAAATATTGTCACTATATAATACAGATTAAAGATTTAATTATAAAAATAAAATTTTGCAATTATAATTAAACTTCTCACTAGAGACTTTCAAAAAATGAATGAAAGGAGTTGGGAGTGTCCATGTTAATTGGAAATATTCTTCCAATGTATATACAAATGTATTTGTTTGCCTAATTAACATATATTATTGAAGGATAGAATAAAACATATAAGTTTGTATGCAATATATTTCATTTTCCAATTCAAAATGTTATCTAAGTAGAAAAAAATATTGATTAATTTTTCTTCCAAAAGATGTTTATTAATCTTTAATTGTAAATTATATTCATATAATAAATACACAACTTGATTTAAATTATTACACCCACAAAAAAGGTAATGTATTTTATAAATGTAGAGTTATATGACAAATAATATCTTATATGCATTGACACATGAGAACAGGTGTTTCCTGTAACAGTAAAAACAGTACCGATGAACTATTTTAGCCAATCAATTATTAACTTTAAAATGTTATTATTTTAATTATCAAGATAAAATAGAGAGAACTTTAATTATTTAGAAGCAATTACATTATATATATATATATATATATATATATATATATATGTAATTGCTGTAATATTCTATATATATATATATATATATATATATATATATATATATATATATATATATAAAGAGAAAACAAAAGTCACGGTTATGTTTGTAATACAAATCTCCATTTTTGTAGTCAGGGTTTCAGTTACCCATGATTTTAAAAAAAATCATTGTGTATATATATATATATATATATATATATATATATATATATATATATATATATATATATATATATATATATATATATATATATATATAGTAATAATAACAAGTCAGATGTCACATGACTTATATATAGCTTGCACTTACAAATATGTAAAATTAAGAGCATGCTAATAGCTCTAAACAAGCCTTTTTTTATTTATGATAAATGCTACTACAAGAGAAGGCATTCAAATCATATGGAGTATCTGAATTAAGTTCAGGCCCATATGATTTTTTCAGTTGGAGAGCTGACTTTAAAGACATGTAGATGTCTAAAAGTTTCAGATCTTCTTCTAACTATTCTTTTTTTTATATATATTATTTTATTTATGTTCAAGCTATATATAAGTCATGTGACATCTGACTTGTTATTATTACTATTATTATTTTGCTGTTGAGGCTTTAGCTAAATTAAAGAGCTAAGCCAACTAATATATGGAGTATCTGAATTAAGTTCAACCCCATATGGTTTTTTCAGTTGGAGAGCTGACTTTAAAGACATGTAGATGTCTAAAAGTTTCAGATCTTCTTCTAACAATTATCTTTTAGATAAATGCTTTGCTTGAGTTGGTTTTTTTAGATCTAATGTCCCAACTCCTCACTGAAGAGGCCCATAGGTCGAAACCGGTCTGGGGATGGGGACAATCCAAGATAAAAATGATTTGAATGCCTTCTCTTGTAGTAGCATTTATCATAAATAAAAAAAAGCTTGTTTAGAGCTATTAGCACGCTCTTAATTTTATATATATATATATATATATATATATATATATATATATATATATATATATATATATATATATATATATATATATATATATATATATATATATATATATATATATATATATATATATATATAATAAAACAATACAATAATTAATACAGTAACAATATTTTAAACAAATATATACCAATTTAATAGAAGTACTTTCAACTATCTATGTAGTCGTTGTCAACTAGACTCAAATTGTATTAGAAAAAACCGTTACAAATGTAAACAAAAGCAATACGTCATACATCAATTTTCCCACCATTCATTAATTTTTATATTGGCTGTCTGTCTATTTATCAACTGTTGCTTTTCACTTTTTATTAACATAGCTTCTTTAATTTTGCGTTTATTATTATTTCTTTCAATACACAGAATTTTAACTTTATTAAAATCAAAATCAAAACCATAATTACATGTTACATTATGATCAAAAAATACTGATGGTGATACATCATCATTTCTAACATTCTCTTGTCTTGATTTTTGCACTCGTTTATATAATAACAAATGCTCCCTTGATCTTTTCTCCAATGTACATTGAGATTCCCCAATATATGCCTTTCCACAAAAACATAGCCATTTATATATTGCACAACTTTGATTTAAAATAACACACCTATTTTTTGAATTATTTATTAATCTATTTAAATTAGGAGTAGTATAAAATGCAACTCGACATATATTTTTATATATCTGTTTTATAAATTTAACCTGTTCATTACAAATAAATGGTATTGATATCCAAGTATATTTTATTTTATCAATATCTATAGCATCTAAAATATTTCTATTATTAATAAACTTAGTAACAATATTATAAATTAATTTATGATCATATCCAACATTTAACAAATCCATAATAAATACATTTATGTTACTTATTTTATCAGAACTATATTTACATAATTTATTATTCCTAAATAAAAATGATTTTAAACTGGATAAATGTTGGATATGATCATAAATTAATTTATAATATTGTTACTAAGTTTAATAATAATAGAAATATTTTAGATGCTATAGATATTGATAAAATAAAATATACTTGGATATCAATACCATTTATTTGTAATGAACAGGTTAAATTTATAAAACAGATATATAAAAATATATGTCGAGTTGCATTTTATACTACTCCTAATTTAAATAGATTAATAAATAATTCAAAAAATAGGTGTGGTATTTTAAATCAAAGTTGTGCAATATATAAATGGCTATGTTTTTGTGGAAAGGCATATATTGGGGAATCTCGATGTACATTGGAGAAAAGATCAAGGGAGCATTTGTTATTATATAAACGAGTGCAAAAATCAAGACAAGAGAATGTTAGAAATGATGATGTATCACCATCAGTATTTTTTGATCATAATGTAACATGTAATTATGGTTTTGATTTTGATTTTAATGAAGTTAAAATTCTGTGTATTGAAAGAAATAATAATAAACGCAAAATTAAAGAAGCTATGTTAATAAAAAGTGAAAAGCAACAGTTGATAAATAGACAGACAGCCAATATAAAAATTAATGAATTGTGGGAAAATTGATGTATGACGTATTGCTTTTGTTTACATTTGTAACGGTTTTTTCTAATACAATTTGAGTCTAGTTGACAACGACTACATAGATAGTTGAAAGTACTTCTATTAAATTGGTATATATTTGTTTAAAATATTGTTACTGTATTAATTATTGTATTGTTTTGAATAATTATATATATTTTATTATAATTGGAATACAGACATTGATTAATAATTTATATATATATATATATATATATATATATATATATAATTTGAAATATATATATATATATATATATATATATATATATATATATACTTTCAAATTATAATTTAAGTTCAATAAAAAATTAAATAAAAATTAATCTTATTTTCAATAGTTTGATATATACATATAAGTAAATACATTTGTACACTTTATAAATCATTGCTAAATATGAACAATAGTCGTTTGATGCAGCTATTTAAAAAATGGTCATAGAAATCCAAATTTTTTGACTTTCTTCTAAAGGTAAATTTTCATGCTCTACCTATGTCCTATTTCCTTAAATACTGCATGTTTTACAACAAAATTGATGCTTTTTGTTCCTTGTGTTCCAGGGAAGAAGAAACACAACAACACCTATTTAACACCTGCACAGCTCTAACAATACCCAAGAAATTATGATTAACACTTAAAGACAAAATAACATCACACATGATAACCTAATAGAGACACTCAGTAAAGGCTCAATATTAGCAGTATGTGCAGCAACTTTTTGTTTATATAGATTCCGGTGCACCAGATGTACTTTCTACCTTGGAAACAATACCACAAAGCACCCAGCCACATTCTCTAATAAGTTTGAAGAACTGAAGGGCAGAGATGGCAAAATTACACACCCAGATATATTTGCTGCTACATTGTCACTATTAAAAACATCAGACAAAACATAACCTCAAAAAACAAATTATGACTTTTTTGTAACAAGAACAATTATTTTTTTTTTGATATTGTTTTACATACACCTTTTTAACATTTTTTTCTGTTTGAGCCAAGGCTATATAGTTTTAAAGCATGTATTTTCAAGAAGGTAATTTTTTTTGTAAACAACAACTTCATGTAATCTATTTTGGTACAATAAATATATTATTGAAACATAAATTAATTTCATTAATAATAATATCTTATTTTTATAATTGTATTTTCAAAACTTTTAGAAAGTAGCAAATAAAATGTCATAACAATTAGTCGGATTTCGTCCTATGGCTTCTAGTTGTAGGCAAAACTGTAAAAACAAATTTGGAAATTCAATATAATAAACCTAAACAAAATATTTAAATTCTAGTGGTTTTACTTGAATTAATTGCACCACTTATTATAAATTCAATATAGACATTGAACTAAGATTAAAAAAAAAAAATTGCAGCTGATTGTAAATTTGTGTTTTTAAGTTATGTGTTTTTGCTGCACTAGTTTTTTCATTAATTTCATTTTTAAATATATGAGAATGCATTGCATAAACATATGCTTAAATGTGTGACTATGCATATATATATATATATATATATATATATATATATATATATATATATATATATATATATATATATATATATTATATATATATATATATATATATATATATATATATATATATATATATATATATATATATTATAACGATTGGGGGAAATCAGTCTTATTGTAACTGCCTTACAGGGTGCCACTAGGCTATTGGAACCTGGAAAATTTATAGAGTATGCAGATATGTCTGAAAATCTAATTGTATATATTTTTTGACTGTTAGCTTATCCCACTAGCTCAAGGAGTAGAAGAGGTTTAAAATATATTTTTAATAGAGATAATAAAAAAACTAAATATCTGCCAGTACTAATAATACAAAATATTTTATTTATTTATATATAACAACACATTTGAAAAATAAATTACTAAAAAATGCTTTAGGTTTCATTATTATTTTTTTAACTTTAATTTCTAATATTAGAATGTTGTGCATATATAGGTTACCTAGAATATGAAAAAGTTTTTCAAAACCTTAGATTCCAGGCTAAAAGTTTGAAGTCAAACCAATGCTAGCTTCCTGATATATAGACACAATCAATGTAATATGTAGGTGTTAGCAAAAAACCACACTGACAGGAGCAGCATGATGTTATTTAAAAGACGTGATCCTCGTACAATACAGGAATGTGCAACTGTATGGTGAAGTAATCACATATATAAAATATCAAAAAGAAGAGTTATGTATGGAGGGAGAGCAGACCTTTTGCTGATTTATCATCCCTATCCATAGACCTAAAGGACACCAATGTCACAGGAAATATATCTGTTTACATCGCCATGCAATGTTTACAATTTTGGGTCATGCATTCATTTGGGCATGTGTCATGTATGCTAAACACTCTTCACATTTCATTGATATAAACATCTATAATTTTCTCCACCAACATCAACACAACCATGAGCAGATAGTCTGAAATCAAAATCATCTTTAACTAACATATACTTAAATGAGGTTAAGCAGCCATCTTCACACAACTTATATTTAAGTCAATTTATTAATTTAATTTATTCTTTAAAAAAATATTTTATTTGACTTATTTTAAAATCAAACAATATATTTTACCTAATTTTAAAATCTAATACTGCACAAATAATGATATGTATTCTATTTTATCTTCAAATTTATGTTTGCAATCACAAACTCTTACCCTATGACAAACAGATCTTATAGTAAGCATAAATAATAAAAAATATATATAATACAACTCTCAAAAGGATTACGTTTAAATTTTAGATAAGATTTTTTAAAATAGCAAAATTTATAAAAATAAATTTCAGATTTGATCAGGAGAGAAAGTCTATAGTTCATATTTAAAGGAAAATAAAGGGTACTTATAACTTAATAGGGCTTGGCCACTTGATGGCGTTCTGGCTTGCCAAAACACCTAACAAATGCCATTTACAAGGTCTGACATACGGCTATAGAAAACATCTAATAGTTTGTCTTAGCCATTAGAAGGCCATTGATGATGAAATAATGCAGAAATAATATGGCCTATTTTTGCTTTGCAATAGTTACTGTGAATCCACACACTTATCTTTTGTGTACCGTTTGATATATATGTGTGTATAGTTTGATTAGTCAAATTTTTACAATATATGTTACACAATCTTTGTATTTGTAATGAATTTAAAAAACCTGACTTTATAGTAATTTTCCAAATGGCCACACTCTTATTTAAAGAAGGTGTAATGTGTAAAAGCTTGCCGAGGCTACGTCAACAGAATTTGGTTGAGCTCGTGTGCGGAATCTCATTTTCTCGTGAAATACCATGTAGTTCATAAAATGGCTGGTGATCATGTAACTTTTTCCACAGTTACTGAAAACAGAAGCTGACTATTTCTGCTGTCCGATAAAAATATACACAATTTTTAGTAAATTTCATAGAAAGCACATATTATAAACATGTTTAATAAGTAAAGAATATATTTATATGTGTTTGTTGCAGTTTAAAAAAGTTTGAGTCTTTTTTATCTGAATATGGTTACAATTTTGATATTTTTTATTTTAGCATTACAAACAACAGAACACTAACCCTAAAACTAACCCTAATCCTAAAACTAACCCTAAACGTAACCCTAAATTAATCCTAAAACTAACCCTAAAACTAATCCTAAACTAACCCTAAAACTAACCCTAAACCTAACCCTACACATTTGTTTTATTATGTAAAAAGCAATAATTAAGCAAAAGACATCACTAAATAGACATTGCAAAAAGTTCTAGCAATCAATCAATTAATAACTAAAAAGGAGGAATGATAATAATTTGTCCAAAAACAGTGATTTAAAAATAAATAAAAAAAGATTGTCATTTACTAAATACAAAATTAAAAAGGCATGAAAAAAAAAGTTATAGCAATCAATAAATTAATAACCAAAAAAATAAAAACAGCGATTTAAAAATCACTCAGCCCCGTAAAATGTACATTGCATTGTTTTTGACTGCCAACAACGCCATCAAGTGGCCAAGCCTGATTACATTATAATTATCAAATAAAATTTAGAGATTTTAAATTAAATAGAGTTTATAGTTCATTTTATAATTTATAATTTATACTTTTTTTCTCCTGGCTCATTCCTTCACGAGGAAGATCTGAGTTTACTCAATGGTCATTTCTTGCACAATTTATGAAGATTTACAATGATTTAGGAAGATGGTTGCAGTAGTTTGATCCTGGGATATTTGGAGATGAAAGCTTCCTTTGGCCGAGGGAAGCATGATTAAACAAATTGCATTTTTGGTAACAGCAACAATAACTCTTAAGCTTATTTTCTTTTCAGCAATGACAAACAAATTCAAAAATTCTAATATAATTAATTATTTCTTTTGAATTTTTCTTTTTATAGTCCTTTAGTGTCTTATCTAGGAATGCTCAGATGCATCTGATTTATTTTATATATGTATTTCATTGGTTCTGTGGTTAAGTAGATTTTTCCTCTGTGGTCTGTGTATATGTCTTGGGCAGAAAAAGCAAGTCTTTTGTTTCTATCTCTGGATTCTTACCTATTTTGTAGTAAACTTTTTAATAACCATTTTGCCCTAAAAACCCATTTGTAATATCATTTTTTTAAAAAAACTCTCTTTGTTATATTTAAGATTAAAAATATTTTATTATATTTATTTTAAGATTACAGTTTTTGCTCATAAATATACCTACTCGAAGCTTGGGTAATAACCTGTTCTCATTCAAATTCTTAGAATAGGATCAAAAGTAGACTGTTAATATATATATATATATATATTAACAGTCTACTTTTGATATATATATATACATATATATATATATATATATATATATATATTGTTTGTCATTATCCATGTATGTGGGGTTGTTATGACATTAAGTATTGACAAAAGTTGTACAAACGTAAAACTAAATGGCAAGTCATAAATATTTTGTTCCAAGCTTATTTACAACCTTTTTTAAAAATATTATCTTGTCTGAGTTTTAAACATTTATTCAAATCTGTTACTAAGGGTAATTACATTCATCATAGTAATAATTTAACAAAATTCAGTTTTTGGTGATGTCTTTGTTTTGAGTTATAATTGTGCAATATTTCATTTCCAGAGTACTTAAAATATGCAAAAAAGCCACTCAATCTTTGGCACTTCTAATGTTATGGAAATCTATTGAATGACTATTACGGGTATTTTTACATTATGTAAAATTTTGAAAATACTTGAATAGTGCAATATATCATGCATAGTTGTAATATTATTAGTATTAGATATTACTAATGAAACCTCTTGATAATCACTGATCTAACAATTTTGCAAAATGATCTGTTAATTTTTCAAAGTGGGAAATTACACTATCATTATTATAATAAACCAATTAAGGTAATTTCACATTTATTTGGACAATAAATATAAATTAAATCTAATCTATTCAAATATACATTTTGTACATTTGTACTGTTTTTTTACCCATTTTTATTTTTTAAATAAACACAAATAATTTTTAACATAATTATTTTAGTGTTTAATTTAACTTACAAAGCCTTATAAAATATCATACTCTGAACAATTTTCACTTATATTTTTAAAAATATATCGTATTATCTAAAGGTTTACCAAATGTTTTATTGATACTCTGACCAGTTTCAATCTTAATGAATTATTAAATTTCTTAATATATTGTGAAAGATGTATGATTTAATAAAACAAAGACATTACTATCATTTTTAAATGTGACTTCTTGCTTTTCCATTATAATATTTGTCAATTTTATATTTAGTCATTTTGTTATCACTTTGTTATTATTATTTTAAATGAGCAACTTCTCAATGATTTTGTTTTTAACTATTGCTCATGATGTTTATCAAGAATCTTAAGACACTATTATTTTATCATTTAAATAGAATGTAAGTAGAAATGATAAAATGACAGAATACACTTATTTTCACGACTTTTTATAATGGTAAACAATTGCAATTTGCTACAGTTGTTTGAAAATGTAGCTTTTAGTTTATTGTAATAGCTTATTTGCCACTTAAATTCCATGTTGCTAAGGCCTATCATGGTTACTAAATAAGGTAACATTATTCTGCATTTTTGTATCATTAACTAATGAAGTGATTTATAAAATAAATAAAGTAACCATTTAATTTATTGCTATTAATAAACTTATCCTTATTTATATTCTTTTCTGAATACATCATTTCTATTTTAAATTTTATTATGATACATATTATATACATAGTCAAAATAAGAGTCATAGATCACATGGCCCTATTCTCTTAAGCTTGTAAGTTATAAATAGTAAGGATTGCCAATTCTTCAACAAACTTTGTGATAAATGCTTAGCTAGAAAGAAGCATTTAAAAAATCTCTGACAAGACCCACCCTCCAAACCTCTGACCATGATTTTGTGCTATGGAATTCCTCTGAAAGGTGCTAGGGCAGGGGTAGATCTAGTTTCTTAACCTATTCTAGCACCTCTCTGAGGAGTGCCAGAGCACAAAACCATTATCAGAGGTTTGGGAGGGAGGTCTTGACAGAAATATTTTAAATGATTTTTCTAGCCAAGCATTTATCACAAAGCTTGTTGAGGAATTGGCAATCCTCATTGTTTACATTGTATACATCTCTCCTTCCTTCCTATTCTCTAACTATTGCTGCTTCATTTAAAGCACTTGTTTTAATTATTTTTGCATAATGCCTTCTAGATTAAGTTTGATTATTTTCATTTATAACTTATAAAGTGTTTAACAAAAAAATAAGATTATAATTATTTTGTTAGTGTAAGAAATATGGTAATAGTTACAAATAGTGCAGTTAAATATTATATGAAATGTTGACGCTCCAGTGAAAACTTTCTGATTGACTTTTAGTTAAAGATAAGAAGAAAAAAACAATACAATTTTTCTAATAGAACAGAATTATTGAATTACACCTTTTTCTTTTGTACTCAAACATCAATTGATCTACCCACAATAGACCATATAAATAAAAGTAATTATATTGTACCTAACTGAAGTTTCACCTAGTTCCAAAAGGAGCCAAATGTTATCTTAGCTTAACCTTTTGGTTTGAAATTGTCTGATTTTTTTAAAAAAAATAATAATGATAAAAATGAAAATTAAATTAGTTAATGACTAAAATAGGATAATCTTGTATTGATTGTAATTGTTATTGTATTATGGAATTATGTCTAAGTATTTGAAAAAAGATATATGAGTTAGGTTGGTAAGAAATGCTAAATAATAATTTGAATTCTAAAAAAAAAAAGATATCAGAAATAGTTGTCAGTTTGTAAGTAATATTAAATGTATTCTAAAATAATTATCGTATAATCTATTCTAATGTTTAAAAATAATAATAAGACATTATTATTAAGTTGGAATAAGTAAGTAATAAATTAAAAAAAAATAATAAGTAAGTTTTTATTAAAAAAATAAGAATATTTGTTATTAGTTTTTGTAGTTTAAAATTCCAGTTATAAAAATTATTTGGATTAAATATTCATTAACATTCTGTTGTTGTAATTTTAAAAATAGTTTTAAACAATTAATCCAAGGCCAGACGAATGTGAGTATGTGCATGTACTGACATGGAAACAAGAAAAAAATAATTTAATTCCAATATTATTTAAAATAAGTAAATAAAACAAATGTGTATAAAAAATTATTTCAATGAAATATTTATGGGTTTAATAAAAAGTATAACTTTAAATTTTATATTTATTACTATGGGTTGGATAAAATATCATTTAAAAAAAATTATTGCACAATATTTGTTAAAAATAAAATTTTGACTTTAGAGCTGAAAGTCATGTGGTATAGAAAGATTATATTGATTACATCAGTAGATTGATTTCACAGCTGGTTTGTCAGAATATTAAACTTTAATAAAAAATAGTTTTTATTGGTTTTTAAATGAATTGTAGGGGGATGAAAAATTGTAGTTATTCTTAATATAACATTTATAAAACAAATGAATGGATATTCTCTGATAAACTTCTTTAGTAAATTAAAAATACAAATTGAGTAAAACATCCCATTTATATGAAAATAAGACTGTGATATTTAAATCTTTATAATAAAATTATTAAATAGAAACTAGCTAGTGTAATGCTTGATAAATAAACTAAGTCTACTTAAGAATGGCAAAAAAAACATTTGCTCATTAAATAAATCTATTTCATTTTTAAAATTATAACCTTAGTTTACCTGTATATTTATGCAAAACTTTTACCTAAAAATTTAATAGCATAAATATTTTTATGGTGTCTTTTTTTTAACCAACAAAGCAGACCATACGAAAAAATAATAATAATACATTAATTCAAGTTCATATTTCAGCTCTGTGATGATTTTTCCATTTCATAATGTGTAGACAATTTATCCAGATTAAGATATCTATTTGAATTTGAAGCTTCAAGTAATACATTTATATACATGGCAATCATTTCCAAATGAATATATTCAGTAGTTCTTTATATAAACATTTCCACTTTGTTTTATCTTTAAAGATAATTTTAAATATTAAAATAATAAAACATTGTAAGCATAAACATAAGTTGGCACTGGAAAATAAATTATTCAGCTGAGTAGCATAAGTATAATAAGCATAAGTATAAGTATAATAAGCCAGCATTGAAAAAAAAATTCTTTAGCTGAGTACATGTTTTTTTATTTATAATCCTAGGTTCAAACGCGGAATAATTAGAATATATATTTTTAGTTAATTTTCACTGTTCTTCTTTAGATAAACACATTTTTTATAAATAGAGTTTTTTTTTAAAAAAAATGTTTCTTAATATTTAAAAATGTATTTCTTATTTTAAAATAAATCTCCTTTTATTTATTTTTTAAACATAAGAGTAGACTTTGTTTATAATTAAGGACATTCCTTGGTTTATGTGCTAAGAACAATGGTCATAAAGTTACTTACAAGTACTGGCAATTATAACCAAACATTATGCATTTGATAGAGACAAGTTCATTAATAATATTTTTAATTTTTTTTTAAGTTTTACTTCCAAACAAATTATTTTCATACTACTAGCATAAACTAGAATTAGTATTTTAAACTACATATTGTCCACTTAAACATTATTCTGTTAAGAGCATATTTAAATGTATATATTATATATTAAGTAATAACATATTAAATTTAATGTCACTTCTAATTTCTAAAGACACTAATGCATTTCCATTTTAATATTTTAAAATGTTTGAATGTCTTTTTTTTAATTTCTTCTTCACATGTATTTTTATTTAATAGGAGATATACTATAGTTTAGTGCCATAAAGTCTTTAGCCATAACAATACTTAATAATTTAAGTTTTACTTCTAAATAAAACAAAATGAATAGATCAAAAGTAAATGAAATATGAGATGCTGTTTTTTTTTTTGTCAAACATTTTACTGTAAATATTAATGTCTCAATTGTAATGAAAATTTGTCAGAAAATGGATTACCTTTTTTTAGCTTCAGCAGTTCATGTTACCAAACGATTTAAAATAATGGTTTTAATAACATACTTTTATTTTTTTAGAAAATATAAAGTTTTTTTTTAAAAAATTACTTTTTATTAAGGAACTTTTAACATTCAGCCACAAATATAATTAAAACAGATCAGCAACTGAATCAGCCCTAGATCTCCATTTATCTCACAATTCTTCATCCCCCTACAGTTCATTTAAAAAACAATAAAAACTATTTTTTATTAAATTTTAATATTCTGACAAACCAGCTGTGAAATCAATCTACTGACATAATATAATCTTTCCATACCACATGACCTTCAGCAGTAAAATCAAAATTTTATTATTAACAAATATTGTGCAATATTTTTTTAAATGATATTTTATCCAACCCATAGTAATAAATATAAAATTCAAAGTTATACTCTTTATTAAACCCATAAATATTTCATTGAAATAATTTTATCCACATATTTGTTTTATTTACTTATTTTAAATAATATTGGAATTAAATTACTTTTTTTTCTTATGTTTCAATGTCAGTACATGCACATACTCACATATGTCTGGCCTTGGATTAATTGTTTAAAATTATTTTTAAAATTACAACAATAGAATGTTAATGAATATTTAATTTAAATAATTTTTATAACTGGAATTTTAAACTACAAAAACTAATAACAAATAATCTTATTTTTTAATAAAAACTTACATATCATTTTTTTTTTTAATTTATTACTTACTTATTCCAATTTAATAATAATATTTATTATTATTCTTTAAACATTTGAATAGATTACATGATAGTTATTTTAGAATACATTTAATATTACTTACAAACTGACAACTATTTCTGATATCTTTCTTTTTTTTTAGAATTCAAATAATTATTTAGCATTTCTTATCAACCTAACTCATATATCTTTTTCCAAATACTTAGACATAATTCCATAATACAATAATGATTACAATCAATACAAGATTATCCTATTTTAGTCATTAACTAATTTAATTTTCATTTTTATCATTATTATTTTTTTTAAAAATCAGACAATTTCAAACCAAAAGGTTAAGCTAAGATAACCTTTGGCTCTTTTTGGAACTAAGTGAAACTTCAATTAGGTACAATATATATATATATATATATATATATATATATATATATAAATGTAAACTGATTGACAAAAATATAATTAAGCAGAGAAAATATTAAAATAAATATTTTTACTTTTATTTGTAAAGATCTATCCAATAATTATAACAGGATTCAAAATTAATCACATATTACAAATGTAAATTGTAAGTTATATTTAAACTAAATAATAAAACTGAGTAAAGTAAGAAAATGGTCATCTTGTATTATAGTTTACAACATAAATGACAAATTAAAAATAACTGGAATATATATCTATAACTAAAATTCGTAAAACTAAAATTCGTAAAACTTTTTTTTTCATATTCACTTGTAATATTTTTTTTAACATTATCTTTTAATACTTCTATAAAAGTACATCTTATATTAGCACCTGGATATCCCATTTTTTTTAAATGGATTTTTTTATACATATATTTCCCTTTACCTCATTATAATCTCTCTATATTTTTACTTATTATTTTCTAAATAGACACATCTCACACATTTAATAAGTGATTACCTAAAATTTTGTTAGTTTGCCCTTGGTGTGAAAATTAACTGTTGTTAGTCAAACCAATTTTCGTATAGATATTTTGAAATCCAATATTTTTCACATTTTTATTATGCCTTTTTTATTTTTTTAAGACTTCTTTTTTTTTTTTTAAGAATTACAATCTATTTTTGGTATGACAATTTTTTGTGTTTTTGTTTTTTGAGATAATAAATTCACTGATTAATTTAGCCAATTTGAATTATTTTTAGATTATTTTTTAAACTGAAATCGATTGACTGCTTTCTGACAAACATATCATTAGTTTATCATTAGACCAATTTATTTCAATTTTTATTTTTTTTTAAAATGAGTTGTGAATTTTTAATTTATATTTAAATTAATAATTTTTTTATTTAGATATTTGAATGAGTGGGTATGTAATTTAATAATATAGCTTTAAATAAAAAATAATAATTAATTTCATTATCCATCTATGGTAGCCACTTTTCAAAAAGTATTTTTGGATCACAAACCTATTTTAATTGCAGAACAATTACTTTTATTCTCCTATTTCTCTCTGCTTGTTATATATATATATATATATATATATATATATATATATATATATATATATATATATATATATATATATATATATATATATATATATATATATAATCTTTTTTTATAATAAATTGTATAAGAGACACCATTCAAATCATTTTTATCTAGGATTTTTACCATCTCCAGACCAGTTTTGAGCTATGGCTCTCTTCAGTGAGGAGCTAGGAGACCAGATTCATATAGCCAACTCAAACAAAAGATTTATTTAGAAGTTACCTCTTAAAAAGAAAATCTCAAATTTTTAGAGATCTACAAGTCTTTAAATTTAATTCTCCAACTGAATTAATCTTAAGAGTCTGAACTTAATTCAGATACACCATATATTATTGGGATTAGTAATTTAATTTAGCTATAGCCACCAATGGCAAATAATAGTAGTAATAAAATCAAGAGATGTCACATGACCTATATAACTTGCATTTATAAATATGTAATATAAATAGCATGTTAATTGCTCTAAACATGCTTTTTTAATGATAAATGCTACAAGAGAAAGCATTCAAATCCTCTTTATCTAGAATTGTTCCCATCCCCAGACCAGTTTTGGGCTATGGCTCTCTTCAGTGAGGAGCTAGGATACCAAATTCATAAAACTAACTCAAGTTAAGCATTTATCTAAAAGTTAACTCATAAACAGAAGATCTAAATTTTTTAGAGATCTACAAGTCTTTAAATTCATCTCTCCAACTGAAATAATCATATGGGTTTGGACTTAATTCAGATTCCCCATCTATTAATGGACTTAGTAATTTTATTTAGCCAATGTCCCCAACAATAAAATAATAATAGTAATAAAATCAAGTGATACATCACATGACCTATATAGCTTGCCTTTACAAATAAGTAACATAATGAGCATGGCAATTGCTCTAAACTAGGTTTTTTATGATAAATACTACAAGAGAAAGTATTCAAATCATTTTATTTAAGATTGTCCTTTTCAGAATGGTTTCAATCTATTAATCTTTTCAGTTAGGAGCTAGGATACCAAATTGGAAAAAAATTCAAGCTAAGCCTTTATCTAAAAGTTAATTCTTAAGAAGATCTGAACATTTTAGATATCTACAAGTCTGTAAATTTATCTCTCCAACTGAAATAATCATATGTGTCTGAACATAATTCATATATTGTACCAGCAACTTCTGTCTTCTTTTGATCACTGAAGATACAACTAAGTCACTATTGGCCTAGAAAATTTAATTTACAGTGATCAAAAGTAAATGATAATGTTGAATGCTACAAGATAGACCCAGGGAGAGCAAGAAATTTTTAACATTGTTCAGACGATTGAGACAAAACTACAGAGACAATCTTCAGTGCAAATAATTTTAAATATTTTCATACTTTATTAAATTTACAATAATAAATCCAGGCAAATGAAATATAAATGTTTGACCTAAATTTCTCAAGATTATTTATCAGAGAGTGGACAAGAGTTTTGAAAAATAAAATGCCCTGGCAAATAAGTTTGTTCTCCCATCTATAATTTAAAAAGTGGGATTTATATCTTCCTGCTAGCAGTTTATAAAAACTAATTCTGGTTTCCCTATTTTGAGACTTCAAAACAAAAGAGATCTTGAAGGGAGAAAAAGAAACAGTGCAGGTCAGCTTTCCTTGGTCTGAAAAGAAACATTGGGAACACGAACATCATATGTCTGCAGAATAGCTCATGATAAACCATTTTCATGGTGATCAAGGTTGTCTCCAATAAAAGAAAGGAAAATATAACAAGAAAATATTACAATCTTATGTAATCTTAAATAGAAATAATAAAATCTCTGATTTACAAAAAAACATAACAATATACTCAGTAAACTACCAGCCAAAAGATTTGTGGTCTGCAGAAAAATACAAACTGAACCTAACTAAACTAATTATAACAAAAGTCACAGGTGAGGTCAAAGAAAAGTATGAATGCTGGTCAAAGCATTTATCACAAGTTAATAATATAAATAATAAAAAAAACACTAAGCATATAAAAACAGAAACCCACTATACACTACTGGATAAATAACTTATAAAAAATAGAGTCTTAAAACTAACATTCAAATACACATTGTAAATACAATAATAAGAAAATATATATCATAATTAAAATATTGAAGGATATTCAATTCTTGTAATAAATACAGGATTATTTTAACTTTAAGCTGAGTCTTTTACAGAGATTTAACCCTGGTTAGAATATGAAAATCTTTGACATCATTGCCTAATGTAATGTCCATCAGATCCATCAAGATAAGCAAAGTTCTTTTTAATTCAAGTCCAACATAAAGGCTTCTGATTTATCGCTTTGATAGGAAGTATGGAGGCAAGATCAGGATCAGTTCTTGTTTAAGGTTTTATGACATGATTTTGCAGGAACAATTCAGGATCTGGATTTCATCTTGGGTTGGTTTAACATGGCATGTTATAAATAATATTTCACATGACATGTAGTTCAGAGATCATGAAAAAAACAATTGCTATTTAGTGAATAGTAGACTATGGTATGATATCTGCAAAATTTCCTATTTGCAGACAGCAATCTTTAAAATAAAAAGCAGCACCATAATTAGAATAGGTATTACAAGTAATGTACTAAGAAGTTGAATAAATACTCAACAAGCAAAATAAAATGAATAGCTGAATATTATTAGTCCGAAATCCCTGACCTGTTTAAGTGCACTCTTATCTCCCATGTCATCTTTAATTAGCAAGTTTTGACAGTCTATTTCACTTATCTTAATTTTAAAAAAAAACATCTGACAGGGGTTTTACCTTATTCAAAATTACTTAAAAAAAGTAAATGCAAAACTAAGTCTCAGCTTTTTTTTCACAAATAAATTAAAACTATATTACAAACAAAGAAACATGAATGCAATTAAAAACTTTACAAAATAAAAATGCCCTTTTGTTTTTAAATTAGAATGTTTTTAAAAATAGATAAAAAAAATAAGTGTCAAAATAAACTTAATTTTAATGTAAAAAGTAAAATTATAAAATTTTAAACAATAGCTGCATATGGGGTGCTCTAACATATAAAATTCTCAAATAAAGTTTCTTCTAAAACCTTATAAAAACAGAAGTTAGTTTCAATTTTGCAATGGAGTTTTTCAAGTGGATAAAGCGTCTGATTATATATATATATATATATATATATATATATATATATATATATATATTATAACCTATCCTCCCAACACCGCTTATATACATTACATGAGCGAAATGCCCAGGTGCCAGTTCTATTAATGAATATAACAATAGAACAAAAGATATAATAAAATTATTACTGAGACTCTATATTTAAGTTTATGTTCAGCTCAGCTCAGTGGGAGGCTATAGGCAGTTCATAAGATATATGATAATAAATGAATAAAAGAAGAAATATTATAAAATATTCAATATGATATAAATTCCTTTGTTAATTAATTGTATGATAAAGAATCATAATGTTTACTTAGTACGGTCTATTAAAATTATACTTTAAACTTAATTTCTTCCTTCATCCAAGTATAACATATATCAGCTTGCTATAATTATACTCTTAACAATTCTATGACTTGGCATATTATAATCTAAACATCTACTTTAATGCCAATCAGGAAATAAACAATAAGATCTCAGGGAATTTGACAAACACAGTTGAATTAAATAAACTACATCGGCCCATAAGTTATAATTATAAAATATGATAAAATATAAGGAAACAAATTGACTAAATATTTTACTGTGTTTCAATAATAAGATAATGGCAGAGATAGGGTATTTTAATCTCATATCATCAACTAACAAATATACTGACCTGGCAACCTTTCTAATAAGTTTATCAAGTGGCAAATACTCTTTATAATGTTTGGATTAAAAAATACGATATTGCCAGACATTAGCAAATTTAATATTATAACTCTAAAATAATATATCTGTTTTATAATAGATTTATGAAATGTGGAGATGTGAAAATGGAAATACGAATGTACACAAGAATAACTCAAGACACAGTTTTTTAAGATTTTAATAACTAAACAAATCATTTATTATAACAAATAAACTTGGTTTAACATAATATTTACAAATGGACTATTTGTTTTACATATTTTTAGATTATCAAATAAACTTTTTTTTAGTATCAGATTGGGATTATCCCTATTATCAAAACAAATTAATAATAAAGTTTAAATATCCTGACTTCGAACACAGGCTTTGCCTACATGTTTCATCCATATGATAATAAATATATAACATGTTATATTATTAGCACAAAAAAAATACTTTTGAGAGGATATTACTCTTGATTAGCCAGATAAATCAAATTACTTATATTTGGCTTTCAGCAAAGCAACATTCTCTAATTGACTAATAATCGCTTTCAATTACGTATACCTTTCATTTATAGCAAAAAAATCATGTTTATTCTGATGATTTGATGATTTGTAACATTTATTTAAATAAATACACTGTATTTTAAAATATTTATTTTCCGTTTTAATCATAATACTTTATACTTCTATTAAATGAATGTAGTATATTTCAAAAGCATTTATTTCTCATTTTAATTTCAATAATTCTATACTTTATATACGCGATATTATTTATATTACGTGTGTATGTGCACTTTCAAGCAGCAATAATGTAAAACAATCTTTTCTATAAACTCTCCATTCATTAAGAAAATATCATACACTTATTTTATTTCGAACAATGTCGTAATTCATCAATAAAATATGACACTAATACTACATCAAGAGTTAATCTAACAATTTATCTAGACACATATTAATTAACACAAAGCTATATTTTTATGATTATATATACTATACATTACAAGGGGAATCTACATGAGGAGCAAATAACTCTTACTGAACACTTTTACAATTTCTCATTACCAAGAATCTAAGAAAACGTCTCATAACTTCCTAAACATCATTTAATCATATTTCAACAATAACTCATCTACTTCTAAATACATTATTGGTGGGGATTTAATTCCTCATCACCAGGGCCCTAAGAACATCACTTCAAAAAATATCATTACTCATACGCATATAAAATAAGCTAGGCTCTACTCATGGAAAATTATTAACATGTACTAAATAAGCAAGATCTTTTATTCCTACAGACATTAAAATGCAAATATTTCTTTCTATTCTCATAGCTTCTCTAAATATCGAAAATTATAAATACACGCTGGCAGTTAAATACATACAGATAATATACCAATCCATTCAACTCAATAGAATACAACAGTGTGCAAAATTTATGCATACATTTATTCACAAACTATACTTTATCAAACAAATATTATAATTGTGCAAAACAAACACACACCCGCGAATAAAAAGTATATATAATATTAACTCTAAACTACACACTAAGCAGGTAACATGATAATTAAATATTGCATTAAGGTATAACTTTTAATTTAATAAACTTTAGGTTACTTTTTAAAATTTAATGGTTCTAATTATTACAAAGGAACTTTTTTCATATCTAACAAACTATTTCTATTATAAGTTCGTTGATTTAAACAAAGAACAAAATTTTCACTTTGAGATAATAAAGTATACAAAATAAATGTAAACCTTTCTAATAATATATTTAAAAAATATTTCTTTCACCTTCATAAGAAAACAATAAGACCTATTTAAACACAATCAATTTTTACTGGCATACTCCTCATTTAAATATACTTCAGAAACGTTTTTGATGGTCAACAATACCCAAATTATAAATAACATAATAATAAATAAAGCCTATCTACCAATCATATACATTAATTATGACAAGCAATAAAAAAAAGTAAAGACACAAAGGTTATTAGTTTATAACTTAAAATGAAAGTCCACTTGCAAAGCTCGGTTCCAGGTTTATGAAACTATATGGAACACATTCCAAACTGAATTTAAACTAAAATGCACTTCTGCAGTATAACTTAAAAAAATATAAGCATAATTTAAATATGCCCAGCATTTTTCAGTGTTCATAGCATATCTATTTGAGGTACCAAATCACACACACAAGCAGTTAATTTCTCCTTTATTATACTGAAAATATACCAAATTCTCCGTTATAGTTTTGGACTAAATACGCAATCATCCTTAGTATTTTCTGAATTGCATTTAACACTTTAAATTGTCCTTAGTAATTCCATAATTAATAATGCTTTGTTTTATATTCTGTCCTTATTGAAGAGAACAAAAATTACCCGTATTTCTGTCCTATTCAATTTAAACAGAAGTAGCTTACACTTTATTTCCTCAATTTAAAAATATGTATTAGCTCCAGAAATATCAAATAAATGAATACTGTTATTTCCTTATGATGAACTTAAACATAGTATGATCTATCAAAATAGACATATCCTTAAGTCTATGTATAATCTTCACACAGAACACTACACAAAAAATAGTGAGAAACTAAAATATATTCTATAGAACAGTTCTGCATGTGTTTTTCATATATATATATATATATATATATATATATATATATATATATATATATATATATATATATATATATATATATATATATATATATATATATATATATATATATATATATATATATATATATATATATATATATATATATATATATATATATATATAACACGTTGCTTAATGATACAACAATAATATTTATGTAAACCATTCTTATTTAAAATGTCAATTAAATGAAATAATGTACACTGGATGTTATTAACATACATTTTTAAAAGAGCAATAGTTATAAAGGGATTAATTCAGAATTGTTTAAATCGAAGAGAGTAAATTAGACTGACATACTTTTTTTTAAAACCTTAGAATTGCATTTTTAATTAATTTTTTTCATAATAAAGTTCTTAAGCTCCTTTGGAAGTTTTACTCTAAAGTATTTTCAAAGTCAATTTGACTTCAGTAACTGGCTTAATTTCCACAGTAAAATAACCATTCTTTACTGGTTACAATTACATTACAAAAAGCCAATTTTCTACAGGTGATCTTTGTTAAAAAACTCTCTTTATCAAAGTTCATTTGCCTTTTTCAAGGTTACTCCCACTCATCTTGCTAACTAACTAATTACATATGCAAAAACAAATATTTTCAAAAAAAAATCACTTTGATTTTTAAAACTAAATGAAGACAAGAAAAAAAAATACAAATAATAAAATAAGTAGCTTTTACAGACTTGAAAGAAAAATGAATATTAATTAACTATCAAATAAAAATGATTAATAATTTATTCAATTTATAAAATAATTCATTGATCTAACTATCTATTAATCATTGGAAAGAAATATATATTTGTTAAACTATTTAAGATAATTACTGTAATTTAAATGTTTTTATTGTGAATGTACTATCGTTTGCGGTTATTAAAGATGAAAGTGAAATGAAACATAATCCAGAGCCATACATGCATACACGAGCACTGCAACCTAAATATTAAACTATCTTAACTAAATATAATTGAAATGGCTATTAATTTTTGACAACAAGATATGAATTAATGAATAAAGGATATTAGAAACCATTCAAATAATATTATACTAACACAGGATAACTTTGCATCTTTTCAAACAAGATGTATCAATTCCATTAATAAACAACCCCCCTTCCTTACATTAAATACCTCATTAACCACAATAATACAAATAAATACTTATAAAGTGGTCAGTAAACTGCATAAGCAACCCTTATTTAGGCTTTAAGCAATCTCCAGAAAAAAAAAATTAAATTCTAAGGCTATTTCATTTTTTTTAATATAATATAACTATTTATTTAAGATACAAAGTATCTTAAACTTTTGTGCCCATTCAGATGGCCACAATATATATATATATATATATATATATATATATATATATATATATATATATATATATATATATATATATATATATATATATATATATGTGTGTGTGTGTGTGTGTGTGTGTAAAGTTATATTACATTTTTCTGACTTTAATAAAACCAAGAAATAACTAACTTTACTGTTTTCAACCTTGAAAATAACTAAATAAAAACTATATGATGGAATTTTAATAATAAATCAAAAGAAAGTATCCATTTGATAGTATTTACTGAGTTATAAAATCTGATTAAATGTCATTGCAAAAACACAAAATTATGTTTGTACACTCCTGAGATTTTTATAATATTATCTTGAAAATATTTGATTAAAATTATTAGAATACGTTAAAAAAACTATTTTTTTTTCGGAATTTTAGATTAAAATTTGATCTTTTTATGCATTATTTTTTTTTTTCATGAGAATTGTCATAGTGCCAGTTAAATTTAAATAATACAGCACAATTTATTAGTAGTATATTATAGCTTAATTTATTTAATTTAACATTGAATTTATTGTACACACACATAAGCAAACAAACAACTAACTTAGTACTATCATAAACAGCTACCTTTTACAAAACTGTCAAAGCAATGTTTAGTAAAAAGCCTGACATATGTATATATTACTAAGATTGCTTGGAAAACTGTTCCAATGTGTATATATAATATTGCTATTCCAATTCCACACACAAATAATCAATCATTTACATAGCTTGCATTGGCAATTAAAATAAGATTTCTGATCAAGGTAAACTTCAGATATTATAAAGTAATTTGCATTTAAAGTATCTTGCTTTGTGCAATGACCAGCTTCTTATCTAAATAATAATGCACAGAATGGCGTTTAAGAGTTTATTTTCAAAACTGATTGTATTTGCTTGTTTAATAACGTTTATTTAAATGCTAGGAATATAAAAATATCTATCCACTTAAGTCCTAATGTCTGTTATGTATGTCTATATTAATAATTTAAATCAGAGTGAAAGGTAGAATCCATTTTTATAAAGGTTATTTTAACAACAGATTGAAGATTTGTGTTTTGTATAAACTTTGACTATTATGTATAAACTGTAAATAAAAAACCCACTTAAAAGAATGTATTAAACAGAATAATTCTACTTTTAGTAGCAGATAAATAACTTACTACTGCCTTGAATATGTAACCTTTAAATTATAATCATATCATAGAACATTCGTATCCCAAATGCATACAATTACTTTTGCAGGTGTTCTCATAATGAGACATTTTAATAAACTTTAAAATAATTTTACTTTTCATTTATCAATGGCCACTAATTCAGTTTGACAAAAGAAAAATTCCTCTCTTAATTGATCTCCAACCTCATGTATTATATATATAAATCAACATTGATATCTGAAAGAATAAATCTTATTATTAATGATGATCTTAGTTCACAAATTAATCAAGCCAACTTAATGTTTAAAATAAATATTACTAATTTCAATAATATGTAAATAACTTATTACTGCCTTGAGTATGGTAAAGTTTAATATTATAATCATATCACATAATATTCTCATTTCAAATATGTTACTAAGAATTAAATAGTGATGATACACTGTTCTGGAAAGATTATAATTTATTCTAAAAAATTTACAGTTTAGCATTACTTTCGACCAGGTCTGTCATGTTTACAAAACTAATATAGTTTTGTATAAATATAATTTATAAGTTAAATAATTTAAATCTACCATTTATATGATAATGCATTGCATTATTGCATAGATATTATTTACAATAAATTATATCTCTTCTTATTTTCTTTTTCAATCATTGCATTCACTATAAAAGCATTAATCATATGATCACCATTTCTTATACTTACAACTTTTATTAAAACAGGAAAAACTCTCTGTAAAGTAGTGCCACTCAGTGCAAGCCAGAGTAATCAATGAATTCCAGAAGGGTTGTTCATAAAATATTTATTTAGTGCCTACTCATCCAATATCTCCAGATTAGTTGCTAGGTTGTGGCTTTCATTAGTGAGGACTTTGGATCTGAGAACACTGATCTCAAGATCTAGGTGCAGTGCTCTCAGATCCAAGGCTTCTCACTGACACAAGCCACAAAGTAGAAACTAGTCTGGGGATATTGGATGAGTAGGCACTAGATAGAGATTTTATGCACAAGTCTACTGACATTCATTGATTACTCTGGCTTGCACTGAGTGGCACTACTGTATGGAGAGTTTTCCTGTTTTCAAAAACATTAATATTAAGTAGAGTGAAATTGTGGCCAGACAGTATTTTCATGTTATAAAAATAACGACTTAATGCTGGGGTCTGCTTTATTGCATATATATATATATATATATATATATATATATATATATATATATATATATATATATATATATATATATATATATATATATATATATATATATATATATATATATATATATATATATATATATATATATATATATTGTGCCCTTTTATATGGGTCTCCATAAATTGTTGTAGCAATCTATCTAAAAAAATTTAAATTTAAGATATATTTAGCTATATGATGTGAATTTTATTTATGACAATCTTTTTAAAAAGTGTAATTAAAGTAATTCATGAGTGTTTGATATGTGAAAATTGTGCTGATGTTTGAGAGAGACATTTCAATGGGAATGATAATAGTATATGGTTGGGAAAACTGGCCATAAGCAATACTGCATTAATAAATTTAATAAATAAATGTTTAAAGTTAAAGTTTTAAAAGACAAGTTAAAATTAAATGCATATATTTATTGTTGATAAAAATTAATATTTAATAAATGAATATAAATATTTTAATTATTAGTAATACATAATAGAAGAATTAATATTTGATTTTAATAATATCGAATTATTATTTTAAAAATTGTTATAAGATATTATTTATTTTAAAAATATTTATTTTAAAAAAATGTATTGTTAGTTTATTTTTAGATTATTACAAGCGTTTGTAGCTTTGTTATAAAAAACCCAGATGTTAATTTAAACGCACACACACATGCATGGGAGTATTTTTTAGTAAAGTTACAAAACTATTTTAAAAATTCTGTTATAAAATTTATAAATATTATATTTGCTATCATGAGATAAAAATAAAGATAATTAATGTGAAATATTAAATCTGATTTTTAAAATACTGTTTAAAACATAACGAATAAAAATAGACTTAGTTTGTTTATAAAAATAATCTTATAAAAGTTAAACGTAAAAGTTAAGTAAGAAAGTATATTTTTAAAAAAATGTTTAATAGATTTAAATAAATGATAAAGATTAATTTAAGAATTTAATAATGTGATAAATAATAAATATTAAATAAGTCATTATTTATTTTTAATTCTGTCTTGTTGGTGAAATATGTAAATAAGCTAGCAAGTCAATTGTTTAATTCACCAATCAAGTGGGAGTTTTCTTCCGGTATAAAACCAGGGTTCAATTGTTAGGAGAGGACTTGTGATTGAAATTCTTAAAGTAAAAGTTGCTATTAAAAATAGCTAAGTGATTATAGACGCTCTAAAAATCGTTTTTAAAATTATTAGAGAGTAATTTTTAATATAATTTATAAAAGTTACCAATGAACATGCAGTGTTAATTTATTGTACTTCCCTATTAATCGTTTCCTTACTGAAGCTCAATTTACTATCAAATAGTCATGAAGACATCATATGAGGATAAAATATATTGGAGACTTTACGCTAAAAATTTAACAAACGCTGGATTGACTAGCAGAGTTATTAGATGCCTAAAAGTAATACGTTGGACTTTATATAAATTTAAAAGCTAATGAGAGTTGATTTTTATAAATTAGATATTTAAAAGCAGGAGAAATACTTCTTTATGAAGAAAGTATTTATTAGTTATAAATCTAAGTATATAACTTAGTAAAGATGATAAATAGCAATGATTATATAAATGTTTGCCTTGTTAAGTCTTTATAGTTTAAAAGACTGAATTTTGATAGTTTTATAAGGCAAATAAATCGGAAGTTAATTGGCTAAGAAAGACTTATAAGTAAAAAATTATTGTATTATTAAAGTCTAAACGCTGGTCGTATAAAAGACTTTAAAAATAAACTTACCTAAATATCTGTTATGGAATGCGCAAATCAACTCTACATGTATATCCAAATCAATTAAAAATAATTAAACCAGAACTTTGTAAATTATGGATCAATGCTAAAAATAATAACTTTTAAATAATTTTTCTTTAAAAGAAATGAACCTGGATCCTATAAACTATTTTAATTTTATTTTTGTTTTATGGTGGAACTGACTTTGACTTTTCTTTATTTTTTTTTTTTTTTAAAAAAAAAGAACGTTTTCATTTTTTGTCATAAAAACTTTTAAAGAACACGTGATGTACCGGAAAAGGAAGTAATGTTTAGTGAAAATTTGTGCCTAGGAAAAAGAACAATAACAACTGAATGAAAACACCGTTGGATGTTACGTAATATGTCTTGATTATTAACTAACATAAATATTAATTAATTATTGGTTTATTAAAGATAGGAAAGGTACATTTACATTTTTTTTTTTAAAATAATAATTAAATACTAATATAACTTTTTATTGCATAAAGTTTATTTTATAATTATACAACACGTAATATTTTAAAGAATGATTGTTGAGTGTAAATGTGAAATTATTTTGTAAACTGGAATCCTGGAGGACATCTTGTGACGGACTGTACATTGAAGTATTATTTATGGTAAAATTGTGTAATAATAATAATGATTTGATGTATTTATTATGTTTTCTTTAGATCAACCAAATGTTATATGATTATTGTATGAATGGATTAATGTTTAAATAATATACATGCACAAGATTAAAAATAGCAGTTTTTATTTTAATATGCATATTTTAAATTAATGATATAAATTTAATACAACGTAATATGATACCCTAGAAATAATTATATGATTCTTTCGTGAATGAATTTCAATGTTTCTGTTCCAATATTAGAAATCAGATTTATTATACTAGTGTAAGTTATTTATTTATTTCTTTTAAAGTTAGTAAAAAGTATATAAGGTCTATATTTTATTTTATTTTTATTAGATGAGTTACGTTAATTTTACATAGAAATTTTATATTTTTGATTGAAGGCTTATTGTAAATAGATGATGAGGTATAGGAAAGTTTTGAATCGTTATTACTTTTTGTTTTAAAAATTGGTCATTTATTTTACTGAAATTAAATAGGGTTAAAATGACTTTTGTAGGTAGTAGTTTTATAACGGAATAGGAATAATAAGTAAAGAAAAGTAATGAGTTAAAATGGCAAAGAATCATAGAATTTTATTTAGCATTATACTTTATAAAAATTGAAATTATTGAATAATTTTAAAATATTATTTTTAAAAAGCACATATACGTATTGCATATTTTAATAAGACATGTAGTATGACATTATATCGGAATGAAATAAACAGTGATAATCAATAATTGTTGTTATACTACAAAGTTATATCAGTTGATACATTAATTAATATTTGAGTCATACTGATAATAAATGTAACACAGCCTTATACACTATAATATAAATAACAGTAGGACTTAAGTGAAATAGCATTTTAATTATTAAAGTTGGTTTACTTACATACATGCTACATGAATGATATCCTACATAAAATCTTTTCTTATATTCATTGATAATAAGTAATGTTTATGTAAATTAAAGTCATAAATTTAATTGAATTTTATTAAGAAAACATTTTCTGAAGTGTATAAATTATCTACTTATAGTTATGGAAATAGTAACAGTGTAAAAAATCTTGTAATCTTATTTTTCTTACTTTGTTTATTTTTCTTTAATTTTATTTAAATGTAAATAGTGTAAATAAATTATTTGTTAACATTGATGTAAATAAATTTGTTAAGTTGTTTTAAAAGATGTGTTGAGTTCATTATTTTACACCACAGCATTTGACAACAGATAATTTGAATGTACATAATATTTGCACAGTATGAATTTATTATTTTATTATTTGAGAAAGAAACACAATATTTTCTTAGTATAATTTATAGAAATTGATTGACATTAACATATGATATTACAATGGTCATAGAATAATTATAATGCATAATATAAGAGTATAAGATTATTTATTGCCACAGATTGTTAAATTATAAGATTTTGATCTATTTTAAAATTAAGATACTATATGGAAATGAAAGACATGCATATGATCTATTTATTTTCTTAATGATTAAAAGTATAACCCAATAGATAAGATTAAGATATACCCTAAAGATTATTATTGTTAGTGATTATTATTAGAATAAGTTAGGTGTATTTAGGTTTGATATTAAATCCCTTATCATTCCTATCTACATGAATTATTATTACTTTAAGATAATTAGAAGAACCTGAGATCATTTTAATTATATTTCCTTAACAATAGATTGAGATTTATTTATCTATTATTATTAAAGATAGTTCATTTATAAAAGCCATAAGAATGCTGTAGAGTTAGAAATAAGATAATAAAGAAGTAATAGTATTCTTATGCCATTGAGAAAGTGTCTTGGAGAGACATTGACTCAATGTAAATCTGATTACCAATTGTAACTTCACTTCACAGTCTCATGATTTTAATTAAATATTTATTTAATTAGTATATAATATTGAACTAAATTAATTTTTGATAAGTTTGGAATAAATTTGATAAGTTATAATATTATAAAAATATATTAAAGATAGTTATATATATTTTAGCCGAGCATAATAATTTGATTGAGCTAGTCATATTTTAAAATTATATCATATATCGAGAAGTGAGGGTACAATATGGGTACAATTCTATTTATACAAACGGTAGTCAATATATATAGATATATATATATATATATATATATATATATATATATATATATATATATACTGTAGCTTTTCTATTTTGCTACATTACTACATAGATGTAAATAATAGTCAATTTTCATAGAAATTTGAAATTATATATAATAGCATATTGCAGCTTATTATTTAATTCATGAAATAGGGTAAGATACACTGTTCCTTCAATATTAGTCTGTTAGTTGACTTTAAAGGAATATAATTTAATTTAAGTCATAAAATTGAAATTTAACATAATATTTATTGTCAAATAAAAGTCAATAATATTTAAAATCACATATGTTAAATTACTTAAATAATGATAAAATAAATGGAAATGAAGTGTGTGTTGATATGTGTGCATACACATTTATGTAACAATTAAATAAATCATACTTCCTTGTTTTTAAAGTAAATTTATCCCTTGTTTAAACAATAAATGTTATATTTCATTTAACTATATCAGTTTTAGGAAAGTGTCTTAAATAATTATTATAGTAACAAATAGTAAATTTTTATGTATTAAAAATTTAAGTTTAAATAAAAGTATTTTTTACTAAAAGTTATATTAAAATGTTACATTAATAAAATTGAAAAAAATATATTATTTAATAATATACATTATAAATTATTATAAAAGATGAGACAAAAATAATTAGTATGTAAATTTTAGCATGTGTCTAGTGATAATTGGACCAATAAGATATTTGTATATATATATTTTTTTTTATAATAGCATGTGAAGGGGAGTGAAATCAAAAAATTTTCAGGGACAAGAACAACATTCCTTTTATTTTTTAAATCTAAGTCTAAATTTATTTTACATTTTATTATTTTGACTTTTAAAAATAGTAACAATAATTTATAAAACTATGAACAGTATTTTAAAAGATTTATATATTCATTTAAATGTGGAATAGACAAATAAATCCTCTTCATTGGTGTAACAGGAGCCAACTAGGGATCTATGGTAAAGGAAGAGAAAAATGCATTGCATTAAAAAACTTTGATGAGTTATCTACAGAAGAACATGAAGGATATATAAAAAATTAATATTTATTCATGTTTGTATGGAGAATGATAAAGAACATTTTGTATTAACTGTATCATAATGTGAAATGAAAGAACTTTGTCTGAGATTTCGAAAAGTAAAATTTTCATTTTTTTCTCCTGGTGAAAATTTTTTCAAAACTTTTTATGGCTTTAAAATTCACATATATTTATTTTCTAATATTTTAAATACAAAAAGGTCAAAACATAGCAGAAACATTGTATAATCAGTATTACAAAAACATTGATACCATTGTTTGAAGAGTAGATATTGTTTATTCAGTGATCTTGAACGTTGCTGAGTGTATTTTGTGGAAATATTACAATCATCAAGAAAAATATTATATTGGTTTAAAAACTTGATTTTTTTTTTAAAAAATATGATTATATTTGCATTGTAATTGTATAATAATTATTAAAGATAAAAAATATAATTACATATTTATTTTTATAGAAATGTTTTATTTTTAAATATAAATTATATTTTCTTCTGAATATAGTTATTACAAAGAATACACTCCAAGGAAAACACAGCTTTCTAGAAATGAGGTCATTCAGCAGATTGTTATTATATTTAGCAATATCATAAAAATTACAAAAAAATCTAAACTTTTAATGCATAAATTGATTAATTTAATAATTATTAAAAAATTCATTTAGATTTTTAAATCAAACATTAACAAAGAAGATTTCATTCATTTATATATTGAATCAGCTCCACATGAAATTAGATAACAGGACAACATTTTGTTTTGAATAAATACATTTTTTAAAACAATTACAGAAATCAAATGTGATTTTTTACAATTTATTTAATTTTTTAACAGAAATATCTATGGAATGAGATCAAATTTATTATATTATGATAAATAATAATGGTTTAATATTAAAATGAAAGTTGAAGACTCAAATCTAGTGAGAACAAAAAACTCTGTCAGAATACAGAATGATTAAATTTAACAATTAGCAGTAATAAAAAGATATTTGTTCAGAAAAGCTATGTTAAATTTATAAATGACTTTAGCCGAAAAATGAAAATTTTAAGAGGAAGGATGTATTTGTTAACTGTTATTATACTTAAGTAAGAATTCATAATGGTTTTAACATAATGAATATGGATTATTCAAGAGAACCCTAGGATTTTATAATGTTACAAATAAGCATTATTAAAGTTATTAACATGCTAAATGTAAATAATTTTGAGAAAAACTCTAAAAGTTTATGTCTACTAGCAATATTATTGGAATTTTTAATATAGTAAATGTGAATGATTAGAAGAACTTTCTAAACCTGTATAATTTTGAAATGAATATTTTAATGCTGAAGAAAGTAAATTTTAAAATTTAATAAATGTCTTATTAAATAATAAATACTTATTTATTAATGTGAAGAAACTTGCTTTATCAATGGTATAAACAAATGACTTTTTATTACAAGCACTTTTTATTCATTATTAACAATTAGCATTTTCCTTGGATTGCTTTCATATTTTTGATCATGCTACAAAGAATAGTGAAAAACTGCAAAGGGGAGAAAGAGAAAAAAAAGTATCTCTATTTAAGTCAACTTGTTATCATAGAAACTAGGCATCCCTTTGAATATATTCTATTCAGTGCAAGAAATGAAATAATTTTTTATTTATTTATTATAATATAATGTTTTTAAGTTAATATTAATATACATAATTATTGTCAATATTTTAATAGTTTAAAGAGTTATATATATATATATATATATATATATAACTCTTTAAACTATAAACATTAAGTATATATATATATATATATATATATATATTATACTTAATGTTTTCATGGTTATATGATATAGATAAATTATAACTTTTTGGGATATACCGAGTATTGTTTTCCATTAAACACCGATATTTTGATGGAATAGCAACCGCCATTATCAAGGTTAACTTTTGAAAGAAAAACCATTAGATCTTAACAAATAACGTGACTATGTGCGAGATGAGAAATGAGATTCCAGTTCAGCATTCACAATATGAGGCTCATCAAAATGTTTATTTCCCTCAGTATTTTTACCTATTAATTTTAAGTTAATAATATATAAAATTAGAGATTTCCACTTAGCTGGAATACATTGTGCTTCATCAGTTCTATTTAAACAAGTAGGTCTCTTTAATATTTCAATTGACTCTCTCATGGATTTTAAATCATATCTTTCCAAATTAGCAAGTATTTTTGTATTGTCAAAATTAGGCTTGTGACCAGTTTCTAAATAATGGGAAGTAAAAACTGATCTGCTATTTTTTTGATGAAAAGCATTTTTATGTTCCTTAATTCTGACATTAATTTGTCTATTAGACTAACCACATAACCTCTTGAGCACTGGAAACACGAAATTCCATAAACTCCTTGGTGTTCCAAAAAATATTCTGTCTTTAGGTTTATACAAAAAAATCACCAATTTTTTGCCAGTAGAAAAAGTGGTCTTTATATTAAAACAAAATAGTCTTCTACTGATTTTATCAGTAACCCCCCCCCCCTAATGTAAGGCAAAATTACTCTATTAAAGAAGGAATTGTCAATTCTATCCTTTTTTTTCTTTTTAGTATTAATGTTATATAAAGCCCTACATATGATGTTTTTATTATAATTATTAGAAAGCACAATACTTTTTGTAAGTTCTATTTCTTGAGAAAGATGTTCTTTATCAGATAAATTATAAGCTCTAGTGAAAAGATTTTTAGCTACAGAAAAAATTTGCGCAGGATGATGATGAGAATTAAAATTAAGAGATCTGTTTGTATGAGTGGATTTTCTGTAAACTGATATTGACAATGTTTCATCACATTTTCTTGCAATTAAAACATCCAGAAAAGAAAGTGATCTGTTATTTTCCACTTCTATAGTAAATTTAATATTTGGATGCCAATTATTTATTAAAGCAAGAAAAAAATTTAAAGAATCAATTCCATGAGGCCATATGACAAAAATATCATCCACATATCTAAGCCAAATAGAAGGAAATGATTTATTGGTTAGTTTTGATGTTTCTTCTATGTTTACTAATATTCCTGTTGAAGAATCATTAAATATAATAGCTCAGTACAATGATTTATCTGATTTTATTATTCCTTTAGCAAAACATTGCCTTGAAAATACATTTTTTTGTTTATAATTCTCAACTGTTTAAACAAATTAAAGGACTTTCTATGGAATCCGCACTGTCACCTGTCATTGCTGATCTTTTCATGAACAATTTTGAAAGTCAAGTATTATGTGTAGCTACTAAAAAAACCTTCTATCTGGCTTAGATATGTGGATAATACTTTTGTCATATGGCCACTTGGAACTGATTCTTTAAATTATTTTATTGCTTTTATAAATAATTGGCACACAAATATTAAATTTACTATGGAAGTGGAAAATAACAGATCACTTTCTTTTCTGGATGTTTTAATTGCAAGACAATGTGATGAAACAATGTCAATATCAGTTTACACAAAATCCACTCATACAAACAGATATCTTAATTTTAATTCTCATCATCATCCTGCACAATTTTTTTCTGTAGCTAAAAATCTTTTCACTAGAGCTTATAATTTATCTGATAAAGAACATCTTTCTCAAGAAATAGAACTTACAAAAAATATTCTGCTTTCTAATAATAATAATAAAAACATCATATGTAGGGCTTTATATAACATTAATAATAAAAAGAAAAAAGAGAATAGACTTGATAATTCTTCCTTTAATAGAGTAATTTTGCCTTACATTAGGGGGATTACTGATAAAATTAGTAGAAGACTATTTTGTTTTAATATAAAGACCACTTTTTCTACTGGCAAAAAAAATGGTGATTTTTTTGTATAAACATAAAGACAGAATATTTTTGGAACACCAAGAAGTTTATAAAATTCCATGTTTTCAGTGCTCAAGAGGCTATGTGGGTCAGTCTAATAGACAAATTAATGTCAGAATTAAGGAACATAAAAATGCTTTTCATCAAAAAATTAGCACATCAGTTTTTACTTTCCATTATTTAGAAACTGGTCACAAACCTAATTTTGACAATACAAAAATACTTGCTAATTTGGAAAGATATGATTTAAGAATTATGAGAGAGTCACTTGAAATATTAAAGAGACCTACTGGTTTAAATAGAACTGATAAAGCACAACTTATTCCAGCTATTTGGAAACCTCTCATTTTATTCAAGATTAACTTAAAATTAATAGGTAAAAATACTGAGAGAAATAAACATTTTGATAAGCCTCATATTATGAATGCTGAACTGGAATCTCATTTCTTATCTCGCACACAGTCACATTATTTGTTTTTATTAAGATCTAATGGTTTTTCTTTCAAAAGTTAACCTTGATAATGGCAGTTGCTATTCCATCAAAATATCAGTGTTTAATGGAAAACAATACATGGTATATCCCAAAAAGTTATAATTTATATATATATATATATATATATATATATATATATATATATATATATATATATATATATATATATATATATATATATATATATATATATATATATATATATATATATATAAAGAAAAAGAGGAGATAAAAATTTTTTTTCTTCATTTCATTTATTATAATTCTATAAATCAAGAATTTATTTCAACAAGTGGAATATTAATAATAGTCATAAGAAAATATGATTAAGGTAACTTTATATATATATATATATATATATATATATATATATATATATATATATATATATATATATATATATATATATATATATATATATATATATATATATATATATATATATATATATATATTTTAGCATAAAATATAATAATTGATGTAACTATTATTAAAAAATTTCTTTGTCTTCTTTGGTGATTTGATTGGCTTGATTTGCACTTTGAACAGATTACTCTCTTATATTATTTTAATAAATTTAAATTTGCTTCGTTCCATATCCTAATTCATATCAGAATGTTTAACTTTTTTGAAAATTTTAACAACACATTAAATTTGGTAAAATAGTATTAAAATATAATATTTTATTTACATTTGTTTAAAGTAATCTTAAAAATTATTTCTATTGAATTAACAAAAAAAAACCATTTGTTCAATTAAAATAAATTATTAAAAATAAATACAGTAATTACATAAGCGTCTCAATGTAAAAAAAAGAAAAGAGCGCAAATTTAAGAGAAGATCATCTGTTAGTTTTGCTTTTGGAGGGGGAAAAAAAGAAAAGAAAAGAAAATGGTAAGAAGGCAAATGGTGTAAATTTGATAAGCTTATTTTAAAATAATTAACAAGTAAACGGATTACTACAAATTTTCTATAAACGTAAAAATAATATTGTGGTATTTAATTATAAGATGAATTGCTAAATTTAAAAGTCTGTTCAAGTCGGCTGGCCAGGTGGATCAAATCACCGGTAATAATTTCCCAATATTACATTTAAAATGTCGGAGCTTCCCAGTTTAAAAGAATTAATTGCAAGAATTTGGTATGTTTTAAAATGTTTATTGTTCTACAATTTGGAAAATTTAAATAAGTATTTTAATTACAGAGGTTTTATAAATATGAAAATTTGTTTTTTTAAAAAAGAAGAAGTTTAAATTAAAGTAAAATGTTAAAGTTTACAACATAGTTGAATATTTCCATTTCTAAATCTAATAAAATATAGTATTGATTGATATTTAACTTTATAATGCCAGTAAAATATTTACTAGTTAATTTTGTTTGCCATTTGGATAATAAACAGTCTTCAAATAATTAATCAAAGCTATTTCCTAATTTTATCGTCAGTTCGGAATGATTAAATTAATTGCTGTAATTATTATTCTTAGATTTAAGCATGGATAAATAAATATTTAGCATGAATGTGATAAACATGAAACATTTTAATAGAGAAATGTAGAAATTAATAATTTATGAAAAACATTTTCATTTAAGTTCTGCGTGTCATGTTTTTGAAATTGTTTCTTGTTTATGGAGCCACATAAAATCGTTAATCTAATAGTGATTATAATAACTAACACAAATGGATAAAATTACATGTAGGAAATTCAACTATAATTATAGCTATTACTTCGTACATTAATTATTCGACACATCGTACATGGATTTCACGGATCGTATTTGTAGTTATAAAATGCTATACAATCTAATTTGTGACACACACACCTGCTAAAATTCATGTATTGGACTATAAAATGCTATACATTTAATTTATATCACACACACACACCTATTAGATTTTATGTATTTGATGAATAATTCATTACTTTAATTTTATCATTATATGAACTTGCATGTGAAGTTCATAAGTTATATTTTATTAAGTTTAAATTAATAGGGGTTGAATAAAATACTTATTCAAGAGAATAGCGCTTGCGAAAGGGCTTGAAAAGTACTAAATGAATTTATGAGATATATCAATTTTTCATGATGTGTTTTGTGAGTCTTTCCAGATTTATATTCCTATACTAAAATTCCTTATATTATATTACATAGTTTTATTTTAAGCAAGATAAGTTAGTACATTAGTTGTCCTGATTAGTGTAACATTTTATTATGCAAGAACCCACATTTGCTAAAGTGTTAGTGTTTTCCGAATGATCAGAGTAACTGAGGAGGATGATTTTGCACTTTAATGTGAAGTAAATAGTAATGTTGTTTTATAATGTTGAAAGGCATTAATCTGTGCCGGTGGTTAATCCGCAGATTATTTAATTGCCGTTTTTGTATTTTACACTCATTCCAGCGCTGGTGGTTAATCCCCGGAATTGTGTAATTATACGTATTACTTTATGATGGTGTATCAATCCACAAAGCGTTTAGTATTATTTAATTCCTATGTGTAGATGAACGCATCCACAGGAATATGTTTTACTTCATAGATATAAGTTAGGCAAAGTATTTTAGTTAATCTGCTAAATCATCTTCTTCCATTTGTAAGTATAATTTACAAGTTAGATCATCAAATTGTAGCAGGACATTCTATTCAAGTTACTTCATAATAATTAACTGTCAGTTGATTATTATTTACCGGAGTGTAAGTTTAAATTTTCATTTTATTTAATGATTGCATTATAGCTAAATCCTACAGATATAATATTATTTATAATTATTATAAGTTACGGTATGGATTTATTGAATCTGGAAATGGTGTTAAATATTTCATGAGTTGATATTGAATTTAGTATAATTTGCTCAAGATTCATTATATCAAATTGAAATAAGGTATGATTAGGTTTTTAAAACCGTTGAAGAAAGTCAATGGAGTTATAATTTATTTATTTTATTTGTTTATTTATGTCTTTAATTACAACATTATAATTAATTATGTATTATTCATAAATTTGTAAATAAATGTGATTTATAATTAAACTTACTGTGCCGTTGCTATGTGTTATTCTTAAATCAGAAATCATAAACCTTGGATAGAGCATACATTGAAGTACATACTATCGTCAACATGATATAAAAGTTTAGTAATATTTTGAGAAAACATTTGTATGCTTTTCGTGTTTGGTAGTTTATGATGTGTGAGGTACAATAAAATCCCATTTACCTTTTCCATCACTTTGGCTTTGCGTAGTTGATTCTAGTATACAATACAAATTGATTATTAAACCTGTAAACAGATTTACCAAATAATGATATGATTGAATATGTTTACTAAACATTTAAATTGTCATTTGTCAGTATAAAAGAGTCTCAGTAATATAGTAAACTATAAAAAAAAGAACCCAAGTATTTATGTTTATTTATTGCAAAGCTTTACCTGGACTAGCATTTGTATTAAAAATCATATAGATTGTTTAAAATTTCATAATCTTATGTAGTTCCACAAATTATGCCATCTTGTACACGGTCGGCCATCGGGTCTCATACAATAAAAATCGCAAATTAAGGTTTGAAAATAATAACATTGCACTTATAATTTGTTTACTGTATTTTATCATACTACTATGATAGGTCTTCATGGTACACCCTGGCTGCGATCAAATTAAATCATAAAAAGTTTATGTAGATCATTAGTTTGGTTTGTGGTAAGTTGCTCTAGATGTTGGTTGTGGTCTTTGGTGCATAAAATAGCATAATATGCTCTTAGATACAGCTCTTAATAGCTGACAATGTGTAGTGGGAATTGATCAGTGATCAAGGTTACGATTCTCAGTGCACTTACGTTAAGGAGTTGGGACCACAAACATACACACTTTAGAGGGTTACAAATTTTTGGCACCACAATGTGTTCGGCCCGATATGTTGAGGTTATACAGTCATTATAAATGTGCAATTACAGTCTTTAGCACTTTATAAACATGCGACTTGATTAATTGACTGTTGCAGAGTACAATATGGTAATGTGTAAACTGAATTTAAATGATTGTTGATTACAATTTTAATTTCCCATATTACAAGAATATTATCATGTGACAAATGCTCTATCATGGTGATAAAATATTGTATGTTTTATTGCTATATATTTCTCCAAGTTACTTATATAGATTTCTGATGACAATGGCAATCGTATTCCAAGATATACCAATATTTATGATTGAATTGGGAGAAGTTAAAATATCAAGGGTTTATAAAGTAGTTGTTGTAATACTGCAAATATTTAAAGTGGGGGTTCAGATTATAGTGTGAATGTGATATATACCATCTGGGATAGATTGTTGGTGGTGAGGATTTAGTGGTTGGTCGGCTTGAACAAGATTTTAATTGATCATTGTTATTAAAACACATATTTTAGGAAAGTAAAAATTTGGTTTCACAAAATATTGAAATAGTTGTTATAAAATACCCAAAATGAGTGATTCTGAAGAAATTAGTTATCCTGAAACAACCCAAGAAGTTCCTGATTTTGATTTCCAACAACGGTTTATGTTGATGCTTCACGTATAGAGATTGGAATGAATGAACAGTCTCTTAAAATGAATGAACAGGCTCTAAAAATGAATGAACAGTCTGAAAAATTGAATGAACAGTCTCTTTCCCAAAAAGAGATGTTAGAGTCTCAAAAAGAGATGACTGAAAAATTGAATGAACAGACTGAAAAATTGAATGAACAATCTGAAAAATTAGATAGTTTTGAGAATAAAATGGCTGAAGTTCAGGAATTTGTGAAAGAAAAAATAGAAGCTGCTAGGGTAAAAACAATGGAGGAATTTAATCAAAAATTTCAATCCCTAGAAAATAGTTGTAAGGCAGCTAAAGGGGAGTCCGATATTAAATTAGAGGAAATTAAAGCTAATTTCTTCGATTATAAATAGCACTTGGAAGTTCAGATAGAAGAAATTGGAAATAAGTTTATAACCCACGAGGAGAATGTGGAGACTAAACTCAAGGTGCTTGATGTGGCAATGGGTGACTCAAGGAGTCAGTTGGCACAAATAGTTAGTGAAATGAACTATAAAGTTCAAGAAGTAGAGTCTCAATCTGCTAAATCTATCGATAAAATTAAATCCATGAGTGAATCTGTAACAGAGAGCAGAACAGAATTGAGTAGCATTAAAAAGATTTTGGAGGAAACTATCAATAGGTCTAAAGTAGAAAATAAAGAATTAAAAAAGACTAATGCTAAATTTAGTGGAGATTTAGAAATGATGCAGAAAGAGTGGAAGGAAATGAGGGATAAATGTCAAGAGTGGCCAAATTAATCAAATGAGTTTAAAGAAGGACAGAAACTAGAGGCAAAGATTGAAAATCTTCAGCTAAAAGTGTTGGAAATTCAAAGGGCTCAAGAGAAAAATGATAATTTCATTGGTCAAAACACCAAGTATTATGTAGATGGAACAGAGACCTCTGTTAAAGAAGTAGTTCTATCGGATGGTAATTTTACTGGTATCCGCACAACTCCCATTTTCCAAAAACCATTAGAAATTGAATCTGTGGCCAATGATGTCAAGAACACAGATATGTCTATGGGTGGATCTACAGCTCTTAAATTTCTAAAGATTAAGCCATTTAAAGGGGAGTATTTGGAAAACCCTCTAGAATTTCTTCAAAATCTGGAAGAATTGTTTACTTTATGTGCATTTTCAGAAAGAGAAAAACTGGCTATCTCCAGCAACCATCTTTATGCTGCTGCAAAAGATTGGTGGCAGTCTTTGTTTGATTGTCCTCAAACATATGGAGATTTTAAACATTTAATAATGTCAAGTTTCTGGGGTGAAGATCGTCAGGATAACATGCGTTATCAAATCACTCGAGAAAAGTACAATGCTAATAAAGGTAGCTATACTCAATTTTTTCATGGACAGGCGGTCAAACTTAAAACTTTAACTGCTTTTCCATTATCTGAGCAACATATAGTCAGGATCTTAAGACATAACTTACCTCGACAGATTGAACAAGTTTTGATTGCTGCGGATAAGTATACAATTGATGAGGTGTCAGAGATCTTAGATGCATTAGAAACAAGTGAATGTGACCTGGAAAACAGATATAGAGGTGGAAAGGATGCTAGAGCTTCTCATAACTGTTCCATTGCTAATGTTAATGTTGCTCCCATAAGAAGTCCTTATCATGATAACAGATACCAGAGTAGAAGTCGTAGTTATAAACGACCAAAATTTTATCATAGAGTTAATGGTCAACCTAGTCTAATTAATAAGACCCAAGATAGAGATCAACCTTCTGTTAGTGGAATTAAACCACCTCACACAAAGGGTATTAAGACAAATATTAAAAGTAGTGCATTAAACTAGAAGGGGCCTCATGGAAAAGTTCCTCATGTTAGCAACTTAAAGAAAAACGAATTTAGAAAATTTTTAAGCTTATATAATGGACCTTTCATGATTGAAAGCCAGGTGGGAGAGAATGCATTTATGCGCTCAACCCCTGAAGGAATCCGAGGCACCTACAATGCACGTAGTTTAAAACCTGTACCTTCAATAAATTAGGGGGATTTATATTGTGTAAATGTTATACCAGATTCAGATTGATGATAAATTATAGATAGGATAATAAAAATAGTGACTTATGATGTACCTTAGTGGGGTTTGATGAAATGGAATTCTGAAGAAAGATAAATTATTTTCCATAGGGGGGTGTAAACTGTAACCATATATTTTAGCATAAAATATAATAATTGATGTAACTATTATTAAAAAATTTCTCTGTCTTCTTTGGTGATTTGATTGGCTTGATTTGCACTTTGAACAGATTACTCTCTTATATTATTTTAATAAATTTAAATTTGCTTCGTTCCATATCCTAATTCATATCAGAATGTTTAACATTTTTAAAAATTTTAACAACACATTAAATTTGGTAAAATAGTATTAAAATATAATATTTTATTTACATTTGTTTAAAGTAATCTTAAAAATTATTTCTATTGAATTAACAAAAAAAAAACAATTTGTTCAATTAAAATAAATTATTAAAAATAAATACAGTAATTACATAAGCGTCTCAATGTAAAAAAAAGAAAAGAGCGCGAATTTAAGAGAAGATCGTCTGTTAGTTTTGCTTTTGGAGGGGAAAAAAAAGAAAAGAAAAGAAAATGGTAAGAAGGCAAATGGTGTAAATTTGATAAGCTTATTTTAAAATAATTAACAAGTAAACGGATTACTACAAATTTTCTATAAACGTAAAAATAATATTGTGGTATTTAATTATAAGATGAATTGCTAAATTTAAAAGTCTGTTCAAGTTGGCTGGCCAGGTGGATCAAATCACCGGTAATAATTTCCCAATATTACATTTAAAATGTCGGAGCTTCCCAGTTTAAAAGAATTAATTGCAAGAATTTGGTATGTTTTAAAATGTTTATTGTTCTACAATTTGGAAAATTTAAATAAGTATTTTAATTACAGAAGTTTTATAAATATGAAAATTTGTTTTTTAAAAAAGAAGAAGTTTAAACTAAAGTAAAATGTTAAAGTTATCAACATAGTTGAATATTTCCATTTCTAATTCTAATAAAATATAGTATTGATTGATATTTAACTTTATAATGCCAGTAAAATATTTGCTAGTTAATTTTGTTTGCCATTTGGATAATAAACAGTCTTCAAATAATTAATCAAAGCTATTTCCTAATTTTATCGTCAGTTCGGAATGATTAAATTAATTGCCGTAATTATTATTCCTAGATTTAAGTGTGGATAAATAAATATTTAGCATGGATGTGATAAACTTGGAACATTTTAATAGAGAAATGTAGAAATTAATAACTTATGAAAAACATTTTCATTTAAGTTCTGCGTGTCATGTTTTTGAAATTGTTTCTTGTTTATGGAGCCACGTAAAATCGTTAATCTAATAGTGATTATAATAACTAACACAAATGGATAAAATTACATGTAGGAAATTCAACTATAATTATAGCTATTACTTCGTACATTTATTGTTCGACACATCGTACATGGATTTCACGGATCGTATTTGTAGTTATAAAATGCTATACAATCTAATTTGTGACACACACACCTGCTAAAATTCATGTATTGGACTATAAAATGCTATACATTTAATTTATATCACACACACACACCTATTAGATTTTATGTATTTGATGAATAATTCATTACTTTAATTTTATCGTTATATGAACTTGCATGTGAAGTTCATAAGTTATATTTTATTAAGTTTAAATTATTAGGGGTTGAATAAAATACTTATTCAAGAGAATAGCGCTTGCGAAAGGGCTTGAAAAGTACTAAATGAATTTATGAGATGTATCAATTTTTCATGAGGTGTTTTGTGAGTCATTCCAGATTTATATTCCTATACTAAAATTCCTTATATTATATTACATATGTTTTATTTTAAGCAAGATAAGTTAGTACATTAGTTGTCCTGATTAGTGTAACATTTTATTATGCAAGAACCCACATTTGCTAAAGTGTTAGTGTTTTCCGAATGATCAGAGTAACTGAGGAGGATGATTTTGCACTTTAATGTGAAGTAAATAGTAATGTTGTTTTATAATGTTGAAAGACATTAATCTGTGCCGGTGGTTAATCCGCAGATTATTTAATTGCCATTTTTGTATTTTACACTCATTCCAGCGCTGGTGGTTAATCCGCGGAATTGTGTAATTTTACGTATTACTTTATGATGGTGTATCAATCCACAAAGCGTTTAGTATTATTTAATTCCTATGTGTAGATGAACGCATCCACAGGAATATGTTTTACTTCATAGATATAAGTTGGGCAAAGTATTTTAGTTAATCTGCTAAATCATCTTCTTCCATTTGTAAGTATAATTTACAAGTTAGATCATCAAATTGTAGCAGGACATTCTATTCAAGTTACTTCATAATAATTAACTGTCGGTTGATTATTATTTACCGGAGTGTAAGTTTAAATTTTCATTTTATTTAATGATTGCATTATAGCTAAATCCTACAGATATAATATTATTTATAATTATTATAAGTTACGGTATGGATTTATTGAATCTGGAAATGATGTTAAATATTTCATGAGTTGATATTGAATTTAGTATAATTTGCTCAAGATTCATTATATCAAATTGAAATAAGGTATGATTAGGTTTTTAAAACCGTACCTATGACATGTTATTGAAGAAAGTCAATGGAGTTATAATTTATTTATTTCATTTGTTTATTTATGTCTTTAATTACAACATTATAATTAATTATTTATTATTCATAAATTTGTAAATAAACGTGATTTATAATTAAACTTACTGTGCGTTGCTATGTGTCATTCTTAAATTAGAAATCATAAACCTTGGATAGAGCATACATTGAAGTACATACTATCGTCAACATGATATAAAAGTTTAGTAATATTTTGAGAAAACATTTGGATGCTTTTCGTCTTTGATAGTTTATGATGTGTGAGGTACAATAAAATCCCATTTACCTTTTCCATCATTTTGGCTTTGCGTAGTTGATTCTAGTATACAATACAAATTGATTATTAAACCTGTAAACAGATTTACCAAATAATGATATGATTGAATATATTTACTTAACATTTAAATTGTCATTTGTCAGTATAAAAGAGTCTCAGTAATATAGTAAACTATAAAAAAAAAGAACCCAAGTATTTATGTTTATTTATTGCAAAGCTTTACCTGGACTAGCATTTGTATTAAAAATCATATAGATTGTTTAAAATTTCATAATCTTATGTAGTTCCACAAATTATGCCATCTTGTACACGGTCGGCCATCGGGTCTCATACAATAAAAATCACAAATTAAGGTTTGAAAATAATAACATTGCACTTATAATTTGTTTACTGTATTTTATCATACTACTATGATAGGTCTTCACGGTACACCCTGGCTGCGATCAAATTAAATCATAAAAAGTTTATGTAGATCATTAGTTTGGTCTGTGGTAAGTTGCTCTAGATGTTGGTTGTGGTCTTTGGTGCATAAAATAGATAGCATAATATGTTCTTAAATACAGCTCTTAATAGCTGACAATGTGTAGCAGGAATTGATCAGTGATCGAGGTTACGATTCTCAGTGCACTTATGTTAAGGAGTTGGGACCACAAACATACACACTTTAGAGGGTTACAATATATATATATATATATATATATATATATATATATATATATATATATGTATGGTAGAGATATATATATATATATATATATATATATCAGTGTGATAATCTCTACCAGTGCAAAATTAGAGAAGCCATTGAGATATTTAAAAGGCCAGATTGTATCAATAAGTGAGATGATAAATGCAAACTTCCTCCTATTTGGAAAGATTTTTTTAAAAAAAACATTCTTAAATTTCACAGTTTTGCTAATGGTGGAACTTTAATGTTTATTCAAATCAGTGATTGTAGCACCACTACAACTGTCTTTCTACCTTTTATCACCCAGTGGATTACTTTTGTGACCAAGTCTAAGTGTCGGAATATTAATATTTAAATTTTTTTAACACGGATGAACCCGCAAAATATGTATTGTATATATGCCACCCGAGAAAATCTATCGTTTCAACACACACACTTAATGTTTATATTCATGTAATGGTAAATTACAAAGGTATGAATATACTTATTATAATCTGCATATGATTATAAAATGTATGAATAGTTGATCTCTGAACAAGTTAAAAGTCATTAAATTAGTTTACTTATGATAAGTTGTATAGTATAAATCATTTGTTTGGTTTTATTTTAATTTTCTTGGTATACAAGGTATGCAATGGTAATAAGTTTAGATATTATTTCATGAAAAGATAAATAGTATTAATCTATCATATTTTCTAGTATTGATACAGAGTGTTTTGATAGATAATTAGTTGTTCAGAATTGTAGTTTATTGGAAATCCTGTAGTGATAGGAGTACATTTAATATTAAATGTAATACAGTTAAAGTAATTCAGTATGTTTGTGATACATGGAAAATACCATTTTTCATAAATTTGTAAGAGCTTAAAGAGAAGCCAAGATGGAAATTAAGGTAGACACAAAAAATGTGGCCTTAAATTATGTAATGTATGATACCCTTATTTCTAATAGTTTTAGCATATGTCCATCACTCACTTTTAATCACTAATTTCACATTGGTCTCTACATCGTATTAGAAAACTGTATACTTGAGAATACAATAATAGCTAGACTGTCAAGTGATGACAAGATCATTTAATTAATGCAAGAACATTTAAATATGGAAAAAAATAAAATATTAAAAGAGTATTTAAATAAGGGTTTGATGAATGTTTTTTTAGATTCAATTTATTAGATATTAAACTACATAATGAATGTTGGAGTAATATTAAATATAAAGACAAAAATAAAAGGATGTATATTAGGATTTATATTATTAAAATAATATAAGAGAATACCATATCATACTTAATATTCAAATAATTTTACATTTCAAAGGATACTTTATTTACAGCACCAAGATATATCATTGTGAACAAAGGCCTTGATTCAAACAGATGGTTGCAGGCATTTTATACCATGGATCTTCAGGATTACAGTATGAAGATCAAACCTATATCAATTAACATTTAGATAATGGCAAATATTAGATAATATTCATCATTGAAAACCTAAAATTACATATGTGTAACCAATATAATTTGGATATCCCTAAATAGCAATATAACATTGAACATAGAACATATAACAAGTAATAGAGTTCCAATTAAGTTATCCTATTATAGAATATTAAATGTAAATAAATAATGTAGGATAACATATTTTGAAAAATGTAGAATCTGATAATGTGTTGTCAGTGTTCTTAATATGTTTTAGTATATAAATTATTACAGAGTATTTTAATAGTCACACAGTTTCACACAGTTCTGTGTTAAAGATAGTATTTTGTAATAAAAAATAATTTTGGAGTGCAAATTTTTACGTCATTAATAATTTTTTTTTGAATGTTAATTTTTTAAATTTTTAATCTGTTCAATATTTTTTTTAAAATAATATTTGTAATTTTACTTAAATTTTATATTGTTGTTATAATAAATTATTAATATTGTAATATAATTAGTCAAGTGTCTGTAGTCTCTTTTCTTGTTATTTCCAAGTCATTATGCACCACCCGAACCACACAAGTACTGTAATAATTAAATATATTTGGGTATTACTGTACATAATCTAAATGAAATAATAAATAATAAATCTATTGTGATCATTAAAGATATTAGATAATGAATCTATAATTATATAATTTAAATTATTATTTGCCTGACTTAATGATTATAATAAATATTGATATATAGAATACCTTAATAAAAATATAAATAATTACATATATAAATAAGAAACGATTTAAATTTATTTATGGTAATAACTAGTGATCAATATTAGATCATAATTTTATCTTAAATTAGTCTAATGTAAGAGTCAATTAGCTAATGAGTTTAAAATAGAAGAATTAGTGAGTATATTTGTTTCTTGATTATTATTATTTTCATAAAAACTAGATGTGCATAAAATCTCTCATTATATTTACTTATAGTAATTAAATTATTTATTTTGAGAAGTAATAATATTCACCTGAGATTATAATTGAATTATCAAATATTAGTCAAGGGGAGATAAATTTATTTTATTGGATAAATGAATATAATATAGTATTATAGTTAAATTTAATTTATGAAGTGTTAATATTAAACATAATTCATTTTTTAAAGTGTGAGTCATAAGAGTATCATTAGTATTTTAATGAACATGGAATTCAACCCCATCCAGAAAAGATTTCACCTATACAGTATTTTCCCATGCCAAAAACTGGGAAACAATTAATGTTATTTTTTGGTCTATGTAACCATTGCCATAAATTTTATGATAACTTTGTAAACTATACTTTATATTTGTCTAAGTTGGTTTAAAAAGTTGAAAAATGGACCACTGAACACACTGCTGAATTTAATAAAATTAAACAATTTTTTAAAAAAATTATGTCATTTTATTCTATCCTGACTTTAGTAATAACTTTTATTTACAGACAGATAACAGTTATTATGATCTAGGAAAAGTGTTATATCAACTCACTGATAATCATATATCTTATGTTCTATATTTTTAAAGTAGACATTTAAGAGGGACAGAGTTGTTACTCCAGTTTTTGCTAGGCTCAGAAGTAGTTGCTTTGTCTGATTATAGGAGCTTGGAATTTTTGAGTCATTCATATCTCAATAATAAGAAACATGTGAAGTGGGGCTTATATCTTAAACAATTCAACTATCTGTCTGGTATCTCAATGTCCTAATACTCAAAAAATTAATGGGAATAATATAAATTTGGTTAGAGATGAATCTATAGGTGGTGATTATAATAATCTCACTATGATTCTAAATCAGGATCAGAAGTTAAATAGAATCATGACTATCTTAAATAATCATGATAAATTAAATAGTAATAATATATATATATATATATATATATATATATATATATATATATATATATATTTTATATTTATCTATTTTGATACATTTTATATAATTTAAGATATATATATATATATATATATATATATATATATATATATTCTTAAATTATATAAAATGTATCAAAATATTTTAATGTACAAAGTTAATTCTATTCAAAGTGAATCATGGTTGATAAATTAATTATGTATGCACATTTTAGTTATGGCTAATATGGTGCTCCTAAAATTATGCATGTAATAAAGTCTGTATTTTACTGGCACAAAATGTACTATAAAATTGTTAAAATGTGAAATTTGCCTTAAATCCAAATATTATAATAAATCATATGCAAAAGTATTGCAGCCCATAGGGATCTTGAAAGTCTGAGTTCAAGTCCCTTCTAATTACATTTTGTTTAGTTTAGATGATATACTTATATTTGAATATTATAAATATTATTTAGCAAAAATTTCACAATTTTAAAACTAATTAATAATAATAAACCAATTTAGACCTAGTAATGTAACACAAAACTCCCATAAGAGAAAAATGATATTTTGAATGTCATTATTTCTTTTAAGGTTATATTTTAAGCCAATAAACATCACATGACCACCTTTTGTGCTTGTGTATAACTGTTTTAAGATTATGTTGTACTATGATATTCAAATTGTAAATATATATGTATTTCTTGAAAAATACAACTTTATAAATACAAGCTAAAATGGTCAATATGATATTTTTTTTTGATTTTATAATGTCTATCAAATATAATGAGTCAAAGAACTGCGTTTAGGAAATATCAATCAAATGAAAATAAAAGTCAAGAAAGAAAGACAGATCATTGATGAGCTAGTGTTCTTGAAATTATTTTACAATTTTTTTCTTTAAAAAATCACTAACTTTTCTACTTGAAGTTAAAAATATTTTTTTTAAAAAACATCTGAGGTGAAAGTAAAGAAAAAATATTTTTAGTTAGTTAATTCATACGTTTTTTTTTTTTTTAAAGTTATAGGTTTTTTTAAACGTAAACTTATAAAATATTATTCATTTTTTATATACATAAATATTCTCTAATTAAAAAAAACACTTTCAAAATAAATAATATTAAGTAAATATATCGGTAAATTTTTATTTTATAATCAAAATGTTAAAAACAAAGACTTCTTGTTTTTTTTTTTTTTTTTTTTTTTTTTTAGGTAATGGACTATTGAAAAAAATTACCGAAATTAATAAAGTAGCCAAAGCAACAATAAAAACAACAATGTTAAATAAAATTTCTTAATAATAACACGTGAATAATATAAAATTATTACAGTAATTACATTTCAACTTGCGTTATTTTCGATTATTTAACTCTACAAATTTCCAACTCTACGTTTTAATGATGATTTAAAACATACATTGAAAGCATTTCACTATTTTAAGTATAACAAGATTTTACTATTATTATTTCAGTATTTATATATATTTCAATAAAGAACAATAGTGAAATAGCAGCACATCTAGTGTTAAGTCTTATGACCTAAATTTAAATCCAGGTTGCATAAACTTAAAAAAATCGCCAATTTTTTGCACAATTCTTTTTAGACAGCTGATGGAAACCAATCCAATTAATCATTTGATTATTCTTGCCTAGACCAAAAAAAAAAAGAAACAAAAAACAACAGGAAACTGCTTAAACGTCACTATCTGATAATTGGAAACTTAGTAAAATAACTTTTTCTTCACCATTTCTTTATGATGGAGTGTTAGATCATTTTTGCCCTACAATAGGATATCGTTTAAAGGAAATCTTGTTTTGAACTAAATGAAAAGACACATAAATGTGCTTATTGATTTGGGAATAAAACTATTCCAGTCAACATGGTGACTGTCTATACAAATCCTAATAATTAACGAGAAAATAGTGTCTGTGTTTGTTCTAATAACTGTGATTTTTATATGTAAAACCATAATCTTGGATAAAAATAAAAATTACTGTATCAGATAGGTTGAAAGTACAGAGTTTTTTTTTACAATTTAATATACTATTATGCTATACTTTTTTAGCCTTAGGCCTACTATCAATGTAAATCTATATTCAGAAATCAAAGCAAATAAATAGTAATAAAAACATATTAAAAATACTATGGAGACAAATTCCTCTAATACCAAAACACAATGTATTAATACCATATGTAGTAAAACTTATTATGCAAATATTGCGCCTGTTCATAATGAAAACAAAGCTGAAAAAAATATATTACATAAAACATTTCAGAAATTTACAATTTTGAAGATGATAATTTGTGCATTCCAGAACAAAATATTGATGAAAAAGATCATCTTAATAAAGATAATTTTGTACTAGTCAATGTGAAATTCAATACATTGTTACCAAGTATTTTGTTAAAATACTTCTAAAAATTCAAAATACATAAAAAAATTAATACGAGTAGTGACAGACTTTAATATAATCTTAATGAAATTCCTAATAATTTTTTTTATGAATATATAGCTGAAAAACATCTGTGGAGGTTGTTTTATACAATTTTGACACATCCTAATAATTTCTATATCGTTTTAGAGTTTAATAATATTGCACAGAAACAAATTTTCCAAAACAATATTAATTTCCCAAATAACCAATTTATTTGTTGTATAAATATAAGCAAAAAATAAAACTAGGACTTGGGCAAATCAAAAAATGTCTTTTACTAAAAATGATTTACAACATTTATTAACCAATTATGAAAAAAAGCAATAACTTTATTTACTTAAAAAAGAACTGATAATACTAATACTGCTATATTTGCTATCATACTGACAAAAAATATTCAACCATATGATATAACCACACTACACTCCATGGAAAGTTTTTCTTTTAGCATCACATTTAAAGGCAATACTCCATAATGTTCCTTTTGCAAATACAAGGAACAACTCATCAAAACATGCCACATTGCACTTTTTGGAGTGTGGTTTTAAAAATACTAAGATCACAAAATAAGTACATTGCTAATAACCTCAGATACAACATCCCCAGATAATCCACTATTGAATAAGGACAGTCACATTGACATCAGTTGATATAATAACATTAATAAACACATGGGGAAATATTTTATCACTTTTGTTACTCAAAACATATGTCCATAACTGAATCAGATATGTAATACATAAAAGATAACCCACTAAGTGACAATATGTCTGATATTGATGAAATAAATAAATTACTAAAAGTTAAGAAAAATACAAAAAAGGGCAAAAAAAACTTGAATAAAAATGTTCTAAAAGTAGAAAAACAAATCCCAGAGGAAAGGCCCTCACGTAATAATCAATATTCTGTATCATAAATACACACCACCAAAAAACCTAAGTTTACCAATTTAACAACAAAAAACCCTACACTTCCTAGAGTGGAAATGGAAATTCAATAAAAATTACATATCAACAAAACCATTACAACTCAATAACAATTCACTCCCATTGCAGAAAATAATACAAAAAAGTATTAAGAAAGAAAAAATCGAACATTTTATTATAAATAATGTGTCACACAAAACCAACTTCATTTCTCGTTCCTTTTTTTCAGAGAACAAAGTCTATAACCCAAACGTTATAAGAGTATATCAAAATTAATAGCAAAATGGAATTTTAAAAATAATATGAAAACACAGTTGACTTGAAAAGACCCAAAACATTTTTATTCCATGTTGCAAGCAAAAATAGTTAAGTCCCTGTGGTTTATTCTTACTATCAAAATGATTAAATTAAAAATAGAAATTTAATTATTGTTATAATATTTAAATACAGTATAAATCTAAAACATATAACAGATAACACTCAGTCTTATTCTTAATGAATTTAAGTATAACACAGATCAATATAAAGAGCATTAACTCATCTCAACCCTTATTTGCCATCAGCAACTGACTCACACACACAATTCAACTCAAATATAACATTCTTGCCTGAAACAAAATATTCATCACATTCAAAAATTTATTTGAATTTCTAAAGTTAACTCAGTCTGATGTATCAGAATCTGTAGTAGAAATGCTTATGCACCACAATTCTCCATTTAAGCAATTTAAAATTTTATATCACACTATCATACTTTCCTCACAATAAACATAAACACAGTATACCCTTATAACAAAACAGAATTAATATTTAGATTAATAAGACAAAAAAAAATATTATTTCTTCTAAACCCCATCCTACAATTTTAACATGTGATTTCAACATGCCATATTCTACTTTTATAAAGAAATACCTCCATCAGATCAATGCCAGAATTATGAGTGCAGAAGGATTATTCCTTTTCTTTCTACACCAAAATCTATTCACATTAATAGATCTTTTCTACTCTTCTGGATTTCATATTTTATCAATCTAACATTAATACATGTAAGCTTTTCAGACCACCTAGCACTAGCAATTAAAACTGAGTTAAACTTACAAAGTCATCCAGTATTCAGACTTAACAACACTATTAGATTATTTCTAAAATCCATGACACCTGAAGCTGTCCTTTCAGAAATTTACATTTATTATAAAAAAGATAAACATCAGATAATTAAACGATGTAGAATCATGATTCACATTTATAACCATCTCAAATGTATCATAAATTTTTAATACTATAAAATATAAGCACCCTTTTAGATTAGTAAAATAACTGAATACAATGCACTTTCAACTAAAAAGCATTTCCCCATCAACAATATTTATTCCTTTAATCATAACTCTCAAACAAAAATAAAACCATACACAATAAATTTTGGCTAATTATGTAATTATTAAAAAATAAAAAATATATATGACAGATCCCTAAATGTCAAAAGAATATTTACAATGGGTCCTTAAATAAAACCTAAAAGCAACAATACAATCATCCATTTTGAGATATTCTAATGTGATAACTGGAGAAAACATCCTTCCCTTTCTATACTATTACTTTAAATCAAAATTTCAAATTTATTTCTATTCTACACTTGCCTCTTTCTTACGTGAACATTATGTTAAACATCATAGGATTACTAAATCTGATATTGCCCTCAAGTTAAACAGCATTCCTGTTAATACTCATCCAGGTTCTTATGCAATTTCTACATTTCTGCTTAACAATCTCAAACACTTCACAATACCAATAATTTACCATTTATTTAATCATTTTTCAAAACAAATCTACATAATTCCAGAACTTTATCCTATTTGTATGTTTTAACTTCCTTAAAAAAATATGATTTCATCTTTCTTTGATGATCTTAGACCCATATCCATGACATCAATCTTTATTAAAACAATTGAATCTCTTATTAAAGATAAAAATCAAACACTCTTTCTCCCTTCATTATCAAAATTTCAGTTTGCAAAAAAATATATAGCTACCTCATCAGCAGCCATTATGTTTAATGTAATGATAGACCACATTAGGCAATGTAAGACAACATTGCCCATTGTTGTGCAATTGGATATGAGATCTGCATTTGACTCAGTTCCTATATCTAAACTGCTACAGATTCTTCATGAATATAATATAGTAATACCATACCTCTATATACTGGAAAATCTACTCATAAATAGAGAAGTTTGCATAACTCCCAATGGAAAAATCCTCTCTGGATTTCATCTACATTCTTTCTTCTCTTTACAACTTATACCAATCCCCTTCTGTTTGGAAATAGAAAAATAATTCAGGAATGCATATTGTTATAATTAACCAAACCAATAATTACATCTCCTATATGGATGACTTATTTTTTTTCTATCTAAAAAAAAAAAAACATTTGTCCTTACTTGACACTGCATTTAATACTTATACTAACGATTTTTCAATTCATTTTAATAAAGCAAATTATATACTTGGAATATTCTTATGGATAAGAACATTGTTCCATTTTTTCTCTACTGTTCATAAATGTTTATGTTTTCCAATGCACCTCTCACATAATGTAATGAAAACTGCTATTCAAAATCAGCTTATTGTTTCTGTAGAATGCAACATCAATGTATTATCCAAGAGTATACCTTTCAATATATGCTAAAGCATCTCAAATAAATATTTTAATATTTGCTAAAATTAATTATATCTTACACATTATTAAGTTTACTTTTTCATTCCAAAAATATGTATTCGCTTATCACCAAATAAATTGGAATTAAAAAATCAGTAGTTCTAAGCATAATAAATATGCAAAAATATATTAAATTTAACGGTCTCTCAATACATGGCATTTTTACATTTTATCTTTAGAGAGCCATTAATGAAATGACTAAACTAATTAGTTTCTTCCCGCGTTTTAATAGTGTATTTCCTGGTAAATGTACGACACTCAACAACCTATTTACAATAATTTTATCAAAACCTTAATCATTCCCATAAAAAAAAAAACATATTATTCTCTCACATAATCTATTTCTAAATAAAATTAATTATTGTCAGGCATATAAAATTGAAAATAATGCAAGTATATCAAATAATACTCAGACTTCTTGATATGTAACCACTAATACATTATAAAAATTTTCAGATATTGACATTTCTTCTACAAGTGACCTTCACAATTATAGATCTATTATGTGATCTCTGTCATATAAATGAAGAAACATTAAAACATTTTTGTGAATTGTTTCTCACTTCTTCTTTGTCATACTATTGTCACTAACATGACTCATTCAAACTCACTAATCATCAACAAGCTCTTAAAAATATACAAAGTGGTCATTTTCACAATATAAAAAATATTACATTTATTCTTTTCACATTCTGGTTCATAAGATGCTATTTAAGCTTTAATCACATTTTCACAATACTAAATCACTCTTTTTAAGTTATTGAATATATTAATTAATATGATTATTGCTCAATTATATGAACATCTATCTTATTGCTTTTCTATTGGAATTGTGTTTTGTTTCAATAATAGTAAAGTTAATTTAAAACTAAATAAGTTACTGTCAACATCTGCACACATATTTAGGATTAGTGGATCTTGAGTACAAAAATGTAAAGGTTAACAGTGGCAATTATTATGGATCAATGCAAAATATAATATTTAAATTTTTATATATGTATAAATTATTATTTTTTGGATAAAACCATGTTTTATTTTTCATTACATACCGATATTGTGAAGAACTAGCATTTGTCATTGTCAAGGTTAACTTTTGAATGAAAAATAGTTAGATCTCAAACAGTAACATGACTGTGTGAGATGAGATAATAGATTCAGATTGAAGTAGTTCAGCATTCAAAATACGAGGCTTATCAAAATTTTATTTCCTCAGTTTTCTCACCTATTAATTTTAAGTTAATTTTATAAAACAGAGACAAAATGAGAGGTTTCCACATAGCTGGAATACATTATACTTTGTCAGCCCTTTTAATATTTTAATTGACCCTCTCATGGTATTTAAATTATATCTTTCCAAATTAGCAAGTACTTTTGCATTGTAAAAATCAGGTTTGTTAACAATTTCTAAAAAATGGGAAATAAAAACTGATTAATTTTCTGATTAAAAGCATTTTTGTGTTGCTTAATTCTGGTATTTATTCATCTATTACACTGGCCTACATAGCTTCTTAAGCACTGCAAATATGGATTTTCATAAACCCCCTGGTGTTCCAAAATACTCTATCTTTAGGCTTGTGTAAAAAAAAACCAATTTTCTTGCCCATAGAAAAAGTAGTCTTTATATTAAAACTAGATAGTCTTCTGCTGATCTTATCAATAATCCTTTAATATAAGGTAAAACCACTCTATTATAAGATTAATTGTCAATTTTATCATATTTTCCCCTTTAACATCAATGCTATGTAAAGTTTATATTATCATGAGATTATTGAAAGTAGGTCAATATTACATAATTTTCTTATTAAGTTTCTTGCTGTCATTGACATATTTATTGATAGATGTAAGATTTTACAAGATGTGCCTAACTAAGATACCTGTCAAAATTTTGATATAAAAAGATGAGAATTGTCAGTACATATGTATGCTGCTATTCCCACATCTGCTGTTGATCTCATGCATGTTTATTGTTCAACATGAAAACAGTAATAACTTTTTATCATAATTATTTTTTTATTTAAAGTGTTATTTTTTTTATCATTTCTTAAGTAATAATGTGGGGCTAGATGGAAAATAATATGTTATGTTTCTTATATCTAACCTAATAGGAACCATCAAAATAATTAAGAAAATGTCTGGGACAGTTAGTTACTTTTTACTAATTCAGTTAATACAAATGTGCTTAAACTAGAATTTAAAGATGAACCAGGTAATATGTATTATGTGGAAGCATCTAAATAATTAACAAAATGTTTGAGATAAATAGTTACTTGTTATTAATTCAGTTTATTCAAATGTACTTAAAGTGGAATTTAAAGATGAACCAGGTAATGTTTTATGTAAAACCATCTAAATAATTAACTAAATGTTTGGGATAAATACTTACTTTTTACTAATTCAGTTTATTCAAATGTGCTTAAACATAATTTAAAGAAGAAACAAGTAACATGTTTTATGTTATTTTCCAAAACTATATTGGACATTGTACTAGATTATTTTTTCTTTCTATGTTTTACTTTTAGTAAAATAAGATTTAAATTAATTGTAGAAAGACGTTTTAAAATTGACTTTAAAGATAAAAAGATTTCCAATGGATATTAACAATGGCTAATGTCAAAATGTGAAATTCATCACTCTTAAGTGAATTTATTTTAATTTTTCTCTTGATAAACACTTTTAAATGCTGACTTGCCTAAATTGATAAAAGAATGTGAACTTTATTGTGTGTTTACTTTATTAATGTTTTGCAAAAGAACATTTAAAATAGAAGTTAAGTAAATAAATTAATGTCAAAATGTTTTGAAGAATATATAGCTTTAATGTATAATAATGTTATAATTATGAAAACAACTATTTAAATTGTGGACATTTAAAAGTAGATAGAATTTTTTTGCAATTACTAATAAAGTTTTAGCTTTATATAAGTATTACATGCTGACATTGCGCTTAATAAGAATTAATATTTATAATTATATATCTATTTAAAATATTTTAAGAAAAATTTTTTTTTATTTTTACAGTACAGAACCATGGACAGAATTAAATAAAAATTATCTTAATGATATTTGTTGTTAAATTGGAAATTTTTAAAACTAGCTGATATTTTTTTTCATATGAACAATAAAAAATGGATTCAAATCTTTTCTAAAAACTATTTAAGTGTTTCTGTTATATAATTTTTGTTTCAGAAGTTCATACTTGCTCTTCTTTTTTTATAAAATAGAAAAATGACAATTACATATGCAAAGTTCTTTAAAATAATTCACTGTCAAAAGTACATTGTCTTCCCACACCTGATATCTCACCAAAGAAGGAACTTGGATGAAGAACTGAGGGTATTTTAAAAAATAATAATTGCATGTACATTCGTTTTTATTATTATTATCTTATACTATGGTAATATTATGCCAATGAATTTTACTATAATTTATGACCAAATTATGCAATTACTCTTATGATATGGAAGGTAAAAATTTATATATTTTTATTGTTGGCTTAAAGTCAATTGTATGGTACACTTCATCCATGTAGAGATAAATACATCTTTACATTTATGAACAACATTTATTAATACTTTATTTATGGGTAAACAGAAGCTCACAATATGTTTAAACTTATAATATAATAATAGAATTATTAAGTTTTTTATATAACAAAGTATTTATTAGTTTTATATTTAGCAATATTTGCCTATGCTATTTATGTCCACTTTAGTTTATAAAATTTTATGCTGTTTTATTGAGTGTGTATATTTCTTATTAATTGCAAAATTTTTATTATGCTATTTAAAACATTTTTATAGTCATTTGACTTATAGTAATTTGTTGGTTTCATACACTGATTAATGTATGTATTTTTAGAGAATGAAGATTGATTTCTCTATCTTTTAAGTGATAATTTTTATTATATTGCCATTGTTTTTGTCTAGTATGTATGCTTATTTCCATTTTAATATGTATGGGAGGCTTGAGGCTTTATTAAATGTTGTTTTAATTATATTATGCTTTGGAGGTTGGAGCATGCTCTCCACATTGTATAGCATTGACCTCTCATAAGAGGAACATATTTTGGTACATTATGATTATTTTAAGGTTTAGCAAGTATAGTTTTGTCCCTAGACAGTATTGGTTTTCATGGTATTTTATTTTTCATGTTTTAAGACTTTGTCCATACATATATTTTATCTGAGATAAAGGCATTGCAATCTACCAGGAACCTTTCATTCTTGCCTTATCTCTCATGATAATATTGGTTATTTTTCACCATGAAAGGTAAAGTTATTATTTTTTTAAGATTTGTATGGTGACGATAAGGTAGATTTTGAAGTATGTAGTTGTTTCATGGACACTTTACAATATGTAGTGTTTTGATCAGTGAATCAAGATGTGTATTATGCTGTGTTGCCTTGACAACAGTTCATAAGTAAACCAAAAACATATTAGTAATTTTAATGCTTGTCTGTGCATAACATAAAAAGAGATATACATGTGAAATGTCATCTTTATCACCATCCAGAAGTAGTTCAATAATAAATTGGTAAGGTGTTTTAAGATTAAATATTTTATTATGTAGACATAGGCAAAAGATAGTATGTTGGGTGCATGGCTTCTGATGAATATTCTCTTATTTTTATTATTAATCAAATAACGCCAGACTGTAATTATCTTATTTGTATTTTATATGATAATTATCATTATCAAATGATTTTGCTGGTTTAAATTAAACTATCTGTCAGTACGGAATAAAGTTTTAATGCTGTCAATAAGAATATTATAAGTTATTACTGACAAAACATGTATCTTAAAGAGAGTTTTCTTTGTTATAGTTTGAAAGTTTTATTAAATGATTATTTAATAAAGTAGCTTAGCCTAAAATATGTGAAAAACATTATATGAATCAAATATTGAAATAGTTTTATTTTAAATGATAATATCATTAACCTATTTTTTACTAGTTAGGACAAAAATGTGATGGTTTCACATCAGCTTCATGTTGGTCTAATTCCAACATTTGTGCTATTTTTAAAGGTTAAAAAAAGTTCCATAAGATGTTGCTTTCTCTTGAATTATTTTACAAGTAAAAAATCAATAAAACTGATGTTGAAGGACTAACAAAGGAAGAGGGCCATCCTTTCTTGAATCTGATTGGCTGTTAAATTTCGACAACAAAGAAAATGGATTGCCAATAACTAAAGAGTTACAATATCTTTTCTTTCATTTCTAAATGATAAATCAATGTTTTTGACCATTTTAAAAGTATTTTTGACAAATTATAATTATTTTGATAAAATATGCTAAAAGTACAATTATTTTATAAAAATAGTTAAGACTTTAGCAAAACGTATTTACTTTTCTGCAATGTAAAATTGGGAAATGAAATCACTGACATCAGCAAAATCTTTTGGTCAGTGAGTAACATTCATTTTAGATTTGCTGTTATATAATCTTTTTATAATTATAAATAAAAAATTCTTTTTGAAAAAACTTTCATTCACTTTCACAAATAAAACAAAAGTGAATATAATATTAAAAGATGAATATATTTTCATGCTTGGGTTTCTGATATGATGCTTGAGTTTGTGAATTGACCAATTAAAAGTTTAGACTTTTACCTCACTCAGCCAATACAATAATCAGCAATAAAGAGATTAATAGGTCAACCAAATTATTATATCAGTAATGAATAATTTTTCTAGTGGGTAGGCAATTTTTTTAGCATTTATTGTATAGCATTCTGTTTAAAGAAATAGCACCTATATTTGGCAAATGACTTTCTTTAAAATATGTAAATAAATTTTGTCACTTGTAAATTTAGTGTTAATGTTAATAAATATATTTACTATTATTAAAATTTAGCCTTTGTTTTTTATATATGATTTCTTGTGTCATGAATTATTAATTATATTACAGAAATATTGGCAAATTAGATAATCAATTTTTATACAGATTCAAAATCCCAATTTCAAAATGCAAAAATTGCATCATTGTTAAAATTCCAAAGACTGAAATTGCTGTTAAAAGAATTGAATATTTATTTTATTTTATTTTTATTTTTTTAATTTATTTCAGACTGCATATTATTTATTTAGTTTATAAATAAAGAATACATCATTTAGAACTTTATTATTTTGATTGTGTTGTTGATGAATAATAGAAAGATATAAAAGCTACCCTTTCTTTCTATTTACTTTAAAGTCATCCTGAGTAAAAGGCTTTGACTTTTTTAAATTTATATTTTCTTTGTGCAATTATTAATTATATTAAACACTCCTTAAGTAATTGTTGTTATTATTATAATATATTAGGATATATTAGCTTATAAGTGAAGTATGTGTCACCTTTGGTCTATTTGAATGTCATTTTATTTCTTCAACAAAATAGTGTGATGATTAATTTCAATATTAATAAAAAGAACCTGGAAATCATTACTTATTATTTCATTGATTATTGTTAATTCATTTTAATAGTGCAAAAGTCAATATTGTGGCATAAAAAACTTAGTGTAGTTCATTGTACTATAAGAAAAGTATATTTTCTTCTACTTATAAGAGTAGATTAGATCAGATCATGACAATAAAAATGATTGGTAATAAAAATTTGTTTATATAATATTTGAAGAAGATGGAGTAAAGAATTTCATTATAAAGATTTTATATGAAATGCAAAATACCTATGTAACATAGAGAATGCATTAAATAATAGGAAAAACTTCTTGATTTGAAAAGCATTGTATAGGAATGAATAAAGTTTTTTCTCTTCCTAATTTATTTATTTACTTTATAATAGAATCATTTGTCATTGTTATATAATTCACTTTTACTTTAATGTATGTCTCTGTAATAAACATTAATATAACCAATAATCCACTGAACTTAGCTGCATTATCATCACCATTGTTGTCCTGATGGTTGTCCGGAGTCTCTGAATGATTTTGAATTTAGATAGAACAGATCACCTTCATTTCTTAGTTAGGTTATATATATATATATATATATATATATATATATATATATATATATATATATATATATATATATATATATATTTGTAACAGGCACACATGCCATTACATTCTAATAAATAAAATTAAAAAATAAAAGTTTGCAGATAAAAACATTTTTTTAAGAATTAAAAATTGAAAATTAAAGGTCATCAAAACTTTATATATATATATATATATATATATATATATATATATATATATATATATATATATATATATATATATATATATATATATATATATATATATATATATATATATATATATATATATATATATATATATAATGCACAGATGAAAAATTATTAAAAGAAAACTTTATTAAAGAAAAAGAAAGCATTTTAAAACTAAATTTTCAGAAAAAAAAACTGAAAAGATTTAAAGATAAAAATAATGTACAATAATTTAATAAATTCTATTGTGTAAAATGGAAATGATTATTTTAATTAGTCCAAGTGAACTAGCCTTTGGGCATTTCAAAATGTATAATTAAAGGTCAAATAGGAAAATAAAAAACAATGGGAACAGAATGGCCAATAAAAGAAATCCTTTGGGAAACAGACCTCAAAGAATACACCATCATCATTATGATGTAATGTCCACTTGAACTGAAAGTCTAATATAAAAAAGAAAAAGAAGTGTGATAGAGAGGGATGTGATATGTGTTATATTGGAAAGAGTTGAAGGAGAAGGGATTGAAAGATGCACTTTAAATTCCTTCAGTTTTAAAAAAAAAGAAATGGCATTGTTTTACCATATTGTGGAGTACAGGCTCTCAGGGCCCAGAAATGAAATACCAACAAAAGTAAAGGACCCCCAGATTAATAAATAAAATGGTCAATGACATACTGGTCTCCCCAGTATTAAGGGACAATTAACACTGGATCCCAAATGGCAAACAACTGATAAAGAATAACCTTTTAAAACTGTAAGAACTATATAACTAATGAATATTTTCAAAACAGTAATAACTTTAATTTCATAACCTTTTTAGTACTTAGTAGAAATAGAATCCTATCTGACCAATGTAAATTATTATTAATAATTAATTTTATTTGATGTATTTTTTAAAATCATTTTCATTAAGTTTCTTTTTCGTTCTTTTAAGTTTTTATTATGATTTTTTTTCTGCTAAACTAAATTTAATAAATATTAAATTTAAGTTGGGCATGAATGGCTGCATATATTTCTAAAGTTATATTAGTTTAATTAAGGGAGTGTTAACCTTGGGTTATTTGTTTCATAGCTAAATGGAGTTAATTGATTGGATATATTGGTGTAATTAGTAAATGTAGTATGATATCTGCTACATGCAAGATCACATTATATGCCACACCTGGGCAAAATAAGCCTATTTCTTATTAACTATCAGAGACAGATGGTATTTCCTGCTCCATGGATCACATCTTTTGCCTATAGAATGTGATCGTAAGGCAGCAAAAAGAACCACAATCCCTTCCTATGGAGTTTTTTTATTGCTCTTCTCGCCAGACAAATGTAACATTTCTGTACTGGACGAGAGACAATTTCTTCTCTATAACCATGCTGTTTAGATGTGCATTCCTTACAGTATGGTATTGTGCTGTCATATTCATGCTGCACTGAATACATCAATATATCAGATAGGTTGGCGTTGGTTTGACTGCCAACTTTGACCTAAGGTTAAATAAGGGATATTTTTTTTCAAATGCAATCTCTGTAGTTTATCCATACTCGAAACTAATAAAATATTAAACTCATCTGTGAGAACTTTTAAAATAAAAAAAGTTAAATTGTAAATTAAAATCTAAAGTAAAGTTATCATGTTTTATTAAAAAAAAGAATTACAGGTAGTTTTAAATAATTTTAAATTACATATATGTTTAATAAATGTTTGTGGGTATTATTGCTGGCAGTGGCTTCTCTTATTGTTTTTTAAATATATTTTAATAAGAATTTATATTTCATAAATGTCTGCATCTCCATGAGCTAGTGGCATGGACTGATGGTTGGAATATATATATATATATTAAATCGTAACAATGTGTATCAGCCTACTATATAAATTTTGAAGGTTCAAATAGCCTGGTGGTGCCCTATACGGCAGATATGGTAAGATTAACTGCCATTTTTCCTTACCATTATATATATATATATATATATATATATATATATATATATATATATATATATATATATATATATATATATATATATATATATATATATATATATATATATATATATATATATATATATATATATATATATATATATATACTTTAAATTAAATGTAGTTCAATGTATATGTAAACAAAGAGAATAAATCATACTTCTCGGGGCTATTATTTAAAAACACTCTAAATGTTGAACTAAAGATCAAGAACAGAATGAAACCACCTATTTCTGGTCAGTCTGACATTTATAAGATACCTGATTAATGAAATAACTGATCAATATTTTTACAACTGGCATGTAGTTGAATAACCACATTGTTTGAGTTAGACCTTACTACACAGTAAGAACGCATTTTAATAGCTATAAAATTAAAGATAAGAAATAATAATGATCTAATGTCATTTGCATCTTATAGCAGGAAATGCAATATTTATTTAATAAGAACATTTTAAAATATCATTTAAACCTCCAGCAAAAATGATTCTCTTCCATACAACATTTCAATTACATTCTGTAGTCATTATCAAGTTTCCTTAAAAAAAATAATAAAAAAAAAAATAAAATAAAAAAACAAAAATAATAACACAAATAAATAAAATATTAATACATTCCAAATATATGAATATTATATATTTGGAATGTATTAATATTTTATTTCTTGGTGTTATTATTTTTGCTTTTATTTTTATTTATTATTATTATAAAAAATAAGAATTGAATTGAATTATTATTATTATTATTATTATTATTATTATTATTATTATTATTATTATTATTATTATTATTATTATTATTATTATTATTATTATTATTATTATTATTATTATTATTATTATTATTATTATTATTATTATTATTATTATTATTATTATTATTATTATTATTATTATTTTAAGGAAACTTGATAATGACTACAGAATGTAGTTGAAACGTTGTATGAAAGAGAAATAAAATTATACTTTGGAATAAAACAAGTTTTAAAAAGAAAAAGAAGGAATGTTGAATTTATATATTAACTATATAGTATTAGAGTAATATTAAATGGGAATATGTTATATTTAATAAACATAGTATAGTAAACAATGATATCCACAAAATCTGGTAATAAATTATTAGACAAATATTTTATGTAACATCTTTTAACATTGCAGGATGAAAATTGTTTATTTTTGAAAGATCCATTATCATGATAATGTTATTTTTTATGTTTTCCGTAGTATGTTTCTATGGATGTTTTTTTTTTTTTTTAAGAAAGAAAGGTATAATTAAATAATATTTAAGAATAGGATATATTTTTTAATAAAAATAAATAAATGTAATTTATCATAAGTTTAATTAGAAAGAGATAAATAAAATGGTATTATTTTATTATTATTGTTTTAAGTCAGAATAAAGACATAAAATAATTCTAGATTGTTTTAATAACTAAGTAGTAAAAAAATGTAAAACGGTGTAAAGTGAGGATATCCAATGTAAATATTTTAAATAAATTGTTTATTTTATTTTATTGTTAATAATAAACTTTGTTAAATTTGTTTTCAAAATTTGTGTGTACTGATTGTTTTCATTTTTCCATTACACTACATGAGACCAGACACCCAGAATAATAGAAACGAACATATAATTTTGCACAAAGATAAATAAAGAATTATTTTAAGAATTTGAATATTTTCTTGGTATTCATTTAATTAAGTAATCATATTTTACATTATATTATGGTCATAAATTGATTATCATATGGTACATTTAATTATATGCTATTAGTTGCCACACACCTTTATTTGTCAGATTATAAATGTTACTACTTATTTCTTACATTATTATATGGAAATAAAGATTATATCATAGTATTTTATTATTTTATCATAGTAAATAAAATTATAGTGAAAACAAAATATATTTATAATTAGTTCATGCATAGAAGAATATTATTATTATTATTATTATTTGTTGTTATTAGTTTAAGAGTAGTAGAGTATGACATAAAAATCCCTTCTCATGTTTTACTACAGTGATTTTTTTTAAAATTAACTTAGAACAAATTTATGAACCTGAGATTTTATTGAGCTAAATTATGATGAATGAGAGATTAAGATTTAATTATTAGTTTAATCTTGATGAGTAGGATTTATTAAAGTCGTAAGAATACTGTAAGTTTGTTATTTGAAATAGTAATAAGGGGAGATAGTGTTCTTATGCAATTGAGGTAGCATCCTGTGGGATATTAGCTCAATGTAATCTTTTTTGTCACCTGTATTTCACTTCCAAGTCTGATGATAAAATAAATATTTCTTTATTTATTTTATAAACTGAACCTTTTTCATTATTTTGTAATAGAACATTTTAAATATAATGCAAAATATTTTATTTATTAATTATTTGCATTTAACCAAATGTAATTATTAACTGAGATAACCCAATTTATTTAATATTTATATTGCCCAGAAGTGAGATACACAAAGGCAAGGTTAGCATATATATATATATATATATATATATATATATATATATATATATATATATATATATATATATATATATATATATATATATATATATATATATATATATATATATATATATATATATATATATATATTACAAATCGATGTCCATTTCTTAAAAATAATATAAGTAAATTTATACATAAATATTAGAAAATATAGTATTTAAAAGATTCTAAAATATATCTATAACTGTCTCTTAGAAGCCCTTTCAACTATCTTTGAAGTTTTTGTCAACTAATGCTTTAAAATGTCATCTTTCCCATAATTCCATGATGTCAACTTTCCCATAATTCCATGATCTTAATGTTTGCTGCTTGCCTATTAATTAAATATTTTTTGTATTTATATATTAACATCACTTCTTTAATTTTTCTTTTATTATTATTTCTTTCAGTTTCCAATATTTTTACATTACTATAATTAAAATCAAACCATATATACATAATTTATTATGGTCATAAAAGAGAGAAGCTGATAAATTATCACTATTTTTATAATTTTATTTTGTATTTTGAACCCATTTTAATAATGACAAGTGTTCCTTTGTTTTTTTTTTCAATGTGCACCTCGATTCACCTACATGTCCATTTGTAAATGATACAATTTTTTTTGACAATAAAGTCTTATTTTTTGAATTATTTATTAAGTTATTTAAAGCAGGTGGTGCATAAAATGCAACATTACATATACCTTTATAAATTTTCTTAATGAAACTTAAGTGTTATTTTGCAATATATGGTATTGATATCCAAATTTTTTTATTAGAAGAATTAACATTATTATTAATATTATTTTTATATTTAGAAGTAACATTTTTAACAGTATAATAAACATAATCATAATTATATCCAACGTTTAATAATTCATTATAATAAATTTCAATTCTTTTGGTTTTATCCAATGCATATTTACAAATGTTATCATTTCTAAATAAGAAGGACTTCAAACCTGCCATTTTATGTGATATTGGTACTTTTGATTCATATGGAATATTTCCATTTTTGCTATTGGTTTAAGAGTCATATAGTAATCCAGTTTATCTTTGTTTCTAGTTATCTTGAGATTTAAAAATTGAACACTCATTGAATTTTTATCTGTTTTAATCCATTTTAACTTCTTTATATTATTTAATTCATTAAACAAATCATTAATAGCATTTGGCTTTCCACAAACAAAAACATCATCAACATATCGATTGTATAAAGTAATATTTTCCTGATAATATTCCTTTTTCAAAATATTTTCTTCATATGTAGATATAACAAAATTACATATTTGGGCCACTCTAGGAAGACCATTCGGCTACCCATTAATCTCTTTATAAAATTTATGCTTAAAAATTGCAAAATATTTTTATCAATAAAGTTTTATATTTCAACAATAAATTTTATGATTTTAATGTTAACATTTTTTTAAATTTAAATGCATTATTAATTATTTCAATAGCAGTCATTCTATCAATTGATCCATACATTTCACTGCCATCAAAGGTACAAATTATATCACAATTATCAATATCAACATTATTAATTTTACCAACGAAATAAAATGATTAACGTATTGTATACATACCAAAACCAAGAATTCCCTGTAACATTTTCTCAATTAATTTACATGTTTCATAATAAAACGCACCACCAAAATCAATCATTTATCGTAATGGTTCTTTTTCTTTATGCAATTTTATATTTGAAAATATTTTAGGACACATTGCAGATGAGGGACAAATCATATAATAAGTAGACTTATCAATAACATTATTTTTGACTTTTTTAGAATGTTATTAACAAATTGAACACGTAAACTTTCAATAATTTATATCTATATACAAAACAGAATTGAAATAAATTCATTTACTATTATTTCAGATCTTAACACTTTAGAATTGTATCATACTACAATGAAATATATATATATATTATTTTAGGAATATATATGACCATGACAGATTAAAATATTTATAAAAAAGACATTAGATAATAATTAAATAATTTATACATATATAGTTATTTCCAAAGCCTAGAGTTATAATATGTTGGATTAAGGCAAGCCAATCAGTAGGAATTAATATAACTACAGACAATAAAATTATCTAAAAAATTACTAAGTAATAACTATCAATAAGTATCAAATTTTAAATCTTTCAGTTATCCAAAACAAAATAAAATATACTGGCTCCTTTAATATACTGAAGAAAGCATACCTGATGTGGTTAATCATTTCATTATCCTGAACTATATATATATATATATATATATATATATATATATATATATATCAGATATATATATATATATATATATATATATGTGTGTGTGTGTGTGTGTGTTATTGCTAACAATGATTTTTTTTGTTTTATATATATAACCATTAGAAACCAGTCAACACCTAAGCATGCCAACATAGTTAGTAGTAAATATTTCTCACTGTTATTGATTACTATCTATGTTGGCATGTGTAGGGTGTTCCCTCATGTCTAATGGTTACATTCTATCCCCTTTCGCTTTAAGCATTATTTCACTTATATATATATATATATATATATATATATATATATATATATATATATATATATATATATATATATATATATATATATATATATATATATATATATATATATATGGTAACATTATGTTTGGGTTCAATGTTTTTCAAACCCGCTTTTAAATCAATTATCTAAAATTTTAAATTTTAATTAATAATAATTATTGAATGTTAAATCTATGAACAATAGCAGAGGTGTGGTCTCATGGTTGTTAGATTATACAATGATAATACATGAATTTTATAAATCTTCCAAAAATGGTAAAGAATTGGGCTGCTCAAAATATGTGTTAGCTCTCTCCCAGAATGTGTGTGACTTTTTATATACAGTTTGTCAGATGACTTAATTTTCAATGGTGTTAATATATGGAGAGTTATTAATTGTATGTAAATGTATTCACATACAAAAAAATAATTGGTCTGCTAATTTTTACAATCAGTCCCTTGGTAAAAGTTAATAAATAGGCCAGAACAAACATTTTTAGAAAAGAAAACCGGAAAAGAACTGGGAAAAATCTGGAAGAGAACTGAAGAACTAAAAAATATTATAATGTGCAGGAAGATTGGATTTGAATTGAATTGAAATGTAATTGAATTGGATGAAGTAAAGCTCAGTAAAGTTATATTTTTCTTTAGCAATTTCCCAGCATAAAAATACAAAGTATTTGTTATTGGCAACCTGTAATTAATGGAATAGAGATTCTATTTGATCCACACTCATGAGGACACCCCACAACCATCAACTGATAATTTTGTAAAACTATTAGACATACTAAAAAATACCCCTCCAGAAATGGAATTCAAGTTTGAGCCAAGCCAAATGCTTGTAAATTGAAACTTTGCTCTTTATTTTATAAATGTTTTAATTATGGTATTTACAAAATGCATTATAAATACAGTGTTAGTAAATTTAGAATGACAAGAAAAAGGGTAAACAAAACTATTTTGTACTTTTAAATGGAAAATAATTTTTTTAAAAAATACGGATTATGATAAAAGGTATTAAATTTCTTTTATATCTATTTAAATTTATAAGATACTTATGACATGTTTTTTCTAAGGTGAAATATTATTTAAAGTTAAATCTAATTACTGATAATTTCCATTACTTTAAGAAAGCTGCAAAATCTGCAGGGAAAATAAATTTAAAAAAATTAAAATGATGTTGTTGCAATTAATTTAAGAACAACAATAGTCTATACCTATCTAATTTAACAATTATAAGTGAGTATAATGCATTTCTAAAGTTTTGAAAAATATTTTGTTAAATTTCTTGACATTAAAAGTTTTCTTGTGTTATTTGAATTTGTGTTGATTTAAAAATGGATATGACATTAAAACCCAGACTGATAAATGGAATTAACACATTCATTAAATTAAGATATATTATTTCATCAATATTGAATTAAATGTTAACTTAAGTTTGAGTGTATTAATTACTGTGTTAACCACATGGTAATTATCGAATTTATAGTATACTATTTATCAAATAGTTCCATTATGCAATAAAATATAAGAAATTTATATACATAATAATAATGAGAGCAATGTTCATTTTCAACTTCTTAAATTCCTGTATTCTAAAGTGTTAGAAGTTAAGAAGAGCTGCAAACACTTAAGGACTAAATAATGTACCAGGATTACTATTTAAAGTAATGAATAAGTATGGAGTATAATTATTTCATAGAAGATCAATAAATAAGTGTTGAAAGGAGTTGTCACAAAATTCTTCAAAAAAATAGAAGCCATAATGATGTCAGAAGAGAATAAATGTTCACATTATTGTCTAATAAAAGTTTAAAGTAAATGCTAATACATTTAGGTAGTTTACTTATTAGATGTAAAAGAAAAAAAATATCTAAGCTGATAAAGGAAGAAATGAGATGATAGAAAATAAATATGGTAATTTTAATGTGGTAAAGAATATTCATAAATTAAATAATGCTGCAGATTTCAAATAGTTGTGATAAACATTTTTTCACTTTGTTTCATAAGAAGAAATGTAAAATGTATTGTATTGTAGCATTATGTATGTTTGTGTTACAGATATAAAAAGTGGTCTATATAGAAAATAAAACCAGTAATATGAATATAAGCTTGTTAATAAAACAAAAAAAAATGCTAAACTTATTTAGTATAAATTTTGTTCATGTTTTAAAGATGATCACAGGTAGGTTAAAAGGGAAATTATCTCACAATAAATTATTACAATTCTATCTTAATATTTTTTTTTTTTTTTTGATAAAAGCTGCAATTGTTGAATGGTAATAAAAGAATAACATTCAACTCTAATTAATTTAAATTAATTGGGTATTCTATTAAAAAAGTAATACATAACTAATTTACAGCTAATGTCAATTATAGTTGTAAATCACTCTGAATTGATATTGATAATTGTAATTTTTATGTATTAAATAGTAATATTTCCTGTTTTGCCTAAAGTTTATATTCATATAATAAGTGATATTAGTGTGAGATTAGGTTGTTATCATGTTGAATGATTATACTGATACACATATAATATTTGGAAAATGTTGTATATCCATGTTATATCACTTCAGGAGTACTTGTTCCCTTATCCTGGGTGAGAATAGAAACAATCATCATGGGTGAAATGTGAATGATATTCATAAAGCTTTGAGTGGATTAAGGCCATGTTCTTTTAGTATATACATATAGTTATTTAAATAAGGGATTGACCATCCCTTTTTTTCATGTCTCAAAAGTGACACCAGAATTTCAGATCATTTGCAGTCATTAAAAGACTATGGTCTAGTTGTTTATTTGTTTTCTTTTTTTGCCTTAGCTCAACTCCATTATATCTCTTGATATATCATGGGTTTCACGATCTTTCACATTTTAAGTTTCAACAATTTTGTATTGTTAACAATGGAATCATTCCAGAAAGGTAGTATTCAGGAATGTAAATTGCACTTATCATTAAGCAAAAGATGATAAGAAATAATATTTGTCAAAAGTTGTTTTATATTAGTAGATTATATCTAATTTTTATCTATTCCAGATGATTTCAACTGTACCATTCATTTTTGTTGTTTATTATGTATACCCAAGTGTTCAGAATGCTGAGGTTTTCATTTGTGCTTTGAGAGTCCTATAATATGAAATTATTGATTGAAATATAGAACAATAGTAGTATTGAATCTCAAAGTGGTATTGACTGTTTAATATCATAAATATCAAACATGTTTTTATCAATTTGAAAGCATGAATTTATCAGACATGTAAATGTCTTCAAACCCAGCTTAACAAACTAGATAGTTATATGGGCATAAATTCAGTTCAGTTTCACCATACAGTAAAAGCCTCTGCAATATATAACATTGCAAAAACATTCAAAGGTACACTTATAATAATTAAAACAAGTTATAAATTTTGTAACTTGCTTTTGAGATTGCATTTTATCATCACTAGATGGAGGTTTACCAATAGCTCTAAACAAGCTTTGTTTACATAAGTGCTGACTGATATAGAATTCAAAATCTCTATCATTCTTCCTACCTCCAGACCAGCTGGTTTTGAGCTTAATGGTTAATGTCAGTGAAGAGCTCGGAGACTAGAAACTAGACCTAAAATACCAACTCTCTAATTTAATAAGCTGAGTTTGAAGACATTTATGTGTCTGATAAATTCATGCTGTTAAATTGATAAAAACATGTTTGATAAGTGCTGATCTAGTGATCATAATATGGGAGCTTAAAAGCAAGTTATAAAATGTATAACTTGCTTTAATTATTATAAGTGTACCTTTGAAGGTTTTTATAATGCTATATATTGCAGAAGCTTTTACTATATGGTAAAACTGAGGTGAATTCAGGCACATTTAGCTCTCTAGTCTAAGCTGGGTTTGAAGACATTTACGTTTCTGATAAATTCATGCTTTCAATTTGATAGAAACATGTTTGATAAGTACTGACTTTTGAGTTTGTATTTTAGGTCTAGTTTCTAGTCTCCCAACCCATCACTGATGTGAGCCATTAAGCTAGAAACCAGCTGGTCAGGAGGTATGAAGAAGGATAGAATTTTGAATTCTATCTATTTGGCACTTATGTATACAAAGCTTGTTTAGAACTATTGGTCAAGCTCCATCTAGTGATCATATATATATATATATATATATATATATATATATGAAAAACAAAAACAAGTTTTATATATGTAAAAACCTGCTATCACTTGTATTAATGATCAATAGATGGATCTTTACCAAGACCTCCAAACAAGTGTATTTGTTTACATAAACATCAGAGTCAATATTCACTGTCTCTTTCATTTTGCTCCACCCTCAGATCAGCTGATTTCAAGCTGATTTGCTCTCATCAGTGACAGTGAATATTGGTCCTATTCCTCACTGATGAAAGCAAATCAGCTTGAAATCAACTGATCTGAGGGTGGAGCAAAATGAAAGAGACAGTGAATATTGACTCTGACGTTTATGTAAACAAATACACTTCTTTGGAAATCTTGGTAAAGCTCCATCTATTGATCATATATATTGTAACCATATATTTTAGTAGAAAATATATTAATTGATGTTACTAGTATAAAAATTTCTCTTTCTTCTTTTGGTGATTTGGTTGGTTTGATTCGCATTTGAAAAGATTACTGTCTTATATTATTTTAATAAATTTAAATTTGCTTCGTTCCATATGCTAACTCATATCAGAACGTTTAACTTTTTAAAATTTACAACACATAAAAATTTGGTAAAATATTATTAAAAATATTTTGTTTTATTTGTTTAAAAATGATCTTAAATTATTGTTTCTATTAAATTTACATAACCATTTATTCAGTTAAAATAAATTATTAAATAAATACAGCAATTGCGTAGGCGTCTCAATGTAATAAAAGAAAAGAGCGTGAATTATAGGAGAATATCGTCTGTTAGGTCTTTTGGTGGGAAGAAGAACAGAAATGGTCAAGGCAAATAGTGTAAATTTGCTGAGCTTATTTTGAAGCCATTAATAAGTGAATAAATTACCACAAAATTTGTTATAAACATAAAATAACTTAGTGTTATCTAATTAAGATGGAGCACTAAATTTGAAGATCTTTTCAAGTCGTTCGGCCAACTGAATCAAATCACTGTAGCGTTTTCCAATATCGCATTTTTGAAATGTCGGAGCTTCCCAGTTTGAAAGAATTAAATACAAGAATTTGGTATGTTTTGAAATATTTATTATTCTACAATTTGGAAAATTTGAATCAGTGTTATAATTACAGAAGTTTTATTAAAATGAAAATTTGTTTTTTAAAAAGAAAAAAGTTTAAGTTAAAATAAAGTAAAGCGTTAAATTTGTCAAAATCTTTTAATATTTCCGTTCTTTAATTCTAATAAAATATATTATTGATTGATAATTAATTTTATAATGCCAGTAATAATTGCTAGTTAATTTGTTTAACATTTGGATCATAAACATTCTTTAAATAATTAAACAAAGCTATTTTATAATTGTATCGTCAGTTTAAAATGAATAAAGTAATTGCTGTAATTGGTTATTCCTGGATTAACGCAATGGATAAATAAATACTTGCATGGATAGGATAAACTTGGAACACTTTTGATAGAGAGATGTAGGGATTAATAACTTTATGAAAAACATTTTCATTTAAATTCTGTGTATCCTGTTTTAAAATTGTTTCATGTTTAGAGAGCCACGCAAATCATTAATCTAATATTGCTTTAATAACTAATCAAATGGATATAATTGCATGTATGGAATTTAACTACAGTTATAGCTATTACCTCATATAATTATTATTCTACACATTGTACATGGATTCCATGGATCACATTAGGAGTTACAAAATGCTATACAATCCAATTTGTGATACACATCTGCTAAAATTCATGTATTTGAACTATAAAATGCTTTACATTTAGTTTTATCACACACACACACCGTTAAATGTTATATGTTAATGAATAATACATTTATTTAATTTTATCGTTATATGAACTCGCATATGAAGTTCATAAGTTATATTTGTTAGATTTAAATTAATAAAGGTTGAATAAAATATTTATTCAAAAGAATAGCGCTTGCGGAGAAAGCTTAAACAGTACTTAATGAATTCATGAGATATACCAATCTTTATGAGATATTTTGTGAGTCTTTCCAGATTTATATTCCCATGCCAATATTATTTACATTATATTATACATGTTTATTTTAAGCAAGATAAGTAGTACATTAGTTGTCCTGATTATTGTAATATTTTACTAAGCAAGAACCCACATTTGCTAAAGTGTCAGCGTATTCTGAATAATCAGAAGAATTGAGGGGGATGATTTGCACTTTAATGTGAAGTAAATTATAATGTTGTTTTAGTATGTTAAAGGCTTTAATCTGTGCTGGTGGTTAATCCGCAGATTATTTTAATTGCCATTTTTGTATTTTACACACATTCCTGCGCTGGTGGTTAATCCGCGGAATTGTGTGATTATACGTATGACTTTATGATAGTGTTTAAATACGCAAAACGTTAGTATTATTTAATTCCTACGTGTAGATGAATACATCCACAGGAATATGTTTGCTTCACAGATATAAGTTGGGCAAAGTATTTTAGTTAATCTGCCAAATCATCTTCTTCATGTGTAAGCATAATTTATCGGTTAGATTGATAAATGGCAACAGGACATTCTATTCAAGTACTTCATGGTAATTAACTGTTGGTTAATTATTATCTACCGGAGTGTAAGTTTACATTTTCATTTTAATTAATGATTACATTATAGCTAAATCATCCAAACATCATATTATTTATTATATGATTATAAGTTTACAGTAGGGATTTATTGAATCTGGAAATGACGTTCAATATTTCATAAGTAATGCTGAATTTAATAATTGTCTCAATATTCATTATATTAGATTGAAATAAGGTATGATTAGGTTTTTAAATACTGTACCTGTGAGATGTATTGAAGAAAGTATATTGAACCATCATTTACTTATTTTATTTGTTTATTTATGTTTTTATTTAAAATAGTGAAATTAACTATTTATTGTTCATAAAGTTTGTAAATAAAAGTTGATTTATAATTAAACTTACTGTGCCATTGCTATGTGTCATTCATAACATCAGAAATCATAAACTTTGGATAGAGCATACATTATAGAGCATACATTATAGAGCATACATTGAATTACATATTATTGTCTACATGATATAAGAATTTATTAATATTTTGAGAAAACATTAAGATGCTTTTCGTCTTTGGTAGTATATGATTGGTAAGGTACAATAAAATCCCATTTACCTGTTCCATCATTGTGGCTTTGCGTAGTTGATTCTAGTATAAAATACAAATTAATTATTAAACTTGTGGACAGATTTATTCAATCATGATATGATTAAATATATTTACTTAACATTTTTAAATTTTCATTCGTCAATACAATAAGAGTCTCAATGATATATTAAATTATAAAAGAACCCAATTATTCATGTTTATTAATTGCAAAGCTTTACCTGGACTAGCATCTGTCTTAGAAATCATATAGATGATTTAAAATTTCATAATCTTATGTGGTTCCACAAATTACGCTATCTTGTACATGGTCGGCCATAGGGTCGCATACCATAAAAATCGCAAATTGAGGTTTAAAAGTGATAAAATTGCACTTATAATTTGTTTAATATGTTTTATAATAATACTATGATAGGTCTTCACGGTATACCCTGGCTGCGATCAAATAAATTATAAAAAGTTAGGTTAATTCATTAATTTTGTCTGTAGTAAATTGCCCCAGATGTTGATTGTGGTCTTTTGTGCATAAAATAAATAGTATGATATGCTTTTGGATACAGCTCTTAATAGCTGATAATGTGCAATGAGAGTTGATCAGTGACCAAGGTTACAATTCCTAGTGCACTTACGTGATGTAGTTGAGACCACGCACTTTACGGTTACAATTTATAGTGCCGCAACAAGTACGGCATGATGATGGGTAGTTGGAGGGGTGATGGAAGGTTGGTTACCACCTTTGTGAGCCATCAGGGTGGACGGCTCCGGGGATTTTGGTTACAATATATATATATATATATTATAATTATTTAATATATATATATATATATATATATATATATATATATACAGTAATTAAATAATTAAATTTTTTATCCAGTTAGAAGAACTTTCTATTATCCTAATAATCTTTGTCAACTAACATTTTGAAAGGCTAATCTTTTCACAATTCTATGATCTTAATGTTGGCTGCTTGCCTATTAATTAAGTCATGTTTGTATTTGTATAATAGCATAGCTTCCTTTATTTTCCTTTTATTGTTATTTTTTTCCAATTTGCAATATTTCTTACATTATTAATATTGAAGTCAAACCATAGATAGATGAATTATTATGGTCATAAAAAACAGATGATGAAATATTTTTATCTACTTTACAATTTTATTTTGAGTTCTGATCCTGTTTTAATAACAACACGTGCGTTTTAGTTCTTTTTTCTAATGTACATCTTGATTCACTTATATATCCACTACCACACCTATACATCTATTTATAAATGACACAATTTTTATTTATAAATGAGGTTTTATCTTTAGAGTTATTTATGAATTTTTTTAATGTAGGAGTGTGTAAAATGCAATATCACATATAACTTTATATATTTTCCTTATAAAATTTACTTGATAATTCGAAATATATGGTACTGGTATCCATATTTTTTATTAGTAGGATAATCAATATTATTATTAAAATTGTTATTTATATTTTGTACTAAAATCTCTAATAACATTATATATATATATATATATATATATATATATATTAGAGATTTTAGTATATATATAATGTATAGCTACAATATATATATCACATATATATATATATGATTATAATTGTAGCTAACATTTAACAATTCGTTCGAATATATTTCAATATGTTTGCCTTTATCCAATGAATATTTTGCAAATACTATTATTTGTAAATAAGAACTTCAAACCTGCCATTTTGTGTGACATGCCATATATATATATATATATATATATATATATATAATGTTATTATATATATTTAATATAAATATATATCTAAATAACATTATATATATATATATATATATATATATATATAATGTTATTAGATATTTTAATACAAAATATAAGAAAAACAATTTTAATAATAATATTGATTCTCCTGCTATTAAAAATATGGTTATCAAGATATATTTCGAATGATCAAGTAAATTTTATAAGGAAATTTTATAAAGGTATATGTGATATTACATTTTTACACACCCACAACATTAAATAAATTAATATATAACTCTAAAGACAAAACCTTATTTATAAATAAAAATTGTGTCATTATAAATGGATATGTAATTGTGGTAGTGCATATACAGTATCGTTAAGAATATATATATCATCATCATCATTATTAACCATTATCAATCCAGTGCAGGATGAAGGTTTCTCCAAGTTCAATCCATCCTCTCCGATCTTTAGCTTCTCTTCTCCACACCAGCCCTGCAAACTTTCTTATTTCATCCATCCATCTCACATGTGGTCTCTTTCAGGGTCTTTTACAATCTCTTGGAATCCAGTTTAAAATTTCAATTGTCCATCTATTATCATCTCTACTAACAATATGTCCAGCCCAACTCCACTTGAATCTTTTAATTTTTTCAATGAGGTCAGTAACACCTGTTTGTTCTTTTACCCTTCTTGTTACTCTCAACATACATCTCTCCATACAATTTGAGTGGTCTGAAGTCTCTGAATTGCTCTTCTATTAAGTGTCCAAGTCTCAGATCCATAAGTAAAAACTGGTAAAACACATTTGTTAAAAACCTTCCTTTTCAAACACATGGGCATATTTTATTTTAGTATCAACTTATTTCTACCAAAAGCACTTCAACCAAGTTTAATTGTATGATTAATTTCCTCCATTATGTTACCATCTGTATTAATAATGTTACCAAAGCATTTGTAATTGTTAACTTTTTCTAGTTCATCATAATCAATCTTTATTTTCATATTTTGAGCAAATCGATTAAACATTACTTTAGTCTTTTTAACATTTGTCTTTAGTCCTACTTCCCTACTTTCATCTGATAATTCATGCAACATTTCCTGCAGCTCTGAAGCATTATTTGCAAAAACAACTACATCATCTGCAAAATCGAAATGACTTAAATAATCTCCATTTACTTTCACTCCTTTAGTTTCCCATTTTAATCCACAAAATACTTCTTGCAGCACTGCGGTAAAAAGTTTTGGAGATATGGATTCACCTTGTCTTACACCTTTCTAAATGTTGACTTTTCCAGTGTCATTATGTAATTGAATTGTTGCTGTTGCATTTTTATAAATATTCTGTAAAATATGACAATATCCTGGATCTATACCTTGATGATCCGATTCTTTAATCACTGAAGAAATGTTTATAGAATCAAATGCTTTTTCATGATCTATAAATTCAAAACACAATGATAACTCATATTCATTTGTCCTTTCTATAAATTCTCTCAATACCTGGATATGATTTACTGTACTAAAATCACTTTGAAATCCAGCTTGTTCTCTTGGTTGGTGGAAATCCAATGTTCTCTGTAGACGAGTTGTAAATATCTTGGTAAAAATTTTATATAAAACTGATAAAAGGCTGATAGCTCTGTAATTTCTAATATCTTCTTTATCACCTTTTTTAAATATTAATATTATTACTGCATTCTTCCAATCATCAGGTACATCTTTATCATTTGGACATGTGGTATATAATTTTGCTAAAAAATATATATATTTCTTCACCTGCTTCTTTTAATATATCAATTATAATTCCATCATTACCTGGAGTCTTTCCTGTCTTCATACATTTAATTGCAAGTTTCACTTCTTCATTTAAAATTCTGGGAAATTCAGAAGAAGTAATAGATATAGGAGGTACTTATTCTTTATTACTATATAATTCTTGATAAAAATCTTCTACCAATTTCATGATATCATCTCTCATTTTAGTAATAATTCCATCTTTTTTTCTTATTGCAGATTTAAATTTATTACCAATACCAACATGTTTTTATACATTCTTAAGACTTTTATTTTCTTCTACAGCTTTCCTTGCTAATTCATGGTTATACTTTCTTATATCATTTCCAACTCTTTTCTGCACTCTTTTACAAAATTCTACATATTCAATTCTTTTTAATGCATCATTTTTGTATATGTTCATATTCCTTCTTTTCCTCATAAATTCTCTAGTGTCAGTAGAAATTTTATTGGTCAATTGTTTCTTTTTTCTACCAGCTATCATTGTTGCAGTTTTTAAAAGTGTATCAGTTATTTTCCTATTAATTTCATTCAAATTTGAATTATGTTCAAAATCTAATAATAATTGAAACCAATTTGTAAGTTCTAATTTAAATTCATTATAATGTTTCTGAAGATTAGAAATATCAACTATAAATATTGGTTTTTCTTAATAATTTTTGTCTCTCTAGTCTTACATTAACACGTATCTTACACCTTACTATTCGATGACCACTTCCTGTGTTAAATTTATTAAGAACATTACAATCTTGAGAATGTATTTCCTGTTAGTCAAAATGTAATCCAATTCTGCTGTACCTTCATTTGGATGCTTCCATGTCCTTTTCATTTTAACATTGTTCTCAAAAAAAGAATTCATAATATAAAGTTTTTCTTTTTCTGCAAACTCCACAAGTCTATGTCATCTCTCATTTCTATTACCATAACTAAAATTACCTACAGCACCTTCATCTTTCATTTTTTTATCAATTCTAGCATCAAAGTCTCCCATAACAATTTTAAAATGGCGTTTACTCTGATCAAAAGCCTTTTGTACATCCATATAGAAATCTTCTACTACTTTATCTCTATGAGAACTTGTTGGGACATAAACCTGAACTATCTGCATTTGATATCTGCTATTAAGTTGTATAACTAATCTTGCCCCTCTGTCCGATATACCATCAATCTCCACAATATTGTTCTTCCACTTTTTATTTATAATGAATCCTACTCCACTTGTATTTCCAATATGTGTCCCTTTATAATAGAGTATATGTCCACTTTTTAAATCAATTGTCTCTTCCCCTTTTCTTCTAACTTCACAAAGTCCAATAAGGCCCAATTTAATATAAGAGAGTTCTTCTAATCCTTGCAATCTTCCTTCACTTGAAAGTGATCTGCAGTTGTAAGTACCTAAATAAAAAGTCATCATCAAATGGCAACCTGTGTCCACAATCAGGGGATTCTTAGCACCCTTCACCTTCGGCCACCAATCGCTGCCTTGGTTGGAGACTTTACAGCCTCCTGGAAATAAGGGCCATGCTTTATTTTTGTCTGTCATAATTGTATATATGTATTGGGAAAATATTTATCATTTACACAAACATTCATTCTGCCTAATCAGGCACTGAGAAGAAAGACCATGGTGTTTCTTGAGCTTAAACTCAGAAGTAAAGAGCCAATAAACTTACCATGCTAGCTAATGCATGTTGGTTGGGAGACCATCCATGTTCGTATACTATATGAATAATCACATAGTAATAACAGCTGCAATGATAAGAATGTATGGAGTGGACATTAGGAATTTGCCCTGCTCGGTTCCTTTAAGGCCTCCAAGAGGAATAAAACGGTCTCCTTTCAGTTAATAGCAAACTCATAACATGTGGACATATGCTTATAAATTAGAACATTTACAATTACAAAATATTGTTGGTTGGTTTTTTAATGAATACAAATCATGATAGCACAAAACACAGACATTCTTATACTTTAACGCACTAACATAATTGAGTGCATCCTAAAGGAATCACATCCTTTAAACAAACTTATCTTGACATTACATACTAAAATACATGCATCCTCACCTAATAAGGTGGAAAGTTTAAATTAGATCTCATGAGTGATAAATCCAAAAAGAGGACTCTATAATGCAACTAGCATAAATATATCAAAAGCATGATTGGTTTCAAAATAACACCTACATTTGAGGCAAATTAGGATGTCTGCACCTTTTTATCTCAGTGCACCAGGAAAACATATGGAGAGGCTCACGGAAAACAACAACCTAGGTATCGAGAAATATGTGATTACAATCACTGGAAATATAAGCATTGTCAACTCATGGATAAATAATATGGCTGGGGAATTTATATGCTTCATCCAGCAATAATAATAACTGTAATAAATAAGGCCTGACATACTAAGGCTATTCTACTACTAACAATACCAATATGAATACTTCACAATAATGGACTAAAGTTATAACTATAATTTTAATCTCAATAAATAATAAGTAATGTCTGCACCAACAAATAAATTTAAAAATCAACTGACTTAAATATAAATAAAGATAATGACTAGCATATGAAATATTGCACTAATATATATAATGCATACAAGTATGCAATATTAAATATTTTAACTTATAAAACTTAGTGAATATGAATAAATGCAATCAGATTGTTAGAATAATAATTGAACAACTAAGATAATTATTAAATAATGATATTACCTATAAATACAGTTATATAAATTTGTATACTTATACAATTCCTATGCACCCAAAATATAATTTATTGCTTTCCAATTTAAACCGACAAATAACCTTTTTATTCTTTAGTACACCTGTCCAAACGCGAATTAAATAAAAAGTAAAAAAGTAAATAAATATTATATATATATATATATATATATATATATATATATATATTTATTTATATATATATATATATATATATATCATTACAACATATTTTCATAGTTTAAATTAGAAAATGTTTTTAAAATAAATAAACAAACATATATACTAAAATCGACTTTCATCACTTTTTTTTAAATTTTACTTTTGAAATAAACTTGTAGGTTAGTTTTTGAATATTTTAATTGTATATTCTTTTATGAAGATATATGAAATGTTACATAAAAAAATAGACAATATAAAAAATAAGATATTTTTTTTATTTGTTACCCTCTATCTGTACTAATGTTCAGAAATTTCAAATCAGCTAATTATCTTCAGCACTTTCTTTATTTTCTTCAGCCTAAAATGCTTGAAGTGACGTGAAATATGTACATTTTACAGATAAATGAAGAGATTTGCTTCTTGTTGTTAAAACCATTACTTTTAGTTATTTCCTAGATATTGTGTTATATATGCGATGAAATTGAATATTATTTTAAGATCACTAAGTAATTTGAAAGTTATAATGAAATGTATCAGTCAGTTATGATAGCTATTTTTTTAAAACTTATTGAAGAATTACTTTTGAAGTTTTATGTTTTTTGCTGAAGTTTCCAACGCTGTTTGATCAGCAACGAGAAAGGGCAGACGCCCCAAATAATAAAAATTGTACTTAGCACATTGTCATTAGTATTAATCCTTAATCCAATGATTTGTTTCAAGGAAATTTATATGAGAAATTTGAAGAAAATGACGAACGAAAATAATGTCTTCTTTTTTCATTTTTATCTATCTGCAAGAATGATGTCCAAAAATCACGTGCTAATTGAAAAATAATCTTTAACATTATTATTTAGCAATTTAAATTTTTTTAAAATAACAAAAAAAATATCAAATCATTTCAATAAAAAAAATACATATATATAAATTATATTGAAAGATTTACCGTTGTAATTAACAAATTAAATGAATATTTAAATAATCAAAATAATATTTCTATATGTTTTATATTTTTTTTAAAATAAATAAATAAAGGTACAATATAATTATATTTAGCAATTTAAATACCATTGTTAATGATTATCTCTTTATATACACATTCATAATTTATATACATATATTGCCATTATAATAATCTATCTTAAAACAAAACATATATCATAATAAATAAATAAACTAGAATTAAATAATAATAAAACCATTAATAACAATAACACTAACAACTTATTTACAAATCCTTAAGACATTTTTTTAAAACCATAGAGCTTCAAAAAAAAAAAAAAAAGGATGGATTTTCTATCCTGTACAATATATATATATATATATATGTTCAACAAATATATAAGAAATTTATATTTATTTTATTATGTGATTTTGAATATATTGGTGGCTAAATATTAGTATTGCATAATAGTTTTATGATTAATTCGTAGAGTAAAAAGAGTTTTGTTTTTTTTTTTGTGGGGGGGGAGGAGGGGGCAACGATATATTCTAATTACATTATTATTAAAGTGAAAAATTATATAAAAAACAGAAACTAATCTGCCTCTGTGTATTTTTTTTATGATTCCATTTTCATTTTTATCTTTACGTTTGCTTTCCGTGGAATTTTAAATTTATTCAGTTTATGACTGTAATATTCTGATTATTTTCACTCCTTCATTCGTATTTTTTTTTTGTTATATTCTCGGTCTATTTGTCTTTTATTGTATAGTGTTCTACAAGTATATATATATATACATTTTTAAGCTTTTCAGTTATTTTTTTTTTTAATTTCGGAATAGTGTTTATATTTTGTTTATTTAATATTTTTCCCACTCTCAGTAATGTTTGTTGCTTTTTTTTCTTTTTTTAAAAGGGCAATGAATATAAAATTAAATCTATTTTTATTAATCCTATCCATTACGTATTAAAATATTAAAAGATTTTAAACATACCCTGTACATTGATTCAACTTCAAGTATGAAATATATTTTAATAGATAAATTATAATTTTCACATTCACTTTTCTAATCCTTTTAAAAAATATCTAGAATATTCATATATTTATATATATATATATATATATATATATATATATGCAATAAATCATATTATATATATATATATATATATATATATATAACTATTTGCAATAAATCATATTACATCTTTATTTTATTTCTGCATCATAGCGAATATATAGTTATTTATTAATTTTAATACTATAAAAGCTAGGTAAAAAATAACATCCATTAAAATGAATTAAATCTAGCTAGCCTATGTTATATTATTAAAATAAATATAAAAAAACCAATATTAAAACATAAAAAATAGTTCGTAACCCTCTTGGGACTAATAAGTTTTTCGTTGTCTATTTTTATAATCATATGTGTTAAAATTATCTGCATGATTTTATTAATTATGAATTATCCCTAGTAATAGATATTAAAACAACACATTCGTGTATTGTAGAGCGATCTATGAATAAATGATTGGAACTAAATATTTATCGATGAAATTAGTCTAAATTCTTGTTTTCTCTTTATATTATAAATATAAGTAAAAACTGTTACATAATAAATTATTTTTACTTACGTTTGTAATACCCATAAATAACAAAAGTTTATCTTAGATCAGTGGTACAGAACCGTCTATCGAGCCCCCATAGAGCATCATGTAAAAATGATTGGGATCACAAAATTTTTAAAAAAATTCTTAAGTTTTGAACAGTGAAGTTTTTTTTTTTTTCAGAGAATTTCATTTTTAAAAAATGGATAAAGTACCTGTGAAAATAAATCAATTTTGTATATATCAATTTTTTTTTTAAGTATTAGACTTGTTTTAAAACTTTCATTTCAAATTAAATGAGCTTAATATTCAAAAATATTAAGAAATATTAATTTATACATTAATTAAAATTACTATTATTTTATTGTAAATATCTCTACATAATTGTATTATATAATTTAGGCATGATAAAAATAAATAATAGCTTCATTAAACTATCATCTGAGGAATGATATCGCAAGTGTAAAATTTACATATCAATGATCTTGATGGTATAAATATTCCAGCTTTATTTGAGGTAGTCATATAAGTGTAAAAATAAAGCAATAATTTTAATATTGTATATCATGGGAGTTTTATTCTCTTATTGGTACTAAGTCCATGTTTACCATTGTATTTATTATTAGTTTTCTATATAGTGATTAAAAAAGATTACATATATAAACTACTATTGATAAAATGTAAAAGAAGTTAGTTTTAAATATCTAAAATTAGCTTTTGACATACAATCAAAACAATAGTTTTATTTCCTAATGTGCATTGAATACTGTGTAATAAATAATTAAGATAACAGATATTTAATACCACTCCACAGTTCATGCAGTAATTTTCATAAATATTAGTTAAAAGTTTGTAACTATCTATTACGACAAACATTTTTTTTTTGTTTGTTTTTCTGCATTTTCAGAAAAGTGTTTATAACAAGTCATTTAAGATAAAGTCTAAAATTAATTGAAAACATATTATAACAACTTTTAAAACATTCTTGAAATATTCTGTCACAGATTAAAAATATTTTTTCAGAAGATCTTGTAAAAGAAAGATGATGTAAAAAAATATTCTTTAGTAGAGTTGTTAAAAACAGAATGGAGATTATTTTATAGCTTTTTATTCTTGTTTTGAATTTTTTTGGAAGGCTTGCTATGTAGATTATGACACAGTTACATAAAGAAAAATTATGTTCCTATGGAATTAGAGTTTTATGTACCTCACATTCTTCTTCTATATTATCAGCATGAAGTATAAATATTTAGTCATCATTCCATAAAGTCCTTTTATATTTAAATTAGGTACACTTTCCTCAATATGTAATTAAATTATACTTAAACATTAAGACTACTTATTAAAATTAAGTATGTATAAAGTAAAACTTTATAATTATTATTTTATCACATATATTCTATTTACATAAATACAGACATCTGAAAATGATAAATCATCAATAAATGTAGGATGTTGAAACAGTGTTTATTATTTAGACCAGTCACAATCTTTTACATGCATTTATCAACTTTATGCAATATTTTATTACAAGTGAACATAAAATTAAGTGCAACAAGTCTGATACTTTCACATTAAAATATAATAATTCAAAATTCCATTGTACTTTATTCCTTATTGATTTAAAAGCAATTAATTTTAGAAATTCAAACAAAAATACATTAACATAAAAATAATGTTGATTTTTTTTTCTTATTTTATGTGATATAATTTAATTGGTAACAAAAACATAAGGTTTTGGTGTTAGTACAATTGGGAAGAAGGCTAAGAATGCTAGTGCCACTATTCAGTTATTATCTCTTATAAGAATTTCATAAATTTAATCATTGTTGTTTGATATTTATTTATATAGAAGATATATCATAATATAGATATAGAAAGGGGATTATGTTAACAAAATTTACTGTAAAGCTCAATGGTGTAAATTAGGGTGTAAACAATGGTCATTCATTAAGCATTGGTGGTCAAGAGGTCAGCAATGGCTGCTTTACAAGCAGTTGTCATGAGTTAGTGGGTTCGCTTCCCGGCTGATGCTATGACTCATGAGGAAAAAAAAGGTCATTCCAAAGATTAAAATTTATTACTTTCATGAACAATTAATTCTTGAATTGTTCATATATTTATTATTTTATTCTATTAGAGAACATAGTATTATATTTGATCTGTTTGGAAAAACATGTAAGTATTCATTTAAATGTATAAAATCAAGACATATTAAATTTTTTACCTATATAATTCAAAGCATGAAATATATTTATTAGTTGCCATTGTGCTCAGTTTGTTTTAGTTAAATATTTATTTTATCTTATATATAAAATACCTAAATGTTTGTAATGTTTTCATGTGATATTTAAGTTAAACATTATTACAGGGTATTCTTTTGAAATAAAAAAAAAATATTTGTTCCCCCATTATATTTTTTTTTACAAAAAAAATTAAATACAAAAAAGTAATTAATTCCTTATATTTAAAGAAGTTTACTTTAATTATGTGTATTTTATTCCAAGCAAGTAATGTCATAAATAGTATTTTACAAAAGTCATATGGAATAAAACTTTTTGAAGGAAAAAAACCTTAGATAAAAATCAGTGCATATGCTTTAACTACCTTACAGAACAGAGTATTTTGTATTAATTATGAAGAAAATATGATTACAGTACGTAAATTCATGTTTGACATGTGATATTTAGTGAGGGGAATAATATATCATATAGATCTATATTTATATTTGCTTAGCTTATAATTATGAAAATGTTGGCTTTTCATAATACATATGGTTTGTGACATTTCTGAAAAAAAATTGTTAAAGTTTTTTTTTTTTTTTTTTTTTTCAGAAATGTTAAAAAAAAGTATTATTGAAATGATGGACATTATATAGGCCAGATACATATCTGGTATTAATTAGAAATGTGTATAGAATAAAAAAATATTGTAAATTGATGTAAGTAGTGAAAAAAAAGTTATGACTTCTTGTGATCAACTACTATTAAAGATACTGTATGAACTAATATTTACATATCTTACATTTCACTATTAATTTATAAAGATATGAAAATATTTAGCAATTAATTGTAGCTTATAATTTTAGATTATTTTGCAATAGTGAATGAAGGTTTTTTAACATCTGAGTAGGATTTGAAGTTCACACTGATTACCATAACAGCAAGTTTACCACTATCTTTGTAAGATCAGCAATAAAAAAAATTATATTTGCAAGTTAAAATTAACATGAAAGATTAGTGTGTTGATGGGACATTGCAGGGAAAGTTTAACAGTTACCATGGTTACAACAGGAAAATTACTGTAAGTATACATTAATATAAATAATGTTATATGGGATAGATGTTTTATGCTTTTGCTGAATTGTGAAAAAAATTAAATTAGCAATTCCACATTATACTAAGCAATTCCAACTGTTTCTACATCTATATTTCAATTTCATTTTAAAATTTGTAATAATTAATTGTTTAAACACAAGTAATCTGAGATAGCAATTAACATATTTAAAAAATAAAATTTATAGCACATCATTATAAAAAGCAGACGTTTTTAATCGTAAACATCACATGATCACCATTACTTATGTTGTTATTAAACAGGCATAACCATCTACACATATTGCCACTCAGTTCAAGCAAGAGCAATCAATGCATGCAAGAAGGTTTGTACATAAAATACCCATCTAGTGCCTACTCACCCAATATCCTCAGACGAGTTTCTGCTTGTGGCCTTCATCATAGGAGACCCTTGTATTTGAGAGCACTGCGCCTAGATCTTAGGATCTAATGCAACTCTCCAGAAGCCACCTTTTATCTCTACATAACTACACAAGTAGGACTCTTAAATTAAAAACACTACAATATTTTCAATCCAAGCTCATTAGTTTATATATAGTTATATAGGTCTGAATTCAGTTCAGTACCTATACATTTTGTTGTCTTTGGTTCTTTAATAACCATAGTCACCACTATATTATTAGGAAAGATTGTTTTTAAGCCAATAAACATAACATGATCACCATTTCTTATACTTACAATTAGTATAGATAGTTTTGCCTGTTTTAATAACAGTTATAAGCAAGCATAAGAAATGGTGATCATGTGATGTTTAGTGGCTTAAAACCAATCATGCCTAATAGGATAGTTGTGGCTATGGTTATTTTAAGAACCAAGGACACCAAAAGGTATAGGTACTGAACTGAATTCAGACCTATATGACTATATATAAGTTAATGAGCTTGGATTGAAAATATAGTGTTTTCAATTTAAGACTCATACTTATGTAGTTAAGTAGAGATAAATGGTCACTGCTGAAGAATTGAATTCATTCCTAAGATCTAGGTGCATTGCTCTTAGTTCCAAAACTCCTTGGTGACAAAGGCCACAAGCCAGATATTGGATGAGTAGGTACTAGATGGGAATTTTATGCACAAACATTCAGACATACATTGATTACTTTGGCTTGCACTGAGTGGCAATATGTATAAAGGTTTGCCTATTTTTAATTGTAATAATACAGTGTGGAATGTATATTTTAGATTATAGAGGGGCTAGATCCAACAGGTTATTTGTTAAAATCAAAAGATTTTTTATAATATTGTAGCATTTGGCAATACCAAATTATTTAAATTTCGTACTACTGCAATATTTAAACATTGATTTTTGACAAGGTGATTATTAATGTAATTCAATATATACAATTTAACATAATTTTAATTTAAAAAAATAAATTTTCTAAAGTTAAAACATTTATTTATGTTGTATATTATATAAAGTCTTATATGTACCTTCTTTATTCATTGCCATTATTCTTAAAGTATATTAATAAAATTATAATACTGTATTGTCATTAGAAGAGGTGAAGGAATATAATCTCAAGTTGGATCACCAAAACAAAAGCAAGTGAAGAAGGAAAAATGTATATAGGTTAACCAAAACTATAAGTACTGAATGTGAACAAACTTCATGTAAACCTTAAAATCAAATGTAATGATTTATGAATATGGTTGAGAGATATTAATGTAACTATGCTTATCAATATCACTTTTATGAACTGAAATTAAATAATGTATTGAATTTATTTGAATAACATAACATATATGGATAGGTGGTAAGGTAATAAATAAATCACTTTATGGGAGTAAAAAAAAAAATAATAATAATATAATTTCTCCTCTAAAGATAAGTAAGAATAATGTTATGGTACAATTTTTAGTGATCACATATGAAGAATCTACACTTTTAAGTTTGTTTTTTAAAGTAAACTAATATTTATATATGACCAAAGATATCTGTTTCAATAATAATTATTAACTCAGGTTAATAATTGAAAATCATCATCATCATTTTCACACATTATCAATCCACTGCAGGATGAAGGTATCTCTAAGTTCAATACATCTACCCCAATCTCTAGCCTCTCTGCACCACATAACACCATATACTTTCTTATTTCATCTACACATCTCACATATGGTCTTTTTCTAGGTCTTTTACAACCTCATGGAATTCCAGTTTATGATTTCAAGTGTTCATCTATTATCATTTCTTTTAGAAATATGTTTAACCTAACTACCTTCAATCTTTTAATTCTTTCAATGATGTCAATAACACATATTTTTGTTCTCTTATCAATATATTTTGTTTTAGTCACTTCTTGTTATTCCTAACATACATCTCTTCATATTTCTTGAGTGATATGAAATATGTTATTGTACTTTTATTAAATGTTCAAGTGTCAAATACATAATTAAAAACTGATAAATCACATTTGTTATAAACCTTCATTTTCATACACACAGGGATATTTCCTTTTAGTATTAAGTTATTTCTACCAAAACCACTCCAACTAAGTTTAACACTATGATTAATTTTATCCATTAACTTTTCTTCTGAAGTAATCATGTTATCAAAGTATTTATAGCTGTTAACTTTTTCTAATTCATCATTATCAATTTTTATTTTTTATCTTTAGAGAAAATGTATTGAATATTACTTAAGTCTTTTTAAAGTTTATGTTTAGTCCTACCTTCTTGCCTTTATATGATTACACTTGCAACATTTTCTGCAGTTTTGAAGCATTATTTGCAAAATGAACTACATAACCTACAAAATGTACATGACTTAAAATTTTTCAGTTATTTTTATTTATTTACCTTCCCATTTTAATCCACAAAGTACTTCTTGCAACACTAATTTTGGAAAAATAGAGTCATCTGTCATATACCCTTATCAATGTTAATCTTTCTATAATCATTATGCAATGTAATTGTTGAGGATGCGTTTATAAATATTTCTTCAGAATATGACAATTTCTTGGATCTATATCTTGATGATCCAATGCTTTAATCAATAAAAAATGCTTATGGAATGAAATGCTTTTTTTATATTCTATAAATCCAAAGCATTATGTCTTCTTATATTCATTGGTCATTTCTATAACTTCTCTCAATCCTTGGATATGATACACTGAACTAAAACATGTTTAAATCTGTCTTGTTTTTTTTTTTTTTTTTTGGTTAGCTGATGTTCAATGTTCTCTTTGAAAAGTTTTAATTATCTTGGTGAAAATTTTGCATAAAACTAATAAATACTGGTACACTTGTAAATTCTAATATCTTCTATATCACCTGCATTCTTAAAGCCATCTGGTACAATCTTTATTATTTAGACATTTGATATAGTAACTGTTAGAATTGCACAACTCATGTCAAATCACAGAATAACATTTTTTACAGCACAGTAAGGTAATGGAGAAAACAAGGGACACTTAACTATTTACCTAAGTTATTGATTGTAAATAAAGATTACAAACTACCAAAAATAATGAGACAGCACTAGTTATTCATGTATATACAACAGAAATATATATAAGCATGCCTTTAGTTAATTGATTTGTACCTTACTTTGACTTAAGATAAATAAACCATGCCAAATTTTATAAGATAAATTTTATTTTAATTTTGCACAGATATAGTATATGATGGTATAATGATTCAAAATTTTAAAATAATTCCTATTTGATACGAATAATGGTAATTGTCTGAATGGACTCCAATCTATCACATTGACACCTATCTACTCTTAACTATACTGTTTTAATGCTATCTGATACAAGATTAAAAATTAAGGCTAATCTTTCTACATAACTGTTAGGATCAATTCTGGGTTATGACATTAGTATACAATAGGTAACAATAATTGTATAATACAGGAAATCACATTTGTATTACAATAGTTATATAAAAATGCACACATGGGCAAATTTTATGCCTATGGTGGGAATTAAACTTCTACAGCATATATAGCATACAATGACTGCCAGTTGCACCACATCACTACATGACATGTATGAAAGTAAAATGGATGGTATGTGGTGGAAATTATTGATCTACCACACATCACTATTTAATTAAGATAAAAAGTGTAAGGGATCATCAGACACAAATAATGTTCCAAACATCAAATAATATGTGTTACATAAGAATGACAATTAGATGTAACTCATTACCCAAATTGATGGATACCAGCCATATATACTTATAAGTAGTAATAATTCAAATACAAGTTTAATTAGCTAAAACTTACATCTATTTATAAGAACACTAATCTAGCTTGTCTAAACAGCAACATTGAAATCCATTCATAACTTAATAAATTTACTGTTTTAACATATTAATAAAATAGAAAGAATCATTTAATTAATATACACCTTTTAAAATGCCTAAATTGAACAAATCCTTCTAAAGTTCAAATTAAAAAAAAATAATTGTAAGAATATGCAATACAATTTGAATTACAAAAACAAACAAACTATAATAATAAATTTCAAAAAATATAATGAAGCTTCATTAATGGTGGTTGAGGGGAATGTATTACATTTTTTTTAAAAAACTATCTGACTTTCAATACTATTATGTGGAATGTAATAATTTACAAACCTTAATAACAGATTAATACTTATTAAGTAATTAAATATAGATAACAACAATCTCATATCTATTTAAAAAATAAAAATTGCTTTAAATTAGAAAAATAGAATTTGGTCTAATATATAAAGCACAATCCCCCCTGCATAATCAAAAATGAGTACTTTTCAAAAAATATACTAAATTTCATCAACATTTAAAAAATAAAAAAAACTTTCAACATTTGCAAATATATCTGTGTGATCAGATAAAATGCAATAAGAATATTACATCAGAGTACTTCTAATTGTCTTTTCCAAAAAATTATCAAACAAATTATTCTCTGCTTTGAAATTATGGAATATCGTTTAAATATTGTAAGTTTTTAAAATAGATTTATTGAGATCTGCCATGAAAATATTACCAATTTTCATCTACTCTGACTTGTCCAGTATTTGTAGTTATAATAAATATCCATTAAAAAGAACATTATTATTTTAAACCTCATTGTAGTACCATTTATTAGAGAATAGATTACAGCACACTTAACTAATAACAGTAGATTAAATGATGGTGGTTATTTGATTTAAAATGATACAACAAAAATGGCACAAATTAATAGCAGGATTTAGCAAACAATTATTTAAAAATAGTTACACAAAAAATAGGCAAAAAAAGTTTAAATTTTTTGGCTTTCAGTACAAAATTATTTATAGAAACATTCAAATTTTGAAGCTTATTGGAGCAAAATGATTTAGAAAAGATATTTCAATTGTGGTTCTTTGGTAGTTTAAAAAATACAACTATGATGGTGCCTTACCAAACATTTAGGTAGTTCAGCAAAATATAACATTCCAATGCAATTTAAGAGAGCAGAACACTTTTATTTTGGAAGAACTCCACTACATCATGTTTTGTCTTTGGGAGATCCCAAATTTTCATCATTTTGAATAAGAAAGGTGGTAAGACACTATACCTACTTAAATTTCAGTGTGGGTTTTAGAAATGTTGCCTGAAAGTTTGTGGATGCATGTTTAATATTGTATTCATGTGCATAAAAAAAATCCATGTTTACACTGTCAAAAAATAAAATTAATACCAACAACTTATATTTTTAGCACTCAAAAATAATTAATACATCATAATAAAACTATACATGCATTTAAAAAGACTAGATCATTTACACTTTGATTAAATTTGTCAGCCCAAGCAATTATATTTTTCATGTGAAAAGGCTATTATGCAAGGAATTGTGAGAGGTCTATTACAACACATCACATTTCATTTTGCAAGTACAAACTGTGATATATATATATATATATATATATATATATATATATATATATATATATATATATATCCACAGATGGCGTCCTACCAAGACTGCCAATCAAGCGTGTTTTGTTTACATAAACGTCAGAGTAGTTAGTATTCACTATCTCTAACTATAATTCCACTTTCAGATCATGATTTCAAGCTATTTGCTATCGTCAGTGAAAGACAGGAATAAAGAAACTAGATCTGAATACAAACTCTGAGCGTTTATGAAACAATTTCTATTCAGCTTGCAAGCGTGAATTTTTTAGACACGTAATGTCTTCAAACTCAGCATAGCAAACCAGATAGCTACATGGGTCTGATCTCAGTTCAGCATCACCACATAGTAGAAGCCTCTGCAATCTATATCATTGCAAGAAAGACCTCAAAGGTACATTTATGATAAACAAAAATGCAAGTTAAAAAACTTGCTAACGCTTGTATTTATGTCCACAGATGGCGTCCTACCAAGACTGCCAATCAAGCGTGTTTTGTTTACATAAACGTCAGAGTAGTTAGTATTCACTATCTCTAACTATAATTCCACTTTCAGATCATGATTTCAAGCTATTTGCTATCGTCAGTGAAAGACAGGAATAAAGAAACTAGATCTGAATACAAACTCTGAGCGTTTATGAAACAATTTCTATTCAGCTTGCAAGCGTGAATTTTTTAGACACGTAATGTCTTCAAACTCAGCATAGCAAACCAGATAGCTACATGGGTCTGATCTCAGTTCAGCATCACCACATAGTAGAAGCCTCTGCAATCTATATCATTGCAAGAAAGACCTCAAAGGTACATTTATGATAAACAAAAATGCAAGTTAAAAAACTTGCTAATGCTTGTATTTATGTCCACAGATGGCGTCCTACCAAGACTGCCAATCAAGCGTGTTTTGTTTACATAAACGTCAGAGTAGTTAGTATTCACTATCTCTAACTATAATTCCACTTTCAGATCATGATTTCAAGCTATTTGCTATCGTCAGTGAAAGACAGGAATAAAGAAATTAGATCTGAATACAAACTCTGAGCGTTTATGAAACAATTTCTATTCAGTTTGCAAGCGTGAATTTTTTAGACACGTAATGTCTTCAAACTCAGCATAGCAAACCAGATAGCTACATGGGTCTGATCTCAGTTCAGCATCACCACATAGTAGAAGCCTCTGCAATCTATATCATTGCAAGAAAGACCTCAAAGGTACATTTATGATAAACAAAAATGCAAGTTAAAAAACTTGCTAACGCTTGTATTTATGTCCACAGATGGCGTCCTACCAAGACTGCCAATCAAGCGTGTTTTGTTTACATAAACGTCAGAGTAGTTAGTATTCACTATCTCTAACTATAATTCCACTTTCAGATCATGATTTCAAGCTATTTGCTATCGTCAGTGAAAGACAGGAATAAAGAAACTAGATCTGAATACAAACTCTGAGCGTTTATGAAACAATTTCTATTCAGCTTGCAAGCGTGAATTTTTTAGACACGTAATGTCTTCAAACTCAGCATAGCAAACCAGATAGCTACATGGGTCTGATCTCAGTTCAGCATCACCACATAGTAGAAGCCTCTGCAATCTATATCATTGCAAGAAAGACCTCAAAGGTACATTTATGATAAACAAAAATAGCAAGTTTTTTAACTTGCTAACGCTTGTATTTATGTCCACAGATGGCGTCCTACCAAGACTGCCAATCAAGCGTGTTTTGTTTACATAAACGTCAGAGTAGTTAGTATTCACTATCTCTAACTATAATTCCACTTTCAGATCATGATTTCAAGCTATTTGCTATCGTCAGTGAAAGACAGGAATAAAGAAACTAGATCTGAATACAAACTCTGAGCGTTTATGAAACAATTTCTATTCAGCTTGCAAGCGTGAATTTTTTAGACACGTAATGTCTTCAAACTCAGCATAGCAAACAAAACACGCTTGATTGGCAGTCTTGGTAGGACGCCATCTGTGGACATAAATACAAGCGTTAGCAAGTTTTTTAACTTGCATTTTTGTTTATCATAAATGTACCTTTGAGGTCTTTCTTGCAATGATATAGATTGCAGAGGCTTCTACTATGTGGTGATGCTGAACTGAGATCAGACCCATGTAGCTATCTGGTTTGCTATGCTGAGTTTGAAGACATTACGTGTCTAAAAAATTCATGCTTGCAAGCTGAATAGAAATTGTTTCATAAACGCTCAGAGTTTGTATTCAGATCTAGTTTCTTTATTCCTGTCTTTCACTGACGATAGCAAATAGCTTGAAATCATGATCTGAAAGTGGAATTATAGTTAGAGATAGTGAATACTAACTACTCTGACGTTTATGTAAACAAAACACGCTTGATTGGCAGTCTTGGTAGGACGCCATCTGTGGACATAAATACAAGCGTTAGCAAGTTTTTTAACTTGCATTTTTGTTTATCATAAATGTACCTTTGAGGTCTTTCTTGCAATGATATAGATTGCAGAGGCTTCTACTATGTGGTGATGCTGAACTGAGATCAGACCCATGTAGCTATCTGGTTTGCTATGCTGAGTTTGAAGACATTACGTGTCTAAAAAATTCACACTTGCAAGCTGAATAGAAATTGTTTCATAAACGCTCAGAGTTTGTATTCAGATCTAGTTTCTTTATTCCTGTCTTTCACTGACGATAGCAAATAGCTTGAAATCATGATCTGAAAGTGGAATTATAGTTAGAGATAGTGAATACTAACTACTCTGACGTTTATGTAAACAAAACACGCTTGATTGGCAGTCTTGGTAGGACGCCATCTGTGGACATAAATACAAGCGTTAGCAAGTTTTTTAACTTGCATTTTTGTTTATCATAAATGTACCTTTGAGGTCTTTCTTGCAATGATATAGATTGCAGAGGCTTCTACTATGTGGTGATGCTGAACTGAGATCAGACCCATGTAGCTATCTGGTTTGCTATGCTGAGTTTGAAGACATTACGTGTCTAAAAAATTCACGCTTGCAAGCTGAATAGAAATTGTTTCATAAACGCTCAGAGTTTGTATTCAGATCTAGTTTCTTTATTCCTGTCTTTCACTGACGATAGCAAATAGCTTGAAATCATGATCTGAAAGTGGAATTATAGTTAGAGATAGTGAATACTAACTACTCTGACGTTTATGTAAACAAAACACGCTTGATTGGCAGTCTTGGTAGGACGCCATCTGTGGACATAAATACAAGCGTTAGCAAGTTTTTTAACTTGCATTTTTGTTTATCATAAATGTACCTTTGAGGTCTTTCTTGCAATGATATAGATTGCAGAGGCTTCTACTATGTGGTGATGCTGAACTGAGATCAGACCCATGTAGCTATCTGGTTTGCTATGCTGAGTTTGAAGACATTACGTGTCTAAAAAATTCACGCTTGCAAGCTGAATAGAAATTGTTTCATAAACGCTCAGAGTTTGTATTCAGATCTAGTTTCTTTATTCCTGTCTTTCACTGACGATAGCAAATAGCTTGAAATCATGATCTGAAAGTGGAATTATAGTTAGAGATAGTGAATACTAACTACTCTGACGTTTATGTAAACAAAACACGCTTGATTGGCAGTCTTGGTAGGACGCCATCTGTGGACATAAATACAAGCGTTAGCAAGTTTTTTAACTTGCATTTTTGTTTATCATAAATGTACCTTTGAGGTCTTTCTTGCAATGATATAGATTGCAGAGGCTTCTACTATGTGGTGATGCTGAACTGAGATCAGACCCATGTAGCTATCTGGTTTGCTATGCTGAGTTTGAAGACATTACGTGTCTAAAAATTCACGCTTGCAAGCTGAATAGAAATTGTTTCATAAACGCTCAGAGTTTGTATTCAGATCTAGTTTCTTTATTCCTGTCTTTCACTGACGATAGCAAATAGCTTGAAATCATGATCTGAAAGTGGAATTATAGTTAGAGATAGTGAATACTAACTACTCTGACGTTTATGTAAACAAAACACGCTTGATTGGCAGTCTTGGTAGGACGCCATCTGTGGACATAAATACAAGCGTTAGCAAGTTTTTTAACTTGCATTTTTGTTTATCATAAATGTACCTTTGAGGTCTTTCTTGCAATGATATAGATTGCAGAGGCTTCTACTATGTGGTGATGCTGAACTGAGATCAGACCCATGTAGCTATCTGGTTTGCTATGCTGAGTTTGAAGACATTACGTGTCTAAAAAATTCACGCTTGCAAGCTGAATAGAAATTGTTTCATAAACGCTCAGAGTTTGTATTCAGATCTAGTTTCTTTATTCCTGTCTTTCACTGACGATAGCAAATAGCTTGAAATCATGATCTGAAAGTGGAATTATAGTTAGAGATAGTGAATACTAACTACTCTGACGTTTATGTAAACAAAACACGCTTGATTGGCAGTCTTGGTAGGACGCCATCTGTGGACATAAATACAAGCGTTAGCAAGTTTTTTAACTTGCATTTTTGTTTATCATAAATGTACCTTTGAGGTCTTTCTTGCAATGATATAGATTGCAGAGGCTTCTACTATGTGGTGATGCTGAACTGAGATCAGACCCATGTAGCTATCTGGTTTGCTATGCTGAGTTTGAAGACATTACGTGTCTAAAAAATTCACGCTTGCAAGCTGAATAGAAATTGTTTCATAAACGCTCAGAGTTTGTATTCAGATCTAGTTTCTTTATTCCTGTCTTTCACTGACGATAGCAAATAGCTTGAAATCATGATCTGAAAGTGGAATTATAGTTAGAGATAGTGAATACTAACTACTCTGACGTTTATGTAAACAAAACACGCTTGATTGGCAGTCTTGGTAGGACGCCATCTGTGGACATAAATACAAGCGTTAGCAAGTTTTTTAACTTGCATTTTTGTTTATCATAAATGTACCTTTGAGGTCTTTCTTGCAATGATATAGATTGCAGAGGCTTCTACTATGTGGTGATGCTGAACTGAGATCAGACCCATGTAGCTATCTGGTTTGCTATGCTGAGTTTGAAGACATTACGTGTCTAAAAAATTCACGCTTGCAAGCTGAATAGAAATTGTTTCATAAACGCTCAGAGTTTGTATTCAGATCTAGTTTCTTTATTCCTGTCTTTCACTGACGATAGCAAATAGCTTGAAATCATGATCTGAAAGTGGAATTATAGTTAGAGATAGTGAATACTAACTACTCTGACGTTTATGTAAACAAAACACGCTTGATTGGCAGTCTTGGTAGGACGCCATCTGTGGACATAAATACAAGCGTTAGCAAGTTTTTTAACTTGCATTTTTGTTTATCATAAATGTACCTTTGAGGTCTTTCTTGCAATGATATAGATTGCAGAGGCTTCTACTATGTGGTGATGCTGAACTGAGATCAGACCCATGTAGCTATCTGGTTTGCTATGCTGAGTTTGAAGACATTACGTGTCTAAAAAATTCACGCTTGCAAGCTGAATAGAAATTGTTTCATAAACGCTCAGAGTTTGTATTCAGATCTAGTTTCTTTATTCCTGTCTTTCACTGACGATAGCAAATAGCTTGAAATCATGATCTGAAAGTGGAATTATAGTTAGAGATAGTGAATACTAACTACTCTGACGTTTATGTAAACAAAACACGCTTGATTGGCAGTCTTGGTAGGACGCCATCTGTGGACATAAATACAAGCGTTAGCAAGTTTTTTAACTTGCATTTTTGTTTATCATAAATGTACCTTTGAGGTCTTTCTTGCAATGATATAGATTGCAGAGGCTTCTACTATGTGGTGATGCTGAACTGAGATCAGACCCATGTAGCTATCTGGTTTGCTATGCTGAGTTTGAAGACATTACGTGTCTAAAAAATTCACGCTTGCAAGCTGAATAGAAATTGTTTCATAAACGCTCAGAGTTTGTATTCAGATCTAGTTTCTTTATTCCTGTCTTTCACTGACGATAGCAAATAGCTTGAAATCATGATCTGAAAGTGGAATTATAGTTAGAGATAGTGAATACTAACTACTCTGACGTTTATGTAAACAAAACACGCTTGATTGGCAGTCTTGGTAGGACGCCATCTGTGGACATAAATACAAGCGTTAGCAAGTTTTTTAACTTGCATTTTTGTTTATCATAAATGTACCTTTGAGGTCTTTCTTGCAATGATATAGATTGCAGAGGCTTCTACTATGTGGTGATGCTGAACTGAGATCAGACCCATGTAGCTATCTGGTTTGCTATGCTGAGTTTGAAGACATTACGTGTCTAAAAAATTCACGCTTGCAAGCTGAATAGAAATTGTTTCATAAACGCTCAGAGTTTGTATTCAGATCTAGTTTCTTTATTCCTGTCTTTCACTGACGATAGCAAATAGCTTGAAATCATGATCTGAAAGTGGAATTATAGTTAGAGATAGTGAATACTAACTACTCTGACGTTTATGTAAACAAAACACGCTTGATTGGCAGTCTTGGTAGGACGCCATCTGTGGACATAAATACAAGCGTTAGCAAGTTTTTTAACTTGCATTTTTGTTTATCATAAATGTACCTTTGAGGTCTTTCTTGCAATGATATAGATTGCAGAGGCTTCTACTATGTGGTGATGCTGAACTGAGATCAGACCCATGTAGCTATCTGGTTTGCTATGCTGAGTTTGAAGACATTACGTGTCTAAAAAATTCACGCTTGCAAGCTGAATAGAAATTGTTTCATAAACGCTCAGAGTTTGTATTCAGATCTAGTTTCTTTATTCCTGTCTTTCACTGACGATAGCAAATAGCTTGAAATCATGATCTGAAAGTGGAATTATAGTTAGAGATAGTGAATACTAACTACTCTGACGTTTATGTAAACAAAACACGCTTGATTGGCAGTCTTGGTAGGACGCCATCTGTGGACATAAATACAAGCGTTAGCAAGTTTTTTAACTTGCATTTTTGTTTATCATA